>CM053571.1:22492700-22596684 GCA_028646485.1 Cryptoprocta ferox
CACTTTCAACAATAGCCAAATCATGGAAAGAGCTAAATGTCCATCAACTGATGAATGGATCAAGAAGATGTGGTTTATATATACAATGGAATACTACATGGCCATGAGAAAGAATGAAATCTGGCCATTCATAGCAAAGTGGACGGACCTCGAGGGTGTCATGCTAAGTGAAATAAGTCAGGCAGAGAAGGACAGATACCATATGTTTTCACTCATAAGTCTAAGAGGAGAAACTTAACAGAGGACCATGGGGAGGGGAAGGGGGGAAAAGAGTTAGGGAGAGGGAGGGAGGCAAATTATGAGAGACTCTTGAATACTAAAAACAAACTGAGGGGGAAGGGGGAGGGGGAAAGGGGAAGGGGGTTGATGGACATGGAGGAGGTCAATTGTGGGGAAGAGCACTGGGTGTTATATGGAAACCAACATGACAATAGACTAATAAAAAATAAATTAATTAAAAATTTAAAAAAAAAAAGAAAAAAAAGAATTTGATGCTCCCATACCTTCAACTTAAGTCACTGAAGAGAGAAAGCCTATGGTCTCAGGGACCATCACTGCCTGAAGTCTATCCATAAACTTTCTAGATATTAAATTCTCCAGAAACCAAAGAATTCTGACCATGATCCCTTTCTACATGAAAAGCAGTTTTACTAGTATTTTCTCTTTTCTGAAATTGATGTTGGAAACTCTGATTGGTATCCCAAGATGAGAGGGAGGTCAGCTCTGGGGAGGCACAGAGGTTAAGAGCAACCTCCACAGGCACTGTTCCTAGGTCCTCCTTCCCCTGCCCTTTCTCTGCACTCTAGGATCCCTAAGGGGATCCAAGCCAAGCCAAGCCAAGCCAAGCCAAGCCAAGGAAGAGGTTTTTACCTCACTACTTTCCAACTGCCTAAGCAAGAGTGATATTATCATATTACCCATTATAAAGATTCTTAGATTTCAAAAGCAAATTACAATCCAACCAGATTTGCCCCTATATGAGGTGTGGCTTCCTGCTGCTGCCCATCCTTCTCTCCCATAAATTTGGAGGTCCTTCTGAAATATTTTCAAACTTCTCATCAGGTTCATTTCAAGAAGCACCATCATTCAAAACACAAAGAAGGGAAGAAAGTGACTTCAAGTGCCAATAATGCTGCTCCTCAGGCAGAGTGAAAAGGGAAGTGGGCTGGTTGGCTTCCCTACCATAGCACTGTCTTTGGGAGCAAGCCAGATCAGAACCGGTAAGAGGGCCTGTGATACAACTAACTTTATCAGATTAGGCTTCAACTGTAAGTTTCCACTATAATGCAAATGCCTCTGTGTTTTGGGACAAATTACATAACCACCTCTTTCTCCTCCAAAGAATAATAAAAAACAATTTATTGTACTCGTAACATACCTTTCATCACCATAGCACAAATGCTTAGATTAGCTCCCTACCTACCTATCATGCTGTGATGTGAAAATTAATTAGCTAATGTCTATAAAGTGCTTTCAAGATGAAAAGTGCCATATGAATGCTAAATGCCACCTATGAGTACCAATAAAGACAACCTCATAGAGAACATAATAGATCAACAGGGGAATGAGTGAACAGCCAGTTTAAAAAAGCAAGGTGACAAAAAATAAATAAATACAGTAGCCATTCAGAAGAGACTTCCCATATCATAGACTTTATTGTTCAAGAAAAGAAAAAGGCACACAAATATGGAAACACACTTTTGGATCAGGACTAGCGCCAATGGTATACTCAGTGGAGTGCCATTAAATCCACAGTGTCCTCTTGAAGGATACTAGTACAATTGAATGTTCTCAGAAGAGATGTAATGAAATGGGGGATATTATGGACTATTTTCCTGAAGACCATTGCTCTTGTCTGGGCAGAAGGGATAAATGAATGCCTTACATTTATTTATAACTTCATATTTTCAAAGTATTGCCCCATAGCCCACCTCCTTTCATGTGCATAATAACCCTATATAAGAGGTAGCATGAATATCATTATTTCCATTTTATAGATGAGAAGACTGAAGGCTAGAAATATTGATTTGATAAAATTATACAGGAATGAAAGAAGAGCTCCCATCAATCTTTCTACCACAAATTCAGTGTTTTCTTTTTTCCATTACACCCATTAGTTAATGGGCATTTTATAATTAGAAGGCATTGTCAATATGTTTCAAAATATTTCCACATGTGTACATGCTCTATCCAAATAATTTCACCTCTAGCAACTTGCCCCATTTAATTAAGAAAATGCTCAAAGATCTAGCTAAAGATCTAGATGCTCACTGATTGATTAGTCATAAAAATGACTGAGAAGTGGAAACAGCCTAAATGTTTAGCGGAAATGATGAATGAATAGTGGTATACCCACAAGATGAAATATTAAAAGACAGTCATTTAAAATATGTCCTAGAGGGGCGCCTGGGTGGCTCAGTCGGTTGAGCGTCCAACTTCGGCTCAGGTCATGATCTCACGGTTTGTGGGTTCGAGCCCCGCATCAGGCTCTGTGCTGACAGCTCAGAGCCTGGAGTCTGCTTTGGATTCTGTGTCTCCCTCTCTCTCTGCCCCTCCCCTACTCATGCACTGTTTCTCTCTGTCTCAATAATAAATCATAAAAATTTTTAAAAAAATATGTCCTAGAAATATCTTTATTGACATGAAAATTTTCATTGTATATTGTTAAATGTACAACATCCTTTTAAAAATGTAGCATATATCATAGAATATCTAGAAGGATATATAACCAGGTATTAATGGTGGTTACCCTTGGATGATGGGATTGTGGCAATTTTCATTCTTGTCTATTGGATCATCTGTACTTTCCGATTTTATTCCACATATATTTGTATTATAAAAATCACTATAAAAAGCATTGCCAGGGGCACCTGGGTGGCTCAGTCAGTTGAGCATCCGACTTTGGCTCAGGTCATGATCTCATGGTTCATGGTCTGAACCTCACATCAGGCTCGCTGCTGTCACCGTGGAGCCATTTCAGATCCCCCCTCTCTCTCTGCCTCTCCCCTGCTCATGCTCTATCTCAAAAATAAAACAAACAAACAAACAAAAAAAACACCTAGCAAACAAAAAGCATTGCCATAACCACCTAAGTCACTTTAAATCACCACAAAGGGGCTGGACTGAAGAAAAGTCAACTTCATTTTAAATGGCTCCCTACAAATGCCCTAAACAAAGGCTGCTACTAGGGCATGAAGTCAGGGTTTCTCTATCTCTCTGCTTTCCCACTACTGCTCACTGATAAGTGTGTTAAGATGATGTCATTGCTCTTTCTTAGCAGTCCATCCAAGCACCTGTTAGGGTTGGTAAAATCACCGCTCTCCACTCCTCCAAGTCTGTCTCTTCTGTTTACATTACTGAAAATTACGGGTACTGCACTGACATGAGCAACAGGTTCCAGAAACATCACATTGTCTCTTGGCACTGGGATGAAGCCTGATTTTAGGAGATACAGACAGAACTGAAATCAATGAGTTCAAATCGTAGCAAGAGAAACTAACATGAGATACCAGGAAAGGTTGCCAGAGGAAGAGAGAGAACCAAAGAACCTGAGTCAAAGGTATTTCTACTAGCTTCAAAGACAGAGAATCAAAAAATTTTAGAGTTAGTATGGTAGGCAGGAATACAAAGTAATTCCCTAAAATATTCCTAATTCCTTCGACAGTGAATATGAGGAGTTGTGATGTCCCTGATTATGTTACATGGCAAAAGATGTTGAAGATGTTACTAAGATTATTAATCAGTTGATTTGGGCTTTATCAAAAGGGAATCAAATCACTTGAGTCTTTTAAAATCAGAGATTTTTCTCAGGCTGGTAACAGAAGGAGAAGTCAGAGAAATTAGAAGCATGAGAAGGATCTGAGATGCTGTTGTAGGTTTGAAAATGAAGGGAGCCACGTGAGGAGGTAGGTGGGTGGTCTCTTGAAGCTAATAGTGACCCCTGACTGAGAGCCAGTAAGGAAAGGGAACTGAATCCTGTAACCACAAGGACCCAATTCCTGCCAACAACCTGAATGAACCTGGAAGTAAATTCCCCAGTCTTCAAATAAGAGCCCAGCTTAGCCAACACCTTAATTTTGGACTTGTGGGACCCTTAGCAGAGAACCCAGGTGAACCCTCTAGGACTTTTGACTTACAGAATTGTGAAATAATTAATGGGCATTGATGTTTGTTTTTTTAACTTATTTTTTTAATTGAGATATAATTGACATATAACACTGTGTAAGTTTAAGGTATAGAACATATTGGTTTGATATATTTATATATATTATAATACAATTACTAATTGTATTATAATTAGTAATCGCATTAGCTAATATCTCTATCACAGCACAGAATTATCATTTCTTTTTTGTGGTGAAAGCAAGTAAGATCTATTCTCTTAGCAACTTTGAAGTTGTAATATAATATTATTGTCTATAATCAGTGTTCTTTGCATTAGATCTCCAGAACGTATTTTTCTACCAGTTGCAAGTTTGTATGCTTACATAATACCTCTCCAATTCTCCCATCCTCCAGCTCCTGGTCACCTCCAGCTCCTGTTTTTATGAGTTAGGCTTTTTTAGATTCCATACATAAGTGATCTCAGACAGTATCTGTCTTTCTCTAACCAACCTGTTTTAGTTATTAGCATAACTCTCTCAAGGCCCACCTTGTTTTTGCAAATGGCAGGATTTCCTTCTTTCTCATGGCTGAATAATACTCCATTGTAGGTAGGGAGGCAGGCAGATAGGTAGGTACGCAGATAGATAGATAGCTAGCTATAGATAGACAGACAGACAGATAGATACCACATCTTCTTTATCCATTCATCTGTTGGTGGAGCTTTAAGGTTGTTTCCATATGTTGGCTATTGTGAATAATGCTGCAATGAACTTGAGTGTGTAGATATCTCTTTGAGATACTGATTTCAATTCCTTCAGATATATACCCAGGAGTGGAATTACTGGGTCAATTTTTAATGTTCTGAGGAACTGTCTAACTGTTCTCAGACAGTTATGGCTGCACCAATTTACACTGCCACTAAGATTCCCTTTCCTCCATATCCATGCCAGCACATCATCTCTTATCTTTTTTATAAAAGCCATCCTAACAGGTATAATGGGATATCTCATTGTAGTTTTGATTTTCATTTCCCTGATGATCTTGAGCACTTTTCTATATACCTGTTGATCATTTGGATGTCTTCTCTGAAATAATGGCTATTCAGGTCCTTTGTCCTAAATGGGCATTGTTTTAAACCCCTAAGTTTGTAGTAATTTGTTATGCAGCAATAGGAAACTAACATAGAAAATACTATAGAAACTCTTTTGTCCATTTCCCTCATCTTATCAATAAAAAGACCAAGACCAAGGGAAATTGTAGGATTTGGGGGGAAATTATGGACAAGCTAGGACTGAAGTGCAGGCTACATGTAGTCCAGTGTTCTTTTCACCATCCCATTTCTATGCTCCCACCAAGCTTCTGAAAATCACTTTTATCCAGCCTGGCTTACAGTCTACAAGGAAAGATAAGATTGTTGGTTGAGGTCTCTGCCAGCATTATGATTCTAATGTATTTCTTGATTTCTAAGAAATGAACTAAAATTGATATTGAACGTACAGACACTTCTCTAATTTAAAAACAATCAATAATATTTATAACTTTCAACCAAGATTTAATATGCTGACAATACCATATAACCTACTGCATTCTCCAATAAGTGACAATTTCAGGTTTCAATTCAGTGAAGTTCAGCAAAATCTATAGTATTCAAATTCCCTGGGAGGTTACACATGGTGAAACCTTTTAAGACAGAGTTCTGCAATTCTCCCTAACTAAAGTGATTTAAATTGTTTGAAAAAACAGGAAGAAAGTTAAGAAACTTTATGGAGAAAAACCTATAATGCTTTAAAAGTTACTTACATTTTTCCATCATTTCTATGACAAAATGTCAACCTACTAGCACACGTTTTTAATTCTAGTCACTTCTTCGAAAGGCAAAACCATTTGTTGCATTTCTAGTAACTATCAAGAGTAAGACAGATGTTAGCGCCTGCCTCTTTGGGATTAATTGAGTATCATTAATAAATGTAGCACAGTTCATGATAATATGATGGATAACTGAAATCTTAGATAAGAATGAGTAACCAGCACTGACTTTGCTCACCTTCTAAGCCCAGTAAGTTCAGGTACATTAAAGAAATCACAGGATCACTTTGTATTTGAGAAGGCCACTTTTAACATGACCCATGTGGTTCCAGATTTATCTTGTCACAAATCATTTTTACCTTGAATAATCCCGTTTGGGGTTTTGGCTTAGGCTTAGTTTTCCTTCCATTGCAGCTCCTTAGTGCTCATGGTTCCCCCTATGGGATGCTAACAGGTGATGCCGAGTGGTTACTGACGACACTCCCTGTTCACCTGTACCTTTCCACCAGCCACGTGAGAGCCGCTCAAGAGAACCCAAGGCCTTTAAACTGCATCTATAGGGTGCAATTTGTTCTTCTTCAAGACCTTGTCAATTGATTTCTACAAACAAGTCTGGTACCTACTTGACTGCACAGTTTTTCCTATATTTTGCAGACCTGAGGTTATAAATCCCAGGTTCTTTACAGAGTTTGTACTAAAGCAGTGTGTGCCTAATACAACTCATGGTGGTGGTAATGGAAATGTTCTCTGTGATGTCCAATATGGTAACCACTAGCCACATGTGGCCACTGAACACTTGGAATGCTCAGTGGCTCATACGACTAAGAAACTGAATTTTTTATTTTATTGAATTTTAATTAATTTAAATGTAAATAAACACATGCAGCTAGAGGCTACTATAACAACCACAGAGATTTAAGTCAAGAGTGATGTAAGCTGTTTAAGAACCAAGCCAAGCAAGCTCTGGGAAAACTATACTGACTCCTGAGGTATGTGTTTCTTCAGGAATTCCCATTTACTCTTGCTTTGGTCTCCATTATCTGACCATTCAACACATAAATCTACATGTAATTATATTCCCCCATTTTTTGCTTATAGTATCAGTAATAATAATAATAATAATAATAATGACTCCTACTTATAGAATGCCTATTGTGTTCCAGGTATTGTATCGAACACAGTGGTATGAAATCTTCTAAGAAAGAGTTTCTGCATACATTGCTTCATTCATTTTACAAGTATAACAACTGAAACTAAATAAATGAATCCATTGTGGTTTATTTCTGTTATTTGCACCATTTGATATTTCCCTCATATCCGTATATTTTCTCTCGCAATGCACTCTAATAGGCCCTAACAATCCAAATCAGATAAAGCATTACATTTCCTTCCATAAAGGTAGAACATGTTACATGTGATATTTCATCATATAAAATATGTCTCACTGCTTTCCTGCCAAGATTTGGCTCTATTACTTTGTCAATTTTTCCTGGTTTCTTTATAGCAAGGCATCAAAAGCAATTGTGGGTACAAGAAAAAATTTCCATCTAGAAGAGAGAGGGTGGCAAATAAATCCCCCTAGATATTTTGGGTCAACATACATCCAGATACAAACAGCTTGGTAGCTGTGAAAGAGGACACATTTTTTTGGCAGAAGGGCATAGGGCTGGAGTATTTGACAATTAGATGATACAGTGGCTAGGTCTAGAAAACCGGGGTGGAGGGGCGACAGGATGGGGAAGACAGCCAAGCTTTCCATGAGAAGTCTCTTGCTAACCCTGGTCCTTCATTTTGCGAGGCCCCAGAACTGAGAATTTTGAGTATGACACCATTTTCTCTGCACCGATGCACAGCAACCCTCCCCACCAGCAATCCACCAACATCTATCACAGAGCTTCTTTCATATTTCGCTCTTTTATACCCAATAAAACATCAAGGTGTTTATGATCAAGTGTAATTCAACCACAATGGTAAAGTACTTCTTAAAACTGAAGACTTAATAACAACTCGGTTTAGAGATTGGCTGTCACCAGCAGGCGGAGAGCTATGGTACACAAAAACACCAGTTTGTGTGATAAAAGCTTGACAGCCTTGCCTACATCCAAACCAAAGAAAATAACATGCGTGTGACAGCTACAACAGCAGCAATTTTAAACTTCTCCCTGATAAAATGCACTTTGAAGTCATAACTCTTGCATAAATCTGGATGTCACTTTTTTCATGTTATAATTTTGCGATCCAATGGATCATTGTGTAGACCCTCTACCTGCAAATGAGCTCGATAATGCAGCATGTGCACAAATCATTGAGCCATCAGTGACATCAGGGGTTTGGCTGCTGGGGTTATTAACAGATATCTTTTCACCTAGAAGCACAGACTAAAATCAATCATTCTGATAACTAGGCATGGCATGAGCTGTCTGCACTTTCATTTCAATCTGATTAATCACATATACACAGACCTTTAACTTAAAGGAGCAATTGTTCACATTTAATCACAAAGGAACATTCAAACATACCATTAGACATTACTAAATTTAACTACAATTTATGCTTCCTGTTTTAGCAAACATGTTTATGATAATATGGGTTTCGGGATACAAATGCATTGTTTCCCTCATTTTACAAATATCAAAGTCGAAGCCAAGTAAAATAATCCACTGTGGGCCTTTTTATCATTTATCATCTATTTGACGCTTTTGAAGCTTCCATTATACACATACATTTTATTGCATAATTTATGCTAATAATCACACTACCGGTAAATTATTAGCATTATGCATTTTTCAGTAAAGTAGAACAGGCTAGATATCAAATTTCATCATGTTGCACGTCCTACTTCTTGCAAAGATTTGGTTCTATTATCCTGTCAATTTCTCCTGGCCTCTCTATTGCAAGAAAACAAATACAGTTGTGGGTGCAGGGTTCTTTTTTGTTTTGTTTTGTTTTTTAGTCTGAAATAGAGTTGGGACCAAGTAAATCCCTCTTATGATCCTCACAACAGTGTTCCTGGGAAACACAATATTCCAGAAAGCACATCTGCCGTTACTATAACAACAGACAGACAGAGTTTATGGAGAATCATCTGCACTAGAGGGCAGTCCACAAACCAGGAGGATTCTTGGGTTCCTCTCCAAGAAGCCAAAGGTGACTTTTCATGAAAAGAAGCAGAACTTGAAGACAGTTTTGATGTATGAAAGGGGCACACGGTGGTCAGAATTTGGGAAAGGTAGAGGGTAGCTTAAGATTCACAGATCAAAGGTACAAAACTGCTATCAGAGAAGTCAGCTCTCAGAGCTGTAGGAAAATATCCTATTGCTGGCATGGGTGCATAGACTGAAGAACTGGGTCAGGGTGATATCAGATAGAAGAAAGAATCACTCTTCAGGATTCTGACCCAAGGACAAATAGCACCACCTTCAGAAGAAGGTGAAATCACTGGCCTACCTCAATCATCCAGGCTCTTAGAGATATTGAAAATGGCCTTGGACTGGCTATCTAGGAAGCCTTAAATGCTCTGTTGAAGGGCTAGCCATGGCAGTGAGTCTTAGTCAGTCCATTTGAGACTTTGCCTCTTTCCCTGCCCTACCTTCTGCTTCACTGGCTTCTTCTCAGGTCCTTGACCATCTCAGTCTCCTTGTCCAACTTCCCGTGTGAGACTGATCTCCATTTTCAAGTACACCCCAGCTTATCTGCTATTCCAAGGAAACCCTATCAGGTAATTAGTCCTCCTCTCCATTCCTAGTCTCTTGGTTTTGATTTCTCCCTACCTAAGTTCTAGCTTGACCTCGACAGAGAGTTTTCCAGATTTTCTCTGGATTGCACTTTGTCCCTTTTATGGCCAAAATGGCTCATTAGCCAATTAAATCACTGTCCAGTGAGGGAGATTAATTCCCAGCTGAAAATAAATGAACAAACACATAAGTAAAACAAACAGCAATTTCCATAAGTGCTTTGAAAGAAATAAACTAACCTGAAGAAAAAATGGAGTGGAATGATCTTGCTTTGGGAGGGTGGTCAAAAAGACATCTCTAAGGAGGTGATTTTTAAATGGAGACCCACAAAGAGGGAAAGTAGTTAGTCACACTAACAGCACGTGCAGACCCTTGTGGAATATGATAGAGGTTGTGGTTGTAAAACAGAAAGATCAAGTGAGGCTTCTCAGTAGTGAGTCATGGCTGCAGGTCTAGAGAAGAGGGCGAGAAGCAGGTATGAGCCAGATCATGGAGAGATTTACAAGTCATAGTTAAAGAGTTTGGATTTCATTTTAAGTTTCTTGCATGGTATATTGTCACAAGGCCTGAAGAGACCTTTGGGACTCATCCCATCTGTCAGGTAGAAGGTAATTCTTTTGCTTTTTAATCCATGTACCAACTTTTGTAAGTCAACTTGACTAATGTTTGTTTATAATCAGTGAGTAAGCTGCTACTTTAATACTGCTACCCTGGAAGAGGCTCCTTCAAGGCATGTTAAATTAACTGATGTGAATAAAAACAATGAATAAAAATACCTCTCTCCTTTAATGAGAACAGCAATTTCTGTTTCCCTGGGCCTTTTCAGTCCCATAAGACCTTTTAAAGCAGAGTGAGCGTGTTATGGTTCAAATGCTAAAAACATAATCTCATCTCTCTCTTGTTGGGTTATGTTTCGAGAAGCCATTTTAGATCAATCTTTTTGAGCACAAAAGCTCTCAGAAGCTGTGGCTAAAACATACCCAAGTACCACTGCTAGGTTGTCCAATTTTCCCTGAGGCTGTTCTCACAAGGAATCAGAAGAGGTGGTAGCCCTTTATCTGACACATGGACCATGGAGTTTGGGGGCTATTGATAAAAGAAACCCCAGAGTTTGTGTTCTCCAAGGGCCTGGTTATCTACTTTGATCTCAATGTAAAAGTTCCCTAACTACCCATTTCTACAGGGGATATAAACAGTTGACATAAGCGCTTTCCAAATCTATTCCTAAATTCTGCATGCCCCATCTCTCAGGTATTTGATTCCATATGTTTGTTTATTACTCGTCCTTTAAAGGGGTGAAGCTGTATAATAAAAACTGGATTTTATTCCAGTTCTGTAACTAATTTGTTTTGTGACCTAGTAAAAATTGTTTTCTCTCTTAACATTACTTTTATTTGCAAGATGACCTCTGTGGCTCCTTCCAGCTCTATTACTTTATGAATTTCTATCAACATGGACTCAAAAATAATGTGGGTATTAGTTAGAGTAGGTTAAACTGCTGTGACAAATAGCTCAAACAAAATAGAATTCATCTCTCTTCACACAGTGGTCCAAGACAGGTGTTCTAGATTTCTACATCAGCTGACAGCTCTGCCCACTTTGTGATTCAGGAAACTGGTGTGACAATACGTGATCTCCAAGGTCACTCTGCTAATAAACCTTCCTGCCCATCAGAAAGGGGGCAAGTTGAAGTCCAGGGCCAGAAATATCCTTCAAGATAAATGGAACAAACATGATACACCTCTCTCTCTTTCATTCCTCTAGCAGGAGTTTAAACACATGGACACACTTAACTACAAGGGAGGTTGGAAAGTACAGTCCCAGGCTGGACCAGACAGAACTCCATTCCTAAGAAGGAAAGGAGAATGGATTTAGGTGGATAGATAGCAGTCTCTGCTACATGCCTAACAGCCATATGGTACTTCACTGTCTACAGAGTTTTCGTCTACTGAATTTTCACCACAGCTCTGTGAAACAATTATTAAGAAAGAACTCCATTTTACAGAGGTGAGAACTATGTCCCAGAGAGATTAAGTAGAATATATGAGGTCTTACAGTTAAGAACTGACCTAAGCTTCAATTTTAGGTCTGTTGGTCAGTGTTTCCTTTATTATATACACTAAACTGAAATATTTACATAGGAAATAATAATTAGTACAAAGCTGCATGAACATGATGGGGTTTGAAGAACAAAGAGGCATTATTGAAAAAAGTAATGGGCTAAAGCATGCCAAAGATCCAGCCCAGTCTTCCAAGTGTTAAGAAGTCTCTAGATAACCTGGGAAGACTTTAAGAAGTGGAATTTAAAATAACATTAAAAAAAAAAAAAAAGGAAGCTGACGAAGTTTGCAATGAGGCATTTACTTATTGTGTTCTCACTCTCAGCTGATCTAGGAAGCACATCTAAGGATGGAGGAATTGCAAGAAAAGCTGACTAGAAGTAGACACAAATCATACAAGAAAGCCGAATCTAAAAATATTAAAAATAAAAGATATAGAAGTTTACTCCACACACAGAAAAGCGGTTTGCACTGGCTGTAGACTTGCAGATTGCTAGAGAGAGAAATCTATCCCTCCCTACTCCCACCCATCATACACACTTACAAATCATTTGCTGTTTCAACTATTTTATGCTTGCTATGAAAATCCAACCATAAACTGCCACTAAACCAACCTCATGTCTTTTGAGGGATCAGTCAAGCAATCCCACAGCACAACCCTGGAAAGTTCTACCTAGATTCTTCCTTAGTTTAAGCCAAATTTCTATGAAAATAAAGAATTCCTAAATAATGTGTTAGGTATCATTATGTTTAGTTTTAGTCTTCAAATGGAATTGAGATAATAATATTTCAGGATGATTTCTCTTCCTTCTCTCTCCCTACTCACATTCAGATGATTTCACAGTTTAAAAGTAAAGGTCCCCTTTCTCACAAATCTGTTCAAAAGTGGTCATTTTTTAAAAAGGGACAGTAGTTTTATGGATTACCAACTCTATATCACTAAGGTTGTGATAAGTCTCAGAGTCCAGCCATCATTCAGAAAGCACTCAAGATGAATTTTCACAGAAGGAACATCGGTAAAGCCCACCAAGTTGGTTATAATGTGCCAGATGTGACAAGGCCATGCATTATTTCATACAGCAGGTTAATACTGTTCTACTTTGTTCCCTTTCTGAGAAGTGGAGGAAAGCTTATCAGTGGAGAGGATTCCTCACAGAGAATTTTAAGAATTATGCCACCCTACATCCTATCATGACAAAGTGCTCCTGGACCCTTTCTTCTAATTCATTTTTATTCTGGACACCCAAGGGCCTCACAGAGACAGCACTGGATACCTTTTGTCACCATTTAAGGGAAGCTGGGAATTCTACCAAATTATACCACCATGGCCTTTAAAAAAATCTAACTATACCCAACTTACTTTAGCAATTTTGAGTACTATTTTGCTTTTATATCTAAGTCTGTCATCGTCAGGTGTTATTTATTGAGCCCTTCTGTGTGTATAGCATTGAATTCAGCAGATAACAGAGCAGAAAAGAGACAGAAGCGGAAGATTTTTACAACTAGAGAAAAGAATCTAAATCTACCTTAAAAGCTAATAGCTATTATAAATACAGTTAGTCCTAATGCTAATTTCTCTGGTCTTTTGTTTACACAAGAAAGCTCCAGGCTAGTTTATGGTGTCACATTTATCAGCCAGTAGAATATAAGCAAATCCCATTATACCTGAATTCAACCACCCAAACGAACCAAAATGTGTATTATGGTATCTCTTTATGCTGCAATTTCTACTTAAAAACCGAAACATAATTCTAATGCTCAGCAAATACAAAAGAAAAGCAAAGTGTTTTTCACACAATTCCTGTTTTGACTTTCTCATTATCGTCTAAGCCCTTAGGCTCATCAGTAACTATGTAGAGAGGGAAAAAATTTTTTAATGTAGTCAAGAAACTACCCAAAGCCAATGCAGAGAGCAGGTGTTAAGGTAGCACGTGGATGTGGTATCTCGACTACCTTCTGGGCAGCATACCTCTTCAGGTATTCAGACTGTTCAGCAATCTCTCAGAACTGCAGGTTCTCAAATGTTTCCCTCATTATCTAGCTTAGAAAATGCCCCCTTTTAATCATAGCATCCATTACTTTTCATAACATCCAACTCCTTCGTTCCTTTCTTCTTACCAAGAACAAAGCAAAGTCTCCGTTCCAGTTTCACGACAGACCAACTTCTAGGGGAGGGTGTCAGAAAGGAACGCTGACCAGATTTACTATATTTTTCAGGGACTTTTAAGGTCAGTGGTCTGACAGAGTGAGTGAAACTTTCAAAAACATCAAAGACCAAGGGTGTGATTTTCCCACTGGGGGCAGATCTGGACAGGTATTTAAAAAAACTTACCGAAAGCAACTTCGAGTAAAGGAGCTACCATTTCCAACTTAAATGCCATAGGGTAAGTGTGTCAGTGAAAACAAAATTACATCCTTTAAAATGAAAAATTCTGGGTCTATGCAACTATCCCTTCCTTAGTCTCTCTTTTTTTAATGTATCTTCTGTAGTAAGCTTTGCCCACTCATCTAAATTTCATTGCCCTTTATGCAAGATGTTCAAGTTCCAAAAGATCTCAAGGCCAATTATAAGAGCACAAACTCAACTGTCCCCCATCTATCTATCCATCCATCCATCTATTCACTGACTATTCCATAGAGAATGGAACTCACACACACACACACACACACACACACACAACCCTAGGGTTTGAGGATTCCCAATACATAGCACTTCTCTTCCTCACCCAATTCTCTGTCAACTGAGAAATAAGACAAAAGGAGTAATAAATGAAGATCACTATTTTTTCTGCCAAAACTGCTACAGGAGACTGTGTCATATATGCAGACAACAGGATTTCTTAATCCCAAACATCAGATGTAGGGAGATTTATCACCCAGCCACAGACAGTTCCAAATGACCACAGCCCTCCCCTGAGTTGCAAGGTCTGCTGAATGACCAAGGGCAACCAGAGCACACAGTCACAGACCCAATCCTAAGAGAAAATGGGGAGGAAAGGGCAGAGCTATTCATGCCCAGTTCCTTATATTCCATCAATCCAGTTCATCACTCCTTTCCCCCAGGTGAGTGAAGGGCTGGAACAAGGCCAGGAGTGTCACATTTAGCAATGCTCCTTGAAGTGGACTGAAGTAGAAGAGTGGGGCATAAGTGCCTCCACCCCCAACAACATACCCTAGAGGTTTATTCTTTTGTCTCACTGGGCTCCAGTGCTAACCAGGGTCTCTGGGTCTCCTCCTGAAAGAAAGAGATGCTACTGTCAGAGTATGATATCCCTGCATTTATGAGGACCCCCCTCCATCCCCAGCACACACTGCTCCTTTGCAGATACTCATAGGGCTACTGATCCCAAAAGGTTCCAAACTGGGCAGAGCCATATACCGGCTAAACTCGCACTTCCTGTTGCCCTAGGCATTGATGTGGCTCACTCCCTCAATCCTTTCTGGTCTTCACTCAACTGTCACCTTATCAAAAATGCTTCTCCTGACCACCATAATTAAAATTGAAAGCTTCCAGGGGCACCTGGGTGGGTCAGTTTGTTAAGTGGCCGACTCTTGATTTTGGCTGCCCTTCCCCTACTTGTGCTCTCTCTCTCTCTCTCTCAAAATAAATAAACATTTTTTTCAAAATTGATTGGGGTGCCTGGGTGGCACAGTCTGTTGAGTGTCCGACTTTGGCTCAGTTCATGATCTCAAGGTTGACAAGTTCAAACCCCGTGTTAGGCTCTGTGCTGACAGTTCAGAGCCTAGAGCCTGCTTTGGATTCTGTGTCTCCCTCTCTCTCTGACCCTCCCCTGCTGGTACTCTGTCTCAAAAGTAAATAAACATTAAAATATATATATTTGAAAAAAATTGAAAGGCTTCATATCCTTCAGCTCTCCCTACCCTCTTTCCCTGTTTTACTTTTCTCCAAATCATTGATTCCTACTTGACATATTATGTTGCAATTATAAAATATATATATAATTATTTATTAACTATCTTCTCAGCTGTAATGTAAGCTCTATGAGCGCCAGGTTTTTTTTATTGCTTTGGTCACTGCAACATTCTCAGTGCCCAGAACAGTACTGGAAGCTGGAAAACACTAAGTAAAAATTTGCCAGATGAAAGAATGAGTAGAAATTGTCCCTCAGCTGGGTGCATCATCCTTCCATCTAGATGTGGTCCCAGAATATAAGTATAATTGGTTTATGCTACCATCATAGGGGTTAGGAATAGTGATTTCCTTCCTTTGCTCCCACTTGCCCTTGGGAATGTCATTTTCATGGCTGGACCTGAAGCAGACATCTTGGGCCATAAGGTGATTTTGAGAATGAGGCCCACATGAACAAGATGGAAGAAATTTCCGTCTGTGTCCATGACACCATGAAATGCCAGACTAGCCTTAAACCCTACTTTCAACTTCTCTATGAGAAAGAAATGAACCTCCATCTTGTATAAGCCTCTTCTATTTTAGGTTTTTAAGCATTCACAAATAAAACATTATAGTCCATTCTCAATCACTCTGTCTTCTCTGCACCTCATCTCTCTCTCTCACACATACACATACACACATAGTCTTAATGCTACTCCTATTGCAGAACTCCTTGTGCTTTCCTTTGTTTCTTGTTGATGTGCCAAAGATGTGTCTTCCTCCCACTTATTTCTAACCTCCCTTATCCCTGCCTTGAACAATCATTTCAAATTTCACTTCACCCCAAAAGCTTTCTTATTCAAATCCCTGGTTACTTCCTTAAATTCCCAGAGAAGCTTCTGCCAACTTCAATGCCTACAGTGTAATTCTTGATTGACTTACTTTCTTCTTTAAAAAAAAAAGCCCTGTTTCTTAAGAGCAGGTATCAAAACCATTTACTCAATATTCCCAGAAACTAACAGAGTGCCTGATGCAAAGACACAGCCTGCAGCACTCCTACATGAGGTAGACAGGGTAAGTATTAATAGTCCCATTTTACAGATGGAGAAACTGAGGTTGATGATTTATATAAGGCCACATAAGTTAATATTCAAACTGTGTGATTTCCTACTGTACTAGGATGCATTCCAATTAGAAAATAACTATGATTTCAGGTACTTGAATATATCCTTCTGTTCCAGGCTGAAGTTTGTTCACAAAGAGATCCAGACTTAAAGGAACAGTTCACGGAAGCCTGCTATGTTAGTTTCCTTCACTACTTAATTTAGGGTCTACTACATATTCCACAGTCCTAGAGAGTAGCTAAAGTGCCCACTGAGTGAGGGAAAGGGCAATCTCAGTCTCTTTAATGCTTAAAGCACAGTCAGGTTTCTTCCCTTATGTTTATTTTTCTACCTCTTAGTTAAGCAAATTTTGACAAATTTTTATGGAAGTGATTGGTAAGTGCTAGATAATAACTTTTATGCAACTGTAACATTTAATATGAACAAATTCTAATTTTCCTGCATAGTTAAGGGCTCAGTGATCCAAACTTTAGATTTATTTAAATGATATGTAAATGGCTCATTACCAGATGAACTAGAAGATATGATAATATTTTATAATATGATATGCTATCCTAACAATAAACTCAAAAGAGATACCTAAAATGTTGTATGGAAACTGGAAAGAAAATTATAAATTTCAAGGTCCATACCTTGAGAGTTAGCAGATTTCTCCAAAAAGGTCTACCTCCTTCTCTTTCTGCTCCTGACTCAGAAGAGCCTGACCATGTGAGTAGTAATGCAACCAGGTATTTAATAGCATTCCTTAGGATCTGCTGAGCCACTCTCTGACTCCTGCTATTCATCATCCATTTCTTTAGAAGTGGATGCTTCACACAGCCAGCATGAACCTTCGCAGGTAAATCAGACCGTTTTGAGGAGCCTGGATGGCTCAGTCGGTTGAGCATACAACTTCGGTTCAGGTCATGATCTCGTGTTTCACAGGTTTGAGCCCTGCATCGGGCTCTGTGCTGAGAGCTCAGAGCCTGGAGCCTGCTTCAGATTCAGTTTAATTAGAAAAGAAGCTGCTACTATTTTTAAACATTCTGGGGGAAAATCATTTTGCCTCTGTTGTTAAAAGTCTCTATACTAAAGGAGCTATATGTCTAAGGTTTTACTTGGTCTATTGTGTAGAAGGTTAAAAGAACAAAATACCCTTTAGGAAGTTTATTTCAGCTTTCTGTTGATTCTTTCCCCTTTATGGTTTCGGCTATCAAGCTACTAGGTAGGCAGAGACAACTAAATCATCAGGTGGCTTCTCTTCCAGTTGAAATAAAAGAATTTGTTTAATTTTAGCATCTAGTTTTAGAGTTATCTTAGTTGGTTAATATTATCAACCAAATGACTGAGTATCTATACAAAACATACAGAAATCAGAAAACAATATAAATAGCAAAGAGAACTCAAGGAGTCTTCTATAATAATAAATATAATAAAAATGACTTATTGAGCTCTAAGAACTACAAAAATAAAAACATTCATTAGCATTTATTAGTAGAGGGACAGGAATGGCACCACTGTCTAGCTTCTGTTTGTTAAAGTTGATCTATTTGTAGCTCTTTTGTCAACCTTGGCTCTTTCACCTGTGGGCATGCTCCCGTCTTGAGGTACAGTTTTTGTTTCCTGTTCTCTTTCATGAGTCTTGGGGCTTTTCTGCTATTCTCAGCTCTGTAGTGCATCGCTTGGCTGCTCTCCTTAGGTGACTGCTTCTGGCTTTTAGACTCTACATGACATTGCCTTTCCCTCTGAAACACTGGTAAAGAGAGGAACCCCTCTGTGAGTCTGTTCCAACCTGATTCCATCCCCACCCTGAATTACCTTTGAAAGTAAGATCTTTATAGCCGTTGTGTCCCTGTTAGAGCAACCATATTTTGCCATATTGGCGAGAACTGGCAGGTGTTGCAAGTGTGGGGCCTTCTAAAGCATGTTTCCCCCACCTCTATCCTGTGTCCTAGTTCTATTCTGCTGCTTTAGGATATGGATCAACCCATAGCTCTCCACTGGTTGTTCAGCATATCACATTGATAATATTCACTGTTTTTGGTTGAGGATATGGAATGATTGGCTACCTTGGTTGCTCTGACCAAAAATTATTTACTGGGGTAACTAGGCACATTTTAAAGTTCAACTTAACAAGTGATTAAAGTATTATTCTTGGTAGTATTGCTTCTCCCTACTTGTTTGAGGAAAAGACTAGAAAAGACAAAGTAGAATTCTACATCTTCCCCACATTCTAAGAGGACCATCTTGCCATCAACTGGGGAAATGAAACTTGCTCATTTCTGAAGTGCACAGATTAGTCACCAAAGCAAACATATAAAGTTCTCCCTCTCTCTTCTTTTTATATACAAGGTGGATAAAAACCACATTTGAGAAATTAAAAAAAAAATACGTGGAAACAAATGAAAATGAAAACACAATAGTCCAAAACCTTTGGGACCCAGCAAAAGCAGTTCTAATAGGGAAGTATATAGCAATATGAGACTACCTCAAGAAGCAAGAAAAATCTCCAGGGCACCTGGGTGGCTCAGTCATCCAGCTCTGACTCAGGTCATGACCTCATGGTTTGTGGGTTCGAGCCCTTTGTTGGGCTTTGTGCTGACAGCTCAGAGCCTGGAGCCTGCTTCGGTTTCTCTCCCTCTCTCTCTGCCCCTCCCCTGCTCATGCTCTGTCTCTCTCTGTCTCTGTCTCTTTCTCTCTCTCAAAAATAAATAAACATTAAAAAATGTTTTTTAAGTAAACAAAAAAGCAAGAAAAATCTCAAATAAACAACCTAAACTTACACTTAAAGGAGCTAACAAAAGAACAACAAATAAAGCCTAAAGCCAGCAGAAGGAAGGAAACAATAAAGATTACAGAAGAAATAAATGATACAGAAACTTAAAAAAAAACCCACAATAGAACAGATAAATGAAATCAGAAGCTGGTTCTTTGAAAAAATTAATAAAATTGATAAAACTCTAGCCAAACATATGGAAAAAAAGGAAAGATCTAAATAAATAAAATCACAAGTGAGAGAGGAGAAATGACAACCAACACCACAGAAACATAAATAATTACAAGAGGATATTATGAAAACCTATGCACTAACAAATTGGACAACCTAGAAGAAATGGATAAATTCCTAGAAACATAAATTACCAAAACTGAAACAGGAAGAAAGGGAAAATTTGAACAGATTGATAACCATCAAAGAAATTGAAGCAATTAATAAAAAAAACTCCCAAGAAAGTCCAGGACCAGATGGCTTCATGGGCAAATTCTGCCACACATTGCAAAAAGGGTTAATACTTATTCTTCTCAAACTATTCCAAAAACTAGAAAAGAAAGGAAAACTTCCAAACTCATTCTATAAGGCCAGCATTACTCTGATATCAAAATCATATAAAAACACCACCAAAAAAAAAGGAAACTACAGGCCAATATCTCTGATGAACATAGATGCAAATATCTTCTACAAATTACTAGCAAACCAAATCCAACAATACATTAAAAAAATCATTCACCATGATCAAGTGGGATTTATTCCTGGGTTGCAAGGGTGGTTCAATACTTACAAATCAATCAAAGTGATATATCACATTAATAACAGAAATATGATCATTTCAATCAGATACACAAAAAGCATTTGAAAAAGTACAACATCCATTCATTATAAAAACCTTCAACAAAGTAGGTTTATAGGGAACATACCTCAACATAATAAAGGCCATATATGGAAAACCCACAGCTAATATCATCCTAAATGGGAAAAAACTGAAAGCTTTTCCACTATGATCAGGAATAAGCTAGAGGTTGTCCACTCACCACTTTTATTCAATAGTACTAGAAGTTCTAGCCACAGCAATTACACATACACACAAAAGAAATAAAAGGCATACAAATTGGGCAAAGAAGAAGTAAAACCATCACTATTTGCAGATGACATGATACCACATATAGAAAACCCAAAAGACTCTACCAAAAAACTGCTAGAACTGATACACAAATTCAGTAAAGTTGCAGGATGCAAAATAACAGATAGAAATCTGTTGCATTTCTATACATCAATAATGAAGCAGCAGAAAGAGAAATTAAGGAATTAGTCCCATTTTCAAATGCACCAAAAATAATGAAAAACCTAGGAATAAACCTAACAAAGAAGTGAAAGACCTATACTCTGAAAACTATAAAATACTGATGAAAGAAATTGAAGATGACACAAAAAAAATGGAAAAACAGTCCATGCTCATGAATTGGAAGAACAAATATTGTTAAAATGTTGATACTACCCAAAGCAATCTACACATTTAATTCACTCTCTATCAAAATATGAACAGAATTTTTCACAGAACTAGAAAAAACAATCTTAAAATTTGTATGAAACCACAGAAACCCTGAATAGCCAAAGCAGTCTTGAAAAAGAAAAAGCTGGAGGCATCACAATTCCAGACTTCAAATCATATTACAAAGCTGTAGTGATCAAAACAGTGTGGTGTTGGCACAAATAGACACATAGACCAATAGAACAAGATAAAAAATGCTGAAATGAACCCACAATTATATGGTCAACTAATCTTGAACAAAGCAGGAAGGATTATCCAATGGGGAAAGGACTATCTCTCTTCAACAAATGGTGTTGAGAATACTGGACAGCTACATGAAAAGAAACTGGACCACTTTCTTCTACTATATACAACCATAAATTCAAAATGGATTAAAGACCTAAATGTAAGTCCTGAAACCATAAAAGTCCTAGAAGAGAACACAGGCAGTAACCTCTTTGACACTGGTCATAGGAACTTCTTTCTAGATATGTCTCCTGAGGCAAGGGGAGCAAAAGCAAAAACAAACTATTGAGACTACATCAAAATATGTGTTTCCTGCACAGCAAAGGAAATAATCAACAAAACTAAAAGGCAACCTACAGAAGAGAAGATATTTGCAAATGACATATCAGATAAAGGGTTTTTTATTCAAAATACATAAAGAATGTATAAAACTCAACACCCCAAAATAAATAACCCAATTGAAAAATGGGCAGAAGACATGCATAGACATTTTCCAAAGAAGATATCCAGATGGCCAACAGACACATGAAAAGATGGTCAACATCACTTATTATCAGGGAAATGCAAATCAAAACTACAATGAGATATTACTTCACACTTGTCAGAATGGCTAAAATGAACAACACAGGAAACAGCAGGTGTTGGTGAGGATGTGGAGAAAAAGGAACCCTTGTGCACTATTGTAGGGAATGAAAACTGGTGTAGCCACTCTGGAAAACAGTATGGAGGTTCTTCAAAAAGTTAAAAATAGAACTACCCTACAATCCAACAATCACACTACTAGGTATTTAACCAAAGAATATAAAAATACTAATTAAAAGGATACATGCACCTGATGTTTACTGCAGATTATGTACAATAGCCAAACTATGGAAATAGCCCAAGTGTCCATTGACTGATGAATGGATAAAGAAGTTTATCACACACACACACACACACACACACACACACAAGAGTATTACTCAGCCATAAAAAAGAATGAAATCTTGCCATTTGCAATAACATGGATGAGCTAGAAAGTATTATGCTAAGAGAATTAAGTCATCCAGAGAAAGACAAATACTATATGATTTCATTCATATGTGGAATTTAAGAGAGAAAATAAAAGAGCAAAGGAAAAAAAGAAAAAGAAAGAGAGAGCAAAGCAAACAAAGAAACAGACTCTTATCTATACAGCCCAAACTTGTATAGATGGTTACCAGAAGCGAGGTGGCTGGGGGGATGGGTGAAAAAGGTGATGGGGATTAAAAAGCACACTTGTGATGAGTACCATATCATGTATGGAAGTACTGAATCACTATTTGTACACCTGAAACTAATACCGTATGTTAACTAATTGGAATTTAAATAAAACCTCAAAAATTTTAAAAAGAAATTTAAAAAACACATTTGAGCAACAACTAAATACACTAGAAGTGAAAAATTGCAGAGAGAGTTTAGAAATATTCACAGAGAATAAAAATTACAGTGGACTACAATATATAAGAAAGAAAATCAATGTAGTGATAAACATTGATTATAGTTGGAAGAAATTCATATTCACAGTTCTTTTCAAAATATAAAACATGTTCTCAAAAGATGAAATTCTTCCAATATATATCAAAAACATGATTCAAGTAGTTATTTATTTTGCAATCAAATTATGCTATCAAGAAACTGATAGTTTACATGTTTCAAGGCTATGACTGGATCTATGCCTCTGAATCTATTATAGAATCTTCTGGCAGAAAGGAATTGCTAGAGGTTGTCTAATTCAGGGCCTCTGATTCTGGCATGAGGCATTTTTAAACCACCCATCCAATAGATTACCTATTGCTTTTCCTATTTTAAAGTCCTCCAGGGATGTAGAATTACCAACATTTAAAAAAAAATAGCCTATTCAAATACTCATTACCACTTTGGTTCCTGGATAATTCAATGGAGCCACCTTGAAGAGAAAGGCAAGGAGATTCAGGGATTACTGAAGTCCATAAGAATGACACAATAGGGATGGGAGTGTTGTGGGATAGAAGAAAATGAAGGGAGTGATAAGGCTACAGAAAGTTAGAAAATTTGAAGAATCAGTCAGACTGAGAGTCTGAATTATCTGAGAAAGATATAAAATATATTCCTCACAATGGATAGGGAAAAGGAGCCTGTGGAAGTAAATTATCCTATAACATAAGGACTCAGGGCAGGAATCCTATATTTGACTTAGTTGATGGGGTGCTGAGCAATCGAGAAGATGTTGAGGGAGGAGGCTGTGCAAGTCATCTACTGTGCTATCACATCTCCAAAACTTAGCAGCTTAAACAACAATCATTTTATGATTAGTGCATAAATTTGCAGGCCAGGAATTTAGGCAGAACTCAGCCTGAGTGATTCTTCTTTGTGGTATTGACAGAAGTCACCAGGTAGTATTCATTCAGCTGGCAGGTGAAGTGGTCTGGAGGATCTAAGGATTAATTCACAAGTTAGCCCCTAGGCAGGGATGGTTCAAAGGATGGGACTCTGCTGAGTCTGTCAGGCTACCTATATGTGGGCTCCTTGAAGCTGTGGTCTCAGGGTGGATGAGCATCTTACATGACAGCTCAGGGTTCTCATCATGTTTGAAGGGGTTCAGGCGGAAGTTTCAAGGAATGAGTGAGACTTAGAAACCCCAGAATGTTATCTTTCTATATTCTATTAGTCAAAAATGCCATGATGGCCTGCCCACATTAAAGGAGAGAAGAATTAGATTCTCCCTCTCAAAGGGAGTAGTGGTAAAGAACATGTGTCCTTCTTTAATACACCAGAGTCTACAAAAATCTTTCTAGACCTACTTTTTGTGAAATAATTTGGTTAAACACACACACACACACACACACACACACACACACACACACTCAATTAGAACTTGGAGTTAAATAACACCTCTATGGCTATGTTGGTATCCAAGTAGAATTATGAATAAGCAAATGGACTTGTGTAAGAAGTGTCTGTTCATTTCTGTGATCCTGGGGGCTCACCCATTATGAGAGAATAGAATGAGTGACAGTGAATGGAAATAATACACTCCAGTCCTTTAGCTGATAACTGAACAATTACCGAGTGCCTCTTCATGCTGGTCCATAGTATGTATTGAAGATCTCTAAAAAGCAAAATGGGCCTTGTCCCTAATGGTCCTCACCCTCTGTGGTATTAGAACATAGTTGAAAATCATAGAGAACTTATGAAATTTTATAAATTCAGAAGACTTACTGATTTGGGGTCTGATTAATCCTGTGAGTTAGGGTTTAGAGAAAACTTTACATAGAGACAATACCTACTCAAGGTCTGTGGAGGAAGAGGAGTCTGTCAACATGAACCAAAAAAAAAAAAAAAAAAAAAAAAAAGCAAACCAAATATGCAAAGGCAAAGGAGGCTGAAGAACCATGATGTGTATGTAGGCATGCGTGTCTGTGTGGGCATGTGTGTGTCTCTGTGTGTGCATGTGGGTCTGTGTGTACTGCACATAGTTTAATGTGTTGAGAAAGGAGTGGGAGAAAATAAAATTGTAGAGGAAGGCAGAGGGCTTATATTATTTTAAATAATCTTGCATTTCTTCATTTCATGTACTTGATTAGCAAAATTAGGGAAAGTCACCATAGGGTTTTAAGCAGAGGTCTAACATGACCAGGTTTTATGTTTTAGGAAGACTTCTCTGGGCCATGGTAGAGAAGTTGAGAGTCTAACCTGACCAAGCCACCACTCGTTCTAAGTGAAAAAGAAGTTAGAGGCAGTTTAGCAATTATTCAGAAATTCATTCTTACAACTAACTAAAATTTGAGGCATCTGGGTGGCTCAGTTGGTTAAACAGCCAGGTTTGGCTCAGGTTATGATCTCACAGTTCGTGTATTCAAGCCCTGCCTCAAGCCTGCTTTAGATTCTGTGTGTGTCTCTCTCTGCCCTTCCCCTGCTTGTGCTCTGTCTCTCAAAAATAAATAATAGTTAAAAAAACTTAATTCTCCTTGCTCACGTCTACCTTTCCTTGTTGGATTCTTGTAATATTTGCTGTTGATGCATCAAATTGTACTTCTGTCTTTTCTTTTCTCCCTCAGATTGAGAAGGTTTTCCATCTTGATTGGCTAAGAATGTACTTTGCAGTCTTACTTACTCTTCTAAGAAATATATGTCTGATGGGAGATGCTCTCATCACAGCTTTAAGACCCCCCTGCCCAGAGAGTTTTAAAAGATCAAAACAGAAAGAAATGCTTTGGCTCTGGCACAGAGCAAGTTAAAATGCTTGCTTTTTTTTTATTATAGAATTTATTTCAGTTTGACATTCTTTATGTTGTTGTTTCCTTCTACCATGTTATAAATCCTTCTTGGGCTAGAAACCACTTCCAAACCCTTCAGTAGCTAAGCGGCTCAGCCATAAGCCTATGAAATCAGGCCATCATGGGCCAGTTGCACATCTGAGGTAAGTTCTTTATACTAAAGATTACTTTCTAGGATTAGAGAAGACTGTGTACAAATAATATATAGCCTTAAATGTACATATAAAAATGCTTTTATTGATAAATGTGATTTTAAGTGAAATAACTTGGAAGTTCAGTAAGCATGTAGAATTTTCTCAGTCTAATTTTTTTTAAAAAACAGCTCCAAAAAAAATAAAGATTAAGCCTGTATTCAGGCAGCATCAAATAATACTTTCAAAAGCATTAAATACCTCACTTATGAACAAATTCTTTTTTCTAATGGTATGCCATCATCATAAAAATATTATATTCTTCAAATCAGTGATTTCAGGAAAACTAAAAACAATATATTCAGTGGAGAGAGACTGAACAGGCAGATGTTAATCATTTGTAATGCACACTCTACTTGGACAGGAGACTGGAGAACAGTAGCCAGGTGGCAGCCTGGCTCAGCTCCACAGGTTACCTGAGCCACGGTGAGAAAGCAGGGGTTTCTGGTGAACTAGAATGGATTTATCATGCTGGACACTTTTCTTTTTGAAATATCCTTGTAGCTGACCCCCTTCAAGGGACCTTTTATTATATGAAAAAAATTGCTTTTGCCTTCAAGTACAATGGAGAATGCTTGGTAGAAAATTAATTTTATTTTTAATTAGGAGCTGTTCACATCGTCTAGTTCATATCTCACCCTGCCAGCACACCATGGTCTGCATTCTCCAGAAGCAGGATTTTTCACCAGAAGAGTTACTTTCTAGCAAAGATATATTTTACATAATGCCTATTATGCTATGCATGTGCAACATATTTCCTGAATCTCATACCCTTATATTTCATTCAAAAGGGTCCAGGGAGATCTAGAATAATATTTTGACATTTAAGCAAAAAAAATAAAAAATAAAAAATAAAAGGAATTTCAACTCATTAGAACAGTGGATATCAATTTCCGGCTGCATGTTAGAATCACTTGGAGAGCTTTAAAAAAAGTACCATTGCCCATATTGCACCCATTGGTATTTTTCTAAAAGTATCCCAGGAGATTCTAGTATGCAGCCAGATTTGAAAAATCACAATACCAGAAGGTTTTTTTATAGATATGTAAGTTACAGAGAGAAAGGTTTGAATAATGATATTTAAGAAACATTTTTTCATGACTTTTTTTATTTGAGGCTCTTAAATAACAATACTATGTAAAATATTTATCCCCAAATCAACTTAAACAGAACAACTATTAGGAGCCCACTACAAGAGTGACACTTTCACCAGATGTTTTAAGTTTACATGAAATGGAGAAAAGTTTACCTCAAGCATGGTAGGATTTACCAGAAAGCCGAGGAGTTAAATTTCAGAGCCTTCATTTGCACAGACCCTTCCAAATCCTTGGGAGAGGCTCTAGCAATGTGTCAACGTGTTCATATATTTTTATAAAATCTCCAAAAATCATAGAGTTTTACCACTATGATCTTGTTCTCTAATTTCCCCTCATTCTTCTCCCTGTACCTGGTGGTGGTGTGGTACGAGATGCTTGCAGCAGAGGGAAGTTGAGTTGAGGATACATCTAGTTTGGTTTAGTAAAATATATTTCTATGATTTACTGACATTTCTGTGTATACTTAAGGTAATGCTAGCTGTGCTAATACAGGAATGACTTGCAGAAATATCCCTATTGCCTATGCCCTGACTCACGCAGGCCACAGACATAAAATTTCAGGGCCAACAAAAAAAACTCATCATGACATTGATGAAAAACTGGTTAATGAATGTTGTCAATTCCAAGAGAATTTGTGATTAGTCACTGCACATGAAAAACTTGAAATGACCTAAAGTCTTACAGCTCGTCTCTGAAAGAAACTTAATAAAAGCTCTCACAAATTCAACAATAATTCCAATAATGTATCTGACATTACCGATAACAAGCTTTTAATATGAGAGAAGCTTTAGAAACCTTTCAATAATGAACGCTAGAGGAAATATGGGATTATCTTTTTGTTTTTCCATTGGAAATATTTTGCAAAATTGTTGTCATATAAAAAGTTAAAGAATACAGCTCCCAAAATGTGTGGGGAAAAGTATCATAGATATATGTCAGGCAGTTAGGTGGTTTTTAGTGAAATTATTTATTGTTCTGTATCTTATGATACCTATGGAATTTGGCAATTTTTTAACTTTAATTTGTGATTTATTTTCTCATTCTAAATATTCACTTTCCTATTAATTTTTGTGTTTTTTATTGTGAATTCCTTTTCTTAAAGAAAGTCCCTCAAAGCTTCAGTCCCCACCTGGATATACTCTTGCCTTAGGAAACTCTCAAGCGTTAGCCCGTGATGACTTGCCCTAGAAAACAGCCATATGTTTAAGATTCTGCCCTCCTCCAGAACTAAAGCATTTGGTTTCTAAGGAAAAGAAGACAAATTGGGGAGTAGATGCTGACAGCAAGAGGTAGACAGGTCAGTGGGAACAATATATAAACAAAATATAAACAAAGACAATATGTCTTTGGTCTGACATAGTGGGGGACTACACTACTAAACTGATGTTTATCATACATATACAGTGATGAGTACTTTCCAAAAATAAATCATATTGTAGTTATATCATGCATGCATATATGGAATCCACAGGCGAGCCAACTCTGCCAGCTAGGCAAAACAAATTACAAACAGAGAAATTGCCCTCCCTTTCAGTCTATGAGTGTTGGGCTCCATGTGTGCGTGATATGGGATCCCCAGCCAGATCTGCTGGTCCCTGGTTCCGAGGTACCCAAGGGCTTCAAATAGTGTTGGGGTCACCCTCAGCTGAGTATGTGTCTAGTATTTAAAGGTACAGGTTTTCATATGATGTGGAGTCTAAACAGAAACCCACTTCCTCCTCTGGTAATACTGATCATACTCAATTTTTGCCTTCCATGTGGAAATTTCAGCCTGAAACTCTGGAGTATATAAAAAAAGTTGAAATAATGTGGCAATGAAAACCCATGTAACAAGTATCTATAGCAAGGATTCACATTTTGCCATATTTGCTTTGTCGCTCAATCTCTCTGTCTCTACATCTTATTTTGATGTAACCATTACAAAGTTACAGACATCATGTCACTCACTGTTAATACTTTAAAGCTCCTGAAATAAGGACATACTCTTACATAACTATGATCCCATTATCATGCCTTACAAAAGTAACAGTAACTCCCTAACATGATCCATGTGATCCATATTCAAATTTCCCCAATTGTCTCTAGTTTAACTTTGAGAGTTAGTTTTTCAAATCAAGATCTAATCAAGTTTCATACACTGCATTTAATTGATATGTCACTTTCTTCTCCCCCACCCCCATGATATTGACTGTTTAAGAGACCAGGCTCAATATCTTACAGAATATCCCACATGCTGAATTTATCTGATTGTTTCCTAGCACTAATTAATTTGTTCTGTTGTCTCTTGACTTTCCTGTAACCAGAAGATTAGATCTATACACTTGATTGGATGCAAGACTACTTCATAGGTGATTCCAAGCACTGAGTTTGGAATATAATCTCATAAAATGCAACTTTACTAATTATATTAGTGCATCCTCAATAGAACCCTGAAATTTCTACCCAGGAATTTCTCTTTTTACAGATGAAAATACTAAGGCTGGAGTGACTAAGTGACTTGCCTAAGGTCACACAACAATGAAATAACTTAGATTGCAAAGAATTGGAATAACATAACTTAAGGCTTGTTTTAATGAATCTTAGACAGTTAAAATAGGTCTTTTCCTGAAGCTTGAGAGAGAACATATTGGAAGAAACAGATCAATATTCCTTTATTAAGACATAATTCAGAAGGAAAATACAATTGAACTAAAAAATAGATTTATAAACAATAAACTTATCTAATAAGGATATCACACTATTATAGAGTGATGGTGTGTCAAAGTACTACCTAGGTCAGTTGAATTCCATGGAGACAGAACCATGAAAATCATCCATGACAGTACCCTCTCTCATGCCCATGTGTATGAACCAGACTAGCACCATCTTGAACAAACCTGCCATGGTACTACTCTCAGCTCAAGCTTTCTTGAGCACAGCTCCCCTACTTCTCATATTATTTTTGTTTAACCACACCCTTACATATACACTTAGGGTATAACATCCTTGATCTGCTTTGGAGACACCACTGGTTCTCAAACATTTCCTCCTGGATAGCCTCCTAGAATGTACTCTCTAGACTTTAGGACTATAAAGGCAGGTCTTATGGGAGGTGGGGTTGCAGAGATCTACTCATCTTGTGTCCACCCAAGACATGCTTCTCTGCTTAAGTTCCTTTAATAAGCAATTTCTTGTCAAGCTAGACTTGGCCTTTTTCTTCTGTTTTACAGCTTCCTTGTCCTATGGGGGATGTTTTGCATACACCTTTCTTTTGTGGAACACTATGTCTAATCCTGGTTGATTCTACCTCCAAAAATAGACCTGAAGTCAGTCCTCTTTTCTTCACAGCTCCTATCATCACACTCATTCAAATGTGCATCCTCTCACTGGGCTAATCATGGTTTCTCTTACTGGTCTCCCTGCTTCTCCTCCTAGTCCTGGTTCCCTTTCATGGTCTTCCATAAGGTTACAAAAGCATTTTTTTTTTTTTAGAGAGAGAGAGAGAGCATGCGCAGGGGAGGGACAGAGAGAGGCCTAGACAGAATCCCAAGCAGGCCCAAAGTGGGGCTCAAACTCATAAAACCATGAGACCATGACCTGGAACAAAATCAAGAGTTGGACACTTAACCGACTGAGCCACCCAAGTGCCCGACAATCTTTTTTTAAACAGAAAATATGATCATGTCACCCTTGTCTTTAGCCCCATATACAGCTTAAAATTCCTTGATGGCTTCTCACTGTACTCACCATAAAGTTCGCAAGTATTAACATAGTCAACAAGGCTCAGCATGGTCTGCCCTATGTCTCCTTCTCTCAACCAATTTTATGCCCTTTTATTTCACTATCTTTGGCTCAAATAACTGACATGTGATAAAGGCATCATGCTCTATGTTGACTTTGGACAATGGTTCAATTTGTTCTCTCTGCCTGGGATGTATTCCTTCAGCTCCTCCACACAGTTCCACTTATGCAGCAACTTCCTAGGCCTCTTCACTTCTCCTGCCAAACATCTCTTCCTCAAGGAGGATTTCTTTCTTGACTTTGCAGACCCATCTGGGACCCCTGTAACTCACTGTCATCAATCTGTATGCTTTACTTTCACAGGCCTCACCATTATCGGTAATTTACATTTAGCTTTGTTATTATCCTCATCAAACTGAAACCTCCATGAAAACTGAGACTATGTGATTCCAGTGACCAACTTAATCCCAAGAAGGGGCTAATAAATTTCTGTTGAATGAATGCTGTTCATGGAAAACCAATGGAGCTTTCATCCCTGAGTGCTCAACCAAGGTTGGCCACAAAAAAAACAAAACACACAAAAAAAAACTAGTTGTGACCCTCTCTACTGAGAGAGTAGTTGACACTCATTGTCTATACTTCCTCACCTTCCATTTTTCCCAATGTTCTGGCTTCTGTTCTTGCTGTTTCTTCAGAAGTACTTCCACCAAGTTCACCAATGAGCTCCATATTTTAAGGGACACCTTTTACCATCCTATCAAGCCACCCTGCTGCACCTGGCAAAGGGGACAGCTCTGGAATATTTGAAATTTGTTCTCCCTGTGGTACATGTGCCAGTCTGTCTTGGTTCCCCTGTGCCACCTGTCTCCTTCTCCTAGAATGTGTCATTCTCAGATCACCTCTATGGCACTCCCTGAGGTTCAAGAAATGACTTTCACTCTCTTCAGCAACCACCTCGGATACACTAATAACTTCTAAACTGATACCTCTCCAGAAGTTTTGAGTGCTAGTTCCCCTCTTAAAAGTCTTGGGGGCATTTCAAAATTAACATGCCCCAAACTGGACTCACCTCCTGCCCCTGCCTCTTTATCCTCCTTTGATTTCCTTCACCTCAGGTGCTTGTTATCACACCACACAACTAAAATAAAATACTATTTCATAGTATTGTTCACTCAAAACCGAACTGGAGGAGGGGAGTAATCCAGGGTGCAAAATGGAATGCAAATATGGAAAGCCCTAGAATTTGTTGAGGCTCTCCATGGGTAGTGTTCATGGATGATCTCATTTAATCCTCCCACCTCTACAAAGGCATAATTATCCACCATCTTCCATATGGGGAAGCCAGTGCTCAAAGAAGTTAAGGCGCAGGCCAAGGTCACCAGCCAGTAAATGACAGAGCAGAATTTAAATCCAGCCCTGTCTCCTTAAATGCCCTTGAGCATTCCACTTATGCTACTGGCACCTAATTATAAACTGAGACCTTGTGCCCTGCTGTCTGCATGGTGCCCAATGCCCTCTCCTTCACCATGCTTCCTGCATAGTCCCAAGGTACCCATCTCTCTGAGTTGGGAAGAGAAGCAGCATTTTCTTCTTATTTGATTTCAAGGATCAGTGTGTGGTCTGTAAAACAGAGAGTTCCTCTCGAAAGGGAAAAATTGGAAGTTTTCTGACCTGCCCCAGGTAGCTGAGGGGAAGATTTCAATGGTCTGAATCACATCAACAAATAGGGCCAGCAACAGCGTGTACTCTAGTTTTCTTCCAGGCAATGCAAGTTCATTCTGTACATGGGGGTAAGCTAGACAGAGAGTAAGAGACAGATGAGAGAATTGAGAGAGGAGAAAGAGAACAGTTTCCATTTTAAGAATCCCACTGAGGACCTTCTACTTTTTAAAATTAGTGTTAACAATTTCTAATTTGAAAATTATCAAGCTGAGAAGCAAAGGTGGAGAGAAAAACTGTATTGTATGTTTACTTCAAGAGCCCTTGCATGCTCAAGAGAAAATTTTTTGTTTCGTTTTATGTGCCCTTAGGTTTATTACTTGTTCAATGCAATGCAATCCAAATCCACACACGCACACTTTTTTAATGACATTTCTATTTTTTCTCATTTTCCAACATAAATTTAAAACATTCTTATGTGAGGTATGTCTTAGCATTACCCCGGCTTCCAAAAAGGGTTATTTCAAAGAGGAAAGTTTCCTAAACATTTAGACTATTTTTCTGGTGTTGGCCCCATCCCATGGATCCAACATCTGACTGAAGACCAGAGACAAAAATAAGAAAACAAAGATAAGTAAATGAAGGTTATAAATGCTATGAAGGAACAAATACATAGAGATGATATCTCCAGAAAAGGCGAGGTTTATCTGAATGTGGGTTATTTGACTTCTTGGAGAATGAACAGTAGATACTTAACATCAGGCTGAAACTCTCAGTTTGTTGTGTCCTAAATGTCACCCTCAACTCCTGTTAATTTTGAGAATGCAAACCCACCCCTCCTGAACTCAGCCCCTTGACTTCTTGATGATCGTCTCTTTTTTAAATCCTCAACCTCTTTTCTCTGCTGGGGCCTTCTTGACAGCACTTAACATTACATTATTCTCTTCTATCTGAAAAACAAGCCAACAAACAAGCAAAACCCATTCTGATCTTGAATTATATCCCCCATTTCCTCTCAATCAAACAGCCAACTGTGTTCATTGTGTCTCATTTCTCACCTCCCATCCACCTCTCTACCCATTGAAATCTGGCTACTCAAATAGCTCCCTTCAAGGTCATCAAACATCTCCTTACTCCTGTGTTGCCAGATCCTTAGGACATTGCCCACAGGAACACTTCTGATCCAATGTTGTGCAGTATTAGATCTTCTGGATCATCCTTATCCTTTGAAACTCTCCTCCCTCTGCTTTTATGATATCATGTTCTCCTTCCTTCTCCTCCCCAACCTGTGTCCACTGCTCATTCACAGTCACCCTTTTTCAGCTATATTCCTCTGCCTGGATGTAAATAGGATCTGCTAGATTCTCTCCCAGGCTCCCTTCTCTCCTCAGGCTACACAATTTACCTGATGGACTCTTCCACTGCCATGGCTTCTGGCAGTACATAAATGTTGATGTCTCTCCAGTCTGCATCTCTGCATCTTAAATTTTGAGTCAGAAGGAGACCTGGCATTGGATCTTGGATGTGCCATTTATCAGCTATCTGGCTTGAGCATGTCACAGACTCCTAGTTCCCCTGTCCTCTCATTTTAAGATAAGACATAACAAAGCTTGTAGACAAACAAAGTTTGTAAGATGGTTGTAAGACCTATCCAAATTAATATATCAGCCCTTTCTCAGTCATCTCATCCAGAAAGTGAGATGGTCTGGCCATATTATCTGCTTGGACCTTCCTCCACTTTAAATGTAATAGCTCAATGGTAAAAGTTGAATAAAAAAATAAAGACTTGTGACACTGTCCTCCTTATTATTCAAGGGATCATTTGCTAGTGTCCACTCAAATACAGGCATCAGCCACGTCAAATGTCTAAATAAGTCTTATATAAATCCATTCCAGAGAAGGACAGGATTTCTCATCTTACTGATTTTAAGGGAGTAAGACAGATCCATGAATTATGTTTGTATCACAACAATACTAGGTAAGATGAAAACCACTGCAAATGCCAGTCCCTCTCAAGGTGCTTCTGGAATAGAAAGGGCCAGCATTTCCTTTCAAACAGTTTATGAAGTATGTGCCTTAGAAAGAGATGATGTTGGAGAAAAGGCAAGAATAAGAGCTATTAACCATAACACTTGGGTCCACTTTAGTCATATTATAGGCAGAAATATCCTGATCTCAATATAATTTGACATGGCAGAGTTTCATTCTGCACTGTCCAGAAGGCATTTGATCATTCATTCAGAAGCTTGCAGAAATTATTTGTGGAGTGACTGCTATGTTCCAAGCACTATGCTAAACATTTGAGGTAAAGGGATAAGCAAGACAGGTATGATCCCCCATTCTCCAGAAGCATTGTTCTGGTGGGCAGAGATATAAAATGTACATATAACACCTGAATGCTGGGAAGGAGCTGGCCATGCCCACAACCAGGAGAGGCATATCCCAGACAGAGAGCCAAAGCCAGAGGAGGGAAGGAACATGAAAAAGGTGATCAACATTACTTAATGACATAATTGAATAGCCTAGAATACAAAATATCAGAGTGCATTACACATAGTAAGGATGGATCAGTATTATTTGTGCAAATTTCATTTCACTTATGTGTGCACATAATACACACTAGTTCAGGGTTTCTACCCCTCAGCACAAGTGACATTCTGGGTGTGATGATTCTTTGCTGTGAGGGATGACCCTGCGCTTTGTTAAGATATTTGGCAGCATCCCTGGCCTCTCCAAGATGCTCTTAGGACCCCCACACCCAGCTGGAACAACCTCAAATGTCTCCTGGTGAGTAAAATCTCCTGTAGTTGAGAACCACCGGACTAGCTTTACTAGCTGTAAAATGTTTCTGACAAGTCATGGTCTCTAAATTCTCAAAGCAAACTACAGAATGAGTCTGTAAATTCTCTCATCTTTCTTCTCCACCCTAACACCTCCTCTGTACCCCTCTATTTTCTTCCTTCTAGGAGTAATGTGTCTCCCTTCTAGGAGTCATGTGTCCATGACTCCCCCCCCCCTCATTTTTCTCCTGGTCTTTCTTTATGTATTCTATATGTATATTCAGAAACTACAGGCTGTAGAAAGAAACCTGCAAGGGTTTGGAGGGGAAGGAGTGGGTGCAGTAATCCAGAAGATATTGCAGAATATATGTTAGACAAAAGAACCCAAGAAGCACAGGCGGACGGCGGTTGGGTGGGGGGACAGGGAGTGACCTAACAGGTCTTTTCCATCCATAATTTCTGTGCTTCCCCAGCTCCTTGAAGCCTCTCTACTCCCTGCTGTGTGCATCTGCTGCCTGTCACACACTCAGCCCCTTCCCCCAGCAGAGGATGTCTCCAGTACTGACACCCGCTCTGGATGCCCCATAAGGCTGCCACACTCCCCTGCTGTGTGCATCCACCATGCTTTTCTCTCTCCTCTCCTGCTGTTTGCGTGTCCACCATCACTCTCTTTCTCTGATTCCTCAGTGCGGCTCCCTTTATGTAAGCTGGATCCTCTTCATTTTTCAGTCTCAGGGCACGATCTCACTCTGGGCTTTCTGGTTCTTTCTTCCAGTCCCACAGTCTCTGGTTAGGATTTTTTCCTTCCTTCTCCCTGGAATGAAGCTTTCTCCTCCCTACTCCTTCTTCTCCACAAACACACTCAAAACACATGCAGACACATAACTTCCCCACCCTAAATATTCTATAAACATGCTGGTGGAACGTAGACTGAAATGAATAGTTATTCTTCTTCCAAGAGCTTTTGAAAAATGCAATATTCTTCAAATGTGCCATTCTCCATGTGCTTGCTGGTTCATCTCTAGCAGAGCATAGATTTCTAGAGAGGATGCAAATCATACCTCTATAGTCCTGGATGCTCAAGGTGGCCAATCAAATCTTTTTTCAAAGGATGTATCACTAGTGATTCAGGTGGGACAGGCAATTGAGACTCTCCAGTTAAACTCTTGAACATTTGTACCTGCCGAGTTCCTTCTCTTTCTCCCACCTGCTCTGACAAAAGTGCCATTAGGCAGACTTCACTGTGTTCCTCTCGCTCATCTGCCTGTGGGAGAATGGGAAGGCTTTCAAACAGGCCATACGTGCAGCCAATGTGTTTCTACATTTGTCCACCAAGACCCACCAGACACCTATAAAACCATGGTGTTTGTGTATAGGTTTTGCAGAACATTTGCACCCATTATTCACTTAGCAGTTTATAACAAGCCCAGGATGAGGGAAGAGAAGAAAAAGGAAAAAAAAAAACACCCGATTTTAAATGACTATTACAAGGAGGTACCCTTAGGGGTTTTTATATACATAATTTCATCTAACTCTCTAGGGCAGCCATATAGAGTTGCTTTGATGACCCACACTCCATAAAGATGAGAAAATTGGGGCTTATCCAGTTAGTACCCAATGGAGTTAAGTTCATTCACTCATCCATTCAACAATATTTATTTTGAGGCTTAACTGTAAGCCAGGTACTGTTCTAGGCCCTGGATTCCATGGGATCTCTTTGCTAAGGGAGCAAAAAGTTGCATACAACTTCGTACAACCTGTGCTATCAGCAATGACAAGAGGAAAAAAAACTAAGATTGTCCTCATTAGTGTCCACAGAACCAAGTCCCATAATAACATGAAAAGTATAAAGAAATATGTAGCATGGTTACCAAGGATTCTGTGAGAAATCCGTGTTTTGAATTTTCAGCCTTATGTGCCAGGTATAGCCTCCTTCATGAAAGAATAACTTTCTGAGCTCCTGTTTAATAAGTCTCAGAGAAGAGACCGCTTAAAATCATGACCGAGGCTCAGAGTATGACCGCAAAATCAACCTGCTCAGCTGGGTCACTTGGCCCTCTCATGCACATGCACCTGGGAAGCCGTTCCGGGGGCATCTGGCCCCTGAAGGGCTGTACACAATCTGTAATAACCCTTCCTGTAAGGACACACACAGCCCTCATCTGTGCCTTCCACTGCCCAGGGTTTATGTTCTTCTCTTCTGGCCTGGAAAGAAAAGGATGGAGATAGTTGTCTTTCTATTATGGGGAAGGAAATGTCCCTCCAGCTGGGAGATAGAGGTGAGAGGAGCATTCCACGCTAAACCACTTTGGAAACCCAGGGGCCATGCTCCTGCTCGTCCACCCACTGGGTCCCACAATCAGAAACACTGCCAAAGGGAGTCAACAGCATTTGGATCCTATAAAGAAGCTACTTATAACTGCTAATGTGGAGCAAGATAATGAAGGGAGGCCAGGAAGCGCTCAGCAAAGTGATAATAGGGAAATTATGACATCTGTGGCCCCATTTGGTCTCTAGTCAATAAAAGCACACAACCCAATAACTCTCCCATTTCCTCTGAACTGTAGGAAACAGGGCTGGTCCTACTAATAGGAAAGATTTGGAAATTTACATATAAGAATCCATGTTCCAGCCCCTATTCAAGTCAACCTGCCATCATCTCCCCCCACCCCAAACAGCATAAGCTCCAACACAATAATAGACCACCAATTCAAAGCCCTCAGGCTTCCTATATGCACCTGCCTCTGGGGCCCTTTTACAACATATCTGATGCAATGCAGTATTTTTTTTTTCCATCTAAGATCTAACATAAAGGAAGAGGGTTGCACTCTTTAAAATCATACTGTGAATGCTCATCTGAGCTTTTTGAGAGTCTAATGTTTGTATCTCCCTTTCTGACCTAGCCCAAGAATGTGGTGGTTTTCCTCTATTGCAGGAGGAGAGGACCTCCTTATCCCAGGAGAAGCAAGTTAAATACAGACGACAGAGATATCATCTTTAGCGAGTACTGGGGTAGGGGGAAGCCTCACGCATGGGAAGCAATCTTATTTTTTCAGTCTTGTAGAACTGAAATAAAAGGCTTTTTTTTTTTTTTTTAAGAACAGAACTCCAATACAAAGGCTTGAAATGTTGGGGTGGAGGGGTGGTGAATAAGCCAATCAATTTAGGATGAACATGTGGGACTAACTCTTTGTTAATAAAGATCAAAACATGAGTAATACAGAGTGAGTAGTCATCTGCCGTTATGACATCCCTTCAAATGCATCCTGGGAACAAGTTTGCTGCATTAATGAGAATCAGGATTGTTGTCATATAATGTCTAATTTTAGTCATGTCTAAATATGTAACTAATCAGCTAACACAATCATAATATTTCTTCAACTACAACCTAAATTTTATTTTAACCAGCCACTGAAGAAGAGATAACAATTTCATGTTAAGGTGATATGCCTTTAAAACAAAATTCAAATTTTGTATGGTCTGTCCTACAAATTGACAGAAGGCGTCACTTGAAGAGTGACATGAGCTTCAGAATAGAAGTGCACTCACTCTCAGATTCAATATAAAATGTAATTCTCCACAGAAACACTGTCCAGAAAGCTAATAAGGGGACAGCTAGAATTAGGACTTTATTTTATTGTGCACACACACACACACACATACATACACACATACACATACCATTTTTATTTACAAACTGTTCTATCACAGATGCTGGGATATTTTTTACAAATCAAACCAAGCAGAATGTATGGAGAAAGGATTTACTGAGCAGAACACATTAAAAAAGAACATATTACTAAACTAGGAAAAGGAACACAAATATATACAACTCAGACATAGCTAATAAGAGATTGATAGCCAAGAAAACAAGGGAGAAAGCCTAAGAAAGAGAGGAAGCAGGAGGATAAGGTATAAAATGTCTGAAATGTCTGAATGCCAACTGTCATTTTATCTAAAGTGGTTATTAGGAACAATTTTGTAACTGAAACACATTTTACTGGTGCCCTCTCACTCTGCAGAAAGATTCCGGGGACTATTGAGAGACGCATTCCAATGATGATAACTCTATCTATCCACATAGCTTTCCATTCCAGCTGCTACTTATAAAATGGTGACATCTACGGTCCCTGAACACTCAGCCTCAAAGGTTTTGATGGGGAGATGGAAAGCAGAGGCTGGATTTGGAAGACAAGGCCTGCATTACAGTAAGCATCACTCTATTCAGTAGACTAGAGATCCAGGAACCAGAGACAATGTCAGATTAGGAAACAAGGAGGAAAAGGGCAGTGGCCATGGGGGCAGGAGAATAAGAAAGGTGACTATAGAATAGCTATAAAGTGTTAATTTCCTAAGAGAAAGGAAGAAGGACAAATTGTCAGTCTAGCTATATTCTAGCCAGGTCTGTAGACAGTTTAGGGAGAATGTGCAAGGCCAGAACATAGATACAAATTGATAGCCTGAGGGCTGGATTCAGTGTGCAGACATGTTTTGTTTGGCCTGCATGATTTAACTAGCTCAAAATTTTTGCAGATTGTGTAATTTGCACTGGGCTCAGCTGGGTGGTTCTTCTAGTTTGGCTGGGCTCCCTCGTAGTCATCTGTAGGCTGACAGGTGGTTTTGCTGATCTTGGCTGGGCACTGTCACATCTCTAGACAAGGAATGACTCAACGCTGGTCCACATGGCCTTTCATCTTCCGTAGGCTGGTCTGGGCTTGTTCATATGTCAGCTGGGCAGAGTTTCAAGGGAATGAGAGGGAGTCCACAAGAACTGACACCATGTCAGTTCCATAGCATTCTATTTCCAAAGTAATTCACAAAGCTATTTCTGGGATTTATGGGGATACAGATACAGATACAGAAATAGATTTCACCTCTTGATAGGAGGACATGCAAAGGGGAGGAGATACTGGGGGCATGAAAACTGCTGCCATTTTGCATGTACTCTCCTGCATCTGGTGACTAAGCTCAGATCCAAGTTAAGGCTGCACTCGCTAGATGACTATGCCCAAGGTTGCTGACACTCCTTATTACCTCCCTCTTGTTATAACCAGCCAACCTGACACATTGCTTACTTGTCTCCAATTATCTTCTCATTTTATGAAGGCAACAGAAGGGAAAAAAGTGAGCTTATAAATCCTTCCCCATTTATTAAGGAATCTATCCTTTCCATTTTTGCCTTGTTCTTTTTCCTTTTCCTTCTTAACAAAATCTTTCCTTTCATGATCATCTCTCTTGACCCAACTTATTTAAATACTGCTTATAAATTCTGCCATTTTGTAAAAACTGATACCATTTCTAGGTATTGCCCATGAAGATTCCTTTAAGGCATCGTGGCCTAGGTATGGCACAGAAGAACTCCAAAACCAAAAAAGGTGTGGCTGATTATTCCTACAATAGTACAAAGCTGTCTACTGATAAGGAGCAGAAAGGCTAAGTATGTTTCAAAACACTTTTCAAAATCCTTGGACTGGAAAAAGGAATTATTCAGATCATAAAGTTCCTAACCATCCTCTCCTTCTTCTACTGCTTGTTGTTTCATCAGTGATTCCAGACAAGGGAAATCACTCCTGCTGTATGTGTGGTCTGGCCATAGAATTCCATTCCCAATTTAATTCCTTTGTCCTCTGCCCCTCTCACCTCCAAATGCAGGAATCTCACTCATCTTTTTGATTCAATGCCAAGCCCTCTGACCCTCCCTGGATTTCTCCTTCTCTCTTATACCTTGTGCCTTATATATTCAGAAGACATGCTGCCATTATGCCTACATTTGCAGTTTTTATGTACTGACCTCCCCTCTCTTTGCTTACCACCCCATAAACCACAAGGGTCTTTGTATCCTGCTAATGTCTGCAACAATGTGTTCCATATTGCAGACTCTGGAAGACTGTCCAAGGAGTAAGTGAATACATGATTCCTATCTTGGTTTAACAACAAGGAACATCTTCAACTTTACATTAATTTACATGGTGTTTTGATCTGTTTCAAAATGCTGACATGTGTATTACATGTTTGAATTATGAAATGAAGGACTACGGTAGTTAAATGATTTGTCTAAGGTCATCCAGATAATGATTGACTGGACTAAGATAAAAATCCACATCTTTTGATTTTTAGGTGAGTGCTCTTTTTGTGGTCATGGACTCAGTGACAAACACTCTGATTTAAAAATTAAATAAAAACTATATGGCATTGAAGAGGGAGAGCTCCTAAGAAGTCAAAGGTCATTAGGAGCCTACAGTGACAGGTAGAGTGGAAGATTAATGGTGGATTGCTGATTCATTAATTCAATATGTATCTTAGGAGCTGGTGATGCAAACATGAGTAAGCTATAGACCATATTTCAAATACAAAATATTTGGCACAGGGTAATAGATAACATTTATTAAACATGTAATGCTGTTCCACAAACTTTACACCATTTAATACACAGCAATCCTCTGGATTATTATCCCATATTTCACTGAGGAGGAAACAGACAGATAAAGCAATGTACTTGAGATCACACAGCTAATAAGTGACAAAAAGTGAGACCCAAACCCAAGGAGTCTAAATGCAAATCCAGAACACTCTTAACGACTCCATTACCTCCCCTTCCCCCCCCCACCCCTGCTTATCCCTGGGGGACACTTTCCAAGATATCCAGTGGATGCCTGAAGCTGTGGATGGTCTCCAACCCTATATATACTGTTTTTTCCTATACTTACATACCTATGACAAAATTTAATTTACAAACTAAACACAGTATGAGATTAACAGTAACTAATGATAAAAGGGAACAATATACTATAATAAAAGTCATGGGAACATAATCTTTCTCTCTCACAATACCTTATTGTACTGTATTCACCCTTCTTGTGATGATGTGACATGATAAAATACCTACATAATGAGATGACGTGAGGGGATGACATAAATACTGTGATGTAGCATGAGGCTACTATTGACCTTCTGATGGCTCCTCAGAATTATCAATCATCTGCTTCCACACTGCGGTGGACTGTGGAAAACTAAGACTGTGGAAAGCAAAATTGCAGATGGGGGTCGGGGGACTTCTGTACTGTATAGTATCTTTCAGTAGGGGCTCAATAAACATATTTTGAAATAAGCTAATATTTGCAATGAGAGAACAAAGTGCTTGAGCAGAGGTGTCCCCAAAGAGCAAACACACTGTGAAGTCAGTAGGGATAGTGTCTCAGTCTTGAGACTGGGAGGGGCATCCCCGGACTCACAGCACAGAATATATCACAGCGAGGCTTTAGGAATGTTTCAGGTGATCAAGAAGGGAAAGGGAATCTCAGGGATAATTTACAGCATCTGCAAAGGTTCAAAAGTACTCACAGATTCTAACTTGGGAGGCCTGTAACATTTCCCTTTGCTTAAAAGGGGGTTAGGAAGTCCCCTTCCAGAATGAAGAAAGGACTCCCCCGTCAAAGGAAGGCAAGGATCCTTCCACGTGTCTCACTCACAGTAGCTATGAGAACCTGTCAGAGCCTACTGTCCACACACTGCTCTGTGCTCAATGCATATTAGTATGTGCTGAATGAATGAATAAACTCCCTCTCCTAACAGGACAGGGGCTGGAAATGAAGAAGTTAGAATGTGTGCCAAAGGTAGCTACTTGTGGAGACAGGGACTGGGGGAAAAGTGATAGGAAAAAACAAAGGAAACTCTGGTAGCTAGGATCCCCTTTATCCAAAGTGTTACTAGAATACTTTTTTCTCCCAAGCATCTCTCCCACTTCTAGGGAAGCCAACTTACTTTACCTTCCTCATTCTAGTCCACTGATTCTAATGATTTTCTTTTAAATCTTTTATACTGAAGGGTGAGGACAGCATAAAAAAAATGAAAGCTCTACATTCTCCAAAGCACACTCTATCCCCACCTCAGCCATTTGCACCAGCCCCAGGTGGACCCTTCACTTTTAAATGCAGAAGGGGAAAACAAAGGCACTCTGAGATGCTGATCCTAAATCTTTGAGCTCTCAAAGGACTTTTAAGAGCTACATCTACATATCAAAGGAAAACCAGACTCGGACTCCTTGAGTATTTGTAGGAAGATCTCAGTTAAGAACTTTAGGACCGAGTCTGGATTACTGGGAGAAAGAGTTCAGTTCGCAGAAAGAATGGGAGATGGACACCTGGTCAGGAAAATTTTGGGAAATACTGAAAATAGGCCAGCAGTCCTCTGTGACTAGGTTTGTGGACCCCTAATGGTTAAGGAAACTAAAATGAAACCACCTTTCTAGTGAGATTGTTGTAGCAGATGCCAGCCCTGGCTGATAAGGACACCAGAGAAAATTCAGCACCCTCTCCAGTCAATGCTTGGCATAGCTCCTAGACCCTCAGTGAGTACACCCAGGACAGACAGATAACCAGGGTGGCTGTGAAGGTTGTAGCTTTATGGGTAGCTCAAGACAACTGCGAGGAATCTCTTCTTGTCAGAGATTATACTTTTGCCTCCTGGAAGACAGACAGCTCTGAATAGAAATTAAATTCAGTTATAGAGAAATACACACAAGTTCCTTGCACACTGGAAATTTTGCACAGATTCATACTTGTTAACTCCTCCTCCCTAATCCTAACAGCCAGAGTTTGTTATAACAGACTACAGGCTTCATCCTCTTTCAATCCTAATAGGCTCTCTGTCACTGAATATTGTCACTTTTGAAATGATTGTTTGGAGTCTCCTTAACCTCTCTATTCTCTCTGCTAAATTATATTGTGCCTCAACTATCATACTCCATGTCATTTGGAGAGATTTGTTTAAAATGCAGATTACTGGGGCATCTGGGTGGTCCAGTTGGTTGAGCACCTGAGTCTTGATTTTGACTTAGGTCATGATCTCAGGGTTTTGGAACTGAGACCCACGTGGGCTCTGAACAGAGTGTGGAGCCGGCTTAAGCTTCTCTCTCCCTCTTCCTCTGCCCTGCCTGTGTATATGCTCTCTATCTCCCCGCAAATAAATTAATTAATTAAATTAAATAAAATGCAGATTCCTGGCTTTACGAATCAGCCTCATCAAGTCCAAATCCATGAACCACTTACTGCAGCCCCGTCTCCTTCTCTAAGCTCTGCTCTCACAGTGGGTATTTCATAGCTCCATTGGTCCATAAGCATTTTCCTATTATCTCTTAGATAGTCATTTTGTTTTTCTAGGTAGAGTTTTACTTCCACAAGGGCAAGAACAATGTGTAAACTTTTTTAACCCAGAAAAGAGAAAAAGAAATAAGCATATTATATGTCAATCACTGTGCTAGGAGGGTTCCCACATCGGCTCTCATTTCAATTCTGACAAAAACTCTTTAAGGTACTGGGTCAAAGCATAATTTTCTGAATGTTAAAAATATAATTCTTGGGGCACCTGAGTGACTCAGTCAGTGAAGTGTCTGACTTTGGCCCAGGTCATGATCGTGCAGTTTGTGGGTTGGACTGCATTGGACTCTGTGTGGACAGCTAGCTCAGAGCCTGGAGCCTGTCTTTGGATTCTGTCTCCTGTTCTCTCTGCCCCTCCCTCACTAGAGCTCTTGTCTCTATCTCAAAAATAAACATTAAAATATCCTTAAGAAATATAATTCTTATGTAAATATATAGTGAGAATGTGTCAAATTTTATTTAGCTCATTATTAAGGAAACTAGCAGAATGGCAAACCCCGTTCACAAGAATTCTGAGAAAGAGGAATTGTAGTCAGTGGGGGAAGGGAGAAGGGAGTAGGGGAAGAAAGGAAAAGAAATACTGAGAAAGTACCACTTAGATGCAAAACTAGTTAATGTACTACATGACAATACAATTGTAAATTGGGGGCTATCTTCTCTCTTGGGCAGAAATGTATGATATCACATCTTATCCAGTTTTATGGAACTGGAAAATATCTGAACTCTAATTACGCACATTTGTTGTCCTACCTAGTCAGATGTTCTTCAGATATACTTTTTAGAAAATGTTCTTGACATGGCATCAAAAGATCACTTTATGTTCTGCTTGATTTCCTGTTTTGGAAGTTTGTGGGGTTTTTTTTACAGTAAGTATAATTTATCCCCATTTTATACATGTGGAAACCAAGGGTCAGAGTAGTAAAGTCCATTGCCTGAGACCACAAATAAGAAAAACCATGTATCAGTGCTAAAATGTGTCTAATTCCAAAGCCCAAACTTCTACTATATTACTGTACCAGTAGGCACATAAAAGTTATTTAATAAATTTTCTAAGTTGATTGACATAAGAGTTGCATTCAAAAGGCTTAATTTATAAAATATTAGCCAAGTAACCTAGAAGAGTTAATACCCATCCCAAAGTGCTTAAATTACTCATTGCAAAAGCTTACACACAGAGAAAATGGAATATGAATGAAGGTCCTTCAATTCCAAGTCAGATCCTACATTTTAAAGAGGCAAGCAACCATCCTGATTCTCTCTCTACCATAAGCACAATTATCTTAGATGCTGCAGATGCAACACCTTAACTTTGTAGCACTTGTCTTTAGATAACCATTCAACAAATATCTTTTATCACCTACTAGGTACCAGGAACCCTGTCCTACCAATACCACAACTCATGTTAAGATACTTTAAGGCATTTGAAAATATTATTATTTTGAGAGTTGTAAGATTGTATTTCAGATCAGAAATAATAACCTAATGATAAGTAATGATGTTACATGTTAAAGACTAAGAATGGTCTTGGTAGTTAGGAAATCATATTGATTTCCTTTGTGAATTCTGGTAATTTCTTATTCTATTGAATAGGTGAAATTTGGTAACCTGGAATGAAAGAAAACCTGGAATGAAATTCAAAGGTGAAATTTGGTAAACCTGGAATGAAAGAAAAACAATATAATTTTTCTTTGCAAGATAGATGCAATACATTTTCATTTGGGAAGAGCCAAGTAATTTTTGCAGGGAGCCATGTCCCTTTCCCTTTCTATATAACTTCAGTAAATCCATTACTTTCTTCTTACTAAACAATAACTAATTCCTATGCTGAATGTGTGGTCGTAGTACTGCTTCTGGACAGCAGAGGTCACTATTAACAGGTACACTGGGTTACCAAATTTTAATAAATGCAAAAGAGCTAGGGAAAAAGCAATGTTACCTAAATTGCATACTCTGTGGTCACTGTACAAACAACCAATAACAAAAACTGAAACAAAAAATCCTCATCTTTTCCTACTGGTAATATAGTCACCAAAATCAGAATCCTATTTTGTGAGAGCCACCTACCCCATCTTTGATTTAGAAGTCACCCATTAGCCAGATAATATAACCAAGAGAAGTCTGATATTTGAAGTTCCCCACCTTTGGTTTGACCACTGCTGGTAATACAACATTCAAATCACAAATAAGAGATCAACTCAAGGGTACTAAATTCTAAGTATTTCTTAACATTTGCAGATTAAAATGTTATGTCCAGGCTCTAGGCCAGTGGTTCTCAAGCTTTAGTCTCCATCCAAATCACATGGAAGTTGTTGTTAAAACACAGACTGCATGTCCCATCCCCAAGGTCTCTGAAGCTGTAAGTCGAAGGTGGGCCCCAATAATCTGCAGTCTGTTTCTCAGGTGATGTTCCTGCTGCTAGTTCGGGGACCATACTCTGTGAACCACTTGTCTCTACCAAAGCTTGAATTACACACCCAACACAACACCATGGCCAGATACGGGGGGCAAGGGGGCAAGGGAGCTTTACTTTAGAGCTCAACAAGCCCCATTTTGGGTAGCTGGAACTCAACCTAATAATGTTATCCTGCTGATATTTTAATCATGTCCCATCCCATGTCATCCCATTATTTTTCTTCTGCCCTTATCTTCATGTTATTAAATGTTTTACTGGTTATGTCGCTGCTTCCTATCAACCTGTCCAGCACCTCAGTGTTTGTGCTGAGTTTTTTTAATCTTAAGTTCAATAGCTTTATGACAGAGTTAAATTTTCTGGAACATTGAATTTAGAGCAATGGATGAAAATCATAAAGACACAAAGGGAGTAAGCCAAACAGTGATCGAATGAGAAGAGTTTCACTGAGAACAGCTAGAAGAAGCCTCACAAACCTGGATTTTCTAATGTGGAATTAAGATGCCCCTCCTTTGGTGTGTCGTTTTGCTCAACCATTAGCAGGCAGGTCGGATCTTGACTGGGCATTAAATAGGATGCTGTAATATGACATAAACTTCCATGCTAATAGAGAGACCTATCAGCACTAAAAATATGGAGAGTGAATAAAATGCAAAAGCCATAGCAAAATATCACTGACTCATGAATTCGTCTCTCAATCTCCTGGAAATATATATTAGTGCCGTTATAGTTACATTCATTGGGTCAGATGGAGCTAGGTGAATAGCCACAGTACAACTAAAGGGTCTTTTAGTGCCCTCCTGAAAGAATTCACTTCATTTCTCAGGGCTATGAGTGAATGAAAATAAGAAATTACAATGGAAATCACACTGCAATCTTCACTCTAGGCTAGGTTACAAAGAAGACTATAATAATACATAATAAATATGCAGCAAACCATGCCTGTTAAAGGAGACGCTCCTACTGGCACACGGTACACATCCATCATGGCTCATACAACAGGCCAACCGCTCCACATTGCAGGAGTAATGCGACTAGCCAGTAATTACAGGCTCGAGAATTTCCTGTGCATGGAGAAAACGGAAGTAAAAGTGCCTTTAATAATACAGGCCCATTGCACTTGTTTTGTATGCAAAACTGTCCTGTTATAACACTGTCACCCTTGCCTTTTGAAATGAATATTTATAAAGAAGCTTCTGGAAAACAACTTCATTTTAGACCCAGGCTGCAATCAAATAGGTTAGGTTTAAAGGGGCAAGACTGCAGAATGTTAGGATGTCCAGGGCTAGAGTGACAGAGAGGCAAGATGAATTCTAACCATCACTTCAACAGAGTACTTTAAAAATATTTTATTAATTCAGTCCACACACAGACTTCTTGAGGCAGAGAGAATTTGCATTTTAACTAATTCACTTTGTGATACACATCAGAAATGGAGGAGTGTGTCTCCATTAGTGATGAAAAAGCCGGGAGAAATTCCTGTCCACTGGATGTTGGGGTGGTATGGCACCTCGGGTCTGTGGCTGTCACGTACTGTCAGCAGCTTGCTGCAAAGCACAGAACACATGGCATCCTCCAAGGATTCGCTACCGTTCTTTTTAACGTGTGAGTCAGTCGGTCACTCTCGCTCCTTTGTGGGATAATTCAAACAGCTGATCCCAAGCAACTTGAAGGTGGGGAAAGCTCTTTGTCTTACTTTCTATCACAATGCCTTGCATAGGGTTGCAGCACTTTGTCTGTGGCTAATTTAATAGTACCTTGCTAATTGGCCTCACTGCCTCTGAAATAAAGAATGGAACAATTTGTTCTGTCCACATCAGACCAAACAGGCCAAGTTACATTTTTATATATCCCCAAATTAACTTTTCTTGGATGGTATCTTAAATGAAAATAAATGGCAAATTTTTTTTTATTTCAGTAACACTGAGAGACATTGGGAATGTCATCAATTCAAGACCAGCTCTGTTTAGAGAAAGAAAGAAAAATCTAAGGGACTTTAAACAGTTTTAGTCTTAGTCAAAAATCTTGTAATCCAATTACTCTATAATAATGTTTTCCTTCAATCTACTTTTTGTTTTGTTTTGATCAGATCAGGAGGATGTCTACTGTAATTTTACTAACTATGACACTCTGGACACTTAACATAGAGCAAGGTCATGAATATCAGACTTCTTTGAGTTTTTATCTTTCATGGTTCAGAGACCTCATCTCTTCTTTGATCATCAGGGTTGCTCCCAAATTGAATTTGTTTTTCTCTCCCTTCTCTCTCTGCAGCCAACTATTGCATTCTGGACCAAGAGATTAATGGAATCATGGTTAAAGTGAAAAAGAACCTAGTGAACCAAAGGATGATAAATGAGTAAATAAATTTTGAAGAAAAAAATTTAAAGAGAGAAAAAAATATGCCTAAAAGGGAAGCTGAATAGAAATATAGATCTGACAATCAAATATGAGCATCATATATACCTACGGATAATAGAAAAGAAAAGAAACCTTCCAAAGAGATCGTTTAACCCTAAAGAGAATCTTTCAAACAGAAAAATCTTTTCACAGCATTTTATTGACACAATTTTCAAGTTTACATTTAATTGCAAATAAAATGCTAAACGAATTCTAGGTTAGACTGGAAGTATGAGATGAGTTAGGTATGGCAAAGAAAACTGAATTCAGAAATGAGTAACACCCCTTTCTTTCTAAACAAGGGCTTCTGTTTCATTAAAATGTCTTAGTCAGAGGCACCTGGGTGGCTCAATTGGTTAAGCGTCTGACTTTGGCTCAGGTCAGGATCTCACAGTTCCTGGGTTCGAGCCCTGTGTGGGGCTCTGCACTGATGGCTCAGAACCTGGACCCTGCTTTGGATTCTGTATCTCCCACTCTCTCTGTCCCTCTCCCACTTGGACCCTGTCTCTCTCTCTCTCAACAATAAATAAACTTTAAAAAAATAAAATGTCTTAATCAAATAACAAATAAATGATGTGATATAAAGTGACACCAAAGAGAAAACCATGACAGTCTTCTTTCTTAATTATCCAGCTGCTTCCAAAAAAGTACATGCTGACCAAGTGTTTTCCAGATTCCAGGGGCTGTCCCAGATTTCTTGGATCGTGAGGAGACCCAGGGTACCAACCTGATTTCTCGGAGTTTTATGTGACAATCCCCTGCATCCAGCCACCCTGGTTCACCCTGGGGGGATAACAAAACACATGGGGTCGGTGTCCTGTTTTACTTGTCCTGGCCCCTTCCTCAGGGCAAGGTTTCTTTGTGCTTCCAGCCACTGTGTCCCCCCCATGCCTCATCAGCTACCCCACAGTGCTTAGAAATGTAAGGGAGACATTTGCTCCAGCTGAGAAGTGAAAGGAAGTTTGTAAGAGAAAGGATGGCAAGGCAGCAGAGAGAAAAGTATAATGACTAAGTGGAAAGGAAAGTTAGAGGGAAAAAACAGGAAGGCAAGAGAAGTAAACGATGCCTCACTACAGAACAATTAGGAATGAGTGGTTCACCAGAGCCAGTCCAGAGGTTTACTGAACCCAAGAACAAAATGCACCAGCAAGTTGCCATCCCTCAGACTGTCATAGGCACTGGAGCCCTATCTCTTTAAGCAGCTAGGCTATATCAGGAGCTTTCAGCTTAAACGCATCCAGAAACATCAGCCTTGGAACGAAAACCAATGTCCAAAGGCCTCTGTTAATGTGCCATTGTGTGCAACTTCTGGGACACTGACACCACTGTGCTCAAACGTTCTATTTTGTGGTACTATACGTGCAATACCTAACTACGAGAGACAGTATTACATGTGAGAACAGAGGGTTGGTTTTTTTCAAGGTTTGAACAAGGGCAAGGCATTGCTATCACAATATTTAATAAGAAGACGACTGTCATTTTCCTGAGTTTGATTTATTAAGAAATATGCGATCAATATTTGAAAGCAGCTGTCACTGAAAAATCTTGTTCCAAAGAGGGATCTTTGCAAAATGCAAATTATATTAAAATCTATCTCTTTCCACTTCTCTTCTACTAGCATTTCCCTGCTTGTCCTTCAATGGTCTTCCATTATTCCCAGGAGAGAGAAAATTCCTCCTTGAAGGCTCTCTACCAGACCCTGCCTCCTCCTGCAGCTCACAGCCTTTCTCTGGACTTGAGCCATCCTGACCCACTCACTGTTCTTCATACTCACCAAGCTCCCTTCTGCTACAGTCTCCTACATGCTGTTTCTTCAGGTCTGCCTACACCTGAAAGTTGTTGGTTCTTCACTCTTTTCTTAACTAGTGGCCAATTAATCCCTACTCCCTAAATTCCCTCAGATTTTAGTTCCACAGCCACTTTTTCAGAAAAGTCTTGAACTCCATGAGGAGTTCCAGGAAATCCAGGATCTCAGCATCCCATGCACTCCTTTCTCTCTACTATAAAAACACAATATACCTGACATTTGAATAATGTTTGTCTCTCTCAGAAGACTCTAAGGTTCATGAAAGTAGGGATCATGTCAGCTTTACTCACCATTTGTCTCCACACCAAGAAGTGTCTGACCCTTAGTAGATACTCAATAATTATTAAGTGAGTGAGTGAGTGAGTGAGTGAATGAATGAATGAAAAGAAAGGATCCATCATCAGAAAGTTAGCCACCATGGTTCATCTCAAAACAAAGAAAGAAAGAAAAGGACAAGTGTTTGGATTTCAGTTTCCCATCAAATATTGATTCATTGATTAATTTATTCAGTAGGCATTTATTGTGCTTCCTACTAAGTAGACTAGATATAAAAAAAAAAGCACCATTCCTGCCCTCAGAATACTTATCCATTAAGTTCTGCAAAGTGTCAGATGGTAAATATTTTCAGTTTATAAGCCAGGTGATCTTGGTTGCAGCTACTCAACTTGATAGTACAAAAGAACCTATAAGCATATGTTAATGAATGAATGTGGCTGTGTTCCGATAAAACTTTATTCGTAAAAATAGGTCATTTGTTGGTTGTTTTGGCTGTAGTTTGGTTGGGTGACTATAATTTGCCATCCCCTGCTCTAGGAGAAGCAACAAGACATATGTGTAAATATGTAAATATATATAATATTTAAATTCACAATAAATATTTTGATTCTTCAGTCAAATGATGAGTCCCTACTATGGGCCAGGCACTGAGCTAGGTATTTTTTTTTTTTGCCTCACTAGATGAAGTCTGGCCATGCTCTAGGGGAAGTTCATTATCACAAGGAAAGAGACTCTTGTGCCCATTCATTTTTATAACACAGCTTGGAAAGGATACAAGATGAAATTCTCTCTGTAACACAGTAAAAGCCAAGTACTCTAAAAGCTCAGAGGAGGCAGTGATGCAGGTATTGTTCTTCTGGAAGATTCATCACTAAGTGGGAACATAGAAAGTCATGCTAGAGAAAAAGAATATAAATGCCTTGGGTTGGGTAGATGCCAGGGGAAAGAGGCACAGGACAGGGGCCATGCAAGAGCCCATGAGTATAGCTAGATAGAAGGTTCTATGTTGGCTATTGAAATGGGGAGGAACAAAGAGATCCCAGGGACAGGGCTGAGATTTCATCTGGGAGAAGGATCTGCTAATTGGTTTCTACTACAGTGATCCAGCAGGACTGACCTTTACAGAGACAGCACCTCACACATGCACTCAGAACATGAGCTCGGGAGCGTTTACCCACTAGTGGTGACAACAGAGGTCCTGAGTCACTCAAACTCCATCTACCAAGTTTCCCTATGACCTACACACATTTATCAATAAAAGACCAAGGCTAGGAACACCTAAGAAACATAGTTTGCCTGAGTTTATGCTCTTAGGCTAACTAGCCTACCATCTTCTGTACCTCTTCTATATGAGATTCTATCTCACCTTTGACTCCCAGTCCAACAGGAACCATCTCTTCGTCACTGCCTTTAAAAGCCAGGCCTTCGCTGGGAAGACCCAGTTCTAAGCTTACTAATCAGAACCTAATTTGCAACGTGTTTCTCCCAGGGTCTGGCAGATCTGCTCTGGGGATGCTGGGTTATTGACTTGAGAGGTATGAGGAAGAACTCCTTGGGACTCCAGAATGCACCTGCTTCACGCAAGGGACCCAACAGCTCCAACATTCATTTCTTCTGACACCCTCAGCTGGAAGTGCTAATGAGCAGTGAAAACCTGGATGAAAAGGCGGGCAGGCAGGCCCCAGGGGAGGCCGAAAACCAAGGGGGGGCTGGTGGAAAACACCACTGACTAATCATCCCCTGACTCATCCAGATCTCTTGGACCATCTTTCACATCTCAGTTGATTTACAGAGCTCTGTGGGAACCTTCATCAAGGCTGCTCCATCTTAGAGCCTACGTCCTGCTCCCTAGCAGGCTGTCCTTCACAGCATAACAGTCACTGGGAAAGGGGCTGGGCCTGGGGGCTTTGAGCTCCAATTCCAGCCCCACTGAGTCACTTACAACAGGTTATTTTCTCTCTTGAAATTTTTGCTTCATGCTCAGAGTCTCACAGAAGGGATAGCACCATTCATCACCTAAGCAAAATTTTATTGACACAATCTCTAACATTAGAGAAATCACACATTAAACTGGAGGAGTATTCTTTTCTGTAGTGTGAACAAAATAAGGGGTGTGGAGGCAGAACCCTTGCGTTCTGATCCCACCCTCCCACACCCCAGCTGATGGTCTGACATAGGACAAGTCACTCAACCACTACAAGCATTTGTATCTCAGATCTGAGATGGGAGTAGTGTCTGGGAATATGGAAAAGGACTTTAGAAATGATAAAATCTTTTGGCTCTTACAATAGAAGCCATGGCTATGGAAACTAACACAGAATATGAAGTTGAGATTCAAATCCATGCTCTACTCCTTAGGTGAAATACCTAAATGACCTCTTAGAATCCTTGTTTCTTTCTCTGCATATTGTGAAGAGTGGCACCTCCAGGGACAGTTACGAGGATGCAATGCCAAAATGTATGGAGAGGGTTTTGTAAACTGTAAAGCCTTAGGCAGATGTGAGTTGCTGTTGTTCCCATAACAGTATTTGATAAATCACTAGCTGAGTTCAGTTCTATCTGTGTTTTGAGGAAAGTACAAAAAGGACATAAAAAGGAGACAGAGACAACAGTCCTAGACACTAGGAAGATTATGAAGATTATATTTCTTTATGCCAGTAAATTAATTCTTAATGGAGAGCTCCTGAGGAGAGAAACAGGCTAAACCTGAGAGGCCAACCGTAGCGCTTTCCAAAGAGAAAGTCATTTTCCTCAGATCAAATCTGAACTTTGCCAGGTGTGGTTTATTGGATATTTGAGCCTTGAAGAGGTTCCAGTCCCATTGTAAGGTTGTAATTTTCCTCAAAAAAAAAAAATCAACTTTTTTTTCCTGTCAGGAACGTAAGAACTTTGAAAATCCAAGTATTGCAACAGCTTTTGTATAGCATTGTGCAGACACTCGAACCAAACCAGATGATGAGGAAGGCATGTAATTGTTGGAATTAGATCAACTTTACTTTCAGGCCACTGAGAACTTGTACAACTTGGAGCACACTGCTCAGCCTCTCTGAAACTTTTCCCTCAACCATACAATGAAGACTATATATACGTTCACTCCTCAGTGGCGTGCAGTGAGGGTCAGCCAAACCTTCAAGAGAGTGGTAATTGGTAGGAATTAGTCTTGGTAAAAAATAGCCCCCCTGAAAAGAGTCATTTATTGGATAAAATTAAGAGTGGGGATCTGAAAAAAGTCTCTGTGTAACTCTAAATAATAGGCATTATTCGTGGTTCATGGATTAATAATTTAAAGATATGAACCAATTTTACAGCTAATCCCTTATTTGTTTTCCTTTTCCCTCTCTTTTAAGATTCCAGATGCACAAAGTTTAGTTAACTATACTCCTCTCCCCTCACCTCCATGCTAAAGGATTCAATGTGCCCAAGAGGGAGAAGGGGAGGGAGGGGGTGGGGAGAGGGAGAAAAAGAGAGAGTGAGAAAGAGAGAGAGAGAGAAAGAGAGAGAGAGAGCCTTTCAGTTATTTTCCTTCATTATACTTATTGATTCCCTTAGTGACAAATACAGCTTGCTCAGGGCTTGATATTCCACAAACACCATGGCATTGAAGCACCATGTGGCCCTGAGCCAGCTTGTCAGAAGTCTGTTCTCAGGAGCTCTATTTCTAGGTTATGAGACACACACACATGCTTAATTACATTATATGCAGCCACATTCTCTCTAGAATGGCTGCTCTAATCATATTTCACTCTGAAGTGCATGAAAGGTGATGCATCCCCACAACTTTGCCAGCACTTGATATGATGTGGCTATCTAATTTTTGCCCACTTATTGGTCTAAAGTGGTATCTCATTTTAATTTGAATTTCTGTTTACTAGCAAGGTTGAATATTTTGTCATTTGTTTATTAGCCAATCAGACTTCCCCTTTGGAAGTTACCTATTTATCCCATTTTCCATTTTCCTGTTTTTTTATTACTGATTTATTATAATTTATTGCTTAATTCTAGATAATTAACCCCTTGTTGGTTTTGGACAGCAGAGATATCTTTTTCTACTGTCAACTTTGTCTATATATCCTGAGTTACACAGAAATGTTTGGTTTTGATTTAGTCAAATCCATCAGTATTAGGATTTTGGTTAGGGCTCTTGTTTAAGAATCCCTTACTTATCCTGTGATCCCCAAAATAACCCTTTACTTCATTCCAGAGTCCTGAACTAACAGTAGGTGACACTGACCTGCTAAATGAGGTTCCAGACTCTCTTGTCTTTTTATGTCTTATAATGTGAATACTTCCTATTTCCCCTTAGTTATTAGGCACTGGCATGTCTTTTCCCCCTACTGTAACAATACTTGTTCTCAACTGTTTTCAGAAGAGGATGGTTAAATATATTTATATATTATTGGCTGATAAGATTTAAGCCCATAACATTTGTCAAAGACATCTTCAGTTTGAACTGAGTACATTGTAATAAAATACTCCAATACACAGGAGAGTGTGGTAATGCCAAAAGAGAGAGAGAGAGAGAGAGAGAGAGAGCGGGAGGATATGAAGCTCTGTGTTAAAACAGACCTCAGTTTGAATCCTGACTTTGTGGATTACTTTGTAATGTTAATCGAGTCACTTAACTTTTCTGTGTTGGAAATAGTATTGAAAATAATCATGACTACTATATGGGCTCTCCTGGTTAGACAAGGCTAGATTATACTAAGGAGGTAATGAATGCTGAAATCTCAAAGGCTTAACAAAGCAAAAGTTTATTTCTTTCTCACAGAGAAACATGTCCAACATGGTTTAGTTAATTGTGATTATTCAGGTTGATAGACTCTGGCCAATAGAAGCTCCAAGTCTAGAAGGTCACATGGCTGAATGTGAAAGATGCGGCGGGTATACCTGCCAGATTCCTCACCCAGGATGGAGGTTCTCACTCCCACAGAGGCCAGGAGTGTTGATTGCTGCCGTTCAGGGCTAAAGCCTTCCACAGCCTGCAGTGAACGAGAGATGCCACTCCCAAGGCTTGCCCTTCCCCAAGGGTAGCCTGCATATACAACAACTGGCTAATTTAGGCCATAAAGGCCCAGGTCCCTTTCCCCAAATGGGGAAAACTCTGGGGGCCATGCCCATGCCAGAGCTCCATAAAGGATTGGCCAAATCTTCCATTGCAACACAACCTCATCTTCTCTCTCTCTCTCCAATCCTGTTCCTCTTACTTCTTCACAAGTGTTGTTTTTGAGAACACCTACCAATAAAATGGCTGCATGCAAATCCCTGCCTCAGAGTCAGTCTCCTTGGGAAATGAGACCTAAGAGAGCTGGTATTGGGAGCTATCCTAGGAAGCTGACCCTAACTTGGGACTTTGGTAACAGATCACCTGTATTGGGAAAGCTCCATCAGTCACTGCTAAGTGAGGGATTCATATCCTGGGGCATGCTACAGTGGTATGATTTTAAAAGCTTTCATTGATGGTGAAACAGAATGTGATAGCAGTATCCACTGGCAGATGCAACATCTCAGGACCTGAAAGGAAAATGATAATTAGAAGGACTATGGAAGTGAGTGGCTCTTATCGGGTGCTATCAATGCAATAGAAAAAGACAATGAAAGTCTGAGGATGGTTTATCTCTAATTGAAGGGTGAATTGTGAAAGCCAGAGGGCCTCCTTGGCAGCACCTGAAAAGGCTCTTATCTCCTGTAGCCATAGGTGGATGGAGCTGAGGATTACGCAAGGACTTGATGATAAAGAGATAAGAGCTCCAGGAATGGCTGAATTCTCAACCTCAGCAAGTCTGCTGTGCCAAGGTCAGGGACCTAATTGGAAAGAAGTGGGACCCACAACCTGGGACAGGGACATTTGGATCAATGTACTTGAAAACCTTGAGTCCTCAGATTCCCCTAAATCTCCTGAGCTTGCAGAAATGCCCAGAAGTGATGTCTTTGCTAGAGCAGGTGAACATAGCTTTGGATGTGTTCTTTCCAATCCTATCAGGCACTAAGATCTGAAGCAGTTTAAGTTCACATGGGACAAAAACAATATATGTTTATGATCTTACCTCAGGGCCATGTAACTCCTACCCTCTGTTATAACACTGTCTGAAGGGGTTTGAACTATCTGGACTTTCTTCAGAATATCTTATTGATCAGTTGTATCAATGACATTATGTGAATTGGTAATGATGAGTACCATAGGGCAAGTTGATTGGAGGTATTAGTAACTATGAGTATTTAAGGGCTCCCTGCCTTAGTGGAAATTTTAGGAGTTTAGTGGCCTATATCATGCCAGGGCATTTCCTCCAAAATAAAGGGCAAATTATGGCATATCATACCTTCACCCCTAAGAAGGAAGCATTTTGGAGATGGGTCACCTGAATGCTACTCAAGGAAAACCCCAGCATTTTGCATTCTAGAGGCAACACAGCCTATGCTTGGACATTCTGCTCTAATTCACCAAATGACATGGAAGGCTGTCCAAGCTGGTCAGGCTGCAGTGCAAGGGGTCATACAACCTGCTCCTTGGATCATACAACCTGCCAGTCCCTAAGATAACAGAGATACCTGTGGTGGGGAAAAACACTGTGTGGAGTGTGTAGTAAAGAATTTAACCTTGTAAAAAAAAGAAGTTTGGCCTTTGCCCTTGCCTCCTGGAAGGTAATCTCTGTTTGGCTGGGGGTCTTAGACCAACCAGACAATAACAATGTGATTTCAAGTGGGGGCTGGCCATACCTTAGGGTAGAGGCTAGCTATGTCCCAGAGATCTACAATGTGATTTCAAGTGAGGGCTTTGATTCATTTGATATCAGTTGACCTGGAGACAGATGCAACATATGGACAATCAATCAATCTTGTCTTTCCAATGGATCCCAAGAAAAACTCTGAAGACTGAGGTTTGGATGACTTCCCAGGTTGGTAATACTGTGTGCATATTGTTACACATCAATGCTAGGAAAGTAATGCATTTGGGCTCCTCAGGATGAGAACAAGTGAAGGTCCACATTTGGAACTTCCCCAAATTCTGTCCTATGTAATTTTTTCCTTGGCTGATTTAAATCTGTATCTTTTCCCTGTAAAAAGTCATAACTGTGAGTATAATAGTTTTCATAAGTTCTGTGAGTCCTTCTAACAAATTATCAAAAAATGAGCACAGCTTTAGATCCCCTCCCCCAAATACATGAAGTTGATATCAAAAGTGAAGGTAGTCTTGTGGGTGGGCTATTCTCTCTGCCTTTGCAAGGGGCCTAAACTCCTCACATGGAACTACAGGGCAAGGTCCAATAGGAGAAACACAATGCAGAGCCCTTAGGATTCTGGAACAAGGCCCTGACATCTGCATCAGAAAATTACGCACTAGTCAAAAACAGTTCCTGAGCCTTAGAGATGAGTGTCCAAAAACGGGGATCATGTGACTATGCAGCTGGAACTGCTGATCATGAGCTGGCCCAAATCATAAGGCTAAACAGTCCAATAACAATCCATCACAAGATGGAAACAGTACATTAGGGATCAGTCACAAGAAGGGTCACAGAGCACAGTGAGCTGTACTAGTAAGTGCTCCAGACCCTCATGTCACTACTGTTGCACCATTGCCTCCCTCACACCTGTGGTCCCACAGTGTGGGGTTAACCACCTGGGAGAAAAAGAAAAATAGACAGAGCTTGGATTACAAATAAATTGGTTTATAAATAACTTTTGCTTTGTGTAAATACAAACCAAAAATAGACCTGTGCTGTCCTGAAAGACAGTAGTGAGAGAAAAATCCTCCCATTGGACAAAACTTTGGGTGGCTTATCTGGCCATCTGCTTTGTATCATAAAAGCATACATAGAAACTTGGACAGTTGTGAATGGTTATATTGGTTGGTTAGGGGCCTGGAAATAAAAAGATTGGAAGGTCAAGGAAAAAAGGTCTTGAAAAAAGTCTTATACATGGACCCTTGGGGACATATACAATGTAAAAGGTATTTATTGAACTACCCACTTGGCAAGAGAGACAGAAGGAGACAGGATGGCAGGGTAGGGATAAAAGCCAGAGAAAGATTTGAAGATGCTACACTGGTTGGTTTTGAAGATGGAGGAAGGGACCATGAGCTAAGGCATGCAGGCAGCCTCCAGATGCTGGAAAACTCAAGGAAACAGATCTTTCCTAGTGCTTGATAGAAATTTCCATCAGGGCAACGAACTCTTCATTTACTTGGCAGCACCAGCATGTAGCATGAGCTTTGCACAAAGTTGGCACTCAATAAATATTAATGGTTGAGTGGATGAATCACTGAATTAAATCTTCAGAGACACGATTCTCTGCAGTTGTGAATTATGTATGCATGAGCTCTTTCTGTCTTTGGAATGACCTTCCTCCATCCTGCTAAATCTAAAAAAGTTAAAAAAGTTCAACATATCCTAAGTAAAGTTATCTCTACCATAAAACCCTCCTATTCCTCAACATGGTTAACTTCCAAATGTACTCCCTTTACTGTATGCACATACCTCCTCCACATCCTTTACTACAGTGAACTGTATTTATTTATATACATGTATATCTCTTCAGACTGTGAGTAGCTTAGAGAATGAGGGTGATGAATTAGTTATCCAACTATTCCTTAGAGTCTTAGCACTGTGCCTAGCACATAAAAAATGTTAAACATTTGTTGAATGAATAAGTGAATGAAGGATGAAGGAGAAACAATTTTAAGTCTATGTGGAATCATTTCAAAACCCAGGGGGAGGATTCTGTAGAAACCAGATAGAGAAGAGACTTCCCTGAGAGACAGCCTGGGACAAGATCCAGATTTCTGGGGCCAACCAGAGGAAGGTCAAAGAAACACCTTTCATGCAGCTGTACAACAGTCTAAAACCCAGGAGAGGAATGTCTAAGGGAGGAAATGACAACTTGGGCACAATTGGTCCATCTTTGGACCATGAGATTTAGAAAGAAACCATGGATTGCATCAAACCTCACAAAGGTCCCTGGCCTCAGCCCTCCAGGGGTTATACATAAGCAGTGTACACTCTAAAAGACAGGTAAACACAGGCTCTAAAATCAGGCTGCCTGGTTTCAAATCTCAGCTTTGCCACTACTAGTTATGACCTGGTGCTCAGTGCTTACATTTCTATGCTTCGATTTCCTCATCTGTATATGGAGATAATAATAGTATATATATTAGAATATAATAGTATATTATAGTATGTAATTATACATATATAGTATAATAGTATATTATAATTATAGTATATATATTACATAAGTGTAGGGCTTTTTGTTAGGTTTAAACATGTCATGTGTTTAGAATACTGTCTGGCACATTACAAGCACACAACCAGTATTAGTTATATACATAAAAGTTTAGACTATCATTTAGAATCATCTAAGAGAGGCTCTTAGGACAGTATAAAAGAGACTTCTGAATACAATCTAAAAACAGATATGCTGGGGTGTCTGGGTGGCTCAGTTGGTTAAGCACCCGACTTAGGCTCAGGTCATGATCTCACTGTCCGTGGGTTCAAGCCTCGCATCGGGCTCTGTGCTGACAGCTTGGAGCCTGGAGCCTGCTTCAGAATCTGTGTCTCCCTCTCTTTCTGCCTCTCTCTCTCTCTCTCTCTCTCTCTCTCTCTCTATCTCTCAAAATAATAAAGACATAAAAGAAATTAAAAACACAGGAATGCTGACTTGGACTGTTACAGAACTTGGTAAGATTTCTGCAAACTTTCTAACTCCCCAGTTATATATATACTTTTAATTTTTGCTAACCTTTATATATAGTCCCACAGAGGTCAGCAGTAAAGTCTCTAAACAGTCTCTATGAGTTTATCTGGTGGGGACATTAATGAAGACAGGGGCTAAAAGGAAGCATTTGGCTACCAAATCTATTTTGGAAGAAGAGCTGCCCCCTAATGTAAAACAGATGCTGAAGCTTGAAAGAAGAAAGGGAAGTAAGTCAACTCCCCAGGATACGGGACCTAAGAGCAAACGGAATAAGGGACTCCCTAGCCTGGAGAAGTGGTTCCAAGGCCTTAACCTACAGGCACACGGCTCCCTGAAAATGTCCAAAATTAACCTCATCTCTGCCTCCAAGTGTCCTATTTCTGGTAGGCAACCATTCTTTAAAAGTGTCTCACTAATAAACTTGAAATTGCTTTGTTATATCTTTCTCTTTTTAAAAAAAATTAACTTTCTTTATTTTGAGAGAGAGAGAGAGAGATCACAAGTGAGGGTGGGTCAGAAAAAAGGAGAGACAGAATCTCAAACAGGCTCTGCACCATCAGCGCAGAGCCCGATGTGGGGCTTAAACTCATGAATCAAGAGATCATGAGCTGAGCCGAGATCAAAAGTTGGAGGCTTAACCAACTGCACCACCCAGGTGCCCCTCTATCTTTTCTTTTACCCTTCATATCAAGTCTGCCACCAATATTTTTTCTATTTCTGATTTTTCCACATCATTGAAATAGAAAATATAAAAAAGTCTATGTCCAGTTTAAAGAACAATAGCAAACAAGCACCTATGTATCCCTCCATCTAGGTTAAGAAACAGATTAGCCCAGCTTTTCATGTCCTTTATGGGCTCCACCCTGATAATTCTATCCCTTGTTACTTTGCCAGTTTCCGTGGATTCACCTTCACTGCTATGATTCCACCACTGGCTCATGCCAAGAACAAACTTGCAACTACTTCATTAATTCATTCAAATCTCCTACTAGATAAGCAGTATGCTGGACCATATTGAAATCAAAAGTGAATCCCTGCCTTCCAGGAGCCAGAGTTGAAGGAAAAGATAGACCAGAAATGGACGAGTATAACCGAATGTCATGAACACATGACAGAGATAACACAGGTTCATTGATGGCTGGGGAGAATCCTGGTTTATCTCCCTGTCTCCTATCTTTCCAACTCTGCTGCACTCCATTTTTATTATATTATATACATAGTCTAGGAGTAACAATAATTTCCCTCTGCCTAGTTTTATAACTTTCCCGAATCTGGCACAAAGGAGCATGCATCAGACATAGATCTGGGTCTAAGCTCTACCCCTTACAAGCTGTGTCATCTCAGAGAGTCTACTTAATCTCGCTGAGCTTCAGGCTTCTCATCAGTAAAAAGAGAATCATAGTAACACTTCATTCTGAGTTATTGTAGGGTCAATCTCATGATGAATGTCAAAGTACTTGCCAGGTAAAAAACCACTATGCAAATGTTGTATGGAATGTTCTCTTTCCTCTCCTCTTGTCCTGGTTGAAATTTATCCCCGATTCAAGATTCAACAATTATGGCTTCATGGATGCTAAAGGTTCCAGTCGATCTCTCTGTACCCTTGACTCCTCTTGTTATTTTGGTCAGCACCACATATTTTTGGCTGTGATGACTCTGCAGGAGTGAGTTTAATTTCTCAAATCAGACTCTGAGCATTTTGAAGGTAAGATTATGTCTCATACTTTCCTAGTGTCCTCCCAGGACCCAACACTCTGCTTGACGTCATTTAGAACATTCTCACATATTCATTGCTTATTGAGCAGAGTATGACTAGCACAGTGTTAGAATTCAATTATAGAACTGTTTTGATGGTGTTTCTATATATTTCTGCCAGAAGTTTGTTATGAAATTAAAATGTTGCAATGAAGAAAATACCAACAATACCTGAACATCTAACGTGTTGTTACATTGACGTCAAATGAGGAATTAGAAGTTCTGGATTTTGGCTTCTATTCCCTATCATTGACTGCATTCCCTCAGACAGATCTTTTAATGTGGCCATATGCCTCAGTCTTGACACGTGCAGAATGAAGTCATTAACTGCTGCCTATCAATTCCAAAAAAACTGTCAATATATTCTATGAATAAGCCTTTGGAGTGCCATGATCTCCTAGAAATAAAGAAAGGAGTCAAACATTGGTCTGAGAAGATTTTTTTTTTTTTTGGATAGGACACCAAAAGCACAGCAACAAAAGCAAAAAAAGGGCAAAGACAGACAAGTGCCATTGTATCAAACTAAGAAGTTTCTGTACAGGAAAGGAAACAATCAACAGACTGAAAAGGCAAACTAGAACAGGAGAAAATATTTGCAAACTGTCTATCTGATAAGAGGCTAATGTCCAAAATATATAAAGAACTCAACTTAATAGCAGAATAATAATAATAACAACAACAACCTAATTTAAAGATGGGCAAAGGACCTAAATAAACATTTCCCAAAAGAAGACAAAAAGCCAACAGATATATGAAAAGGTACTCAACACTACTAACCACCAGGGAAATGCAAATCAAGACCTCAGTGAAATATCACCCCACACTTGTTAGAATGGCTATTACCAAAAAGACAAAGATATTTTGACAAGGATGTGTCAAAGGGAACCCCTATACACTATTTATGTAAATGTAAATTGGATATAGCCATTATAAAAAAAATATGGAAGTTCCTCAAAAAATTAAAAATAGAACTACCATGGGATCTAGTAACCCCACTTCTTGTTATGTATCCAAAAGAAATGAAATAAGTATCTCTACAAAATATCTGCACTCCCCTGTTCATTGCAGCATTATTCATAATAGCCAATATATGGAAAGAACTTATGACAGATGATTATATATATATATACACATATATAATATATAATAGGATGTTATTCAGCCATAAAAAAGAGAAGGAAATCCTGCCATTTGAAACAACATGGATGAACCTGGAGGACATTATTCTAAGGGAAATAAGCCAGAGTCAGAAAGACAAACACTGTATGACCTCACTTATATGTGGAATCTAAAACAGTCGAACTCATAGTAACAGAGTAAATTGCTGGTTACTAGGGGTTGGGGGAAAGGGAAAATGGAGAGATGTTGGTCAAAGGGTACAATGTTTCAATTATACCACGTGGATACATTCTGGAAGTCTAACAGCCAATCATGTGACTACAGTTAGCAAAACCATACAGTGAATACCTTAAATATGCCCTAAGAGGGAAGACCTTAACTATTCTTACCACCACCACGACCACAACAAAAATGGTAACCAATGTGAGGTGATGGATAAATTAATTAGCTTGATTGTAGTGATCATTTCACGATGTACGTAATATCAAAGCATCAAGTCATATACCTTAAATATATACAAATATTATTTGTTAATTATATCTTATTAAAGCTAAAAAAAAAGTCTACTGCAGCTCCTGTGATAAGTCCCTACGAAAAAACAAAACAACAACAACAAAAGAAAACCCAAAAAAGAGTCCAATATATTCAAGATATCCTTGTAATTATTACTCTTTCTTCATTATCCCAAATTAGTTGCAGATTTCATCACAGACATCCACCAACTCCATGGATGAGGTAAAATCTTAAATCTGTTTTACTTCGTCTACTTCAGTCAAAAAAAGTGAAAAGGTTTGTTGAGGGGGGACACATATGTAATTAGGAAGAGGGTAGGGAATGCTGGTAGAACAAAGAACACTTCTTAATCTCACACAGAAAGCCTCATTCTCTCCAATCCAAATTCCTTCTAATGCCCCCTCATAGTCAGGCTTTAAAGTGAGAAAGAACTAATCTCTGAGTGCCAGGAAAATTTTGATTCCTTTCTCATCATTTTCCTTTGATTTTATGATTAGCAATTGGTAATCTAAAACAGAACCTATCGGGGTGCCTAGGTGGCTCAGTTGGTTGAACATCTGACGCTTGTTTTCAGCTCAGGTCATGATCTCACCGTTTGTGAGACTGAGCGCTGAGTTGGGCTCCAGGCTGTTAGCACAAAGCCTTCTTGGGATTCTATCTTTCTTTCTCTGCCTCTCCCCCACACTGTCTCTCTCTTTCTAAATAAATAAATACATGTAAATAAAATAAAATAAAATAAAATAAAATAAAATAAAATAAAATAAAACAGAACCTATAAATCTGAGTCAGAATACTGACTTAATATTTTGAAGTTGTTCTGCTTTCAGTATCCAGAGTTTGTCTAGATTTTGAACAGTTCACACTGACTTTTGGTGCAACTCCGACAACGAATTGTTGTTAAAGGTAAATAAATAAACCACTGCCATTAATTAATGTAACTTACCATTTCTTAAAGGGAAGGTGCAGAGTAGAGCAGAAAAAGGATGAGATTTAGAACCAGAAGGACCCAATTTGAAATCTATTTACTTACCATCTAGGTCATGAGCAAATTACCTTCTCCAAGACTTCATTTTCCCATCTATACAATTTACCTTATAGGACTGATAGAAGAATTAGAGTGAATGTAGGTAAAACATCGACCACAGCATTTTCTCTGTACAGTTACACAATGAATGTTACATGCCTAGAATGCATTCTGCCCATGTACAGTAAATTCCTTTTTTTTTTAATGTTTATTTTTGAGAGAGAGAGAGAGAGAGAGAGAGAGAGGGAAAGATACAGAGTGTGAGCAGGGGAGGGGCAGGGAGAACGGGAGACACAGAATCTGAAGCAGGCTCCAGGCTCAACTGTCATCCCAGAGCCCAACTCGGGGCTCCAACTCACAAACAACAAGATGATGACCTAAGCCAAAGTCGAACATTCAACTGACTGAGCCACCCAGGTGCCCCTAAATTGTCTTCAATCCAGTTTTATATTTCTATTTCAACTGGTCATGACCCAATACCAACAACTGCAGGGTGATCAGAATATCCTGGTAAGGAAGGAGGAAATAGTAGTGTCGGAAAAAAAGCATATTGAACATTACCATTATTTTGAATGGAATTATGTGGATTATTAGGGACATGTTTCCAGGTCCTCTATAGGAGCCGCCATGGAACATTGTCCTAGTAGTTTAGATTTTGTTTTAGGTGGGCTGTGGGTTTTGTTGTTTTTGTCACTGGTGTTTTAATGAATGCCAGCATTGATCATTGTCACCCTAGAATAACTTCCAAGCAGACCTATTTTTAACAACCAGCATTAACTGTAGCTATAGATTTCCTGGTTGTGTCTGTGCTGCTGCTGCTTATAACGCTAGAGTTCATAAAGGTGAAGAGTGTCTGACAGCATACTTCTGGCATTTGAAGATTTCATTTGACAGTATCGGATGCAGTGAACTGAACACCCACCAAACAACATTGATAAGAGTATCTCGTGTGGTTTTCAGAGGCAGTCTGATACAATGAAAAGAGATTTGGGCTCAAAATTCACAACAGCTGGTCCCTCCCCTGATTCTACATTGGATTTGCTCTGTGACCTTGAGCATTTTATTAAAGCTCTTTGGTACTGGGCAGCATCTGTAAAATTGGGGTAGTATCATTGTAATACAGCTTGGACTCACAGTTCGGTGGCACGGCATTTCTATTACAATCTAGTGCGCACCAACAATGGGATGGGAGCTCTCCTGAATGCAGAATAAATCTTTGGCTGACAATCTGAGCTGGGAAGGCAGGTCACACACCCAGAGGAAAGATGGGGAAATAAACTCAGTGGAATTACCATGAATTACAAAGAATTTTATAAATATAGTTTTAGATAGACTTGTATAATGATAATAATTAAGAGATAGGAGGATGCTATACTCACATCAGAATAGAAGGACAAGGAGATTGGGTACTATTGCTAGCCTCCATTTTACCATTTAAAGCTGCAATTATGGTGCTTTTGCTGGACATCGCAGCCAGTTCATCTGTATTTTCCTGTCCGATTGGCTGAACTCAGGCTTTGCCACATGGCTTTTGGCTGTAATGGTAGGTGCATCCCATGCTATCAAGACAAGTCACATATGCAAATAACCCTCAGATTCTGGCTCTTATCAGCTACATAGTTGGGGGTGGGAGGAAGAGTGGTGGTGTGTCTGTTGATGAATTCAGTGGCCTGGAGCCCGGGGAAATATGAGGCTACTTTATTGCCACAGCTACTACCTCCTGATAAATTGAAGAGAGACTGTGGCTCTGACAAAGAGAGCAGAGTTGCTGGAATAAGTAAGGATGTCTCCTGCAGGTGACACTCAGGAGGAGCACATGCGGGGAGAAGGCATGCGCACAGGACCAGAGGATGAGCGAGAGTCCTATCACCGTCTCTGTGAAACAGTAGCGCAAAGCCCCAAATGCAAGCAAGGTGTAGTGAGAGGATTAGGTGGGAAAGTCAAAGCAGAGAACACAGCGTCACCCCCTGGCAGTGGTGAGGAGCCCGGATCAGAGCTGGCGAAGGTGGGCTCTGTCCACTGTGTCACCACCTGTGGCACCACAAGTGCAAATATTGATGGTGAGTATTTAGAAACTTTCATAGCAGTTTCACAGAGTAATTATGTCTATTGGATCCAATACTAGAAAAACATTAGGCTTAAATTTTGTATGTCTTTTTAAAAACTTAGGTTTCCAGTACTTCATTTTTATTATACCTCGCAAAAGTGTAGGTTTATGACAGATTTGGAAATTCAGTGTTAAAAATGGTTCTCTGCCACATAGAGCACATTGAGAAGAAATAGCCTAGCTCACAGCCCACATTAGTCTCTTTTGGTTAAAGGGCTTTGTAAACATACATTCATCCAGGTGTATGAGATGTCATTAAGCACCTCTTAAGAACCCAGAAGTATGTTGGAAGGAAAGGAAGCAGATACAGTGTCAGTAGATCTGGGGAAAAGCCTATAAGCAGAATGTCTGAGTGATCAAGGAGTAGGTTTGGACTCAAGATACGTATTAGTCTGGGTTTAATCAGGAGACAGAAATCACACAGCAATTTAAACACAGGCTGTTTAATATAAAAATTTATTAAGCTATTATAGGGGAGGAAATAAAGAGACCTAAAGAGCTCTTAAAGAGTACCCAAAGATGAGTGAGAGTACCCACAGCTGGGGACCAGACCTCCTTGGAGGAAATGGATGGCCGAGAAGTTGCTGGGCTACCTAAGCCAGAGCTGGCCCACCCTTGCAGAGCAAACAGGTACCAGCCCGCCAGGTGCAGGTGAGTCAATGCTGGGGGAGGGCACAGGGAGGGAAGTGGGCACTGCTGAGTCACAAGCCTAAAGCAGGCAGTGTCTGCATCTTGAGGGGGTGGTCCCCTTAATCACCGGTACCGCATATGCAAGGTGGTCACCAGGCCCAGGCCGGTCCAGCAAGTTGGCCAAAAGACTGCACACTCGGCGCACACAGCTGGGGCAGAACAGCCCCAGAGCGCATGTGCACACACACAGACACAGACACACACACGTTTCGATGCACACAGACACACCACCACCACCACCACCACCACACCTATCCCCTTACCTTCCCACCCCCATGGACCAAGCAGTAGGAACAAGAAGGAAAAGGCATCACGCCAGAACCAGAGGCAAAGCCCCATCCTGCCCCACAGTGCTCCTCTGGCACCCTCTACTGGTAATGGTTAACAGAATGCTCTCCGCTTAGTGTCCATTATTGCAGAACAGGACCTGGAGACTGGATCTGGAGCTGAAGCTGTGCCCTGAGAACTGATGCAATGTTAGAAAGAACCATGTCACAAAGAGAGCTGGGGAAAAATGCCTCAGGAGGCAACTCCTCACAATAACTTGGTAAGTCATTTTATCCCCATGTTACAGATGAGAAAACTAAGGCACGGAAGGTTAAGTAACTTGCCCAAAGCCACACAGCTAGAAAGTGGAAGAGTAGGGATTTCAACCCTGGAAATCAGGCTCTAGAATCTTTGCTTTTTAACCATGTGATGATGCTCATGGTTGTGGAACACTTAGGAACAATTAAGTAATAATAGCTAATGTTCACAGAGAATTTACTGTATGTCAAACATTATGTTGAGTACTTTGTATCCCTCTTCTCTTTTCATGTTCATCACCTGCCTATGAAACAGAGAATGTAGCTGGCTGCCCCGTCTTCTGGAGATAAGGAAGTAGAGCTTCTTGGCCTTAATTACCTTGCCCAAGCTGCACAGCCAGTGGGTGGTTTAGTTTCCAGGTATTCTGCTTCTGGACCCTGTATACATATGTAACTATCCACGTCTCTTTGTACAGGAGGAGTCAGAGAGGAAAGAACACAGTCACCCAAATCATCAAAGAAGGCTTTAGGAGAGAGAGGTGGCCTATGCTGGACTTTAAGGTTTGGTAGGATTTACATAAACAAAAGGTATAGAGCAAGTCTGCTTATTTGGCACACACACAAAAAAACTGTTTTACATTTTGTTTTAGTGTTCTTCCACACCTTTAAAACTCTAGAGATTTGACACAAAATCTAGCTTCTAAAAATGTAGAAGATATGCCAACACTGAGCCACACTAAGACATGGCATCCATTCACTAGGACCTGGTAGCAACGGGGCCCTTCAGACCCACTGTGCCCTCCCCAGTTTACCATGCTCCCCACTACTCCCTGCTGTATTGCACCCAGATGATTCACCTATTTACACTGCATGGCCCCTGTGGGAAACAGACTGCACATGGAGGCAGAGATTCTGAGGCTGGGGAATAGCATGAAGAAATGTATGAAGGCAGAGATTATCACATTGCATGGGCACATGCATGTATGTGTATAGTCTACTTCAAGAAGGGAAAAAGTAGAGGACTAGAAAGTGATGGCACTGTCTGGAGCAGAGTGGAGAGATCAGATGGGAGTGAAGCAACAGCATAAAGGAAGGACAGTGAAGGATTTCAGCAGGAAGATCCTATGATGGACTCCTCTCAGAGCTGTGGTCTCAGGTTGTGGCATTTTGACAGCTGAGTAGGGTAGGAGAGATTTTAAGGGGGGGAACAGGTGCAACAAGAACAGGTGCAACAAGACTTGAGGGACACTGTGATGAGCCACGTGAAAAGCAGGATGAGTCTTAGACCAAGAAGGAGCCCCTGTTCTTTCTTGGTTCAGCCAGGAAATATTTAGCACCTTGTCTGGCTGTATTTACTTAAGTAGTCCCTGCTAGAGTAAACGGAGTGGGAAAAGGTGATGTTTGGGCTAGAGGGTGATACAGGAAAGAGATGATTCTTCACCACTTAACAGATGGGGGAGACTGAAAGGGAGAGTGTTGGCAAATAGAGAAATGTCACGGAAAGAGTCTGCAATAACAGCCTTGAGCCATGTTTCTTTTCTCTTCCTTCTACACAGTCTACACCTACTCCTTGTAAATTCCTATATGCCTAATAAAAATAGTGTGTGTGAAAGCAGTTTTCATAGAGCAGCGCACATAACAGGTGCTCAATAAATATAAGTCTGAATCAAGACAGACGTTTCAGTTTGCCAATCTGCATTTCTGTCAGGTCTGCAAAGACCAACTTCAGCTGTAATAGATTCAGTACTTTGAGGGCATTACTGCAGCTCAAGAGGAAGGAAACCACTAATGAGGAGAAAGTGCAGCAAGAGGAATAGGATGAAAGAGTAACACATATTTTTATTCCTACAGGAAATAATTGCCTAGAAATCGCATAAACTTTCCCAAGTTGAAAAAGAATACTGTACTTTAAATTCCCTCTAAAGCCCATGATCTAGTGACCGCATTTTTACCCTGAGCTGAGGCATCAGGCACAGTAAATACAATTACAACCAAAGTCAATATACTCTTTCTATTGTGTATTTCCTTTCATCAGTGGGTTTCCAAAGGTTGATGTCAGGACAGGGTTGAAGCACTTCAGCCCAAAGCATCTCAGTCATGGGGACACGAAGGATTTCTTCTTCCATGTTAAATTATTTTATGGGAACAGTGTAATAGAGTAGAAAGAGTATTAATACAGAATACCAAGGAGACTAATACTAACCTTTCCAGGTATTTAGACTTTGGGAAAGTCAGTCACTTTACCTCTCTGGGTCTTAACATCTCCCTCTAGGAGATGAGGAGGCCAAAGAGCAATGGTTTCTAAATCCAGCTGAGTAACAGAACCACATTGGGAGGTGGGGTGGATTTGAGAAACACACATTCCCGGGCTCCCCAGCCTATTAATCAGAACATCTGGAGGCAGAGCCCAAATCAGGCCCTTAACAAAGAACCACAATATCTCAGTGGCTTATGTCAAGAAATATTTAGGTCACAAGTCTGTGGGCGGGTCAGGTGGTCTTGGCGGGGCTCTGCTGCCTGGCCCTGCTGATCTGGGCTGGCTCAGTCACATCTGGGGGAGGGAGAGCAGCCAACGAGAGCAGAGCTCCACCGGGGCAGCCCAACTCTGATCCGTGAGTACACATGTTATCCTACTCCAGAGACCGATGTCCCACATTATGCCTGTCTTCTCATGGCAACACCAGAGGGGCCAAGGAGCCAGCTTACCTTCACAAGCTCATTTCAAGTCTTTACTACTTCATGTCTGTGGAATATCCAATTGAACACAACAAAGTCCAGGCTAACATTGAAGGGGAAAAGTATGCTCATCCCATGGAAACTAGGATGAAAGATGAATACTTTTGAAAAATAATCCAATCTGCCACAGGATGCCAAGAAACTGTATTTTTTTTTAATCCCCACGTAACTTGGATATACACAGCCAGGAATAAACGATTCAATGTATTTTCTAGTTCCATCATTCTAAGATGCTATAAATTGATAAAGAAGAAGTAAAATTAAGTTGAGGAAAAGGTAATCTGGGCAGAGAGAAATGAATACTTATCACCATCAAGCAAAAGCCATTCCTGGATTCCTGGTGGCACAATGAGACGAGGCTCCAGTGACCTGTGGAAAATATGCAAGACTATTCTTCCATGAGCATCTGTTGGCTTCCAAGCACTTCATGGGAGCTTCCTCATTTTGTTCCTGACAAACCTCACCAGTAGGCTGTGTGAGTCTCATCCTTTTTTCATCTCCTTTTAGACAAAGAAAATGGCACAGAAAGATGAATTCTCTCACTTAAGGTCACACAGCTCAAACACTGCAGGCCACACTATGAGTCTAACCCTCGTTTGCCTCTGAGTCTCCACTCCTTTCACTGCACCTACACGGCCTTCACACAGGGCTGCAGGGAGGATCCAGCCAGGCAATGCAGAGCCTAGAGACTCTGAAAACTACCTGAGAACCCTGAAATCTCTATGCCTCTCTCGTGATTCTGCACCTCTTGTGGCATTTATTCGTTTTTACAAAATGGTCACTTACTAGCTGAGAGTTATTTGGGCAAGTCACTTCAAACTGGGAAAGTGCCTCAGTTTTCTCACCTCTAAAGTGGGTATAATAGAACCTGCCTCATAGGGTCCTTAGAGGAGTAAATGAGTCGATGTTTGTAATACTATACATTGTGTATATATATGAAGTCTGGCACATGGTAAAGGCTAATTAGGTGTTTGTTAAATAAATATGTCATTTAGACCCATGCCTTCTGTATAGGATAGAAAGCAGTGATTCTCAGACTATGTTCCACAAACCATATCCCACACTGATTGGGATGGGTCCCAGCAACCTGCATTTTAACAAGTCCTCCAAGGGGTTCTAATGCATGCTGAAGTATCTCAAGAATCCTTCTGTCCTCTGGTTCTTAGGAGAGGGCTCAATAAGTAAAGGTCAGAATAATGGTATTTTCCATTTATTGAACCCTCCAATGTATTAGGCACTACAGTAGGCACTTTTAATCTTCCCCACCACCTTAAGAGGTGATCACTATTATTACTCCCAGTCTATAGATAAGAAAATTCAGGCATAGAGCTGGTAAATAGTAAACAGGCAGATCTAGGATTTGAACCCATTTTGTTTAAAGCCAGAATCCACACTCTTTAATCTCAAGGCACATGACTGAAAAAAGGCTGTTGGATATTTTGAGAATGGCTATTACACACGAAGTTCTGGTTTTGGTCACAAACCTGCCACCCTCCAGGGAGACTTCGGAAAGGCAAAGAGCAGTTGCTCTTTTCTGGGATTGGAAATCACACAGCATCTCCTATCTGCTGGTGCCTCCGCCTCTGCCTTCCTGGATGCTGGACCCTCCACCCTGCCATTATCTCCCCAAATGGGCTTGAGCCTTCCTGCCTCAGCTGCCTTCCTAGAATCACTCTCTCTGTTTTTAGACCTTGCATGTTGTGGATTCCACCAGACTTGCTTGTTTCTGTGGTCTCCAACTAGACCTGAGTTTCCTACAAGCCCCTCCCGCATCTCTGATCTCTCGCCCACCCAGCCCTGCACACACCCAGCAGGACACACGTAAACTGTTTCCTGATCTCTGGGAAACACACACACTCCTAAACATACTGAGAGTTTTGTAAGAGATTCATAGGGCCGGCTCAGTTAGCAAATTTTAAAACCACACTATCTACATTGTTTGTGCCTGGTTCTTAAAACAGAAAATGAAATGTCCTGGTTTTTAGCAAAGAGACCATCTCTTTAAGGGCAGCTGTTGAATCTTTGAATGAATATTTCTTCAGAGACAGTTATAAGGGATTAACTTTCTCCACTGACTCACACTGCCATCGGCATCTGAGCCATTTCAGCTTTCACCTGGATTCTGAGGGCCTTGATTGCAGCTGTAACACAGAGTTATTTGTAAAGCGCCCACTGCCAAGTCCATGTGCAGGGTGAAGAGTAATAAAGGAAACTTTGATCTCACCTGGGACAGAGGCCAGCTATGCTAGCCAAAGAAACAGAAAAGAGAAAGAGCCGGGCTCAAAAGGGGCACCCCACCCCCCACCCTCAGACAGAGTGCGAGAGACAGACAGAGAATGCCTACACACATACGCTGTTAAGAGGGCTGGCAGTTCCGAGGAAGCCCCAGAGGAGAGAGCAGCTGCTTTTGTTTCCTTGGAGGCAGAGCCCAGTAGGGAGTGGGTAAGACAGGAGTCAGGGAGACAATTACTAGAAAGGCATTCCCTGGTGTTCTAATGAGGCAATTAGAGCCACTGAGGTTTCCACTGTCAGAGCAGGACAATGCTCTGAAGACCCCAGCACAACCCCCTAGTTTTACAGAAGAGGTAACTGAGGCCCCGAGGAGGAGAGTGACTTGCCCAAAGTCACAGGGCCAATTAGGGCTGGGACCAGAAGGCAGGTGTCTGAACACCATCATGCTCTGCCTCTGCCGGGATCCAAACCCCACCCGTTGCAGGGTTCCACGTGAGGTCCCGTGGAAGAGAAAGGTGTCCATGGCAGTAAAGGGTGTTCACTTTCTGCAGTGTGTCTGGGTTTCCTTCAGGGGGCATGGTCCAGGTTCAGGAGGAGGCCGGCCTATTGCTGAAAAGAAGCCTGGGTCGGGGTGGGGAGGACAGGATCAGGGCTGAGGGTGAACTGGGGGTTTGTGTCAGCCATGAGGAGGCTGTGACTTTGCCTGCCTGAGTCAGGTACTGTGCCCTATTCCTGCCACCTCAAACAAAAATAGGATTCATCTCTGCATTTCTAAGGAGCCTATTCCCAGGGTTCTCAGGGAATCCTAAAAGGCAGAGAGCCCTGAGATGCCTGGAGTTTAGAATTCTGAAGGGCCTCCCAAGCCCAGAGGCCACCAAGCCTCACAGTGTTTCCTTAGTCCTTAACAAGCCCAATAAATCCGCTAACAAAAGACAGAAGAAAGAACTTGAAGAATGTGCCCTGCCTTCACCCCCCTCCTCTGCCCCCCTCTCTTCCCCGCACACTTGTCCTCCTGAATTGCCTCTTTGTATGCCCATCTCCCTGAGCGGGCTCAGCAATTTGCATCTTTGCTGGTCTCCTTTTTATAGTGACAGAAAAACATTCAGCAGAGTGGAGGCTTGCCCTAGCAGGGCTTCTGTCCACAGAAACAGGCACGGAAGTCAACTTGACATTTAGCCAAGTGTGACCCCTCCGATCTCCTCGTACATACCCTAAAGTAGATTTTAGTTAAATAAGGTTCTTAGAATGGGGAGTAAGGGACTAAAGGAGAAAAGACACAATCTTCACCATGCACAATTTAGTATTTTTGTGCACAAATTCTTGTGTGTGAGTCACTGGAGATGATGGGGTTTAGGACATACTACCCCCAAATATGGTACCTTGGTATACTGAATATTGCAAGCTGAAGGCCACTCTGGCCTCTTCCCCTGCCTCACCCCTCTCCCCTGAAATAGATCATAAAACCCTCACTGAGAGATGCCCTCTCTATACCTGGGGGAAAGGAAGCATCTAAAAAAATAGACCCTTGCTAAGTTTCCCCCAATTACTATACTTATAACCCTTCACCCATCACAGCCCTCCCTGACTGCCCACTCTTCATCAGATCTAGCGTCAAAATACACAGGTCTGTTTCTTTGCTCTTCATTTCTTTAGGAAGTCTCCTGTGTCATATGAAAACAAATAAATTTGTATGCTTTCCTCCTGTTAATCTGTCTTTGTCAGTTTAATTTTCAGACCCAGCCAGGGACCTTAAGAGGTCAAGGAAAACCTTTTCCTCCCCCATAGAGATCAACGGTAAGCCCTCAGCTGTGGGTTTTATACCTCCCTCTTCCTAGCCTTTAAAGGAGAAAGAAGGAAGAAAACCATATATCTTATGAATGTGTGCTTCATCGCAGTTAATTCTATGACAGCCCAGCGTCCTCCTATTACAGACAGGGCTGCTGTGCATCAGAGGTTAAATATCTCAGCCAAGGACATGTGAGATTCAACACCCATACACTTTTCCATATACCTGTTGGTATATACCTTTCTTTTTTTTTTTAAAGTGCTCTATTTAGAGAAATGTAATGTAAAAATTGTCATCAAAGGCCTACATTTTCTTCTAATTAAAAAGATATGCCAAAAGGGCCTCTTCTATTTGTCTTTTTTATCTAACATAGCCTCTAGCACTCTCTGCTGTCAGTTATATTGCTCACTCTCCATTCACAGCCAGAATGGAGGAATTCACCAGAAGGGAGAAGCACTCCACAGCGACATCAGAAGAGCCTCTATGGCGGCACTGAGGACTTCATCCATGTTAATGAGGCGTGTCTGGAAGGGGCATCAGTATTTGGTGTGGCTGAAAGAATGTGGTTCTTCACTTGGAGCTGCATGTGAAATGTGGGCAGTCAGTAGGCCTGTGAGTACATTTGGTGTCTTTTACAATGACAGTTTGTTCTTCAGCGTTTTCAAGCACCACCAACATAATCTTACAGAATATAAAATGGATAGCTTCAATGAGGTTCAGGTAGAATCAAAGCTCCCTCTGTTTACAAGCAGTGTTGAGCCCCACTGTCCCTTCCCTATTGGCCAGGCTCTGTCCTCATCCACCTCCTTCTGTGAAGGGCACCTGCATTTGTACTTGGGGGCAGGAGCCCAGGGCATGATGGTGGCTGACACGAATGGCCAGAGGCTGGACACTTGCATTGGGGTGTCACCTGGCCTGTTCTTCAAGGTCTGTGGGAGATTCTAGGAGCAAGAGAGAGAGGAAGGTACAGAGGTTTCCCACACAACCCCTGCCCCCACATGCACACCTTCCCCCAGCTAGGGAATATTGCAATATATACACTACCCTGGTGGGGAATGTTAATGTGAATAATGGGGGAGGCTTTCTTGACTTCTGATTCTGTCAAGTGGGAGATGGTAGTGCATGGGCTTGTGCTAAATTCTGGTAGGACTTGACACTCCCAGATACAAAATATTTGATAGTTATATATTATAGGTGTATATGCAAACTGGTGTGGGATGGAGAGGTGGACCTCCCACTGCCATATTTTAAGGTTGAGCTTCTATTCCAAGGCAGTGTGTTCTGGACAAGTTTTCTTCTCACACAGATGACGACCCAGAGGGATGCTCAGAGCTTAAAATAAAGGCAAATCTTGTCCTAAAATCTTAGCATCTTTGATAGAGTGAGTATAACCAGGAAAACCTATATTGCAAACCTTCCTTTGTTTTGTAAGATACTGGGGTTATTTTTAAGGGAGTTTATGAAAGTGAGGGCATGTACCAAGCTGCTTTAAAGTGCCGGTGCCAGGAGCGCCTGGGTGGCTCAGGTGGTTCAGCGTCCGACTTCAGCTCAGGTCATGATCCTGTGGTTTGTGGGTTCGAGCCCCCTGTCAGGCTCTGTGCTGACAGCTCAGAGCCTGGAGTCTGGTGTCTCTCTCTCTCTCTCTCTCTCTCTCTCAATAATAAATAAACACTTAAAAAGTAAAAAAAAAAAGTGCTGGTTCCAACAGGTGCTAGTGAGGAGAGGGCACCTTGCCCCTCAGTCGGGGCTGCAGATCCACAAAGATAACTTCACAAAGAGAAGTTTCAGTAAGTGTATGGAGATAGCAGCACAGGCAAAGACACTGGATGTTTGTGAATTTCTAGCATCACACTTGGCACATGTAAGTACTCAATGAATGTTTGTTGTAAGAAGAAATGGCTGGGATCCTTAGCAATGCCAGCTGGGAGCATCTGTCCCAGGCAGGGCAAGTAAGTCTGAAAACGAAGAAGAAAGTAGATAGACCATGGTGAATGCAACTGACAGGCAAAAGGGCAAGCCTACGCGAGGCATTCCTTGATGGGCCTGCAGAAACAATGGGGGCACATTTTAGGGGAGTAATACTTGGTTGAGGGAAAGAAGCTCAAAATGCTGGTGACTGTGGCCAGGTAAAATGCATGCCCGTGCGTGTGCATACACACTTTTCCAGGCCTTAAAGAGTGCGTGTCTCCGAGTCATACCTTTCCAAGTTAAAAAAAAGTAATAAGTACAAGCTCAACCTTGCCAAAAATATATTTCAAATCCATTAGGACAGCAATTTTCTTTCTTCAGGAATACGAAAGTTTCAGAATATCAAATTACCAAAAACTATTAAATTATATTAAATTATATCTGGCACCAAAGTATGAAGGACTAATTGAGACTAAAGGTTCTAAAATGTCAAACCTGAAAGTGATATAATAATAATAATAATAAAATAATAATAATAAAAGTGAAAGGAAAAAGTGATTTTCAACTACGCTATAAATTATTTTCTTTCATCTCTAGACTGATGGGAACTTCTTTAAAAAGCCAACAACCAGAATATCACCCCAAGACATCTGGCCCCCTTATCCTTTAGTGAAGTGCAGATGGAGACTCCTATGTGGTCTTGGTAAGAGGAATTGGTCACGCTCATTAGCCTGGGCAGATTCAGCTTTCAAATAATAAGCTAAATTGAGAACTACCAAGAGACCAACTCTTGCAAAAGCTGCACTGTAGCCTGCAGGGGGACATGCCAATTTTGGATTAATTAAAAAGGTTATTAAATTGTTCAGATGGCATGTTAATGAGCAATCTGCGGGGCACTCAGTCAAAACCACGCCTCCCAGCCTTAATTACAGGACCCTTATATTGAAAAGAATCTGGCCGAGCCCGCAAAGGAGCTCCAAGTGCATCAGTCTTGAATATAATATGAATATGGTCAACCCAGGACAAATCCCATGAAGAAAGATGGTGGTTAAGCTGATAATATAAACGTTTTCAGAATAGAGGTGTTGCCGATTCCAGCCAGCTTAGAGACACTAAGACATTAGAATTAATTAGAGATATAACAGATAATGTGCCTTTAATAATACATTTTGGACACAGGCGGTCCAAGTGCTTGGTATATTTCATTAACTCACATTTTCCCCAATTCCTGATGATAAAATTAGAAGTCTTAAAATGTTGTTTCTGTTTCATAAAGTTTAACTGAATTTATAGATTGAGACATTATAATATCTACCATCTACTTTAGAGGTTGAAAGCTAGAGGAAGACAGTACTTCTGCCCAGATCAGTGCTTCTCAAAGTGTGGGCCACATGGTACCACCTAATAACCCTCAGCCTGATCTACAACTGCAGGTCTCTGCTTTAGCCCTTTTGGGCAAATTACTTACCATTCCATAGGCTTTTGTTTATATAAATAACCAAGGTTTATATCCTAGTAAATTCATAAATCATTTAGCAGTCACTAAAATTTGGCATTCATAAAGTAAAAACAGCAGCTCCTAGAGTTTACTGAGGAATATAATTGAATATTCTTCTAAGATATCTGACGGCTACACAGTGTTTGGCAGGGATGAAAACCTCCTACTGTATGATCACTTGCAGGTTACTGGAAATCCCACAAAACTCAGGAAGGGTAATTTGTTTTCATTGCATCAAGAATTTTCTGGAGTTGGTCATGATTAAAATAAGTGTCATGATTCCTTTTGAATTTAAAATTTCTATTTAATTTATGGGGTGCCTGGGTGGCTCAGGTCATGATCTCATGGTCTGTGAGTTGGAGCCCTGCGTCAGGCTCTGTGCTGACAGCTCAGTGCCTGGAGCCTGCTTCGGATTCTGTGTCTCCCTGTCTCTCTGCCCCTCCCCCACTGACACTCTATGTCTCTCTCAAAATAAATAAATAAACATTGGAAAAAAATTTTTTAATTTATTTTTATCTTTATCAAGGTAGTTTATTATAGGTTGCTGGGTTAACTCCGTAGCACTCTTGCTATGCACTGACATGTTCTTATGATTTTTTTTTTTAATTAGGAAGTGGAAAGGGTAGAGTAAATGGACTATGGATTTTTCACACTCCTTATGGGAGCGCCAGTAGTAGTTTCAGAATCTTTTGACTATTTCTTATAACTTATTAAGGTAAAATTATAAAAATTTAGGTAAGTCAGAAACCAATACTTTTGTACTGTTCTAAAGTTATACCTTCAGAACAAATGAACTGATTGAATAAATGAATATTTATTAAGCATTTATTATGGGCTGGTACTGACCTCTGGGCTTTGTCAACTTATTATTTCAACTAATTCCCTCAAATGAGGATTGCCAGATTTTGAAAATAACCAGTTAAATATGAATTTCATCTAGACAAGAAATAATTTTTTAGTGTTAGTATGTCCCAAATACAGTATGGGACACAGTTAACACTAAAAAATTGTGTATTTGAAATTCAAATGGAACTGGGTGTCCTGTATCCTATCTTGCAACCTTATCCCAAACAATTTTGTATTTTTATTAAAAAAGCAAAACAATTTGGTAAAATAGGGTCTGTCCTAAGTGCCAAATCACATTGATTGATATTAGCTGTCCAGAATGTTCTGAGACTGTGAAGTGGGTTTAGTCAAGGACAAAAAATTGCCATGATCAATTAGTGATGCCTGCCATGGATAAGGCAAAAGAGTTTACTGATACAGATGCTGAACTTCTGCTATCTCAGCCTTAGGGGCTAAAGTAGAACCTCTACCTTGCAAAGTCCTGCTACAAATTATCTGTTGATTATGTTACTCCCTTGTGTACAATCTTAAAATCCTTTAATGCTTCCATTGCTCTTAAGATAAAGATAAAATAGAGTTCTTAATGTGGTTTTCAAGGTGCTAGCTCCTGTCAACTGCTACAGCACTGTCTTTGCCATGTTCCCCCTCACTTTCTGTGCCAGCCTTCCCAGCCTTTGTCAGGCTCTTCAAGTAGGTTTTTACCTCTGACTGAAAATCTCTTCCTCCTTACCTTTACCTGAATAATTTCTGCCCATTTCTTAGATCCCAGCTTAAACATCTGTCCTCGGGTAAGTTTCTGACATCCCAGAGAAGGTTAGGAGCTGTAGACTCATAGAAATGATCACAGTTTGTGAGAATTGTTTTTGTCAAGATTTGATTAACTTATGCTTTTTATTCCCCGACTAGACTATAGGATTCTTGAAGGCAGGGTCCATATTTGTTTTATTCACCATTTATCCATAGAATCAGTGTCTGCCATATACTGTATTTATATTATGTATTTGTTGAGTGAATGAATTTATTGACTTCATGAGTTCTATATTATGAAAAATCTTAGTGGTCCATTTCAAAAAGAAGTTAATTTCATGTTTTTTCTTCCTCAGGCCATGATTACAAATTTAGGTAGAACCCTGGAATTTAATAAATAAAATAAGCATAGTTTTGCAAGTACAAATCATAATAACTCTTTAATTTATATACTTGCCATCAGTATTCTTAAATGTTTCCTCAGAAAAAAAATACTTCAATGAAGAGTTTAATATAGTAGAAGGATGTTTCTCAGGTCTGTATGTTTCCTTTTTTGTCATTATTTAACTATCAGAAATTTGGTTAGAATGCATTCTAATCATCATCCCTTAGTAAACATTTTATTTAGTTTATTCATCTGTAATGACTTTTTTAATATGACAACTTATGTAGGTTACAGTGCCCACTTATTCCATCAAACACTAATTTAGGTATTTCTGTGAAGGTACTTTGCACATGTAATTAAACCCCCTAACCAACTGACCTTAAAGTCTCAAAATATTCAGGATTTAGTCCTGAATAATATAGGTAGAACCATTCCATAATAATTTTTTAAAAATCAGGGTTGAAGTTTCTCCCAAAAAGGAAAGCAGCTGTCTGTGAACAGCAGCTGTAGCCCATACCAAGCATTTCAGCCTGACTGTGACCTTCCTAGTCTACAGATTTCAGATTTGCTTAGCCAGCCTCCACATTCATGTAAGCCAATTCTTTGTAATAAATTCCTTACACACACACACACACACACACACACACACACACACACACACACACTCTACTTCTCCGGTTGAACATTGGTCCTCACAACCAGTTGTGTCAAGAATATTAAATAAATAAATAAACAGATGCTAAAATGAATAGGATAGAGCTAAAAGCATTGCTGACTGCAGAACTCTGATACTCCAGGTCGCTCCCTACCACTGCCCGACCTCAATCCAAGAACAGTTACACCAAAATAAAAAGTTCATTTAATATACCTTTAAACAAAACTAATGAAACTAGTTTTTGATAAGCCAACTTAGAGTAGATATTGAGCTCTGAATGTAGATAGAACTTTTCTATATGAGGGAAAAACTCAGTTATCCTGGAGGATATAATAGAGGAAGATGAGTTACAGGGAGAAAGCAATAAGAAGGCAAACTTTCAAACCCTCTATAACCAAACCCTATTTCTTCCCCTACCCCTATTTTCTGACTCTCTAATGAAGTTACTAAACTCCAGTTCAAGTGAATTTTTTAAGAAGCCAAGGAAGGAGCTGGAGCTGAGCTTCATACAAATTGACAAGGCAGTATGGTAGCTCAGCAGAGGGAAAAGGAAGGTAAAGGAAGGAAGAGAGAGAAAGAGAAGAAGGGAGAAGAAGAGAGGGAAGGAGAGGGAAAGAGGGAGAGAGAGGGAGGGAGAAATAATATACAAGAGAAAGTAAGTCCATCCCCTTCAACCCCGGCCACTGCCCACTACTACCACCATTGTCACTCCCAGCCATATACGGAGGGCTATGAATGCTCCCTGGGCCACAGAATTGTGATTCTTGGGAAGTTTCTTCAGATCCTCCTAGGTGGGAATGAGGAGGATACTCAACCTCATAAAGATAAAAACCTTCTGCACTACAAAGGAAACAATCAATAAAACTAAAAGGCAACTGATAGAATGGGAAAAGATATTTGCAAATGACATATCAGATAAAGGGCCGGTATCCAAAATCTATAGAAAACTCACCAAACTCCACATCCTAAAAACAAATAATCCAGTGAAGAAATGGGCAGAAGACATAGACACTTTTCCAAAGAAGACATCCAGATAGCCAGCAGACACATGAAACGATGCTCAATGTCACTCATCATCAGGGAAATACAAATCAAAGCCACACTGAGATATCACCTCACACCAGTCATAGTGGCTAAAATGAATAAATTCGGAGACTAGATCCTGGTGAGGATGTGGAGAAATGGGAACCATCTTGCATTGTTGGTGGGAATGCAAACTGGTGCAGCCGCTCTGGAAAACAGTGTGGAGGTTCCTCAAAAAATTGAAAATAGAACTACCCTATGACCCAGCAATAGGACTGCTAAGAATTTACCCAAGGGACACAGGAGTGATAATGCGTAGGGGCACATGTACCCCAATGTACAGTGTAGAAGCACCTTCAACAATAGCCAAATTATGGAAAGAGCCCGAATGTCCATCAACTGACAAATGGATAAAGAAGATGTGGTTTATAAAACAAATATTTAAAAAAATTAAAAAAAAAGACGTGGTTTATATACACAATGGAATACTACTTGACAATGAGAAAGAATGAAATCCTGCCATTTGCAGCAACGTGGATGAAACTGGAGGGTATTATGCTAAGTGAAATAAGTCAGTCAGAGAAAGACAGATACCTTATGTTTTCACTCATACGTGGATCTTGAGAAACTTAACAGAAGACCATGGGGGAGAGAAGGGGAAAAAAACTTACAGAAAGGGAAGGAGGCAAACCATCAGAGACTCCTAAATATAGAGAACTGAGGATTGATGGGAGATGGGGGAAAGGGGAAAGTGGGTGATGGGCACTGAGGGGGGCACGTGTTGGGATGAGCACTGGGTGTGGTATGGAAGCCAATTTGACAGTAAATTATATTAAAAAAAAGTTACTCAAATATGATGTCATCATTTCCTTCTATCACATACTTAGGCGTTTTCAGGAAGCTGAAAATTTTACCTAATTGGCCTAATGTTAAGCTGTTAAGAGGTCATTGTAAATTCCCCAAGTCAGCAGACAAATATCAAATTGGTTAATTCGCAATAAAATATTTCAATATTGTTAAAATTCACAGCAGATTGTCAGAAGGACAAATTTTGCATTTCTTCAGCATACACACTGAGATTCAACAACTTGTGTCTTCATATGTTTAAAAAATAAATATTTACAAACGACTAAATACATTGAAAATTTCCTACTTTGGTGTATACCTTTGAAAATGCTTGCCTATTAAGTTTTCCTGGTAAATATTTATCAAAAAAGTGGGGGGAAAAGGCCTTCTCTCCTCTAACAGTTGTGGCTACACTGGCTACATTCACTGGAATTTCCCAAGTGAGTTTTCTCTTGGTTCCTTTCCCAACTTTGTATATGGTGGCTTAGAGACAAGGTAAATAATAGACAGAAATACATCCCTATCTGTAATTCCTGGCAGTGTTACTTTTGTTGTTGTTTTGTTTTGTTTTTGGTGCCTATTCATTCCACTTCAACAAATATTTATGATTCAGACGCTGTGCTATGTGATAGCAACACAGAGATGATTAATATACAGTTCCTGTGCACTGTGAGTTCAACATCTAAATAATTAAATGCGATTCGTGTGATAGGAGTGTAACAGAGGCATAGAATCGTGGAGGGAGTGGGTGGCTCCATCTGGGGTGGGTGGGAGGTCAGGGAAAGTTTCACAGAGGTAGCCTCATAAAATGATAGAAATTAGAAATTTAAAAGTGAAGGTGCATTTTAACTAGTACTAAAAGGCCAGGGATGGGAGCCACAAGGAAATCTTAAACTAGAGAATATTAATGGACAATGGACTGCCATTTAAGCTCAATAACAGTCAAGAAGAATAGGAAGAGGAAACGGTAGCATGAATAAACAAGAAATGAATAAAGTACCTTAGTCCTCTGAGTGGCTGATATTTTTTAAAACTTCTATGATATTTTTTAAACTTCTATAGAACTGCACAATCAACCATAGATCCCAGGGATGGCTAGATGCCTTGAAAGTCATCTGAAAGATGAGTGAGAACCTAGTATGTGTGTCTTGAGGGAACAGCATTTCTGTGTTTTTCTCAAAACTAAAGCTGTGTTGTTATATCTGGCACTGCTGTTCCCTGCTGCGTTCCCACCACCTCGTACATAGAAGGTGTTCAATAAATAATAATAATAGGAGCTATTATTTGCTGGGTCAGCTTTCTATGTGTCAGGACTGCTCTCTCTAGATATTAACAAATCTGGCTACATAAAAAAAAGTCTTGAACTAGGAGTCTTATAGAGAATTTACACTCCCAGAATTCACACCCACTCTCTGTGCACAACTTCATCCACCGTCATGGTTTTAACTATAACATGGTTAAAATAACTTTCAAATGCTTATATTTCAAGCAAAACTATACAGGAATACCACTTATGAGCTCTGTTTTTCAAAGATTTATGCAAGATCCAAATGATGAAGATAAAATTAGTTCCAATGACAATGGCAACCCACATTATGTGGGCTTTGCATGAAGGATTTTGTAGGTCTTGTTACAGGGCAACAAGTATTCATTTAGGACATTTAGGACATAGAAATCAGAACCATAAACATTTTAGTATCCTATCAATAACTATTTCTCTCCCTCTCTCCCCGCACCATTCTCTGAGACTAGACATAGACCACAAGTTAAATGACCTAAATCATGTTGGAAACCTTGCAAATGAAGCATAAACATGATGTGACACAGACACATAAAACATTTTCTACTTTGACACTGACCTTGCAAGCAAAATAGCACATTTTGAATTATAAAAGCAGGTGAGAATATGTTTACTAAAGTAAGACAATTGAATACCTCTGGCCAACACTGATCTACTTACAAACGACTACCTCTTATAACTGCTTCTCTTAGCGTGCTAGAGCCAGTAATCTGGAATCCAAATTTAGGAAAATAGTTCAAAGGAGGTTTTTTCTTAAATACTTAAATACATTTCAAACTATGAGTTTAAAGGGTTAGTTACTTGATCTTCCTATGGAATGTTCTAAGAAACAAAGTTCACAGAGTAGAAAAAGTTTAAATTAATGGGGAGAAAAAACCCAACAGAAAACGACGGAGGAAGCTGAGAGGTTGAGTCACTTATCCAAAGCTCCACAGCAGAAAAAATAATGCGGGTAGGATTTAAGCCTAGGTCTGCCTGTTGAATAAGGATAGAAAAAAAAAGCAAAGGATCTTTAAAAACTGAGCAACTTGACATCTTGGGCAGGTAGCAATCACAGTTTGAATCACCTTCCTTCCTGGGCCTTTTTCTCAAAATACGTATAAGAAATACGAAGCAAAGGAGTTGCCTTTTCCCCCTTCTTTGTTCCTCTCTTTCTTTCCCTCTCTCTCTCTTTCTCTTCCCCTCCTTCCCCCCCCTCTACCTTGTTCCCTCCTTTCCTTCTTCTCTTTCTCTTTCCTTCCTTCCTTCCTCCCTCCCTCCCTCCCTCCCTCTCTCTCTCTCTCTCTCTCTCTCTTTTCTTTCTTCCTCTCTCTCTTTCTCTCTTTCTTTCTTCTTGCCCAATTTCTGACATAGGTACTGTTGGGAAAGAAACAGCTCTAAAATGCAGCTATATAAAACACCAAAGGAAGTTATAGCAAGAAGAAACCCAATGACCTATAAGCCAAAAAGTTAATTCCTAAAAAGCTGTTGACGTCACTGAAAACTTGTTAACTTGACATCTACTCAAGTATGTTGGGTAGTCCTAAGGATGATGCACATGCATACTATACACACACACACACACACACACACACACACACACACACGATTCCATTAGCAAAGAACTTTGGTAAACACTTCATCCTAACTCCTCCCACATTCCTCTTGGTAGTTCAGTAACATTGGACTTTTTGAACTTTTTGAACTCTAACTCAGTTTCCCAAACTTACTTGACCATAGGCCTTTCCATAACACACACATGGTTTTGGTTGTTTTTTGTCTGTTTTCAGAAAACCTATTAAGCACTATCAAAACTATGGGTTTGTGGAACACCTCAAAAAGTACTGTTACAGCCTACATGTCATCACATATACAATTTGATTTGAGGAACATATAGAAGTCCCTCCTGATCCCCTGTTATAATGCCTAAAATGACAATAGCTCTTAGAGGCTGTTGGACTTTTGAGGCTTTCTTTAATAAACAAAGATTGATTTCATGGAATCAAAGCCAAGAGATACCAACTAGTTAGTGCAACCAACTAATCAATGGCAATCCTAATTAGGCCCTGAGCTGCCTAAATGCTATTCATTTCAAATGAAGAGAAGAGGCTGGCCAAGGCCAGAGGTGAGCACAGAGTCTGCTGCTATTACTATGTCTAATCAGTCTCTGCAAACTGTGGATTTCCTCATCATAAATATTGCTCTAATTTATCATTTTCACTGGGCTCCCAGGCTAGCCCAGATTTTTGTCATCCCTTGCCTCTTTTCCAGGCTGTCTTTGTATTACCCATCATGCACACATCCACCAAACAGACTCCCCCAGATACTTCTTCTACCCTATGCTGAAGAATCCAGAGTGATTCTCCATTGCCTGTCAAGTCACTCCCTGCACCCCAGCTTTCAACAACCTTCAGAAGCAAAACTCCCCATAACACTATGACTTAATTTTTCATTGCTCCCTTTCACTTCACTGCAGTTTCTTCAGTCTTCCCAAGAGTTCCAGGCTCTTACTACGTTCCTTTATTTTTTTCTTTATATTTTCCTTTCTTTCTTACTTCCTATCCAAACTCCACTCACCTTTCAAGTTCTACTTCCCCCCAAGAAAGCTTTTAGTAACTTCACCCAACACTGATTGTTCTGTTTCCTATACCACAGAGTTGAGGGTGTTATTAAACATATTGAGCACTTTGCTTGTATAATTTTACTTTCTTCTCCATTATAATTGTGTATGTTTGGTTCCCTCTAACCACCCCTTGCTTCTAAATACAAATTCTTAAAAGAGCAAACCTTGTCATAATCTTAATTTGTATTACACACCACATTTATCATGAATAAAGAACACAGGAAACACTTCCTCAATTATTGACTATAATGAAAACAAAATGATAATCATAAATGAATACCACAGAGTTCTTAAAAAATGCCAGATAGGAACTTCTCTTGATAATACTTTATTTGCATTAATTTTAAGATATCCTTTACCATAAGTAGCAAATTACATGCCATTATACTATTCTATAGACCTTTCAGACTAACTTCCCCCAAATGAACTCAAATACCTCTTTTATTTAAGAAGGGATGGAAACAAAGAACTAAGTATGGCTCTTAGATTTCATATCTCTAAAATTCAGGGATGTGTAGCAGACAAAGATGGCCCCCAATTATCCCTCTTGATATTCATGCCTTTATGTAATTCCTTTCCCTTGAGTGTGGGTGGAACCTGTGACTTGTTTTTAACAAAAAAACTATGGCACAGGAATGGGATGCCACTTTCATGATTATGTTACTGAAAGTGTAACTTCTATCCTGCTAGCTGACTCTTTTTTCCCTTCTTGGGTACCTTGCTTTGATGAAGCAAGTAGCCATTTTGGGGATGCTCACACTGCAAAGAACAGTAAACTAGGAACTGAGGCCCTGTTCTAACAACCCTCCAGAAACAGAATTCTGCCAATAATTTGAGCCTTCAGATGTGACCCAACCCTGACCAATACCTTGAAAGACCCTGACACAGAGGACTCACCTAAGGTGTGCCCAGATTCCTGACACGCAGAAACTCTGAAATGATAAATGTGTGTTGTTTTAAGTCACTAAGTTTGCTATAATTTGTTATGCAGCAATGGATAACAAATATCAAATGTTAAAGAATATCTGTGTGATTCTTTTCAATGGCAGACTTTAAGACGTATCTGTCAAAAGAACCAACTTTGTGATTCAAATATTCAGTATGGAATCTCACATCATGGAAACTCATGTAATCATGCTGGGGAGATTAAGACTGTCTTCTCTACCTAGTTATAAATGTTACTAAAGAACTGAAAGGACCTAAAAAGTACAAGACATTAAGGAAAGAAACTGAAGAAGACACAGATAAATGGAAAGATATGCCATGTTCATAGATTGAAATAATTAATATTGTTAAAATGTCCATACTTCCCAATGTAATCTATAGATTCAATGCAATTCCTATCAAAATTTCAATGGCATTTTTTCACAGAAATAAAAAAAACAATATTAAAATATATAGAGAACTACAAAAGACCCCCAAATAGCTAAAGCAATCTTGAGAAAGAGGAACAAAGTTGGAGGCATTCCTCTCCCTGATTTCAACTCTAGTACAAAGCTATAGTAGTTACAATGGTATGGTATTGTTATAAAAACAAACACATAGATAAATGGAACAGAATTAAGAGCGCAGAAATAAAGCCACACATATGTGGTCAATTTATGACAAAGGAATCAAGGGTATAAAATAGAGAAAGGACAGTGTCGTCAATAAATGGTGATAGACAACTGGGCAGCCACATGCAAAAGAACGAAACTAGACCACTATCTTACACCACACACAAAAATTATCTCAGAATGGATTAAAGATTTAAGACCTAAAACCATAAAACCTCTAAAAGAACACAAAGGTGATAAGCTCCTTGACATATATCTTGGTGATTATTTTTAAATCTGATACCAAAAGTAAAAGCAACAAAAGCAAAAATAAACAAGGAGGACTAGACCAAACTAAAATGCATATTGCACAGCAAAGGAAAACATCAACAAAATAAAAAGGCAATCTACTGAATGGGAAAAAATATTTGAAAATCAGAAATCTGATAAAAGGTTAATATTCAAAACATATAAAGAACTCAATAGCAAAAAAAACAAGCAATCTGATTTAAAAAATGGGCAGAAGATACGAACAGACATTTTTCTGGAAAAGACATACAGATGGCCAACAGGTACATGAAAAGATGTGCAACATCATTAATTATCAGGGAAATGGAAACCAAAACCCCAATAAGATATCACCTCATACCTGTTAGAATGGCTAGCAACAAAACAAGAAATAACAAGAGTTGGTGAGGATGTGGAGTAAAAAGAATACTGAGGCACGATTGGTGGGACAGTATGAAGATCCCTCAAAAAATTAAAAATAGAACTGCCATATGATCTAACAATTCCACTTCTGGGTATTTATGTGAATGTAATGAAAACACTAACTCAAAAATATATATGTACCCCCATGTTCATTACTGTGCTATTACAATATCTAAGATATTGAAACAAGTGTCCCCTGATGAATAAATGGATAAAGAAATTATGATACACACACACACACACACACACACACACACACGTTATTCAGCCATAAGAAAGAATGAAATCTTGCCATTTGCTACAACATGGTTGGACTTTGAGGGTACTATGCTAAGTGAAATACTGTATGACCTCTCTCTCTTAGATGTGGAATATTATAAACAAAAACAAACAAATAAAAACAAGCTCATAGATACAAAGAAAGGATTGGTGGTTGCCAGAGGTGGGAGGTGGGGGGTGGGAGAAACAGGTGAAGAGGGTAAAAAAAAAAAAAATGAATGACTTATGTAATACCAGGTAGAACCTTGATAGTACAGACAACCATTATTAAAAAGTCACATCATAACTTTGTTTGAAACCTTGGCCACATTGTTCAAAAAGTAAAGTTTAGAATAGGCTAGTAACTTGGTCACTTTAGAAGTCTATGTCAGATGTCTCTGTCAAAGTCTACACATTTTAAACGGTGCTAAAGCTACATATAACACAAAGGGAAGCATTTAATGACCAAGTATAAGAACTGTATTTGATGTAAATTAACTAGTAAACATCGACTAGCTAGATACTTGATGGGTGAGAGAACAGCAAGGATAGAGAAGCTACTGAGTAGAGAACTGCTAATCAGAAAAAAAAAAACAATGTGACTCTTTTACAGATTTATATCTTGCATCACTACAAAATTGTCCCTTTGTTTTGGTTTGGTTTGTTATCATTTGACAGCTGGAAGAATCCACAGACATTCATTTGTGATTCATTTGGTAAAACAGTGGTTCCTAGACTTCTGGATTTCAAGAACCAGGCCAAAAATTTTTTTTTAAATTATATAGTTTGCTAAGTAAATGGATTGAGTATACTGCCATAGAGAGTAAACTTCATTCTGCCAAGTTGGAACATTTAAAAAATAAATCACCATGGGTTGTCATCATCATTTCATAAAGAAAAGACAATTCAACCACAAGTGGTAGCCTTATAATCTCAAAATAAAGAACAGAACTTTAGTTTCAGTAAATCTATCTTTAAGAAAAGTTCACCACATTGTCCATATTTTTCTCTTTTCTTTCATCACAGCATTTGGGAACCCTGGGCTAAAAAAGATGTCCTTATAGAGCAAGAGCAAAGAGACTTTTGACATAAGACTGCCTTCAACACCACTAAGGAGATTCAACTTGCTTAGGAAATTCAAGGTGGTTTTTTAATAAGACTCAGATATATGTGACAACAGTTGGAGATAAGCAAGAAGTTTACCAAAGTATGTATCTTTAAGTCTTGTTTTGAAATACATTCAGATCTTTTAAAATGCAGTGATTATCAGACTCAGATATTTTAATAAAATTTTTCCCCATTCCCCCACAGACAGGGGGATAGAATTTTGGCTGGATAGAAATGTTCACCGACTCAATTGTCTCTTCTTCAGGAAACACAGGTTACTGTGACCCAGAAGTGCCAATTCAGCCACCACGGTGCCCAGGGAGCAGCCATCTTGGATCAAGGTATGGAAACTCAAAGGAAATAACCTCTGGAGGTCTCCCCAGCCAAGAGTAAAATGTCAAGTGATGGCAAAAATCACATCCACATTTTACACTCCTCTCTGAAGAACAAAATTAAGTCCTTATGGGATTTATAAGTCCCCAAAGATCAACAGACTCTTGGGTGAACTCGGACAGCAGATGTTGTTATGTCTGGATAGGTAACTCAGCATCTGATCTCCAGATATAGTATTGAACATGCAGATTGCTCCACCACCAATGTTAAATAGGACTTTGAAATATACCATGGAACTTAATTGGAAAAAGCTCAACCATCCCACAGATTGAATTCCTTTCTATTTCTTTGGAGGTGACCTCTCTCAGTGCCTATCTGCTCTCTCAGAAACCTTTGGGAACTGCAAATGAAGGAAGCACACAGAAATCTGTTGTGGAAAAGAGCAGTACCTGAGACGAATGTCAGGGCCGGAATTAAGCTGATTGGCACACATTAAAATGCAACATAATAGTGTATTTGTCGCGGTGGCCCTCTCCTGCAGTTGGCTTATGAGGAATAATGATGGCTTACTGACAGAAGCAGGGACTCAGCCACTTGATAACATTGTCGAGCTGATGGTCTGAAGTGGCCCCAGCATCGCCTGCATTTGGCTGGAAACAGCAGCCATTCACTCTCTCAGGCAGGGTGCTGAAAACAGACCCACAGCCCTGCACAACACTGTCCATTTTGAAAGGCTTAAGTAAAGCGTTCTGTGCTATAATTTCCATTGTCATTCTTCTCCCACTGTTTATATAATATGGCCAGGAGTTGGACTGTAAACTAATACTACATTTAAGAACCTCAAACAACAATCACCAGAGCTGAGTTTTCTGGGGGAAGGATTACCAAGCTTCCTACAGAGGCAGGCACGCCATGGCACACATAGCCACCTGCCTTATTAAAGCAGTCCTTTCCTGGGAAAAGAACATTGCCACAGAAATAATGAATTAATTTGGCATTTCCTTCGGTCTCACTCAGCACGCAGTGTGCTTCTCTAAGCATGAAAACAGCACATCTTCACAGAAACATTTCTAAAATGATGTGCCTACTCATAGAAAAGATCAATTTGAATAGATTCAGTCCCCAAGAGGGCAATTCAATACGAAAAGTTTTCAAGTAAAGTCAAGACAGATTGTTCAACTAGCTTTCAAGCCCAGCACAGACCTTTATCTTTGTCTATATTTTAGCTTATAGACCCTCTCTCTTTCCCTCTCTTGCTATGTATATACATACACACATTTATTTGTAGCTCTTTGTATACTGAGAACAAAGCTCCTGCTATGTCAGCATAAAAGCTGTTGCTGTTGAAGTGAGAAAAAAAAGTGTACTCTAATATAGGGAATGGAAACACAAAGTTATTGAATGTGACTTTTGCCTGAGAGGCTGTATTTGGATTGTTGAAAGTTAGAAACAGAGAGATGAAATAGGATTATAAAGGGAGGGAGTAGGGATTGAGAGAGAAAGGGAAAAGAGAGAGAGATTGGTTGAATAAAATGCTAGCTGGTGGGTACTGTGTTGAAAACTCAGATTTGAGAGATGAAAGGCCAGATTTAGTGCAGAATAGCCAGAATGGAATTAGAGCTTAAAAGTACAATTTGCAGATTGAGGGCCAGAAGCCATGCATTGCAACAAGGAAGTGATAATTACAAACAGCTAAGGAGAGGATAGAAATCCAGACGTGATAATGTACTGCTGAGAAGGGAGAATGGAACTCCCTGGATCAAGTACAAGAGCACACAACATACAACCCACCAAAACTAGGGCACATTAAGTGAAAAATCTGACAGCTGCGTTTTTCTTTCTTTTTCTTTCATTCTTAAGGCAAGTGTTGTTGCCACTAAATTTACCAGGTTGGTTTTTGCCTAGCATGCACCACAGAGACCTGTTAGCAAGGAAGAATGCTAAAATTCCTCTAAGACATTGTTCTAGTATTCTCTGTACTTTCCATGCCAATAACTTGTATAGATACAGCACTTTTTGTCATCCTCCAGCTTCTGAGAGGTGCCAGAGAAGAGTTTATCCCATGTATCTTTAAAACTTATAACTGGAGCTATGGCTGGGTAGCTCAGTAAGTAAGGGCTCCATACTAACAAGCAAAGAGTAAAAAGCAGTGGTTTCCAAACACTGATGCCTATTAGAATCACCTGGACAGGTTGTTAAAATTCCCCATTCCAGTGATACAGGTCAAAGGGTACACATTCGCAGTTATCTTGATCTTGGTAATCATTTTACAATGTATATGTATATCAAATCATCATGTTGTACACTTTAAATATATATAATTATATTTGTGAATTATTCCTCAATAAAGTCAAAAAGTTTAAAAAAAAATCAACGACGACAACACCACCACACACACACACACACACACACACATACACACACAATTTCCCATTCCAAAACTGCATCTCCGACCAATTAAATGAAAATTTCTGGAGTGAGATACCAGATACCAGCGTTTTTTTTTTTTGTTTGTTTAAGAAACACCAGAATTGAGAAATCCATGCTGCCCCTTTGACTTTGGTGAGTTTGACACCCCTAGACGTAGATGGCACTCCAACCCTATCCTGTTCAATCTCTCAAATGTTGGCCAGTAGACTTTAGAAAGCTCCAGTGCAAATGTGGACAGCTCAGCACCAGTTCATCCCCTCCCCTGGCAGAGCCACTCTTAAGTAGTGAGAGAGTCGTTTGATGATAGAAAAGGCCAGCAGAGGTGGCTTAAAAACGCAAGAAGCATACTCAAGTTTGTAGAAGTTTCATCCCTGAAATAGACATGAACTTTAGCCCTCCCACTTCATCCCTTGTACATATCCTCTCAATACTATTGCAGGTATCATTTAAGGGCCCAAAACAGAGAGATCCTCTTCTCAGTTTTATGGGTTGACAAACAGAAATTGGATCATTACCAATGATTTTCTGTCCTTTGGGATATCGTTATAGGTTTAACATTGTCCTTTAGTGAAAGTAATGTACTAACATGCAAGGTTTGCTCTGACCCCATGGGCTTCATTTTTATTCTTAGGGACCCAAATCAGAATGTTTTAATCTTAGACTCATTATCCTTTACAGCCACACTCAAGAATTCTATTAACTCTGAGTAGAAAGCAATTCCCAAAATTCCCTGCTTGTTTCTCTCTCTTTCTCTCTCTCTCTCTCTCTCTCTCTCTCTCTCTCTATATATATATATATATATATATATATATATATATATATCAATTGAAGCCATAAAGGCTGACTGAGCTCTTTGCTAATCCAATCACACAAACAATACTAGATACAGAATGCTTTCTATATTGTTACACATTTGCTACAGCACGCACTACAAAACCCTTTTCTACAGTAAATTTTATGCCTCTGTTCTTTATTAGAGTGATTTTGTTAGTCCTGACTTTAAATCTATTTCTGAGTCAAAACTCCACAACCTTAAAATGCTCCTTAGCATAATTCCCTCTACACCATTCTCCTTGTTTCTTAATTCTTATAATTCTCCTAAATTATTTCAGCATTTGTGCTTGTTATACCAGTTTAAAAAAAAAACAAGAACAACTTGCAATAGCTCCCCAGTGCCTACTGAATGAAGTTCAAGCTCCACAGGCTGCCTTTGAAAATACTCCATAATCTGACTCCAACCTTAATTCCTAGTCTTTCAGTTAACTGATCTCTCACTCTCCCTGGAATATGCCATGCATGGTTTCACCAATGTTTCTGAGTGTGTGCAATTTCTTTTACAGTAAAAGCTGTCTCCTATCTTCTCTGTACTAAACTGACTGGGTAAAAGGGTTCTCTTCTTGATCCTAGGTCATGAATTCTTAATCTGAGGTATGTAATCCTTTTACAGTAAGAATTGTCCCCTGTCTTCTCTGCACTAAACTGACTGGGTAAAAGGGTTTGCTTCTTGATACTAGGTCATGAATTCTTAATCTGAGGTCTATCTACTCCTTGGGGTCTTTTGTGGGGTGTGCATACTGCTTGAAATTATAAAAATTATTATATTAAATAATATACAAAATTATCATACAAAATTGTGTGTGCACACAGGCTACAACTTTGGTGGTTTGCAATGAATTATGCCTCTCAATATTCATGCCCTTGTGTTGTTTCTTTCCATGAATCTGGGCAAGCTCTGTAATCTGTTTTAACAAATAGAATTCAGAGAAATTGAATCTATGCCAGTTCTGAGGCCTAGTCTTAAGATTTTAAGTACTTAGGGAAGCCAGCTGAGCTGCCATGTAAAAATCCCAGCTATTCTGAGACCACCAGACCATTGGAAGTCCAAGTAGCCACGTGGAGAAGCCTATGAGGAAGAGAATTGAAGGCCCTGGCCAAAGCCAGTGGCCAGCACCAACTGCCAACAAGGTGAGTGAGGCTACTTTGGAATTTCCAGCTGCCTCAGTGTCCCAGATGATACCAGATAAAACAAAAGAATCACCTTCAATGCACACAATCATGAGAAGTTAAAAAAAATCCAAACTGTTGTTGTTTTGGGATGGTTTGTTTCACATTAATAGATAACAGAGCACAGGGTATGTGGGTGCTCCTGAGTACAAGTTTTTCTGAAGAAAGAATCCATATTCTTAAAGGAATTAGAGTTACAAGACAGGTTACATATCTTTAATAAAGAGGTCTCCATAAAGCCCTTAAAATAGTACCTGCCATATGGCAAGCACTCAGTAAGTGTTAGCTATTATTATTATGTAGCCAACATAATAATGCCTGTCCCAACTAGAGTGTTTATCCAGTATAGGTATTCTAAGGAAGAATTTTTAAAGGCAAGTCATCGCTGTGGCTGAGAGAGAAGCCAGAATTAGAATAAAGTAAACACTGAAAGTCTGTGCATCAAATCTGAAGAGTGAGTAAAAAATAAGATAAATAACCTTGAATCAGGGAATTCAAAAATAGGGTAGGCAAAGTTTGAAAAGACCATATTGGGAAGTTCAAGACTTAGCCTGAACAGAAAATGGGTACAAAGGATACTCCTTTTCTCCCTCATACAAAATATGTAACTATATCCTGCATTCCCTTGAACTGATGAGGTTAAAGAACCGAGGTCACCAAGGATGGAAGGAAGGATACATGGAGACGGGGTGACTTTGGGAGGGAGAAGAGGCAACCTGTGTGAGAGCACACCCACTTGCCCCTACATCTTCAGTGACACAGCCAATGAAATCATTGTCCCTGAGTGCCTAGGGATGAGGGGGAGCAGGACTTGAGGAACATGGTGAAGGTTCGAAATAGCTGAATGGAATAAGGAAGGGTACCAGCCAAAGCTGAGTGAAATGATGGCCAAATATCATGGAGGGTGCAGCTGCAGCTGGAGGGTGTAGAATGAAATGTAGGTCACATAGACATCTTGGCAGGATCTTTCCTTGATTTGTAAAAATGATAGATAGGCAGCAATCTGTCTCTGGAAATGTTGGGTGGAAGCAGGATGGCCATTGCCAGGGCTATTGTCAGGCGGAACCGGGCACTGGGTTCAACCAACATGACTGAGAAAGTCCTCCTTACTGAAGACTTCCTAGAATTTTCTAGCTTCCTGACCTTGCACAGGTTATTTAGCCATTCTGTGCTTTTGTCTCCTCACTTAGTTACTGAGAATGTCTGTTTTGTGGATTATATGACTATCATGCATGTAAAGCATTTGGCACAATGTTAGCCATCATCATCAACATCATCATGATCATTATTTATTATTATTAATTATTATTATTATTATTATAAGTAGTAGTAGTAGTAGCATAGCTTTATAAACCAAAGATAATAGTATCTTCTTCTTTTGGAGGCTCAAGTCCCATTCTTTGAGAAATCTTGTGAATGTTACAATGCTCCGTTATTATATACACCTGAAGACTGTTCCTTTAAAATGAAAATATACATCTCAATGCTTACATATTCATATGGTAGTTTCTGTAGATACCACCATCCAAAGGTAATGTCAAAAGTTATGTCCTACCCTACAATTCATGTGGGCTTCCCATATAAAGCAATAAAATGTTAAATTCTAGTATTGATTTCTCCAGCCAATGATGTTTCCCTTTCCTTTGGGAATAAAGTAATCATGCGCGCACGCACACACACACACACACACACCCCTCACAGATCTTTAAAAAAAGAAACCAGATAGTGGAGAAGTCAATAAATAGAAAATCTTACCAACCCAGTTGTGATAGTTAACATTATGTGTCAACTTTCCTAGGCCACAGAGCCTAGCTATTTGGTAAAACATTATTCTAGATGGTTCTGTGAAGGTGTTTGGAGATGAGATTTACATTTAAATTGGTGGACTTTGAGTAAAGCAGATTGCCCTTCCTAATATGGATGGACCTCATCTAGTCTGAAGGCCTGAATAGAAAAGACTGAATCTGAGGAAGAGGGATTTCTGCCAACAGACGGCCTTCAGGCTTCACCTGCAACATCCACTCCTGAGTGCAGAATTTGGACTTGCCAGTCTCCATTACCACCTGAGCCGATTCCTTAAACTAAATCTCTATGTATACACATATGTCCTATTGGTTTGGTTTCTCTGGAAAAATCTAATACTATTTCTGATGTTTTCCTGATGGGCCACTTGAGGGCCTAAGATGATAGAGGCTTATTGAATGGAGACCTAACAGGTAGCAATAAATAGCATACCTTCAGCTCCAAACTCTTTTTTGATTGTGAATTTATGTAACTATTCCTGAGGAAAGCATTAGGAGAAAATTAGGAAAAGCATTAGATCAAGCTTGATGCCCTTTGAGTTTGTGACATTTAATCTTCTAAGGCAGCCCCACTCTGCCGATCAGATCACAGAATGCTTCACCTATAGAATGAGAGTCTCAGGTTCTTGTGATATCTACATTTTGCCCAAGGCTTTTTATAAGTGTAGCAAAATCTGCTGTCTCAGAGATAATATTCTTAACATATCACCCATATCTGAGGGCTTTGGGTTCCATGCTAGCTAGCTAGCATTTCTCCCATATTTCAGGCAATATAGCTCTCTTGTATTATTTGTCAGAAAGGCTTTGTCATACATATTCAGGAAACATATGCCTGGGAGACACACACAGGGAACAGTGTGCTGTAGGTAGAAGAGGCTCCTACCCATTCTTTCTGTTCCATTTCAGATAATGACTGTCTACCCTTCAAATGCATATTTCTGGACCACTGAAATGTAAAAAAACATCACTAGTAACCAAATTTATTTTTCATTAATTCTAATTTCCATCTTGCCTTGGTTTAATGACAGACTTCTTTTTCATTGCATTTGCTCATTATTTCTCACTTTCTTCTGTCCTTCCCTGTCTATCCACTGCTATTGTTCTTTGTGGGTCCGTGTTTCCAAGCTTGCTCTTACCTTCTTCCTTTTCTCAGCACTCTTTTCCACTGAACTACAAATAGTGTTCCATGATTTTTAAATTCAGCTCCTGCCCACTGAAGCTCTTTCCCCCTTGCTGTGAAAATATAACCTCTCCAACTTTATATTCTGCCGTAATAATTTTATGCCCCATCCCTAACACACTGGTTTTTTATTATTTCCTTTCTTCATGGCCTTTTTCTTAGTAGTTGAGAAAATTAGGATAATAATGATAAACAATGATCACTGCTGGCCTTTCATCACCATCCCACATAATTATTAACCAAAGGAGATGTGACTACTGAGTAATATGGTACATTTTTACTTGTAGGATCTTCAAGTTTTATTCGAACTTCTCTGCCTTCAGTTTGTTCATCTGTAAAGAGAGTTTTAGAACAATAATAATATGTGCCTCAGAGGATGGGTGCTAGGATTACATAAGATTAGCATAGTAAAGCATGTTATAAACTATGAGTGATCCTATGAAGGTTAGTATCCAGTCATCCAGGTGTGTACTCATCCAGAGATTTCCGGTGGATTAAAAATTAAATTAAAAACTCTTCCATAACAAGTAAATAAAGAAACCAAACAGCACACAATTAACAAACTTAGTCTCAATTGTGCTACATTTTTTCTGTCACCTAGAAACTAATTAGTACGACATAATCACATACTTCCTGCCCAGTAAACATACAAGTCCCAGAGGAACAAATGATTTGTATCACGAATCACTGGCCACTGCTTACTGGTAATTATCATATAAATGAGGTGCTTCAAGTTGACCTCTGATTCCCTAGTCCTTTTCTGAGACAGCAAAGATACACCAGTTATGCAAAAACTTGACAAAATTTAAATTACTTTTCTAGCTTCACCTTCTGGATATTCTTTGTTTTGGAAAAAAAAAAAGATCACCACCTCAACAAAAAAGCTATCAAAATACTAAAATATTAGTGTATCATGATATGTTTAGAAATGGCTCCCATGATTAAAAAAGAAAATTCAAGGAAATTTACAATGAAACTCTAAGAGTAATAATTCATGTTAGCAATATAGAAGTAACTGTATTCAAGCCTTTCTTTGGGAGTCAACAAGTCAAAGTTGAAGGAAGACATCCAGCTCTGTCCCTGATAGAAGAATTTTGTCAGTCACCTTACTTATCTCATCCATGGTTTCTTCCTTTGCTCAATTGTACAAAGAATTTTGTACATTAGATTGGGTGATTTTAGGGTTCCTTCCTGCTCTAACATTCCTTAATTCTGAATCTTGAAAAAAGAAATATACATGCCATATACCTTAACTGTCATTTTAAATAGTGGCTTTCAACATTAGCTGCACTCTGGAGTCACCCTAGGAGGTTAAAAAAAAAATAATGATGCTGGGGCTCCACCCCCAGAGAGTGGGAATTAATTGGTCTGGACATAGCCTTGACACCAAGGATGGTAAAAGCTCTAATGTGCCCCCAAGATCAAGCAGCACTCATTAATTCCTACGTCCTTTTTGGATGTGGGTAGTTCCTCTTCTTTTTCCTTCTTCATTTGAAGAAGTTAAATTATTTGAGAATCTGACCTACCAACATGATCATGGGTACCCTAAGCAAGATGGCAGCAGTGGAGGCACTGGCAGGGCACTGGTTCAGAGGAGAGGTGCAAGAAAGGAGTCATTTCTTTCTTTCTCCCCACTTCCTTGTCCCCAAGACCTCCAAAGACCTGGACCTTTGTCCACTACCAATCAAATACTGGAATATCACTGGAAGAACATAAATTAATTTTCTGAAGTAGAGTTTTCAAAACTATTCCATCAATTCAATAAAAACACAATGAAGGTAGGGGCTCTGTCACCATTATTTCCACAACACTCAGAACAAATATTGATTCAATGAAAACATGAATTGATCAATGTTTCCATAGGCCTTTGGTCTCTGTCCCTGCTGTCTATCCCTAATACATACACACACACATACACACACACACACACACGCACTTCACTCTGTTTCTATGACTATGTTTTTCACTAATGTCTAAGTCTCAAGAACCAGGGCTTTTTATTTCCCTTCATTATAGTATCCCTACTACTTATCACTGGAGATATTACCCCATAGGTAGGGTCGTATAGATAACATCATATAGAAATTCTCAGTAAAATACTGGTTGGATGCATGAATAAATGAACTCCTATTTCCTCACACAGATTTTGGAATATAAGAGAAATGTCAAGAAATGATAGAATTAGAGGAAACATACCTAAGAGTTGACTTTGTGGGTATGCAAAGCCACCGAGGTTTGGTTTTGTAGCCCCTAGTGAGAGCCTCAGGCCAACTACAGGAGGGCCCCCAAATCAATAAAAAGATGAAGGCAAAAATTTTTATCACACTGAGCTTCCACCAGAGGAATCTCAGCTTATAGTGTTTGCCAGCCCAGTCCTTGATTTCAGAGATCATTATGTGACCGGCAAGCAGGGCCAGAAATAGAAGAGAAGAACAATATTCTATCAGCCAATGTTCCTAGTCAATCAGAATAATTCATGTGTTTTCTCTTTCAAGAGGAGAATATGGAATGGGGTATGGTTGAAGCCTGAACTTATCAGTGAACAGGAAAAAAAATAAAAAAGACAAATCGCTAATGTTCCAGTCTTTCCATCCATCAGCTCCAATACAATAACAGTGTCTACTTCATCATTTTGTTCACACAGTCAAATATTCACTGAGGATTCTGACCAGGCATCTTCAACCACCCTCCTGATTACCGAACAAGTCGGGCTGTCATTGGCATTTTGTGCCTTGTGCTCACTGATGACTTGAGTAACAAGGAGGTTATAAAATACTTAACAGTGGGTAATATCGTTGAACTGTCTAGTGTGTCACTCTTATGTGCCCTTATAAATCAATTCAGCACAAAATAGTGTTTATCCTGACTAATCATATCTGAAAATTACAGAGTGAATAATCACCCAGGATTACAGAAACATCAAGGGGGCTCATCTTAATGCTGCTTTGTGTGGGCCGGCTTCTAAACCCCCCATGTTCACAAGTCTAGAATGAACGGGAAGAAAATAGAATAAACTAGAGGGCGTTACAGAAGCAAAGGTCTTTTTAAAGTTTGGGTAAATAGCTCAATGATCTTCCAAAGGAAACCAAACTGTTAGTCCTGGGCACCCATAGACAAGAAGTGAGGTAGAAGTAAAGCAAAACTCTTCCCCAGGAAAACAGGGGTGATCCATTCACCTTGAGGTGTGCTTGAGCAGGAATGTTCTAAATGAGTGGCAGTTTCCTTAATGAATCCTCCCTCCTCCCCCCCCCCAAAAAAAAACTTTGCAAGGATCATTATGTATATAATTTCAGAGGTAAAAAAATAGACCCCAAGGTGCCAGAAATGACTTGCCCACAGTCATATCATGAAGAGATTCACATCTGCTTCTGATGCCACTAGACTGCACTCTTGACTCTAAGAAGAAATGAAGAACTAGGGCATAGGCCTAAATAAATCATCAGAGCACTGCCACATGCTTGCTTCTGGAGCCATCCATGTTATTAACAGGAACCTGACTGATACAGTCACATTTTCTCTCTGCCCTTTACATACTGCTGTTGGTTATTCAAAAGCATTGAATAATCAAGAGAAAAGGCACTTTTTAACTTCTCAAAATGAGAGACTAAATTAATCACATTCTATTCAAAAGGGAATTTGCTGAATATGTAGATTTCAAATGAAAGACAGAAAGGTTTCATTTTCCTTGTCCCTTATATATTTTTAAATAGCATACAGGTTAAAAAGCAGTGAAAACTGTTTCCTTGGCAGCACTGTTTGTTTCTCTATGGAGTAGGGTCTGATTTTTTTTCTACTGCCTCATTTTTTCACATCACTTCTCATGATCCCTTTGAAGCATGCAGCAATGCTGATAATAGGAGTTAAGTGATTCTTTATAAGCATGGGAAACAGACTGTGCAGGAGGAAGTGGACAGGCTTTAGAATTACAAATCTGAGTGCAAATCTCAGCTCTGCTACCCGCCTTGACTATATTCGTTCACAACATATTTCTTCATCTCTTCACAAAATGGGAAGAATTATACTTACGTGGTCAGCGTACACATTAGATATGATGATAGCCACACACAGTTCCTGGATTGTCAGTGTTTCTCTAAGTCATGAGCCCTCGCTTTCCCTTAAACTTTTAATAAGTCCAAATCCTGGTATAGTCCCAGTTGGTTTTAATTTTGTTGAGATGTTAGAAGACTCAGCTAACACTTAGCTACAAAAGCATTGTAAACAACAATGCCAAACAAAGTAAGACTGAAAAGGCAGTTGGAGACAGTGATAACGAGTTGGCAGGATACTCACCTGGCCACTTACATGGGACCTCAGGCAAGCTCCTGCTCTGTGTCAATTTCCTCACCTGTGAAAAACAGTAAAAACAGTACTTCCTATTCTGACTTCACACATTTATGGGGAGAATGAAATGAGGTGCTTTGTAAGTGATGAAAGTAGTAAGTGTAATTCCTAAACATAATATAACAACAAGAGCACGGATAATTTTGTTTCACCTTCTTTCAACTATATGCATTCCAAACATTTCTTTGTACGAGAATGTTATACTTTATTTCTATTATTTTCTTGAACAAAATCTATATTATCTTTAACTGTGATCTAAAAATATATTTGTGTATGTAGGTGTATATAAATATATACACACATTTTTAAGGAACATGGGGTGATAAGAGTCATCTTTGAGGCAGAAAGCATTTCAAATCTGTTTTAGAATTTTACTTTTTAAGGGCTGGAAACTACTGAAAAGAAGAAATTTTATAACTTTAAAGCTGGATGGAAGGCTAACTAATTGAATTAATCACAGAATACTACTAATCACAATAGCTGATGTTATTGAACAACTGCCACATATCAGGTATTGATCTAAACTCTTATGATTTTTACCTCTTTGATCCTCATAATGACCTTCTGATATAGGTACTAAAATTACTCCCATTTTATAGGTGAGGAAACTGAGGTTCTGAGAGGCTAAATAATCTGTCCTAGGTCATGGAGCCAGTGGATGGCAGGGCCAGTGTTTGAACTCATACCATCTACTTCCAGAGTTTGCCCTCTTAATCACTATACACTTTTGTTTACATTTAACATTTCAAGTGTTCACCCTGTTATTTACTTTACCAGACAGAGAGGGAAAGGAGAATACAGAATAAATACGAGATAAAGTTGTCCATCTCAAGCATGTTTCAGTAAATCTTAAACAATTAAGATAATTTATAAGACAACATACAAGTGCATCGTAATATGGTGCAAATGCCATATAAAGGATTAGAGGGAAAGAGTAATTACAGAAAGTAGGATAAGCAAGCTGACTCTAAGCGGTAATTAGTGGAAAAGGCCAGCAAATAGGTTAAGAAGATGGGAGTGTATTGTGGATGGAGGATATTTTCAGGAGAGACTATACATCCTGAAGCATGGATCTGTGTCCTCTTGAGGAAAATTGCTAATTTTTAAGAGGAAAAAAATGTATAAATGAAATAAGTGGGTGGAAGCTGGTAGAAGACCCTTTTTCTTGACTAACTCAAATGAAAACTGTAAAATTAACACAGAGAAATGGGTCACATCTTGGGGTGAGGATTCTTCATCAAGAGCTGTCAGCAACCAATTAGTCATCAACCTGCATGTGCTCTCTATTACATTAGTTGTAGACGGGGGGGGGGGGGGGGGG
>CM053571.1:22596784-22633262 GCA_028646485.1 Cryptoprocta ferox
CAAGAGGTAATTTTGGCTTCAGGTATAGCTTGATGGAGGAGCCAAATCATTGGCACCATGACCTACTTGCTTTTGTTTCTTTGTTCAGCACTGGACTTCTTCATGTACTGGTTCTGTTATTAGATAGACTTTGTGATAGCTGCAGCAGCTCTAGACCTTTCATAATTTCAAAAGAACTAGAAAAAAAGATTAGCTTTCTCCTTATCTCAGAAAAAAAAAATTTAAAAACAGTATTGAGTATCACTGACTCTTAATGGCATGACTCTTCTATCCCCAAACCAACTGCTAATAGGTACAGGCTACCTAAGATAAGTAATCCATCCTGGAGTTATGATGCTAGAGTCAGTTTCACGTGAGCTAATAATGGGACATATTCACTACTCTAAGTAAAATTAGGAAATTGCTGCCCCAAGATGGGAGAGGGCTGCTATGTGGTAAAACAACACAGGACCACTACAGTAGGTCAAGCACTTGGCCCACAACATGACCACCATGGTACTGACCATTTGGCAGCTAGTAGTAGTATTGGTAAAAGTAGCAGAAGTTACATTAGATGGATGGCTTTTGAAGCATGTGTATCAACAGCATCAGCATCACTTGGAAGTTTGTTAGAAATTTAGAATCTCGGGCCCACCCCAGATCAGTTTCAGGTGATTTGTATCAACATTAAAGTTGGAAAAGCACTGTCTTAATACACCTTCTCAAACTGGGATCTGTGGTATTTTGGTCCTGGGTTCTTTCCTCCATAACAATAAGAGGCAGCAAACATTTTTTTTTCAAACTGTGAAAAGTGCTAATGTTTATGTTATCTAGTCAATTCCCTATATGTTGACCCCAAATGTGGACATTTTATCATATCCATTTTAAAGGGGCATAATGACCACGATACAGAACCCATCTGCTGTGATCCTGAGCAAGTCACTTAACTACTCTATGCGTCAGTTTCCTCAGCAGTCTTCTAGCACAAAAGTGAAGATTAAACAAAATCTTGAATATAACGTTTCTGACACACATCTTATGGGCTGCTCAAAATGGTGGCTATTCCAGTGCTACTCTAGAGCAGTTGTTTAATGCAAACCACTATTCACAACACAAAACCTCCATGGATTTGCCTGAAAGTTCTCCAAACTGTGTAGTAATCTCTCCCACTGGTGAGGACCTAAATTGACCGAGAAACATGTTCACAGTTTGCATTTGTCTTATATCTTGGGGTTCCAGGTAAAATTTTTTTAAGAAAACAGTTTTGTTTTATTAATAATGTTCTAAGCTTTTCTCTAAAAAAATACACCACAGAGGCCCCTAAGTTCTTCTCTTGCCTACTGTGACTCTTCCTGTAACATGTGAGGAGGTCAGGAGAAAATCTGAACTAATAAAGGGCTGTGGGTTTCATCTCTGTGTGGCCAAATAGCTTTATTCTTTGCTGTAGGCACAGAATTAATCTCGGTCTTCCATCTTGAAATTTGTAATAAGTAAGTAAAGCCAATAGATGAAATAGGATGGATCAACCCAACCACCATCTGATTTTTGAGAAATAACATGAAGCACAAGACCCTCTAAGGTGTGTTAGCAGTCATCATTATATCTAAATGCCCACATTACATCTACTTATGAAATAACAATATTTTTTAAAACTCCCAATGAAAATAGCAGCTATATTCCTTTAATACTACATAAGATTTGTAAGTTGAAAAATTTTCTCTTACTTTAAGAAACCTAAATATGGATACTTAGATAAATACACAAACACATATACATCTATCTCATTGTTTAAACAATTTCACATCACTTACATCTGTTAGACCCCTGGTAGTTTTGAAGCTAAATACTGAGTATAAGATATATTTAATAAGAATAAACATTATGGATTTCATTGTTTACCCCAAAACTAGCATGGGATTGATTTGTCATTATGATTTTAAATTCTTAGATAAATTTGATAATTTTATTAAATGTTATAGCTTTCATGAAATTAAAATTTCTTTCCTGATTACAAAAAAAAGTAAAATGACCCTCAGGTGAAAAAGAAAAATCAGTCATTGAAAATTGGACTTGTGGGTGTCATGCTAAGTGAAATAAGTCAGGCGGAGAAGGACAGATACCATATGTTTGCACTCATAGGTCTAACAGGAGAAACCCAACAGAGGACCATGGGGAGGGGAAGGAGGAAAAAGAGTTAGGGAGAGGGAGGGAGACAAAACACGAGAGACTCTCGAATACTGAAAACAAACTGAGGTGGGAAGGGGAAGGGAGAAAGATAATGGGGGGTGATGGTCTTGGTGGAGGTCACTTGGGGGGAAGAGCACTGGGTGTTATATGGAAACCAACCTGACAATCAACTATAAAGTTAAAAAAAAAAAGATAGAAGCTTGGAAAAAAATAAAAAATAAAAAAAAAAAGAAAATTGGACTTGCTTTCATTAGTATCCTAGGGCTGCTCTATCAAGAGTACCACAAACTTGGATGATCTAAGATACCAGAAATTCATTCTCTCACGGTTCAGAAGGCCAGAGTCCAAAGCCAAGGTATCGGTAAGTTTGATTCTTTCTTGGGGGCTTAGAGGGAGCATCTGTTCCATGCCTCTCTCCTAGCTTCTGGTGGCTTCCAAGCAATTGTTGGTGTTCCTTGGCTTATAGTTATATGTCTCCAGTCTGTCCCTTTAATCATAGGGCCATTTTCCCTCTGTGTGTGTCTTCATCTGATGTTTTCCTCTCTTATGCATCTATCTTTGTGTGTCTTCCTTTGTTCTTATAAGGACATCAGTCATATTGGAATAAGGGCCCACCTTACTCCAGTATTACCTCATCTTAATTTACATCTTAATTACATATGTAAAAAGGCTCTGTTTCCAAACAGGGTCACATTCACAGGTGCAAAGATCTAGGACTTCGACATATCTTTTTAGGGAACACAATTCAATCCACAAGCATTCCTCCCCAGTAAACTGAAGACCCCGTATTGAACTCTAGGACCTGAGATCCAAAAAGTGACAGCTCTTCCCAAGAAGGCTTATTTTCAATTCTTGGCTTTGTTCTTTCAGTAGCTGACACTGGATATAAAATCATTTCCATAACTTTATGCTCAAGGTCTGCAACAATTATAGCCTGTCCTGCCTTTTCAAACTCTTCTTCTCTGCATATGCAAATATACTCAATGCCCCACCTTAAGGTAAACTATTCATTGTTCCCAAGGCTTACCCTGAGTTTTCTTACCTCTGTGCCTTTCCTGGAATACTCTGTGCCCTTTCGGGATAATTAAAAAAAAAAATGTTTCTTTTTGAGAGACAGACACACAAGAGTGTGAGTGGGGGAAGGTCAGAGAGAGAGGGAGACACAGAATCTAAAGTGGGCTCTAGGCTCTGAGCTGCCAGCACAGAGCCCAACATAGGGCTCGAATCCACAAATGGGGAGATCAGACCCAAGCTGAAGTTGGACACTAAAATGACTGAGCCACTCACTTTGGGGATAATTTAGACTAACTGTTCAGCAAACAGCAAACTCACATATTCATGCTTGGTTCAGACATGTGAATTGCTTTGGGTAATGGGAAATAAATAAATATGACATTAGAGAAAGTTTATATGTGCCTGCATGGCAGGGCTTGCAATTTGCCCTCTGCCATCACTATGAAAAAATGTGTGCTTCTCGGTAATCCTCTTATCTACCTACATACGATGGGAGATACATTCAGGAGACCTGAACCTAGCTTCAGCCAGACCAAGGCTAAACCACCAATCCCCAGCCAACCCACAGACACAGGAGTGAGAGTAAATGAATGATGTTCAGAGGTGGTTTATTCCATAGCACTGTTGTGGATTAGCTGATTTTCATATCCTGTTACCTCATGTTCAATCTTACCTTCTCTCAAAACCCATTTTATGCTCTTTTTCTTTGTTACTTTCTTTGATTTCTTCCTCTTGAAAGCACTGCCCCTGCCCTCTGAGCTCTCCTATGGTTTTATCTATACTTCTCTTAAAGCACTCTTCTCCTTCTCTACCTCCTGCATTTTAATTTGCATCTGTGCCTTATTTCCCCAATTAGACTATCCACTACTTGAGGGCAAGACATCTATTTAATTTATATGTGACCCTACTGTAATGCTCTGCATGGAATATTCAAAAACTTCTGTTTAGGCTCTTAAAAAAAACAGATTTGGTCCTGAGTCCTGCAAGATAAAGGAGAATTTCCTTTAATTCAAATATGTAAAAATAAATATAAGAAAAAACCTGAAAGCAGGAACCTATCACAGATACATTAGAATAATGAAAGTGAATAGCCTCTACCTGGAAGTGGATTAATAAAGAACAGGCATTTTATGACCCATGAGCCTCCAGATCTAGAATGGCTCTCCCCCAACCACTATTAGCCTAAGGCCAAGCCACCATCTCTTCTTGAACCACTACCTTAGCCTTCTGCTTAATGTCTCTACTTCCCCCCGGGGCAGTGTGCAATCTCTTCCCCATGCAGTGGTCAGAGGAATCTCTCCAAAATATAAACCAGGTACTTTCAGAGCCATGCTTAAAACTTTTTATAGTACAGAGAATAAAATCTAAACTTTCTAACTGCCTTCCATAGTCTGGCCTCTGTTCACTCTTTCTATCACATTTTATTTGTTATAAGGTAATATGTAAAAAGCAACTAGAATGGTCCCAGGAACATTCTATAAAGGCTCATGTGTATTATTATTGTTGTATTATTATTCACTCTTATATCCCAATGCCTAGGACACTGTTGGTCACGTAATCAACACTCAATAAGTATTTGTTGAGTGACTGACTGAATAAATAAATGAATAAGTAATGGATTTCCCTATCAGACCTAATAATCTGATTTCAAGGTTAAAAATACATCTGAATCTATTTCCCATGACCTAGACCAACTGTATTATTGACTTAGAACCAAAAAAGAAACCACTATGTACATGAATTACATAAAGATAAGTCTGGTTATTTCCTAAAATTTATTCAGGAAGCCAAATTTGCCCCAAACTGAAAACTCAGAAGAAACCTAATTTCAGAGAATGAAAAAAAAATATTCAGAACTTTTGGGTCCCAAGAGCTAGCTGGGGTTGGCCTAGTGAGTCTGACTCAAATCAGAACATCTCCCCAGAGTGGCCCGCATGGTTTGGAAGATCAATCTGGCATTTCCATGGATGGCTGGACTCTGCAGTGGCCCTCAGGGCATCAGCATCCTGGCCCCCTGCACTGGTTTCTGTTTACACTGTGGGGAGGAGGCTGGGATGAATAATCAAGTCTATACATACTTCTCCTTGTTGTCCTCAAGAGTAAGCCTCCCTGACTGGCACTGCTTCTTTGTCCCCAAGTCTCATGCATCACTTTAGATATATTCCTATTAATACCAGACACAACAACAACCCAACTAGAGATAAACACTGACATGATTCACCTTCCTCTGCAAGCAAGTCCTGGTGGCGAGCTCCAGGCCAGCTTCCCGCAGGCCAGCTCCACCAATGGCAGCAAGCAGAATTCAACACCTTCTCAAAGTTTAAATGGTGACAGATACATGTCAGTAACCAAAAAGACAGAAGAAAATTAAAATGGATTAAATTTGTAAATAATATTATACTATCTCCCTTCATATTATGCCTACTCAATTTTTTTTCTATCAAAAAACAAACAAGCAAACAAACAAAAAACACTGGGCCCTGGGCCCGGGAATTAGAGGAAACAGCACTTAATTCAAATATTCGTAAAAAATAAATAGAAGAAAAAACAGAAAGCAGGATCCTATCACAAATATAAACTGATTTTGTTTTTAAATACCCTGGAGAGGAAGCAACATTAAAACCAAAATAACCTCAGGTTTGTGCCCATTTTAATGTTCAGCTACTGCAGAAATCTAATTAAGTTATACAGTTGACCTTGAACAATATGGGGGTTAGAGGTGCCAACCCCCCAAGGCAGTCGAAAATCCATGGATAACTTTCGGCTCCTTCAAAACTCAACTAACTAACAGTCTATTGCTGACCAGAAGCCTTACTGAAAATAAGAAGAGTCGATTAACACATACTTTGTACGTCATGGGTCATATACTGTATTCTTACAATAGAGTAAGCTAGAGAAAAGAAAATGTTATTAAGAAACTCATAAGGAAGAGAAAATAAGTTTACAGTACTGTTCTGTATTTATTGAAAAAAATCTGCATATAAGTGGGCTCATGCCGTTCACATTTGTGTTGTTCAAGAGTCAACTGTTTTTCAAAATTATTTCCAGTGTTTATTTGGAACTTTTGTGTGTGTGGGTGGGTGGGGGGACTTACTGCTAATGCTTACAGTCATGAGCCAGATAACAATGCACCTCTACTGGAAACAGCACTGAGTGCAACCTGGCCTCACAATAACTCAGAGTTATAGTACTTTTAACAAAGGATGGAATTCTTCACTAGCAGGGTAGCTACATTTCTAGTACATCACAATGACCGTGGGGAAAGGATGGCACAGTTCACCTACAGACTCACAGGATGATTACAAGCACACTGTCACCTCCACAGTTTCATTATGTGGATTAAGGGGAAGAGACTTCATCTGCAGCATGACCCAACTGAGCTGAGATGAGAAAATCACAGTCTTGTCAGTCTTTCCCTTGGTGGCTTGTTTCATAACCACAAGCAAATCACTCACTTCCTCTGCTCCTGCCCTAGCTTCTCCTAACATCTATTGCTCACCATGACTTAAATCTTTATTAACTTTTGAATGCTCCATACATAATTAACAGGCAAAAAGAGGCAGCATTTTAATGATTCCTTTTTGTGTATATTTAAATAATTTTATAAGGATAGTCACCATTCTAATTCTAGCTCTGTCACTAACTAGCTGTAGAAACTTAGGCAAGTACCTGAACCCATCTGAGACTTGGTTTGCCTCTCTCTGAAAAAAACCATAATTTTTAAAATACCTATCCTTTCTTGCAGAGCTTTTGTGATAAGTTTACATGTATGAAAGAAATTTAAAAATATAAAGTATTATGAAAATGTACAAGCAATAACAGGAGTCCGACCAGAATTCCTAAGTGCAACTTGATCTCTCTCTTGGTTGTGATTTTATGAGAACTCAACTTCTCTTTCCTGAATCACAAAATACCAATACATGAAAAAGGATTCTGCCCTTTAGAAACTGCTACTTCAAGCTCGTAAGCAAGAATGTGTGTTTTCTTTCGTCTCCCACAAAACGCGTAATATAAAATAGTTCATCCTCTGGAGAACATGCAGTTATCAAAAATCAAAATGAAAACTCAAAGGAAAATAGAAGAAATAGCAACACTACCCATCAGCAGGTAAATAAGTCTTCCATAGATCAGAACTGGGAACAACTGTCTGAAGGAGGAACATTCTAGCAGGCATTGTTCTCAGTAAACAAGAAAGCAGATGCCACCCCACATTTTGTGAAATATTTATGATTCCACCACACACCCTTTTGGGGGAGCAAATTGATGACTCTTCTACCCAACACAATCAGCTGGGGTGTGCCAGGCAGAGCCTCTATCAATCATGCTGACATGATTTGTTTTGCCTTATTCAGAGGCTGCCTCCCCTTCAATCCAACGTCCAAGATGGAGAGGGTGAAAAAGATGGAGTAGCCAAGGCTTTTTTCATCAGTTTATTTTTTAATGCCAAGAGTTACAGTGTTTGGGGGTATCGCTGCTGGATACAAAGGGGTTTTGTCTCCTTCAAATTGGTCAAACAAATGGCAGACTGTGTTAATCCCATTTCAGTCAGGTGCCATGTATTCCACATTTACAACTATGTGCATAATGCTGTGTCACAAGGTACTGCTCCATTCTGCATAAGATTTAAAAATCAGAACACATACTGCCTAAAAGTGGATTAATGGTGGAAATTCACATGGACAATGGATGCAAGTGAAATTGCCAAGATAAACTTGAGCACGCGACCAGATTGGAATTAACTCTTTCTGTTGCAGGGAACTAGATGTTTACTCAGAAACATATACTGGGAATCTACTGAGTGCTAGGTAATGGATTATGGAACAAGATTTCCTTCCCTTACAAGGGTCTCAGACTCAAGTAACCAAGTGATCAAAATGTACCCAGTTTTCTGGGACTAGATCCCAAATTTATTTCTCACTATAGCCTCTTTGATTTCATCTATTCCAACCACCTGAAAGTAGTCACTTTGCACAATTTGCATTATCCTCCCTTTACTTAAGCTGTACCCTTATCTCATGCATCCCACTCTTTCTTGTTGTCAAAGTCCTATGCATTTTTAAAGGTACTGTTTACATACCACCTCTTCCAGGAGATCTTCCTAGATTGGCTATCCCTGAGTGTGACCAATCCTCTCCTTTTTTATTTCAATTTCATATAACTTGTATACTTCATGAGAGCTCTTACATTGATCTGACTTACTCTAGACTTAGTTCTGGGGATGCTCATCTCCATTATCAATTGATTCTGTATCCCTAGAAAGCAGTGACCATGTCTTATTCAACTTTGTTCATGTCTTATTCAACTTTGTTCACCCTCTATGTCTAGTAGGTAACAGATCATTATGATAAAAAAGGGAAGTACACTGGATGGATAGGATACATTGTTCCCAAAGATATCACTCACTTAGAGAGAACCCCATGGCATATTCATTAATACAGTTATACTGATTCTTGCTTAGTCTAGGTGTATTATTTAATTTTATTTCTAGAAAAGCACTAAGAAGGACTAGTAGATATTACCCTACCCAACCTCTATCATGCTAAGTGCCATCATGAAGAATTATCCTTTAGGGAGCTTGACCCCTACAGCTGTCTGTCCTGTCACAACCATCTCAAGGAGTCAAAGACTCTACCACCTCCCCCTCATTTATTCCCAGTTCTGAGAGCCTCAACTGTCAGAAATCTTCTTGCTTGAAGATCTTCACACTTAAGTATTTTTTCACCTTGTCAATACAAATGTTTGTTTATCAAGAACAGTGGATAAGTTGTTATAGTTTTTCATGTTTTGAATTCTCTCTTTCTCAGGGCAAAAAAAAAAAAAAGGAGCAGGGGGGCATTCAGCATCCTAAAAATGGACTTTATATACACATTTTTACTTTAGGATGTGTGGTTTATGTGCTATGTGAAAAATCTATGCAATAAAAGGAAAAGGGAAAATACTTACTAGTGACAAGAAAACTTAGATACAAAATTGACCCCCCAAAGCCAGTCATCTAGTGTCAGGCTTTATGGCTGAAAAATTGTATGGGAACATGGAAATCATAAAAGGGAGGGGGTACTGAAATTGAGGACTGGAATTACAAAGGCAGAAACATCTGCAAAATATGTCCTTCTCAATATAACACTCCCAGCAGAGAGAGAATTAAACCTCAAATGTGAGAAAGCACTCTCAAACTATTTATTTTTATTCATCTATTATCCTATATTCTGTGGTACTGGTGTCATAATTCGGTTGAATATATATATGAGATATTAAATGATAATAGAACTGCATTCATTATAACCTCAGGCACAAGATCACCAAGCCATAAAAGCTGGACCATGGTCCAAAATGTTTATACTTCCAATATTTTTATTTATAGGAGGTTGTGTTGCCTATAAACTGATCTCCAAGGAAATTGCAGGAGTATATGCATACATACATACTCATTCTAAAGAAGAGAAGTTGAAGGAAATTACATTAGTTATTTATTCCCTGAGCCAAAATAAACACTATTACTTAAAATCGTGAGCAGTTCCTAGCAAAATACCAAATGCTAATGTCCACAGTACATGATATCAGATCTCAAATTAATCCATAATGGTCCTCTTTACCAAATTACCTATTGCTAAAGCTAAGAGTTTATTGAATTACGATGTGCTGGTTTTCTTAAAAAAATCATTTTCAGAAGAAAATACTAAGATCTTCAATTTCCACAGTCCTGGCTTTCCACCACACTTTCATCATCCCTGGGATCATTCTTCCCTAGCCAGAATTCTGGCTCGGTCACATAGAAGCTGTGTGACTTTGGGCAAGTTGTCTAACTTTTCTGTGTTTGTTGTCTTATATATAAGATGGAAAAAATAACATATGTCTCATTAAGTTGTCATGAAAATTAAAGTAGTTAATAACTATGAACTGATTAGACTATGGTCATAATGTAATATTTACTTCATAGTGTTGGTGGATTTTGTGGGGGAGTGGGAACAAAGTAACAGGGTCAGTTAAGACTTTCCTGTTGTAGTTTCAGTATCCATTATAATTAAAGTCTGAGGAGGGTGTTGATCCGTAAATTTTTTCCCTGTTCTTTCCATTTCTGGATGGTTAGTTGAAACATTTTAACCATAATTTATGCATCAAAGGGTTCACATGTAATTTTCAAGAAAAGAAAGTAATTCACCACTATTCTCAAAATGTAAACAATCAAGTTACACCTTCAAGAGCTTCTGTTATTGAGACACTAAAACTATCCATAATGTAGAGATAATAAAAGATTCAGGAAAGGTTTCTAACCTTTGAGGTTGACATCAAGGGAAACAACAGTGCCCTTTCTTCAACGGCTCCCTGGGCAGCTCTGAATGGTTTGGCCTATGGGTCCAAGCCAGGGAATGGCTCTGCAGTTCCCAATTGCTCCTCTTCATTACACACTATCATTACATGATATCACATCCAGATTTTCTTAATACAGGCCATTTATCATACAGAATTTATATATTAAAAGTAACAATAAAATATTTGCTGTGTATACAGAAAATATTCATAGATACTCATTTTATAATACCTTAAATTTCAGCATAATTATTTGCTGACTAAAATACCACCACCACCACCACCACCACCACCACCACAAAAAATCCAAACCAAAACCCAGTATCATTCTTGTAATTACACTAACTGAGGTGTAAATTTCCATGAGGTTCACAAGACAATGATACTAGACATAAAGTAGTCACTGAAGAGTGATATGAACTTTTCTTAAGGTTTTCTTTGTTAAATAGCGTGTAAATTACAAAAGCAACATTAAAATTTAAATTGGATAGAAAGACAAATAGAAAAATGAAAAAGCTAATAACCTCCAACCATCCAGGTCATGATCTCACACAGCTCATGAGTTTGAGCCCTGCATTGGGCTCTGCGCTGACAGCACGGAGCCCGATTGGAATTCTCTCTCCCTCTCTCTCTGCCCCTACCCAACCCATGCTTGCTCTCATTCTCTCTCTCTCTAAAAGTAAACAAATAAATTTAAAAATAAATAAATAACCTCCAGCCACCTTCATTTTTATGTCCTCCAATGAAATAACCAACTTAAAGAGCTGCTAAGTAGTGTTCCACATACTCACTAAAAATACACAAATGTATAGAAGGTATTTGCTGGTTGTGTTTATTTGTTTTAAAAATGAGATCATAATAGATATGATACTATAAAACTGACATTTCTTACCTAATAAAATATCATGGATATCCTTCTTGGTCCTTAGATATAAATCTAACATTTTATTTTTTAATAAGTGTATAATACTCCATATTAAAGATGCCTCACAAATCATCTCCCTATTTATTAATATTCAAGTTTTTTCCCAGTACTTTTCAACCACAACTAAAAGGCTGGATCTTTGTATATGGGTACTATCAAATGAGAGATTGCTGAGTGAAAGGAAAATTGTGCTTTTATTGTTAATAGATACTGCCAGATTACTTCCACCAGAAACACATGAGTGTGTTCTTCCCACCATGTTTGCCAGAACTGGGTGTTATCATTTCATCTGACTTCTACTATTCAGATGGGTGAAAAAGATATGTTGTTATTATTTTATTTTGTATTTCCCAATGAGAAACTTTAGTGTTGAGTCAATCTTACCTTTAAACAACACTGCATCATATTTTTCTAAATTAGGATTTCTCAACCTTGCACTATTAATTTTGGGCCAGATTATTCTTTGTTTTTGGGGGCTGTCTTGTGCATTGTAGGATGTTTAGTAGCATCTCTGGCGTCTACCAACTGGGTCCTAATAGCACTTTCACCCCCCACCTTTGTAACAGCCAAAATATCTCCAGACATTGCCAGAATCACTCACAGTTGAGAACCTCTACTCTAAATGGTTAAGTGAGAAAAATTTTTATTTTCATATATACGTATTAAATTTAATACAAGATTCCAGGAATCACCTCTATGATATTTTTTCAGAGTTGATAAATTCAAAACCTGCTCAAAATCTAAGAATACGAGTGAATATACAGCATCAACATACCATGAAGAATAGTTCTTTAGGCACACAACTAACTTAACTCCAAAACTAAGAGCAGAACCTTTTGATAGACAGAGGGAAGTTATTCATAATAACCCATAATAACCCATATGCCCATTATGCCTGGGCATAATACCTACTTTAATTTCAAAGTTAATAGGCAGTTTTTTCATTTCATTCCAACTCCCTGTTTATCACTTGTGAACAGGTGAAGATAAAAAAGAGTTCTTAAATATTTAAATATCTGTTCACTGTGGCAAAATCTCAAGTGAGGCTATTTCTTTTGATTATTTCTTTTGATTATTACAGTATTTTGATTCACTTTGATTTCCTAATCCAAAATAGACAAATGCTTTTCCTAGAACTTTCTGTAATTGGAGAAAGACCTTCTCTTTTGTTAAGAAATTGAGTGTCAAAGTATTTTTGCCATTTTAATTCTCTTAGACCAAAAATATACATATTACCTTTCTCAAGAAAAAAAAATGGAACTTTCTAATTGCTTTTAATACAGAGTGTTTTTCTCACCCTTAGAAGAGAAACATACCAAGAACAGGAAAAGCATTAGAAAAGTTTATTTGAAATTCAATACTAAAAGCAAGAACTAATATAATAATTAGTCATCTCCATCTATTTTTACAAATAGGTTGAATGCTGCTTTATTTGTAACAGTGATAACACAAGGCACATAGACACACACACCACGTTCTTTATAAAGAAACTGACCTTTAGCAATTTATTCCAGGAGTGATTTTCTGCCTTTAATTAGAGGTCAATAATCTTTTCTGATGAATTCGTAAATAATAATAAAAAGGAGACCAGCCATTCCCACCAGGCTTCGAGGTCCCAATTCTCTATAACAGCAAAGGGGATGGTTTTAAAAAGGCAAAATGCCAGTCATGAGATCTATGTGACTATTGATAAAATACTGACAACAGCATTACAGTGAATCAATCAACAATGCAAAGAGCTGACGGAAACAGAAACATGGAAACCTGCCCTCCTTTGCAGGACATGGGCTTTTGTGATAAAATCGCATGACCTGACAAAATCTGTCTGCATTGTTACAGCACAGGCTTCCAGCACATGCCACCCTTATCGAAATCCATTTTTGAATTTTAAACTTTTTGAACCTTAAGCCATTCACAAAGTTTATGTTGAAAAAGAAAATTAAAGTTTCTTACCCATACCTATGACCACCCTTTACCCTCTTCCTCCAAAGAGAACTTTTTTCAAATTCCTAAAAATACGTTAACTGAACAGTTTGTATCATGAGTTGATGAGTCAATTATTAGCTTATATTTTCATCATATTTCAGATCATTACCAGCTATTTGAGGTCACTGTGTTTAATAATTAGAGTCCAAAAATGAATTGAGAAATGAAACTCCCAACTAATGCTAATTGGTTTCCTAGTATATGTGTTTAAAAAATCTGTATAAATCACTAGATTAAATAACAAGCAACTGGTAGTGTTCTTCCAATTACAACACCTCTGGCAAAAATTCCATTACACAGAGGCAAGTTGAATTATGGTTAATTTATTCATGGATATGATATAGCACATAATGAGGTTGTCGATACTGAATCTACATAGACTCATTTCCATAATCAAAGTTCAGAGACTTAAAACAATTAAGCTAACTTTTAGCGAAGAGAACTCAAAATCAAAATTGTGGAGAAGGAAGTGATCAAACAAGTTGTGGGTGGCCAGCCACCGGACTATTCAAGATCACACAGCTTTGGAAAGTAGCCTGTCTCACCATAGCCACCTTCCGTCACCTATATTTAGGAGTCCTTCTTTTTGTCCAGCACAACTGGAGACCTGATGCAATCATTTTAAAGTGGTACACCAAAAGGAGGAATTCAAAGTGGCTCCTGGAGATTTAGACATTTCCTTAAGTAGAAATGACTGACATTTTGTGGCCAACTCTGCTTTTTCCACCTCTAATATCTATAATCTAGTCCTAAGTGAAATACAAAGTGTCTCTTCTTGTGATAAAATTGTGTATTAAACAGGTTAATATTATAGATTTCTAAGAAAAGTTATCATTATTGGCATATCCATTGTGGTCTATTTCTGAACATTTACATGGATTCTTAATATATTTTATTCATAAGTGGAAAGAGTGACATGTTGAAAAATTACACATAAGTAAATCCATAGAGAGATGAACATTTACGCTATTATTTTTTGTAAGCTCTAGATTTAAAAAATTAATTAGGGCTTAGAAAGTCTGATTTTAATCTCAGGCAGTCATTCTGAGTCTCATTCCCTTATATATTATCCTTAGTAGGATTTGTACAATTGTGAGAATTGTTTAATTATTTTTTAATATCTGTATGAATTGTTTAATTATTTTTTAAAATTAATTATTTTTTAATATCTGTATATGTCAAAGAACACATAAACTCCTTGAGGTCAAAGACTATCTGTCTTGGGGGGCCTGGGTGGCTCAGTCGGTTAAGCGCCCGACTTCGGCTCAGGTCAGGATCTTGCAGTTTGTGGGTTCAAGCCCCACGTCGGGCTCTGTGCTGACAGCTCAGAGCCTGGAGTCTGCTTTGGATTCTGTGCCTCCCTGTCTCTATGCCCCTTCTCCACTTGTGCTCTGTCTGTCTCTGTCTCTCAAAAATAAATAAATGTAAAAAAAAAAGATTATCTGTCTTATTTGTGGCTTTATTGCCAGGCCCAAGCCCACTGCCTGCACAGTAGGAATTTGGTGAGTTCTTATTCTCCAATCAACTACAGAGATTGGTAGAATGGGTAAAATCACATGATCCAACTACAAGCTGCCTACAAAAGACTCACTTGAGTTCCAAGGCCACAAATCGGTTGAAAGTGAAAGCATAGAAAAAGATATTCCACACAAATAGAAACTAAAAGAGAGCAACAATACCAATATCAGACAAAACAAACTTGGAATAAGAAAGATTACATAAGACAAAGAATGACATTATATATTAATAAAAAGTTCAATATAGCAGGAAGATACAACATTTATACACTTAATGACAGACCTTAAAATATATGAAGCCAAAACTGGCATAATTTAAGGAAGAAACAGGCAGTTCCACTATCAGAGTTGGAGACTTCAATATCCTGCTCACGATAATGAATAGAACAACCAGACAGAAAGTAAGTAAGGAAATAGAGGACCTATAACAACACAATAAATCAACTAGATCCAATAAATATGCATAGCCCACAATACCCAACAAGAGAATATACATTCTTCTCAAATACACATGGGACAGTTTTCAGGATAAACCATATTGTAGCCTACAAATTAAGTACCAATAGATAGAAAGTTGAATAGAAAAATAGATAGATAGATAGATATATCTCACACAGGTATCTCCTCTGACCACAACAGGATGAAGTTAGAAATCAATAACAAAAGAAAAACTGGAAAATTCACAAAATTGTGGAGATTAAACAACACATCTTTAAGCAACCAATGAATCAGAGAAGAAATCACAAGGGAAATTGGAAATTACTTAGAGACAAATTATGAAGAAGACACAATATAGCAAAATGCATGGAACACAGTAAAATCAGTGATAAGGGAAAAAATTATGGCTATATATGCTTACATCGAAAAACAAAAGACCTCAAATAAATAATCTAACTTTATAACTTAAAAAAAAAAAAAAGAAAAACAAGAACAAACTAAACCTGAAGCTAGCAGAAGGGAGAAAATAATAAAGACTAGAGCAAAGGTAAATGAAATAGAGAATAGAAAAATATAAAAAATATCAATGAGGGGGTGCCTGGGTGGTTTAGTGGGCTAAGTGTTCCACTCTTGATTTTGGTTCAGTTCATGATCTCATGGTTCGTGAGTTCTAGCCCAACATCGGGCTCTTCACTGACAGTGTGGAGCCTACTTGGGATTCTCTCTCTCTCTTTTTCTCTCTCTCTCTCTGTCTCCCTCCCTCCCTCCCCCCTCCCTCTCCCTCTGCCCCTCCCTTGTTCTCCGTCAAAAAATAAATAAACTATAAAAAAAATAAAATATCAATGAAAGTAAAAATTGATTCTTTAAAAAGGTCAAAAAACTTGGCAAACCTATAGCTAGATGGACTAAGAAAAAAAGACAGAAGACTCAAATTATTAAAATCACAATTGAAAGGATCGGATAACCTCGATAAGATAGGTAAATTCATAGAAACATAAAACCAACAAAGACTAATTCACAAAGAAATAAAAAATCTGAATACATCTGTAATTGTTAAATCAGCAATCAAAAATTTCCCCACGAAGAAAAGCCCTCGACCTGTTGGTTTCGCTGGTTAATTTTAGTAAACATTTAAAGAAGAACTAAGGCCTCCTCTCAAATTTCTCCAAAAAGCTGAAGAGGAAGGATTAATTCCTACCTCATTCGATGAGGACAACATTACCCTGATAACCAAAGCCAGACAAAGACATAAGAAGCCTACAGACCAATATCCCTTGTGAACATTGATGCAAGAATACTCAACAAAATATAAGCAAACTGAATTCAGCAGTATATTAAAGGGATTATAGACCATGACCAAGTAGAATTCCTGGAATGCAAGAATTATTCCACATACAAAAATCAATCAATGTAATATACCACATCACGAAATTTAAGAAGAAAAAAAAAACACAGGATTGCCTCAATGATACAGAAGAGGTATTTGAAAAATTTCAAAACACTTTCATCATAAAAACACTCAACAAATTAAGAAAAGAAAGAAACTACCTCAACATAAGAAATGCCATTTATGAAAAACCCACAGTAAACATCATACTCAATGGTGAAGAACTGAAAGCTTCTCCTCTAAGCTTAGAAACAAGGTGAAGATGCCTGCTTTCACCACTTCTATTCAAAATAGTATTGGAAGTTCAAGCCAGAGCAAGTAGGCAATAAAAACGAATAAAAGGCTTCCAAAGTGAAAATGAAGAAGTAAAATTATCTGTTAGAAAATAATATGATTTTATGTGTATAAAACCCTAAAGATTCTACAAAAAACTGTTAGAACTAATAAATGAATTCAGCAAAGTAGCAGGATACAGACTCAACATTCAAAAATCAGTTGCATTTGTCTATATTAACAATGAACAATTTGAAAAAAATATAACAATTCAATTTACAATAGCATCTAAAAGAATAAAATACTAAGAAATTAACTTAACCAAGGAAATGAAAGACATGAAGAATGGAAACAAAAAAACACAGCTGAAAGAAATTAGAGCAGACAGAAATAAATGGAAACACATCCCATACTCATGAACTGGAAAACTAGATATTGGGTAAGATGTAAATAGTACCCAAAGTGATCTACAAATTCAACACAATCCCTATCAGAATCTCAGTGATATTTTTTTTACAGAAATAGAAAAAATTCTAAAATTCATATGGAATTTCAAGTGACTCAAAATAGCCTAAATAATCTTGAAAAACAGAAACAAAGCTGCAGGACTCACACTTTTTGATTTCAAACCCTGCTACAAACCTACAGTAACCAAAACTGTGGTACGGGCATAAAGACAGACATATAAATCAATGGAATAGAAGAGAAAGCTCAGAAATAAACCCTTACACATATGGCCAAATAATTTTTGACAAGGTGCCAAGACCATTCAATTGGAAAAAACAGTCTTTTTAACAAATTGTGCTAGGAAAGTGGATATCCACATGCAAAAAAATTGAGGTTGTACCCTTACTTAATACTATACACAAAAATTAACTTAAAATGGATGAAGAACCAAAATATAAGACCTAAAATAATGAAACTCTTAGAATAAAACATAGGACAAGAGCCTCATGACACTGGATTTGGCAAGATTTCTTGAATATAATACTAAAGGCATAGGCAACAAAAGAAAAATAGACAAATTGAATTTCGTGACAATTTTTAAACTTTGTGCATCAAAATACATGATCAACAGAGTAAGAAGTTGATCCAAAGAATGGGAGGAAATATTTTCACATCATCTGTCTAATAAAGGCTTAATTTACAAAATACATGGACATCTCCTAAAACTCAACAACAAAAACATCCTGATTCAAAAATGAGAAAAGGATTTGAACATTTTTCCAAATAATAAACAGAAATGGCCAATAAGCACATGAAAAGATGCTCAACACCATTAATCACTAGGGAAATGCAAATGAAAACTACAATGAGATTCTACCTCACACCTATTAAGATGGCTACTATCTAAAAAACAGAAAACAGTAAGTAATGACAAGGACATGGAGAAATTGGAACCTTTGTGCATTGTTGGTGGGAATGTAAAATGGAAAAACCTCTGTGGAAAACAGTATGGCATTTCCTCAAGAAAGCAGAAATAGAATTACCAGCCACAGCAATCAGATAAGAGGAAGGAACAAAGGCATCTAAATTGGTAAGGAATAAGTAAAACTTTCACTATTTGCAGACATGATACTATACAGAAAACCCTAAAGACTCCACCAAAAAACTACTAAAACTGATAAATAAATTCAGTAAGATTACAGGATAAAAAAAATCAATGTATAGAAATTTGTAGCATTTTTATATACTAATAATAAGACAACAAAAAGAGAAATCAAGAAAGTAATTCCATTTGCAGTTGCACTGAAGATAATAAAATACCTAAGAATATACTTAACCAAGGAGGTGAAAGATCTGTGTTCCAAAACTATAAAACATGGATGAAAGATACTGAAGATGACATAAATAAGTGGAAAGATATTCCAAGTTCATGGACTGGAAGAACAAATTTTGTTAAAATGTCCATATTACCCAAAGTAATCTACAGGTTTAATGCAATCTTTATCAAAATGTAAACAAATTTATATGGAAACACAGAAAACCCCAAATAGCCAAAACAATCAAAAAAGAAAAAACAAAACTGGAGGTATCACAATTCCAGATGTCAAGTTATACTACAAATCTGTAATCAAAACAGTGTGGTACTGGCATAAAAACTGACACATTTCTATTCAATGAACTAGAAGAGAAAGCCCAGAAACAAATCCACATTTATATGGTTTAATTAATCTTTGACAAAGAAGGAAAGAATATGCAGTAGGAAAGAGGCTCTTCAACAAAGGGTCTAGGGATAAATAGGCAGCTACATGCAAAAGAATGAAATTGGACCACTGGCTTATACCATATACAAAGATAAATTCAAAATTGATTAAGAACCTAAATGTGAGACCTGAAACTATAAAAATCATAAAAGAGAGCACAGGCAGTAATTTCTCTGACAGTGATGTAGCAACTTTTTTCTAGATATGTCTCCTGAGGCAAAGGAAACAAAAGAAAAAATAAATTATTGAGACTACATCAAAGTAAAAAGCTTCTGCACAGCAAAGGAAATAATCAACGAAACTAAAAGACAACGTATGGAATGGGAGAAGAGATTTTCAAATGACATCTCTGATAAAGTGTCAGTATCCAAAATATATAAAAAACTTACACAATTCAACATGCAAAAAAACAAATAATCCAATTTAAAAATGGGCAGAAGAAATGAACAGACATTTCTCCAAAGGCATCCAGATGGTCAATAGACACATGGAAAGATGCTCAACATCACTCATTATCAGGGAAATACAAATCAAAACTATAGTGAGATATCACCTCACACCTATCAGAATGGCTAAAATCAAAAACACAAGAAACAACAAGTGTTGGAGATGATGCGGAGAAATAGAAACCTGATGCGCTGTTGGTGGGAATGCAAACTGGTGCAGCCACTGTGGATAACAGTATGGAGGTTCCTCAAAAAGTTAAAAACGCAACTACCCTACAATCCAGTAATCACACTGGGCAACTACTGGGCATTTACCAAAAAAAAAAAAAAAAAAAAAAAAAAATGAAAACACGAATTCAAAGAGATACATGCACCTCTATGTTAATTGCAGCATTATTTAAAGTAGCCAAATTATGGAAGCAGCCCAACTGTCCCTTGACTGATGAATGGATAAAGAAGCTGTGGTACACATACATAATGGAATATTATTTCAGCCATAAAAAAGAATGAAATTTTACCATTTGCAACAACATGGATGGAGCTAGAGAGTATAATGCTAACCAAAATAAGCCACTCAGAGAAAGACAAATACCATATGACTTCACTCATATGTGGAATTTAAGCAACATAACAAATGAGTGAAGGAAAAAAAAATAAAGGAGAGAGAAACAATTCAAGAAACAGATTCTTAAGGATAGAGAACAAATTGATGGTTACCAGAGAGAAATTGGGTGGGAGAGGACGGGTAAAATAGGTGATGGGGATTAACAGGACACTTACCATGATGAGCACTGAATAATGAATAGAACTATTGAATCACTATATTGTACACCTGAAACTAATATAACACTCTGTGGTAACTATACTGAAATGTAAAAACCTTAATAAAAATTAATAAATAAAAAACACAAAATTACCAAATAATCCAGTAATTCTACTTCTGGGTATATACCCAAAAGAACTGAAAGCAGGGTCTTGAGATATTTGTACACCTATTTTCATAGCAGCATTATTCACAGTGGCTAAAATGTGGATGCAGCCTAAGTGTTCACCCACAGATGAATGAACAAGCAAAACGTGGCATATTCATACAATGGAATAGTATTCAGCCTTACAAAGGAAGGAAATTCTGACACGTGATACAATATGGATGAACTTTGAGGACAATACACTATGTGAAATAATCTAGTCACTAAAAGACATAGAGTATATAATTTCACTTATATAAAGTACTTAGAGTAATCAAAATCATAAAGATGAAGTATAGCAGCAGTTGCCAGGAGTTTGGGGTAAGGGAGAAAGGGGAGTTACTTTTAAATAAGTATAGCTTCAATTTTACAAGATGAAAAGAGTTATAGTGATATAGATGGTGGTGATAGATGCACAACAACGTGAATGTATTTAGCACCACTGAGCTGTACACTCCGAAATGATTAAGACGGTATTTACATTATGTGGATTTTACCACAATAAAAAAGTAAAATGTAAGCTCAAATGGATCTAAGGAAGAACGTCAATTTCTCAAAAATTTTTCAGAAAATAGAAGAAAGGGAACCTATCCCAACTCGTTCTATGAGGTCAGTATTCGCTAAGTCCAAATTCAAAGACATTATAAGAAAAGAATTCTACAAGCCAATTTCCCTCATGAACATAGAAGAATCATTAATAAAATATTAGCAAATTGATCCCAGCAGTATTTAAAAAGGATATATGAAGGGTGTTTTGTTACTGGAAAGCAAGATTGGCTTAATATTTAAAATTAATCAATGTAATTCACCACATTAACAGAATAAAAGAAAAAAATCATATAATCATGAAATAACTGCAGAAAAACATTGGTTAAAATTCAGCACCCATTCATGATAAAAATTTTCAATATGGTAGAAATAGAAGAAAACTTTCTCAATTCAATAAAGATAATATACAAAAAACCTACAGCTGAGATCATACTCTGTGGTGAGAGACTGAACCATTTTCATCTATTGGGAAAAATAAAATAAGCCTCACTACTTCTATGAGATATTGTATTGGCAACAGGACCAAAAAACACAAAGGTAATTTAGAGAATAGTAACAAATAAAATTTTTGTTTGCAGACAACACAACTATGTAGAAAGTCTCAACAAATCTACAAAAACATAAACTATCAGAATTAATAACTGAATTTAATGAGATTTCAGAATATAAGATCAATATAAAATATATATACAGTAACTAACAATTAAAAATGAAAATTTTTAAACACCATGTAAAATAGCATCCAAAACATAAAACACTTAGGAAAAATGTAACAAAATTAATGCAAGATATTACAAAATGTTGCTGGGGAAAAAGGTTCAAAATAAAGAATTTATCATGTGCATGATTAGAAGATTCAATATTGTTACATAACACTTATTAAACTAACACAATCCAAATAAATATCCCAGCACATCTTTCCATAGACACTGTAGCACAACTGATTCTAAAATCTTTATAGAAGTGCAAAGGACTTGGAACAACCAAAACAATCTTTAAAACAAAGCAAAGGTGAAAGCCTTACACTCCCTAACTTTAAGATTAACTATAAAGCTACGATAATCTGGACAATGAGATTTGGATATATGGAAGGTTAAACAGTTCAAAAGAACAAAATACAGAAATAGAACCACATTTATGTATTCAACTGATTTTCAACCAAGGCAATAAAGCAGTTTAATGGAAAAAAAGTCTTCAACAAATGGTGCTGGAAAAAAATGGCTATCTGCTTGAAAAAAAAAATCCTGACCCAAACCTCATACCATCTTCAAATATACATTTGAGTAGATGTAAAAGCTAAAATCATAAAGCTTCTAAAAAAGGGGGAATATTTTTCTGATATTAAGAAAGGCAAAGATTTCTTAGACAGAAACCTGAAAGCACTAACCATAAAAAAGTATATAATGGACATCATTAAAATTAAAACCTTCTCATCAAAAGATACATTATAAAAAGTATTAAGTAAATTACAGGCCAGTAGTACCCTGATACCAAAACCATACAAAGACATTTAGTTAAAGAAGAATATAGACTAACTTGCCTATGACCATAGACGCAAAAATCATTAATAAATATTAGCAAAATAACCCCAAAGAGATGGACAAAAGTCTTAAACAGAAACCTTATAAAGGAAAACATATGAATGGGCAATGAGCACATGAAAAAGCACTCTACAGCATTAGCCATGAGGAAAATGCAAACTAAAATCACAATGAAATCTTATTTAAATGTATAATAGACACCTCAAGTCTAATATATCCATAATGGGACCAATTTCTACACTAATTCAGTTGGCAGCTCCAGCTCCTGGTTGCTGAAACCTCCCAGTCACTCAGGTCAAAACATGTAGAACGCATCCTTGAATCCTACCATATCCTTTCTCCACTCTCAACCAATCCATTAGCAAGTTTCCCAAACAGATTCCCATCCTTCCACACCTTTCCCTCTCTAGGTCTTGGTCCAAGCCACCATCTTCTCTTGTTGGAATTGCTGCTATAACCTCCTAATTTCATTTCTTGCTATATATGTGCCCTACCTCAATCCAGTAATGTGAGTCAAATCATGTTTCTCCCTTTTCTCAAAACTCTTCAATGGTTTCCCATGGTACCTAGAATAAAATCCAATTTCCTTTGCAATGCCCACAGGACACCACATTACTTGTCCCTTGTCTGCTCTTTCACTATTCATAAGTCAGGTCTTCCCTCCAGGCCATCCCTATGGTAAATTCCAGCCATCCTCCTTTTCTGCTCCTTTTATCCTGCCATGCCCATTTTCTCCCTCTGGACTTCAGCCTTTGAGTTTTCTCTCTGGAGTACTTCTCCTTACTCTTCCACTCATCCTTCATGTTTCAACTCTAATATCAATTCCCCACTAAACTTAGAGATTCTTGACTATTCATTCCTCTTTTCTATCTCCCCACTGGTACATAAACTCATCAGGCAGGGCCCTTAATGTCTTATTCACTTTAATAACCACAGGACAGAGCAGTAGCCAGGCACATAATAGACACTCAATAAATGCTGTTATGTGAATAAATACACAGGCCATTTAAAATCAGTAAGCAGAAGTGTCTAGGTTTCTGGGACATTTAAAATTTGTTTGGCTAGGTTTTCTGCTTTGTATTTTTCTAGTTGCATCATTCCTGATTTGCTTCATATTTTTAACTTCCCTAAGTACATTTATGCTACAGTAGCACTCTTTCTGGTGCTTTCAGCACCTCTTAATTTAGTATCATCTGCAGATTTCATTAATTTATTGTTTACTGCCTGTTGAAAATCATTAATGAAGACATTAAATAAGAAAAAAGCAACATCATTCCCTATGTACTGCCATTGAATTACTAATCACCTAGCAAATGCTGAAAAAAAACATTAAAAAATATTTTCCCACATATATAGAGCCTGTACTGAAAATATTAAGCAAAATATATTTCATTCAATTCCTTCCTTCCTTCTTTCATACCAATATTCAAATTTTTAATTTAAGCCCTAAGGCCATGAAGATAAAAAGAAAATAAATCAACTAGTTCACAAGGACCTAGCCATCTATTCTGTTAATTCTGTTATGGAGACACAGTCAATCCTCTTTACTCATTAATTCTGTATTTGTGAATTTCCCTATTCACTAAAATATATGTGTAACCCCAAAATCAATACTCATGGTGATTTTGTGGCCATTCACAGACATGTGCAGAACGATGAAAAATCTGAGTTGCCTAATATGCACATTTGAAGCTAGAACTCTCTGTCTTCTTTGTTCCATTCTCACACTGCAAGTAATTGTCCTTTTTGCGGTCAATTTAGTACCAGATTTTTCATGTGTTTGTGCTTTTGTTGGTCATTTTGATGTTTAAAATGTCCCCTAACTGCTACCGTGCTATCTAGTGTTTCTAAGTGTAAGAAGGCTGTTAGGTGCCTTACACAGAAAATAAGCATGTCGGATAAAGTCCATTCAGGCATGAGTTATACTGATGCTGGTCATTAGTTCAGTATTAATGAACCAACAATCTATATTAAATAAGGTGTTCTTAGACAAAAAACACCCATAAAACAAGGTTATATGCTGATTGGTTGGTGAAAATGTTGTGACCACAGGCTCACAGGAACCTAACCCTGTATTTCCCCTAGAAGCAACGGTTCAGAATTCTCTAATTCACTGTGTGAGGCAACTTTATAGAATGTAGCTACCATGAATAATGAGTATCAACTGTATGCATCACACGTTCTAGGAGTGAGCGTTATTCAGGATGGCTTCATACAGGAAGAGTGTTTGTGTAAACATTTGAAAAATTAGAAGTTCAAAATGGCATTGGAGGTACAGACAATGAGGTGTGCAATAAGAATGGAAGGGCAGTTCAGGCAGAAGGAACAACAAATACAAAGGCACATAGCAGAAGTCAACAAACTATAGCTCCTGGGTCAAACCCAGCCCCTGCCTACTTTTGTAAATAAAGTTTTATTGGAACACAGCCATGCCCATTTGTTTATTTAGTATCTGTCTCTTTCTAGCCCTGACACGGAGGCACCAGAGGCACAGTGTATTTAGGGAAAGGGAAGTAGTTTGTTGCAAACTGCTTATGTGGGAAATAGACAGTAAATGAAGACAGACAGTTGGCAGGAGTCAGATGATAAACAGTCTCACAAGCTAGACAGAGGGTGTACATAGGGGAGAGTATGTTAGGTAACTGAATGCACTGCAGACTGGAAAGAAGAAAGAAGCTAGAGACCAGTTTAGAGGCTTTGAAAATAGTCTAGCTGAAGAAAGATGGACATTTGGTTCTTCTTGTGATTTAAAGGGAAAGGGAACAATCTGAAAAACTTTTAAAGAAATGAAAGTCATTAGAACTTTGTAAGCATTTTGGCTTGGAGGAGGATGAAAAAGAGGGAGGAATGAGGATTTTTGTTTTTAGGACTTTATTTAAAAATTTTTAGCACTTATTTGAAAGCAGTTGAGCTCATTTAATATTCAAGAGACATCATATCACATGCAACTAAAAATGCACTAAGCACTGTATTATGTCTGGGGAATGTAAAGAACTCATCGTCTAGGTGGTAAGACAGAGACATGCCCCCCCAAAACGCAAAATAGTGAGATAGATAATAGATATATGAAATAATATAGGAGTACCAAAAATAGAGCCACAATTGTGATATTCCATAGGTTTCATATAATTTAATGTCCTAGAGGATCTTATATAATATCAAAGTTTATTATCAGCAACCAGGAATAAGACCCAAGAGAATAATAATGCATCTATTATTTCTACCACCAGTCAGTGCCTTCATACTGATTGTAACCACTACTATTGATGAATTTCTACTCTTGAATCATAAAAAAATTAAGGTTGTATAGGGTGCATCGCCAGTGAAATATAAGAGAAAGACCAAAACTTTGGGGTTAAAATACTTGTGGATTCTACTCATTTCTATTACACCAGTGAGATGTGATGAATTTCTGTACTTTGTCTATCATTGGGATAGAAAAGAATAATAGAATTTTAGAGATGGAAAGGACCTTAGAGATCACATAATCCAACAAGATGAATAAACTTTTCTTTTCCATTGCCAATAAGCTACCAAATCTGATGAATACAACTGTTTTGAGTTATAGGTGGCCTGATGAATTGAGACGGCAATGGTTCAGCCTAAGACACTAGAGTTTCTCCACACCACAAAAAATAAACTTTCTTCATAAACAAAGTCAATTTAAGGTGGGTAGCTTTCATCACTTCTATAAATAAACTATAAATGTGGAAGCAAAACAAAATGTACCCTGAAAGAAAAATAGATAAACTTTTACTTGGTTTCCCCATTCAGACTTTGACAGAAAATGTTGCAATTCCTTACCTACTTTTTTTTTTAAGAAATTCTTTTCGAAGATGACTGTACCATATTTTCTATATCTTTTTTTAAATGTATATTTAATTATTTTTAAGAGGTAGGTAGCATGAGTAGGGGAGAAGCAGAGAGATAAGGAGAGAGAGAGAATCCTAAGCAGCCTCCATGTTCTTAGTGCAGAGCCCAAGGCGGGCTCGACCCCATGAACTGTGAGATCACGATCTGAGCTGAAATCAAGAGTCAGATGCTTAACGGACTGAGCTGCCCAGGCACCCTGACGATAGCATCTTTTCAAAAAGCTGATATGAGTTGCATTTAAGAACAAGGGTTTCTCAATGGTTAATGATCGTTGTCTGATAACAATCAGATACAATTAGATGTTTTAAAAAATATTTCTATTTTCATCAATGACTTTGAGGCGATGTTAAAAGAGAAGGTTGTGGTTCCAGATGTCCTTGCCCCTAGCACTTACCCCTAGAGCTCCTGGTTCTCCTTAGACTGGGGAGTTATCCTGGTCACCATCATTCTTTTAATCAAAGATATTTTTAAAAACATCTAGTTCATAAGGAAAGCAGTTGTGTAAAAGCTAAGTGAAGTTCATCAGAAGTTCTCAAACCTGGCTGCACATTACAACCACCAGATAGGGCTTTTAAAATAAAGAGTTTACCAAATCTTACTCCCAACTACTGATTAAGTAAGTCATGTATGGGACCCAGGAACATGGAATTTTTTAAGCTTCCTAGGTATTTCCTGTATACAATTGAGTTTGGAATCTGGTAATGCAAATTATCAAATCTTTTAATAACAAAAAAAGTTATTTGCATCCTTATCTACCTGATGTAATGTTTAGGATGACATAATTTATAAAAGAAAATGCCTTATGCCCTAATATAATTAAGAGGACTCAGACTCCAACTGACTCCTAACCAACAATATCTCCAGTATAAATGATGCAAAAGCAAATACTTTGTTGCCCCAAAACATTCTCTGATATATTGCTATAATTTGGTAGCTCACTACATTTGGCAAAACTAAGAGATAAAAGGACTCATCTGTGGGGCACCTGGGTGGTTCAGTCGGTTAAGTGTCTGACTTTGGCTCAGGGCATGATTACATGGTTTGTGGGTTCAAGCCCCGCATCAGGCTCAGAGCCTGGAGTCTGCCTCAGATTCTGTGTCTCCCTCCCTCTCTGTTCCTCCTCTGCATTTTCTTTGTCTCTCTCTGTCTCTCAAAAATAAATAAATGCTAAAAAAAAACTTAAAAAAAGGACTCATCTGCATTATATTTTGGTTGTGTCAGTAATCATTTTCTTTTTCTTTGCTTCTTATTTTAAGGGTGACCTTTTAGCTTTCCACAGTAGGCATGATGGTTTGCTTTTTCTCCTTCCAGTGGAGGCTACTGCTAATTTTATTTTCGGTGCATTGCACTATTTTTTCCGGCCACAGGAACAATTACAAATCTCCCTATAAGTTGTTTTCATAACTAGAGCTCCAACGGGGATTCAACAAGATTCTCTGTATGTAATTACCCAATTGGAAGTTAGCCAGATTCCCAGGACTGCAGCCCTTCCACTTGTGAACAGGACTCTTTGATTGTTAATAATCATGCCCAGTCAGCAATCCAGTATTTAGAAATCCTTAGAAAGCAACTTAATACTCTATGAAAAACATGGGACAGATCACAAGAAGAGTAGTATTTTCACAGAGTTGCCTACTGGGGGTAGGTCCGACCAGCTGACAATGTAGCCAACTGACATTCAAAGTCATCTGTTTTTATATTCAAGGTGTTTAATAACTGAATGCTGGAACAGATGTGTTTGGTTTTTCTCCAAATTCATTTTTCTGTTAAATTCCACACCTTTCACGTGGTTTTATGTTTACGTGTTATGTGTGTCATTTTTCTTCCTTTTCAACGACAATGTTGTTAACAATATAGCTATCTGTGAGCACAAGAATGGCCCAAGATGTCAAAATGTACTCTAACGATTTTTCACATTGAATGCATTTGATTAGTTGCAAGAGGCATCTATTGACACTGCTTGCTGTCATTTGCCACTCTGATTTTTTTTTTTTTATAGACTAACTCTGGTCACGTTATCAGAACTGGGCTTCAGTGAGATCTGGTGTTGATTCCTCTGAGTACATTGTGGTTCAGTTGGTTTACAGTATTGGTATTAAGGTATAATGCTGTCATAGCCCTCATCCTTTTCCTCTAATTAAAAGTAAAGATCCTTCAGCAAAATTCTTCTTCTCAATGTTGCCCTAAATAAGTCCTGAACGTTCCTCATTTGGTCGGCCTTCTTCCCTCCTCTTTCTTTATCTAGAAGCCTCCTAGGAGAGCTGGCAGTTAAGAATTCTAGAGTCATACTCACAAAGTTCAAATCCTGGCTTAGCCACTTACAAGCTGTGTGTCCTTGGACAATTTTCTTAGCCTCTCAGTACCCTCCACTGTCTTATCTGAAACATGAATATACTCTACATACTTAACTCAATGCATTATGGGAAGAATTAAATGGGTTTATAATGTTTTATGTACTCTATTCTTATCTTTCCAGTCCCTCCTGTTCTATGAAGCTTCTCCTACTGCTCCATTCTCCCCCAGCCGTCCTGTGCATCTTCATGATTAAACACATATTTGACACTTAATCTGTATGTCAACATATGATGCCATACATATTATAATATCTCCTTAAGAGACTGAGGGAACAGATTCATAGACTTTTGTACTGAACACAGTACTTGACCCCATGGTACATATCTACACCTTTTTTTTTTTTTTTTTTGGCTGGTGATGCTATGACTATAAATTGCTAAAAAGGAGATTACTGAAGAAAAGTGGGAAGTTTCAAAAAAAATAATTCTGACATACAATTGCAAATAAATCCCATCAGGAAGAAAAGAAGTACCTAAAGAATCCAATTCTCTGAGACACTCAGGTTTTCAAATGGAATATTCAAAAGATGGTAAGAAGGGCTCTTAACCAGATGAAAGAGGCATGGACTTATAAGAAGTATGTCAGAAAGGCGAAAGCCCCAAGTGAACTGAGGCTTGATGAGAAAAATGTGAGGGACAACAAAGGAACCTTTTACAGTTTTATTCAGAACATGAAGTTGACAGGCATAAGCAGCTTTCTGCCTTGGGCTGGTAGTCTAATTCGATGGATAACCAAGAGGAAGAACACAGAGGCTCTGTGAAAGTGAGGGATTTCCAAACTGAAAGGGGTGGAGGATAGATCAGTAAAAAAGAACAGTAGGAGGGAGTGAAAGAGCTCTGAGATCAAAGGTAAAGAATGGGGGAAGGATAGCTCAGTGGTGAAAGAATCTGAGCCTTGGGTTTGAACTTGGCTCTGATAGTCACTGGCTATGTAACCTTGGGCAAATTACTTAACCCCTCGCTGTCACAGCTTCTTGTTCTATAAAGCAAAGGTAAATGGGTCCTTCATAGGAGAAATTTGTGAAGATTTAAAAAAAAAGATAATCTTTGTTAGGCACTTAGCAGTCGAATTGCTAAATAAACTACAGCTGTAGTTGTTGTCTTTAAAGTACTATTTATATTAGTGCTGTAATAAAGGACATCCAGGGTCTGTTGCCTTGTATCAACTGTACCTCAAAGGACCAAGAGAAAGGTCCAAGGAGATTGACAGAATCTAAAAAATCAGAGAGCTAAATACATATTCTAAGACAGGAGGCCAACAAATACACTTCAAATTTTCAAACAAGATAAGAAGAAAGTTGGAATCCAGAACAGACCAGCTAACTGGGATGGTTTGAAACACCTATAAAAGGAACAGTGATGGCTAGCATGGGCTGCAAAAAGTCATGACTAAATGACTTCCTTTCCAGTCTCCTTCACCCAATACATACACATATGTTTTATGCTAAATCAAGTTACTAAACCAGAAAATGAGTGACAATGACCTCCATTAAAATAGGGACAGTGTCTTTTGTATTCACTGCCAATTCCTCAATGCCTGGCACCTAGTAGGAACTCAATGATTCATAGTTATATAAGTGTATGAATGAATCAACAAATAAATTAATTAAATGGGACATGTCAGCTATCACTATATTTCTACAAACCATTCAACAGAATATCATAAATTACTGTGGATAATATGGAGAAATATAAAAATGGAAGTACCTTAAAAAAGATTCATAACTGGACAAAGCCCTAGACCAAAAAGGTACTGATTAACCCACCCACACCAATCTAGATGAGCAGTAGGCTTTCAGACCTCACTGCTCTCTCTATGGCTCTGTTCTATTCAATATGCCTTTTAAATCAATAACCGGGATGAATATATAGAAGACATATTTTGCAATTTTACTAATGACTTGGAGTTAGGAAGGCCAATGAATACCCTGGAATGTAGAATTAGTATTGAAACATATTTCAATAGACTGGAACAGTAGATCAGATCGGAGAAGATGAAATGTTTTAACATGATTACTCACTTCTGAATACTACATTAAATTATATGAAGAGCTTTCATAACACTTATTTTGTGTAGTCCTCACAATAGTGCTGTATTGGATTGAATGGTGGCTTCCAAAAAGATATGTCCACACAGAATTTGTTAATGTAACTTTATTTGGAAAAGAGGGTCCTTGCAGATGTAATTAAGTTAAAGTTTGTGAGACAAGATCAACTTGGATTAGGATGAATTCTAAATCCAATGAAAAAATGTTCTTAGAATAGAAGGGGTAAGTCTCAAGGGAGGTGATGTGAAGATGGAGACAAAGATTGGAGTGATGCATTTACACGTCAAAGACATCAAAGGTTGTCAGTAGCCACTAAGAAGCTGGGAGGAAAATATAAAAAGGATTCTCCCTCAGAGCTTCCAGAAGAAATCAACTCTCCTGACACTTTGATGTTTGGTCTTCTGGTGTCAAGATCTGTGAGAGAATATATTACAATTGTTTAAGCCACCAAGTTTGTGGTACTTTGTTACCCTAGGAAATTAATACAAATGCCTTTGTTTTAAACAAAGGAGGAAGCCAAAGTCAGAAAGGTAACAATATTCAGAAAATTCTTTCATTTGACAGAGATTTGTTGTGTGCTTGTTATATACCTTGGTATAATATTATACTAGATGTTGAGCTTCAACTGTAAACAAAACAGACTTGGCCATAAGGAGCTTCCATTCTAATTGAGGAAGGCAGACAATAAGTAACAAAACCAAGTGACTATGCTGTTAAATTAATTAAACAAGGAAGCCATTAGACTAGGTGGCTGTAATGCTGGGGCAACTGGTGTAAGCAACTGAAAAGCTAAGCCTGTAAATTCCTCAAAGTCAAGAAATCGAAACCTGAGGACAATCAGTCAAGAACAGCCAGCTAGACATTAAGCTATAGCAAATTCAGTAACATCATTCTTTGGGTCCACAACTTCTCTATATATCTTCCCCTCAGCACCTGTTGATAGAGCACCCTCATCCACTTTTGGTTAGGCACTGTCCCAAGTGAATTAAATTTGGTCAGATAAACCCTCAAAAATTTTGATATGCCTCCATTTATCTTCTAACCATGTAATATGGCAGGTAATGGAAAGTGCTACAGAGAAAATAAAGCAGACTGTGGAGAATTGAGAGTGCTGTTCTATACAACTAGGTCTGAGAAGGGTTCTCTTTTTTTAATTTTTTTTAACATTTATTCATTTTTTGAGAGACAGAGAGAGACAGAGCATGAGTGGGGTAGGGGCACAGAGAGAGGGAGACACAGAATCCGAAGCAGGCTCCAGGCTCTGAGCTGACAGCACAGAGCCCGATGTGGGGCTCAAACTCACGGATGTGAGATCATGACCTGAGCCGAAGTTGGACGCTTAACCACCCAGGAGCCCCAAGGGTCCTCTAATAAGGGGGCATTTCAGCACAGATCTGAAAGCAGAAAAAGAGGGTTTCATGTAGAAGCAATGAGCGGAAAGGTCCTGAAGGAAAACCAAGCTTACTGAGTTTGAGGAGGACAAGGAGGCCAGGGCCAGATGGAATGACTAAGGTAGAAAGTCATGTGGGACAAAGAAGAAACCATGGGAGTGGGAGGCAAAGAACAGATTTTGTGGGGCCCTTGTAGGCATGGTAAATATTTTACCTTTTGCTCTGAATTAAATGAGAAGACACTGGAGAATTTTGAGCAGAGGAATAATATGTTCTGACATGATTTAAAAAGATCATTCTGGCTGTTGTGTAAAAAACAGACTGAAGAGGGGCGCCTGGGTGGCTAAGTAGGTTGAGCATCCGACTCTCGATCCTGGGATTGTGGGATCGAGCCCTGTGTCAGGCTCTGTGCTGAATGTGGAGCCTGCTTAAGATTCAATATCTCTCTCTCTCTCCCCCTCCCTCCCTCTGTCCCTCTGCCCTGCTCTCTCTCTCTCTCTCTCAAATAAAAAAGAAAGAAAGAAAATAGACTGTAGAGGGGCAAACATGGAAGTGAGGAGACCACAGGAGGCTCTTATAGCAATCCAAATGGGAATTGATGGTGCCTGAAGCTGGGAGGTTACGGGAGAGGGTGAGAAATGATCAGTTTCTAGGAATGTTTGAAGGTGAGACTGGTAGGAATTGGAGAGAGGAGTCAAGTCTGATTTTAAGTTTCTGGGCCTAAGCAACTGGAAGGATGAGGTTGCCATTACTTGAAATGGAAAAACAACTAATTAGTGATACAATAGAAACCTGAACTCAGGTTATACTTGCCCTTGTCTAGTGTGGTCAGTCCATTCACCCCAGATCCCATGGAAGTCAATGAGTGCTGTTCTAGGATCAAAACCAAAAGAAAAAAAAAAAAAGCCTTCTCAAGTACAGGATGGGAAAAGGTGACTTAGCAGCCACATGATTAAAACCTCTTAAAAGTTCTGGTTGAGGTCAAGCCCAGATCGATCCTCCATAAGAGGGCATTGCCAAAAACACAAATGCAGTATCATGTTGTCTTAGAGAACAGTAATTGACCCAGTAAGTAAAATCACGGTTCGTGACCAGTAAGCATAAAGCAGGACATCCAGTTCTCAGATTCATGCTTTTGAACAAAGAAAAGCAGCAAAGAGAGAAAGAATTCAGAGGGCAGCAGCTGAAACAGGAGGACATTCAAAGACTCGAAGGTTGAGTGAGATATGTTTGGAGGAAGGTGAAGATGAGACAGCGGAACGAGAAACGTGTTCGGTGAATTGGAGGATAACTACACACCTATGTCACAGGGCCGCTGATAGGATTAAATGTGATAATGTGTGTGAAACCACTTTGTCCAGGAGCAAATGCTTTACAAATGTTAAGTATCATTATTAAAGGTCTTCACCTGTCATGTCGAAGGGATTTTAGATGTGTCCTGTGTGGCCCCAAGAGGCACAGTTGGAACCAAGAGCCAGAAGCATCTCTATTCAGAGAAAAGGACTCTCCACTGAGAGGAGGGGCTATTTCAGTCAACTGACTTCCTGAGTCTGGAGATGTTCAAAGGCTGACCCACTGAATACATGACAGGGATGTTAAGGTGCAATTCTTCCTTTTAATGGTCTGTAAGTTTTGTGGGTTTTTTCTATTTTTTAGGGGGGGATATTTGTGTATGTGTGTGTGTCTTTTTCTTTCTTTCTTTTTTTTTTTTTAAGCAATTCTGAGGCTATAGTAGTTGCTTGACATTTTCTTCTTATTGCTTCTGTATTAGGCCCTTGGTCACTTTTATCCCACAAAAAGATAATTCAATTCTCTCAATTAATGAGTCAAGCCACAGGTGGGCTTCCCACAGAGGCCCAGTTATGCCATTTAAACTAATCTCTCGATAGAACTTATTGTAGAAGAGTTTAGAGAAATTCTGTTCTTACTCATCAAAGGCCTACAATCAAATAAAAGCCAATAAGAATAATTATATATCTCACCAAAGTATGGTAGTGTGTTTAAACCAATGCAACTTTTCTTTGAAAAAAGTGGAAAGAATATAAATTATTATTAGATAACTGATAACCACCACAATGATGAAATGTTCTTCTGAGGGTAAAATAATTGAGCTGATAATTAGGCATAATTAGCATTATTATTAGTCAATCATATTTCAGTGACAAGAAAACATATTTGGCTAAAAGGATATAATTTTGTTGTTGGTACTTTTCAAATTCTTTCTGGTTCAGCTAGGTCACTCATTGTATTTGCCAATCAATTATTTCTGAGATGACTGGAGATTTCCATTTAAACAAAAGCCTTTTTTAGTGAGCAGCAGAGCTGTTAGAAGCCCCTCTCCTTGATGCACCTGGAATCTTTTCACTGGCTCTTGTCACTCTCTCTCTAATCCACATATCTCATAATGACGACTGCCAGTGTCCAAGTCAAACCTACAACCAAAAATGGCAATAACAAGGCGACAGTGTTGAGATGAGAGGGCTACTACTTTATTTCCCCTGTTTTATTATACCATTCTCATATATCTGGCAGGGCAGGGTGTGGAGGGAAGAGGATATTTTATCACAGAAAACAATCTTTTTCATTTTCCCATGTCATCCATAATTTTTAAAGTTGCATTTATTATTTAGGTAAATTCTTGTCGACAGTCTCCAGAGGATTTTATTCATCCTCACGTTTTTAGGAGAATTCTTTGGATCTTGGTTTAAAAAAAAGGTGGGGGGTGGAATTTTTAAAAGTGAGGGAAGGTGGGTCCATAATAAAAGAAGACAGAAATAAATGTACTATTGGACAAGGTAGGCAATTGCTTAGAGGCAGTAAAAAAGAAGAAATCAGAATAAATAAGGAGACACATAAATTTGTAATTTAAATCTCCAGGACCTGGGTTTTATGGTGGTAAAACTCAGGTAGAGGCTGAATATGGTAAGTTCCAACTGTGAAACAGAATACAGCTTTCCACAAGTAAATGGGGGTGGTTCTTTAAAAAGATTCGTAAAATATGCTTAAGAGAAAAACAGGAAGGTACTGGAAGGGAAGTTTGGTCACAATTATAACAATAACTATGATATATAGAACTGTGATATAGCTGACAGAATAATCATGATGGAAAGCTGTATTTTAAAATCTCTTGATAAAATCCTTATTCTGGAGTGAGGAAGAGGGGGATCTCTAAAAATGTTACGATAGAGAAAATAAACATTTCATATAAATAAAAAGTCCTGAACTTCTCTTTGATAATTGGTGCTTTCCATAGAAGCCCCAAAAGCCCAAAGACCATGTTAGATACAAATTCTAATGAACATAGAGAATTCTCATCATGTAAATGATCTAAAGAAGGAAAATAATAGTGGGCATTTAAAAAAATGAACTATAGGATGCTTAAAGTTTGATAATAGCAGTGACATAGCTCTTTACATCTCTCAATGCACTTATCAATACTTATTAGGAAAATATCAAAATGTCCTTATCAAGAAGGTACACAGGATAATGGTACTTGCTTTTACAGACCGTTCATGCAGGAAGCTTCAAAATGATAGTCAGCTGTTTGAGGCAAACCTACAACTCTTCCATCTAGCCACCTACTGAAACATTATGGAATATAAATCAAAGGAAGTAACAGCTGAAATGAGTCCTTTGAAAATGCAATCTTTCACAGTGAAATGCAGATGAGGCCATCTTGTAACTGACATATTTATCACTGACCTAGAGCTAGGGACTCTAAGAAATATTCTGAAACTTTTTTTTGCCATCATATCCCCAGCTGATCATATTATCTCATTAGTTCAATAAAATTAATATTTTTACCTCTGTCATCTCTTGTTTTTCTAGATGTCATCTTTTGACCATAATGAAAAACGAGCATGTGACTACAAAGTAATGTGAATGACTTTTAACGAGCACACCCAAATGTATGTCTGGGAGAGTGATACCTCCTTCAAGGAAAATGCAAAAATGTTGTGAGCACAGGCAGCAAAGTAGTACTAAAGGAGACTGCCTCCCCATGTTTGAAAGACAGCATACAATTAATTGGAAGTATAATTTGTGGTATGGATGCTTGAAAACATACTCAGCCTTGTATTTTTTTTTT
>CM053571.1:22633762-22669746 GCA_028646485.1 Cryptoprocta ferox
TTTGCAACTATCTTTTCCCACTCTGTCGGTTGCCTATTAGTTTTTTCGATTGTTTCCTTTGCAGTGCAGAAGCTTTTTATCTTGATGAGGTCCCAATAGTTTATTTTGGTTCTTGATTCCCTTGCCTTTGGGGATGTGCCTTGGTGGTTGCGGGGGAGAAGTATGGCGCCGCCTCAAAGTTTTGCCGGAACCAAGCGTTGCAACCGCCCTCCTGAGTCTGATCTCCCTGTGCCGCGGGCGAGCCAAACTGTATTCTCCAAGATCCGCCTCACTTCCAAATCCCAATCCGTGCAGTTCAACACCGTCACCAGGGATGAGATGCGTTCCCACTGGTGGCTGGCCTCCTGGCTGGCTTGCGCCACCCTTTTCGCGGAGCCGCCGCTGCCGCCGCCACCGTTGCCACTTTTCAAGATTCCCGGTGCGGCTGCGCCCAAGGAAGAACTCGCCGGCCAGATGGGACGGATTTCTCTCCCGGCGCTCGGCAGTTATATATGGGGAGACGGGTGAGTTTTTCCTCCCTTAGAGATGGTTCTAGGTGCGTTTTCCGTCTCTCTTTCTCTTCCCCTGGTCTCTCCGGGGCACAGCGCACTCTCCCTGTGTTGGGCTCGGGGGCTCCTTTCCCCTTTACCACCGGGACCCGCCCGTCCCCTAATTTTCCAGATCACAGTCACTCACTCAGGCATCTTTGAGGTTGTCTTCTTTCTGGCGTCTGCTTCTTCTTTCCCCCACTTGCAAATCCAAGTTTTATCCCTTCAATCCTTCTCAGTTCAATCCATACAGGCATGCGCGGATTACAGAGCTCCCTGCTTCTCTGCCATCTTGTCCTCGAACTCAGCCTTGTATTTTTAATAATCACTTGAATGATGGTGGCTACTAATTTTGGTGAGAAAAATAAGTGTTTCAGTTGCCATATCTGATCATATTAAATTATGAAATCTGGAAACAAACTGTGCTTGAATCCTAGATCTGTCATTTACCAGGTATCTAACTTTGTACCTCAGCTTCCTTGTCTGCAGAATGAAGCTAATAATAGTACTTTATAAGGCTGTGAGATTAAATAATGTCATTTATGTAGAGAACTTTAGTACAGTGTGTGGTCCATAACAGACACTATATAAACATCAGCTATTATTATTATTGTTATTGTTGTTAGTGTTACACTCATAATCTCAACAGAATATCGAGTATAAACTGAATGAGAAAGGTGAAAATTCCAAGGTTTTCAATACCTGTGCCTTTTTTCAGTAAAACAAATTAAACATGTGCATACATAAAGGTGTGTTGTGAGTTCCATAAATACACAAAAGTGTCATTTTTATAAAAAATGTTTTACAATCATTAAATCAATAGTATATGGAGGGAAAATAAATATTTTAAATCTAGAGTATAATTAATTTACATCTGAACAAGACCAGCTTATATAGAAGCCAAAGAATAACTCAAAATTAAATTTGCCTTTTCACTGAAGGAAAAGTCACCACAAATATGGGTATAGATTACCTAACATAGGGTAGCCTTGAAATGGTTGCCACATTTGGCATAACAACTTTCTATATAGTTTTACAACCTAGTTTTCTAACCATCTTGAGCTATCAATGTCAACCAATAAATATCAGTGCCTGAGCCATGTATCAGTGTGGTAGATTGCGCTACTGGCCCCAATTTTCCACCCTTCTCTCTTTCCTTGCCCTTTATCATGTGACTGTACTTCTTCCCCCAAAGAGGTCAAGTCTATTTTCTCACCTCTTGATGCTGGGTTTTGTCATGTGATCTGCTTTGGCCAATAGCATGAGGCAATAATGGCTTAGACCTCAAAAAGCCATGCACGTTTCTGCCTCTCCCATACCTACACACACACACACACACACACACACACACACTGAGACTATGCAGGCTTTCTAGTCCTCTGGTCCCAAGGGAATGAGAAACCCAGAGAATGGAGAAATGCCAGTAAGTGGCCTCAGCCAACCTCAGACTCAAACACATCTCCAGTTTATGCTCGGAAGAATGAACAAGCTACTTGGCCCATGGTAGGCTCATGAACAAGCCCAGGAAATACCAACAGAGTAGCCCAGCAGAGCTAAGCCTGGATCAATTGACCTTAACCAACTCTTAGGCAGTTGTACCATATTAATAAATTATTTTATTTAGTTTCAATAAGCCATTGAAGTTGGGGCTGTTTTGTTATGTAGCAAAAGCTGACCCATATAGTTAGAATGTTTTCCATTTTAAGTAACATAAATGCTGACCCTAACTAGCTTAAGCATTTAAAAAATGTATTGTTTTAGGGTGCCTAGGTAGCTCAGTCGGTTAAGCATCTGACTCCTGATGTCTGCTCAGGTTATGATCTCACAGTTTATAAGATCCAGCCCTGCACAGGGCTCTGCGCTGACAGCATGGAGCCTGCTTGGGATTTTCTGCCTTCCTTTCTCTCTGCCTCTCCCCCACTCGTGCATGCATGCTCTCTCTGTCTCTCTCTCTCACTCAAAATAAAATAAACATTTTTTTAAAATAAAGGGAAAAATGTATTGTTTCACCAAAATGAAAAGGTCCAGTGATAGCTCTGGTTTTAGGTACAGTTTGACCCAGAGGTTCGGCATGTCCCCTGAAAAATCTCTGCAAATTTCTCTGTAGTCTGTGGTCTCTGAAGTCAAAGCTTCCATGTATGAGCTTTGCCAGAAGCCACTCTCTTGGTGCAAAAATGGCAGCAGAAGTTCTGAGCCTCCTATTTGCATACTTAACCTTGCATATTTCATCCTGAAAAAAAAAAGAGAGATGAAGAGTGCCTTTATCCCAGCACTCCAAACAATAATCCTGAGATTCACTCTGATAGGACCATTAGATTCTATCTTGTTCACTGTTAGTTCCTAAACTATTCAATGCAGCTGGGGGAAGAGATGATCTGTTAACTCTTCTAAGTCATGGGTTCCAAACCTAAAGTCAAATTTATCAGATTCCATGAATTTTTTCCAGTGCCAAGGACTGTTGGGAAGGGGAAAAGGAAAATAAAGATGGGGAGAAGCACCTAGCAAGCCACACAACACACTTTCTGTTTTGTAGTGTATTATCACATCTTCCTCACATTGGGCCTCAGATATTCAAAGCCCCAGATTGTTACCCCTGCCAAATACTCTTTTATTAACAGCAATAAATGCTACTTATTTGAATTAACCATATACACTGAGAGGTATAAAGATTTTTTTAGATAAATAAAAATGTTAAAAGATAAGAAAACAAAAGAACTTATAATGCCACCATTGATTCCCAGTAACTAGAAACAGCTTCTATTTGAAATCTCAGAACCACCTACTTTGCATCTGCTCGACCAACTGAGAAATGCAGGTCTGGCAAAGAGAGAAAATCCATTTTAAGTAGATCTGTGACAATACAGGGCAAGAAGGTCTTGAAATCCACCAAGGGTTTTAATCAATAAGACTGACAGCACAGAGCATGCCAGAAGCCAGGAAAAGAAGAGTTTGCAAAAAGCATTCCAAGAAACAGCCTGAACTGTAAGGTTCTGGTGACAAACTAGGGCCAATGAGGCAGAGGCACATACCACCATCTTTCTCTTCTGATCTAAGGAAAGGCAAGAGAGAGGAAAGGGCTGATTAGCTCAGGGAGGGAGGGTTTTTGTTCTGTTCTTTTAGATTCCAACTTTCCAAATCAAGGGAGAATTCTAAAACCCATTGTCTATTTTCAAAAGTTGGGTTTGAAAAACATGACAAGCTCTTTTTTTGTTACCTAATTCTCAGCTGTAAACCGAAGCTTCTCGAGTGTGCATGCTTCATAAAATGCAAAGGGACTTAATTGAATTTTGCATGCCGTTTCTAAGTGGATTGCTAGGGTATACCAGGATTAATTAGTTTCGTGTTGTTAATTCAATTCAAAGGTTGCTGATAAACTAAGACCATCAAACTCCATTAGGAGAAACAAAAACTGCTTAATTATGACAGCATCTTTGGGGTTGTGGATAAATTTTATCAGTATGCTATACTTCCATCCTGGGTTTTTAGGATTTGTGATGAACCTATTGCAGTGGACCAGAGAGACCTCAATGATTAAAGCACTTAGCACCAAATTTTTAACTTTTCAAATTTGGTTTCTTTCGAAAGAAATTCATCCTTGATTTCAATGGCTCTTTTTGCTCTTTTGAATGTAAAATACCATTTTTGGAAAAATAACCCTAAGAGAACTACGCTAACCTTTTTTCATGCATACATGTTAAAATGTACAAGGTTGCAGGTTTGGATTTTGCTCTATCTCCCTGCCCCAACCCTTTACTGTACTGTCACAATCACAGTACCATGATCCCTCATGTATGAAAAAAGTCTTTTATCATCTACTTATTTTATTTTTGCAGAGAATGTTGAAAATATGATTACCTAATTCATCGGGCAAATAACTGGGTGTCTGAACCTTACCCCTAGTGAAACCTCACCTTTCTATAAAAGCACCTAGGTGAGCATGCTTGCGCATAGGAGCACACACACTCACTGGCTTACCATTTGGTTTAGGTGCACATGCATACTAAAGTTCAGGATCTAGCCAACTTTCTTTGCAGCTTGTCATACTGGATCCCTTTAACATCTTTCCACATTCAGTGCAAGGCACTTCTCTGCTTCTGGAACGCAGCCCCAGGTATGTGCATGTGTGCACACATACAAACACACGGACACACACAGAGACACACAAAAAGCACAGACACACATACATATGCATACACTGCTACTAACTTCTCCTCACCCCTCAGCTCTCAGTGTATCCCTCACCTCACCTAGAACATCTTCCTTGATCCCCAAGACAAGGTTGAATATCACTCCAAGGGGCCACTTCCACACCAATGTTTAGCCCTAATGTTGCAATTGACACACTGTAGAAATCTGTAAATTTATCAGTAATTCTGACTAGAAATTAAGCTCCTGAATGACAGGGACTGTAGCTTATTCATGGTTGTATCACTGAATAGTACAGTACATGTGCACATGTGTACATGTGTATAGGGCATGGCACACTGAAGGAATTCCATTGGCATTTTTGAATAAATGAATGAAGGCCAGAATGATTGCAAAATTAGCTACAGAATACCTTTTTATATATTATTCCATCCTAGGTGATTTCACTAATTACCTCCTTAGTTCTACCCACTGGTCTGGCATCTCTACGGACTGATTAACCCCTAGCAACTCCTATAGCAAAGACTGGTAGCTGCCTCCCAATGTTCATTCTTTCCTTTACTTTTGTAAAAGAACACTGGAGTTTTAGCAGAGAGTACCAGAAAAAGGTAGAAGACAGGGAGATATTTCCCACACTCCAGCTAAACTGACCATTTGAATAATTACAGTCATTGAAACGTACACATTGAAATCCTATATTGGACTTTGGGGGAGTCTTCTTAAAAGCAAAAATATACATCCTTCTTCAGTACTCCCACTCTCTTGCTGCTTCAGATGTGGAAGTGATGGCTGGTTCTCTAGCAGCCATAATGGACCATAAGGCAATATGTTAAGGATAGAAGGAGTCTGTGCTCCTGAGTTTTCTGGAGTCCCCATCCCAGTCACACCATACTGCAACTTACTGCCAGACTTCCTTTATATGAGAAAAAAAATCTCAGTAAAGTAACCATTATTTCAGCTGTTTTTTATATCACAGCTAGATCTAATCCTAAATACTATAACCAGTCCAGCCAGAGACTTTCTGTATCTAAGTATAAGTCTTGGGAACCATTCCTTGTCCTTGCCCTGAGTAAGTCATGGAGTGGAAAAGGAATCAATATCCAGTCTGGGTAGGAATTTTTTCCATATAGCTGTAGACTGATGTTTCCCCAGGGCTCTGTATCCTCTCATCCTCAGTAAAACTCTAAAGTGCCCAAAATTTATTTTCCACCCTTCCACTTTTTTTCTACCAAATATGTTTGCAGATGACTCAAAGATTTTTTCACGAAAATATACTTATGGTTTTTTCTGAGTCTTAAAATTTTAAACCAGTGTTTCTCAAAGGTAGTCCCATATCTGCACCAAAATCTTCTGGGATTATTATTGTTAACAGGGAGTCCTGGCCTCAAACTAGACACACTCAGTCACAAGCTCTGGACACAGAGTGTCTACATTTTATAAGCTCCCCAGGTGACTATGAGACACAACAGTCTGACAACCACTGTCTTCAAATAGACACTACAGAGAAGTGTTGTTACCTCTCAAATCGTAATTCAGAGGGCCCCTCATCCTCTATAGAACCCAGGCTACCTCCCAGCCATCTTGCCAAAATTAGAGATTCAAAAATTCTACTAATTTGCTGCCCTAAGTGTGGACCATGGACCAATGGTATCAGCATCCCTTATTAACAATGACAATCTTGGACCTCACTTCAGACCTACCAAATCAGACTCTTCATTTAACAAAATTTCCAGGAGCTTCCTAAGCAAGTTAGTGATTGGGAAGTATTGAGCTCCTGGACAGTGCCTTCTCTTCAAATATATCAAAACCTTCCTCCATTCCCATCATGTGGCTATGGGCTGCAACTTACATTGTCCACAAACCTGCCACTTGCTGAGGCCAATGCTACCACTGTTTACCGAGCATCTATTGAGCACCATAGACAAAACAGTAGGAAGATGTCTGATGGTGAATATCATGTTGTCAACTTGGCTAGGCTACATTACCCAGATAATTTGGTCAGTTACTAATCTAGATGTTGCTGTGAAGGTACTTTTCAGACGAGATTAACATTTAAATTAAGACTCCAAGTAAAGCACATTATCCTCCATAATGGGCCTCATTCAATCAGTTGAAGACCTTAAGAGAAAAAGACTGACCTCCCGTAAGGAAGACAGAGTGTTCTGCTAGCAGACATCCTCCAGCCCTTGCACTCTATCCTGCAGACTTTAGACTTGCCAGCCTCCATGATTACATGAGCCAATTCGTTGTAATCTGTGTACATACACACACACATACCACATATATATTACATATATGCATGCATATACACATATACCACATATATTTTCTATATGATATTGTATATAGTCTCTCTTACATGTATAATATATAGACTGCTCTCTCTATATAATAATATATATTTATACATTTAAATATGCTTATAACATTAAATATATCTAATACCTATAACTATTAATACAATTATATTTAATAGTAAATGTATTTATATACATGTATAAATATTTATTATCTACACACACACATCTTATTCTGTTTCTCTGGAGAAGCCTAACTATATATATTTGTATTATATATCCAATATACTACTAGTCAATATGTTGACTAATACAATATATTTGTTTTCAATTCATTGCAAATCTCCTTTACATAGATTCATTCATGTCATCGGATTCTTCCATTTTCCCCTATTGCCTATGGAATAAATCCCAAATTCTTTAGCACACTTTTTAATGTTAAGGTCTCACCCTCACACTCCATATTTCTGCCTCAGCTGGGTACTCTCTGGTTTTCAGACTAGCTTTCTTGTCTCTGCTCATTCCTTCTCTTCTTGGCCTCCTTCTCACCTCTGACACTTAGCTGACTCATCTTCACTTGCTGAATACAAACATATAAACATATGTCGAATATCATTGAATAAAACCTTCCCCTTCCCAACATCACTTGACAGTTGCAATCAATCATTGCTCCCTGAAAGACCTTTGAACAATTATTTCATTATGAAAAATGTTGCAGTTGGTTAAATGTATAGGAATGTATTGGAACTTTAAATGTATAGAAATCTCTCACTAGACACCAAACTCCTTGAGGACGGGAAATATGTTTTTATTGCACATCTTATTTGTTTGCATGTATTCCTTTCAGTGTCTATTCAGTAAAATTTATTGAATGAATAAAAAATCGTTGTATGCTTGATATATATTTTATAATTACAGCATATTATGAATACTAAGGGGAATATGTTTGCTTTCTTTTTTTTTTTTACTTTGTAACATAGAAAAACTTCAAAATTAAAAGATGAATTCTCCACTCTGAGATTACTGTTCTATAGGATGCCTGAAATAGCACTCCCCTTCCTTATTCTCTGGCCTTTTATTCTGCCTCATTCTTCTTTGTAGTTCATTGTACCACCTGACATTTCATTTATGTATGATTTTGTTTATCACTTGTCTTCTTCCTCTAGAATATAAGCTTTATGGACTTTGTAAATGCTAATAAATATATGCTGAATGAATTCATTTATCTGGGAGCACGAAAGTGTGGTCAAGGCAGCAGTGCCTATCCACTAAAAATTACAAAAATATTTACATACTCTAGATGGAAGGAGCCGAATGCACTGCCTTGCTCTAGAATGGTGAAAAGTCTGTCTTGTTGGCTTTGGCTTTGTCTTGGGTAATACAAGAAGTTGGCCTACGTTAAAGGTTCTCCAAAGTAATTTTCAGCAGCAGAGCTCCCTTTTGGAAATCAAATGTTATACAAACTGTGGTCACTCTGTTGTACCCAGAGGAAGGGTGACTTTTTCTAATTTGCATAAAGGCTCCATATGGACTAGAGGTAACCCTGCATGGGACACTAATACATAAGGCACATGAAAACTGTTGCTTTCATGAAAGCAGGGATGGAACCCTCTCCTCTGAGCTTCTGCCTTATCATTCCCCTGTGGTCCCTAAGGCATCTCTGGGGAAATGGGGAGTTCCTGAAAAGCACTTTGAAAACCACATTATTTGATGTCTCTGGGGGAGACTTCCAGTGCCAAGCATCGTTAATCAGGTGGGACTTTCAGTCTAAAAACAACTGAGGCTTAAGGAGGTGTGAAGTTTTGATAGAAGCTTATCTGGCACAGATTTCATGGAGATGCAAGAGGAGGGAGCCTGACAGTTAGCATCTGTAAGCATTTAGATTATAATGGAACCAGGGGCAGTAAGCAGCCTGGATTCTAAGATTGAATCAAGATGGGCAAACCTAATTGCTTTTTCTCTTCTTTTTTTTTTTTAAGGAGTGGGAATTGCATGATTAATAAAAGAGAAAAAGAAAATGAAGATGTAACATAACCTAGTTTTGGTAAAGCACTTAATACAGCATCTAATAAAGTCTTACTTGCATAATGAATTCAAATTGGATTGGATTTGAACTCTGGCATTCTACAGTGGCTGAAAGCTGAGAGCTGGTGACATAGAAACCAAGGATAAAGGCAATGTGTGACATTACAGAGGTGTCTGGTAGCCCTGCCTCAGGAATCAATGAAATTCTAGTGTTAGTTAACAGCTTCATTAATGATCTGCATGATGAGACAAAAGAGTACCTTAATGAATGTTATTGAAGAAACTGTGGGGAGATGCTGTGAATTCCAGTCTCAACTGAGAGGCTTGCAACAAGAAAATAAATATGCAGAAACAACTGGAGAGAACCATCTTAGAAGCTGATATTTGGGGGAAAATGGTTTGCGAGATTTAGAGGAAATGTATTTCTTTAGTCTTATAAAACAGCATTCTTAGAGATTTGAGTAAAACAAACATTTAACCCAACCATGAAATTAAATGCTAGTCTAGATGCCTAGGACAATCTGTTATCCCAACAAAACTAATATATAAATAAACAACCACAGGGCATTATGAAGTAGCAGCTAGATAAAAGTCATTTTTTTCTTTTTCAGTTTTTCTTTATCTCTTGGGGTATTAGTGAGAGAAGTCTGGCATAGGATGAATACAAGGAACAATAGAAAGGGATCTGAATTTTTTTAAAGGCGAGGAGGTGATGACATCAGCAGATAGAGGCAGCATTTATAAATCCCATTCCCCACCCCAGTTAAGAAGGATTTCAATGGGCTCTTGAATTTTTTGAGACTAAGATTAAAAAAAAAAAAAAGAATCTAGTAATTCACATGATCTCAAAATCCAGTACTTCTCTTCCACTCTTCCTCCATCTCCCCTGCCCTGAACTATATATAGAGAAAGCCAAAACACACTCCATGCTTAAAGTCATTCATTTATTATTTTTTTGGTCATTTCTATGTAACAAAATGAAAAGCAAATTCTTAACGTCAGGAAGTACACATTAGAGTAGGGAGAGTCAAAAGCATTAGTATTAAAAGAAACAAGTGTTTGAATTGAATGTAGGATAGGACAATGGGAAAATTCAGGAAAATCTTCATGGAGAAGGAAACATTTATAACTTAAAGACTTAATAGCATTTATCAGGTGGTAAGTCAGATCAGAGAATGGTGGATGGGTGGCAGCATTAGCAAGCAATGGGTCAACATAGTAGAAGGCACCAAATCATGATCAACCTTAGAAGCTATTCAAAGAAGTTTCAATTTTATCCTATCCATGTTGGGAAACCATTGGAGAATTCTGAGTCAGAGGATGACATGGTTGGATACCTATGTTAATAAGATCATTCTGGCATCCAGAGTATTGTAAATGCTTTCCTCCCTCTCTGTCTTTCTCTTCCTACAGTCTAGTCAACAGCACACCCAAACTCATCCTGGTTAAAATGTAACTCAGATTATCACATCTGCTGAAAATTGTCAAGTGCTCCTATCCCAGAGAAATAGAAGTCCAGGCCCTTGCTATGACCTATGAGATTCTATATGATATGGTCCCTATGAACTCTTACCTCTTACTGCTCTCCCTTCTTGTCTTCTCCATTCCATGGGTTGACGCTGTGCCTATCTTTCCTCTTAATCACACCTGTCCCCCAGATACGTGCACTGATCAGTACGTAGTCCTCTCAAAGCTCTGCTCAAATGCCACATTTGCAGTAAGGCCTTCCCTAACTGCTCTATATAAAATTTCATCTCCCTCTCCCCAGCACTTGTATATGCTCCTTACTTGCTTTATCTTATAAACACTTATCATTTTCTAATATACTATGTAACTTACCTATTTTTTTATCATTTGTCTCCTCTCACTAGAAGATAAGATCCATGAGGGCAGGAATTCTTGTTTATTTTGTTCAGTGCTATAAGCCCTGTGCTCAGAATAGTTCCTGCTAATAGTAAATCCTCAATAAATATTTATTGACTAAATGACTGAATGAGTGAATTAATGAAAGATGTATCCTGTAGGATTGCAAACAGGAGGCTACTGCTGTTGTGTAGAAGCTTTAAGCAAGGGCAATAGCAGTGCAGTTAGGAAACTGGAATGCAGAATCAGCAGGTGTTGAATTAGTGGAGATTAAGACACTAGGAAGCATTCAGGAAGAATGACCACCCCAGGTTTCTGGTTAAGGCAACCAGGTAGATGGTAATTATATTTCCCTAGATAGGGAACATGGTAGAGCAAGAATGACAGAAGAGGAGAAGATAATGGATTCAGGTTTTGACATCTGAGTTCCAAATGTCTGATGGAAATTTGCCTGGATGTAAACAGTAGATTGTTAGATGTTCCATGTCTTGGAAAGAGCATATTAAGTACAGGTCTTTGTTTCTCTCCAGGGTTTTGTCTATGCAGATGAAATTCCAAAGGAGGCTACTCTGCTTCTCCACAGCAAGCCCGAGTTGCAGAAAGTAGCAAAATCACCCAGAGCACTAGACAAGAAGTCCAACTGGTAAAGGTCAGTGAAGGCAGGTGAGAAAGCAAAGTGCTCTCAGTAACAGATGCAAAGAGCTCTGGCCAACCCTTATTTATTCATGCAATAATCTTAGGGGGAGGTACAGTGGGGAGGAGGCTCTGCTATGTACCAGGTACTTAGGTAGTCAGTGGAACAGCCTGGAAGATCAAGATCCTAGGAACTCAACAGACTACTCAGATGACTCTGAAACTGGGCTTTGTTGATTTCACTCATGTTCACATCCCCTAAGGTAGAGGAAATGTGGTGCTTATGACTGAACTAAATTTCTAAGTAGAGATATTTCAACTATAGTTTCAATCTTATGAGGGAGCTAATGAGGGTGCTACCATCATTCCAAGTGAACTAAAAAAGAGTTGAACACATTTTAAGAAAGATATTGTCACCAACAGTGCCATACATACACATACATATGTTCACATAACAGCCACTGAGTTAATAAGAAGTTTTATCATGAAGGCACATAAAAAACTATACAACTTTTAAACAACTCATTTTTTATTGATATATCAACAATTTCAGACAAAGACACCAAATAAATATGCTATAAGAAAGGTTATCTTGACACTATGGTTCTAGGCAAAGATAAGCCTGCTTATTTACTTGACTTGGTGGTTTCTAGTCAGAGACGATCATATGGAATAAGTTTGTATTGCGCAATGTATTTAGATAAACCCCATTTTTCTTTGTATTTATATATCAAGTGAGAGGGATGAACAGGTAGCATTTTCTGACTTTATACTGTGTTTTGCACGTCCATTCTATGTGTCTTGAAGCACTCTTATGTTTAGCTTGATCTTGCCCTAGAGTTCTGTAAGTGCTATAACTTTATTTTCATGTTCAGCTTGAGAGCAAGATGACCATAGTGCTAGAAGTCTGCCTCTCTGAAAGCTGACCACCTGCCTCTTTATGATCTTCCAAAGAATGATCTCCTGGCACCCCAAACCATCTTCTCTCCTCACTGGTGAGTAACCTTCATTACAATAAAATTTCATTACCTTTTATGTTTTAAATAAATGACATTTATTTACTTTCAAATTGTTAGGAGTTACAGAAACTTATTTATATTGTTCAATTTATAATATTTTTCTACTTGTGAATAATGTTTGGGTATTTTGGGTTAGGTGGAATGCATCACAACTTTATCCAATTAAAATGAACAGAAAAAAAAAGTTTTTAATGGCTTTTCACTTAGTGGCAAGATTTTCAAAACAAATTAAAGTCATTAAACGGGGAGATGAGTTTCTGTTTTATCTTTCCAATATTTCTATTTTGCAAATAACCACTTATAATGAAATAATATAAGCAACTTGGTCCTTATTTTTTGGTATGCTTTGGTTTTTGTTTGTTTTAAGAAAATTACCCCTGATCCTTCCTTTTTGTAGGTAGTTAGGTCTCACTTGAAAGCCCCCTGCTTACCTGCCCCAGAGGTTCCACCTCTGAATTCTTTATCCCTTGCTGGGGGGATCAAAGCAGTAGGGCAACAATAACAGGGCTAACCATGCCCTTCTGGATTGTCTGCAGATTCAGTTTTCTCCAGGAAGTCCAGTTCCCAGGTAAGATGAGTGACAGGAAAGCCTTGCCAAGATGGGAGCCTGAACTCTCGGGAATGCTTGAGTATATAATGCTTGATGGCTGGAGTCCAGGTATTGGAAGGGAAGTGGAAAGGAGGGGGAGGGAGGGAGAGTGAGTGAGTGACTGAGTGAGTTGAGTTCTGCTGCAGTAGGGTAGGGTGAAGGGTGAGGAGTAACATCTGGAAGGGAATATATATGGATAACACACACAATGTGCATGCTCACACACATGCAGACCATATACAAGAAAGCACTAAAGGAATCACATAGATGGAAAAGCATGACATCCTCTACTCAGACTCTTCTGCCCTAGTTAATGCACAGTACTCAGAAATGTTTGCTAGGGCAGAATCTTATAGTCAGGTTTACGCCAAGGCCCCTGAGATGGCATGGAAATTAATCCTGATCTGCCTTATTTCTGGAAAGAATTTTCAATAGATTTTTTCATCTCATTGGATCCCTAAACCAAATCACTTGAATACTAAACCCATTAAAAAAGGGGGGGGGTGTCAGTAAGCCCCTCAAATCCCCAAATGGTGCATAAGGGCTCTAATGTATGAGTTCTGCAAACAAGCTTTCTTTTACATGGAATCTGACTCTATCCAAACGGTTCTGAGAAAAGAAATATGACATTCTCTCAAACTTGATCAGTGGTGACATGAGGGCTACATGGGTTTTATTTTGGATTCTGACAGTTACAGAAAAACAAAACATAAACCAGTGTTACTAAAGGATGGATCTCCTCACAGCTCATCTTGCCTAGAAATTACTATTAAAAGCAAAGAAATAAATTCTATAATAGACAAATCTACTGTAGCATTAATGTGGTTTGCACTTGACTAAAATCTAATAGAAGAGCTTATCAATAAATAATATAGACATTTCAAAATCATTAAAATCACTAAAAACTGCTAAGAGTCCCTGTTTATTTCCAACTTTACATTACAAAAAATTTCAAACATATAGAATAATTTTAAGAATTAGGTCAAATGAATATCAATTTAACTGCCACCTAGATTCAACAAATTTATATTCTTCATGTTTCCGTTATCTATAAATATACACATATTTTGGTTTTTTTCCTTTGCTAGATCAGTCAAAAGTAAATTACAGATGACAAAACACTTTACCCATATACTTCAGTATGCAGCTCCTAAAAAAATGCACTCTCCTACACAAACATAATTCTGTCATCACATCTCAGAAAATTACAATAATTCCATAATATCTTTTATCACCCAGTGTATATTTCATTTTCCTCTCATGTCCAATATGACTTAAAGTTTTTCTTTTTTTGTTTTACATGGAAAATCAAGGTTCACACATTGCATTTGTTCTGTCCCGTTAGTCTCTTTATTCTACAACAGTTGACCTGCCTTTATGTTTTGCTCATGACATTGACTTTTTGAAAAGACCTTAGCATCTCTTTGGCAGAGAATTTCACATCCTAAATTTGACTTAATATTTCCTCACAGCATTGTAGAACTGGCTTCTCCATTCCCTTCACTTACTATAAACTGGAACTAAGATCTAAACATTGATTAGGCTCAGGTTAAATATTTTGGGCAAGAGTACTTATAGGAAATACTGTATCTTCAGACTGCATCACCAGAGAGACATGTAAGGTTAGGCTGTCTGAGTATTAAGGAGAGTATGTGTATCATCCTTGCCACATCTCCTCATGATAAACTTATGTTCTCCCTTTGCAATTAGCAACCTGTGGGCTGTTCCTTTGGCACCAGGTAAATACCCCACATGCCAACAACCTCTCACTTAATGATTTTCCTCATCCATTTATCACCCAGGTCCAAATCAAGACTTTCACTGAAGACCACAGAATGGTGACTTTCTAATCCCATCATTCTTCTGTATTTACTTGTGACATTTTAATTTTGGGATTTATTTTTTAGTAAAGAAGAGTTTTTCCTCAACAACCAGGGATGAACTGTAGTTCTTCCTAAAAAGTGTAAAGTAAATCCCTTATTTTTATTATTTTGTGTTATTTTTAACCACTGTTAATTCAGAGTAAGGAGCTTATGTAATAACCACTTCCAATATCATCAAAGGATTCTTTCTTAGTATGGATTCATGGTTTTTATTTATTTGGTGTTGTATATGTAATTATAATCATTATTCTTTTGATGCTCAAACTGCCACAAATTTGGACCAGTGGAAATCCCATGGACTTGGCTCCTAAGTTCTCCGAAGTGCTCTTGTTAGTTTTTTAGTGTTTTTTTGTCTTCTAGCACAACATGCCCCTTGCTCATACTGTTCCTTGATCCATATGTGGAATTAGCCACTTCTCTATTGAGCTCTGGTTGCTTTGAGTGGGAAATGGTATTTAGAAAACAAGATCCAGTATTAGATGTGCTAATTGCTATTGGGGTATAATAATTTTTAAAGGGTTAGTATTAACTGTAGTTTAATTTTAACCATGATTGTAGCTTAGCAGAGGCTTCCTTCACACCTACCAAATGGTCTGGACCTAACTATAGGAGATATTTCTACAGGGAGGCTCAAATGAAGCAAACTTTTATCCAACTAGAAATCAGAGAAACATGGTTACTTTCTGGAACTACAACTTTAAAATAAACATAAAAGAGATGGGTGAATTCACTTAAAAGATTTCCTTATAAAAAAAAAAAGACTAGGTTGATCAGAAGAGAAGTTAGTAAGCCATAGCAACAAAGGAAAAGGAAGCTGATCATGGGAATGCCCACTCCAGAGAGAAGGTAATCAGACCCAAGACTTATCCCATCTGGACCAGGTGGAAGATATGTTCCCAAGGAGGAGACAAATGAGGCTGAGGCCTTGAACCATCTCATCCCATCTCATGCTCAAGGAGTACCTTTCTGATTATGACTTGGCATCTGCATTGGCTAGCTATTGTTATACAATGCTCCATAACAACGCAAAAATTTCAGCATCATTCAATAACAAACACATGCTTCTTGCTCATAGATCTTTGGGTTGGCTGTGGTTGCTCTGTTTTAGACTTCAGGTTCGGTTTAGATCTATTCTATGTGTGTCTCATTCCATGACTCAGGTTGAAGGAGCATGGCTACTTGCACATTCTCTTCTCATTATTCAGGGCAGGGATACAAGTACAAGACAAACCATACAGGGACATTTAAAGCTTTGAGCTGAGTGTTTTGTACAGTATGCCTCTCATATTCCATTGACCAAGTCAGGTAACAGGGCTAAGTCCAAAGTCATTGGGAACAGATAAATATATTTTGCTCTCAGTCAATCATGGCAAAGGCAGGGAAAGAAGGACGAACTGTGAACAAACAATACACACACCCAAAAAAATCATCTCATGCAGCATATGCACAGGAAGAGATTGGGCCATTCTTCCTTCCCAAACTTATATTTCTTACAGTAAACTAATAATTTGGCATCCTGGTCTCTGCAAACTTGATTAATATTAGTCTTTTGCAAAAATAATGCATTTTTCCCAGAGTGACTAGTCAGTTTGCAGGTTTCAAGATATTTGCCAAGAACTGTACAGGGACGACCTATGTAACTAAGCCTATATTTCATACATAATCATGTTCAAATTTGGCCAACTGGGTATTTATTTTGGGGAACAGCATTCAGTATTCATACAGAGTTTGTATACCTTTCACCTACTTCTCATGCCCCATCACTTCAATCATGATCTTTAAAGGATGAAGTCACACACATCCTTAGGTCCAGCCAGAGACCACTTGTACTACTCGGTAGAATAGGAAGAACAGTGGCCTTTGATTCAGACAGTCTTGATTTGTGTCCTAATTCCACCAACTGTCATCACTGTGATTCTGAACAAGTCATTAATATTCATGGTCCTCATTTTCCTTAGTGGTAAAATGGAGGTGATGAATACTCTCTTACTTACCACCACTTAGATTGTGAGAATCTAAGACAAAATAGATCAACTATAATGTGCCAGAACTATAATAGAAGAACTTGTTATTGAAGGCATTTCCTTTAGGCCCATTATTCTCTACTACCTCTGCTGGCACTCTCTCCCAGCTACCTGTATCCCCCATGCCCATGCACACACTGTTCAACCCTCAGAGTTATCTGGACCAAATGGCAGGGCACTCAGTATGCCCCAGCCACAGAATCAGTCCATGTATCATCTTTGTATGCACAGCTTGCTCCTGGGTGATGGCAGCTGTGCACCACTAATGGCCTCCCAAGCATCAGAGCTGCTCTAGTGCAGCAATTATTTGCATTAATCAAAGGCTTCAAGCAAATCTCCCATTTTGGGCTGAATACTAAAAGTATATTCATGCTGTGCCCAAATGAGAGATTTCACAGAAAAGGGATGCTTTGGGGATATGTTGCTACTATGGTATTCAGCTTCTAACCAATCTCTCATTCACTGAGGGTCAACTTAGCTGGAGAATATTATCTGTATACAAGCTAACTTAACAAGAAGAATTATGGTATAAGTGCATAGACATTCTTGCTAATTAATGGATATTTGAATGGGTTAAATAACACTATGGTATCCGTTCCAATTCTAGAGAGCTTTCGGAGTGTGAAAATGAGAGCTCATCATCATGGACAAACACCTGTTTGAATAGTTCCAGGTGGGATTTTAAATGACTTATTTTCAGCCTTGCATTTGAAGGGGATACCACAAACAGTAGCATGGACACCAGACCTACGAAGCCACTTTCATCCTGAAGACATGGATGGGCTCCATTTTCCAGAGGTTGCATCAGTTCCCAAATGGAGCATCTCAGAGAACATCACCCTGTGGCCACACCAGTATTTCCTCTCATCCTCAGGACAAACAGAAAAAAAGACTTCGAAATACCAAGACTCAGAGGGTATACCCCACCAAACCAGAAGAGACTTGGAGATCTAAAAGATACTACAAAAGATGGAGAAGACTCCTGTCAAGCCCACTGGATTTTTCTAAGGTCAATCTGAATCTAAACTCCTTTTACCTATTCATCCAGACAGAAAAAAAAAGGGAGACAGAAAATTTCTCAATCAGTGTGTGATGACTTGTTCTCTGTGTGCTGGAGGAGTGTCAGAATAATGACAAGGAAATTCTGCATAGTTGAATGCTAAAAAGCCCACTATACTGCCACAATATTCATTGAGGAGCGTAATGTGAGCTGTGGGAAGAGAGACTCAGCAGAGCTTGAAGAAATTCCTCTCCTCCAGAGACCTCTGCCGGTGCACCCTGAGTTCTGTAGCCTATTAGTGGTCAACTCAAGTTACTGCTTTAAAATTTCACCATGCATTTTTTTTCTAAAATAATAACTCACATTTTAATGAAAGGATCATTATCATATTCAAGCATACTCTTTCCCACAGGACTTTAACTATTCTTTGCATATTTATGATTCTGCTGGGCTAAAGCTGACAGAAATTTACAAATGAACAAAGGGAAAGGAGATGTTGACTTCTGAAAAGACTCATAAAATGCCATTTGTAATGATTATTTGTTATTTGTTCTGTCCACATCCATTCAACCTTTCTGAAGTATACATACCCCAGTCTTCCTCTAGAGAATCATCTTCTCCCTCACTTTCAATGCTTCTATTAGAACTGATGAAGTTCTCAGCTCCACAGGAGGGCCTGTGATTCAGGCCTGCCCATGGAAAGCATCACATTCCCCTGGGTCATAATGATAAGCTTGGAAGTGGGTATTAGTTCAAACTGCGGTAAGAAAGAAGGTAGTTGTCTTTTGCCTTGGGTTTGAACCTGGAAGGATGTAGTCCTGGCACTGAGGGCAGCCATTAGCCACTGCAGGCAGCCTATAGTGAAACCATCACCATGGAGGAGATCAGAAATTAAGAGAGGCCTGGGTCCATGTTAAGCCCTAGAATTTGAGGTTTGATGAGCCACTAAGTTCTGTTTTTTCATTTCAGCCCATTTGAGCTGTGCTTTTTGTGCATCCTTTTCTAAACAGACCAAGCCAAAGAAATGTTCAACTATACTATATATTTCACCCCCCAAAGAAGGAAATACTGTAACCCTTTCCATGCCTATCTTATCATTGTAAAGCAGTGGGGAAGGGTTCTGGTCAGGAATGGGAAGACCTGCTTTCTGGTCCCACAAGTGCCTCTATCTCTGAGAAGGTCGTCAAGGCATTGGGTTGGTGTAGATGTCTGAGGAGTCTTCTCTAGGAAATGGGGGACTCAAACTGGAGAATTTCTAAGGGCTCTTCAGCCCCATAATTCCACTCTAACACTTGCCTAACAATCCTGATTGGGAGGACATTTGAGAAATAATCAGAAAGAAAAAATATATTTTTTCTACTCAATAGGGAACTGACTCAAATGGCTAAATATTTTGCATCCTTTAATCATCTCTATCATAGACCCTAAGCCTGAGCCATGTCAAGTTCATAGTTTAAAAAAATAAATCAAAGAAACATATACCTTAATATGTGTACTTGTTTACCTGCTACAAAGGTCTTCTGTGTGAATCAGATTAAGCTATTTTCCAATTTTCAAACCAGGCCAGCTGGGCAAAGCTACGCCATCTTTGATAAATGAGAGGGAAAACCTCATTAAAGAGACCATCCGCACTTTTTCTTTCTTTTTTCTTTTTTTGTCAAGAATCTCTGCAAGCTGCAGTTAACGATTGGAACAGTCTGCAGGCTGCAGTTAACGATCCACGTGTTGTTTGTGTCTGCTGAACTTATTTATTTGCATTTAAAAGTGATTTGGGGGTAGATGTAAACACTTTGATGGGATTTATGAAAGAGACAAAGGTCCGTTAGCATTTTGATCCATTGGATAGAAAACAGAAAAGCCATCATTAAATTGGTAACCAATGGCATTGAAGTAACCTTTTGAAACCACTGAAAGGATATCTGAAGCATGAGGGACCCAAACATAAGATATAAATTGCAAGGAAAGAAGGTGGAAATACTAATCTTGTTTTGGGGATTTAAATACTTTCATTTTGTAAACATGAAATGAGGAGAAAAGGCACAGTATGGATCCATCAATCAATATACACCTGATTGGAAAAAAAAAAAAGGTAATAGTCTTGGCCATTATGTGGGCAATCTGGAACAGATACAAGAATGCTGTACCTGTCAGACGGCCTGCCTTCAGGAGGACCACCTGAAACAGGAGAATAAGCCTGGAAGCTCAAAGACAAAACACAAAGCCTCCTCCACCTCAAGTGATTCAGATGCTCACAGAGCTCCTGGCCAATTCCTAGGGAAAGAGGGACCTGTGGACATTCTGGGAAAGAGACAGAGAAGAGTCGGGGGAAAGGTCTGGATACAGACACAGGAATTCAATACCCGGATTCAGTACTTTCTGATGGTGACATCTTTGGGTCGTAAGAGTGTTGAGCCTCATTTCCCTCACCTACAGAAGTGACTAGAATAGCACCTCTCTCCTCCCAATTTTTATACAGATTTAATACTTTCTTCCTGATTCCATCAAGCTAGCATCAATGCCTCTCCTTTTTGTTTCTTTAAAACCGAATGTATATTCCTTCTATACCCCATAACTGCCAGCCATAAATGTTGCCTGTGTAGTTTTCTGTCTGTGTCAGGTATATTAGGTATATATATACCTATATATTAGGTATATTGGGTACACACACACATACACACACACACACACACTGGCATTCACTGATTGCAATTGATTGAATAACTTCTATGTGACAAGGGCTACGAAGTACTCTTGGGTACTCAGAATTTGTCAATCAATAAGATATAGTGCTTAACTTCAGGGGACTTACAGTCTGGTGGTAGCAGGAGAGGTTCAGGAGGAAATAATTACAATACAATTTCACTTTGTGAGATAAGGAACAGGGCACTTTTAGAAATAAAAAATCATCAGAGGGCCTCGATTTTTTGTTGAAGGATGGTTAAATGAATAAGTGAGTAAATGAGTAAATGAATGAATAAATCACTGTTTATTCCAATTCCTTTGGAGGCATCAAAAACTTAATTATATGAGTGCAGAACTGGAGAACTAGGGAAGTTAAGTAAATTGTCAAAATCTTACATTTGGTTAATGATTGCTTTGTACGATATCTTCTACCACTTTGTTAAAAAATATTTAGAATCATGAGAATGCCTCTATTTGAAATTCAGCCTCAGTTTAAAGAAAGAGAGAAAAAAAAAACCCAACTCTACTTTTCAGATTTATTGGTGTATAGGGTATGAATGTAGAATCCTTGATCTATAAAACAATGTTCCTCCTAGGAATCACATGGCACATAGGGTAGACTGCCTACTGCACAGTATTAGTTCCTTCTTTTGATTTTTATTTAAACTTTCTTCAAAGCCTCAAATTCTTCAGTAACTTCCAGGAGTGATAATTGTTTCTCTCAGGAGGTATGTCTAATGTTTAAAAAGAATCGTTGACTTCTAAGACAATGAAGAAGCTATTTACACTTGCCACAGCAGCCAAATCTATTTATCAATAGCCTGTCTCTCCTAAATGAGTTAATATAAGTACTCATAGGCCTAGACTATTGATGTTTAGTATATCTCAGGCCTTTTGAATTAATTTTCCCACTGCTGAGTGGCAATGGAAGACAATGAAAGGCTATTTGTCTTATAACATTGGAGTAAGTAGAGCTGTAATGGAAAGTACATTCATCTAGCATGGGTGTTCCAAAAATGGATCAACTCTCCCAACTGTGTTTTTTTCATTTTTCTCCTACAAATCACTTAACTTCTCTGGACCCCAGTTTTCTCATTTGTAAAGTGAGAGAATAAAACTGGAAAATCTCCTTAAGTCTCATGCAGTTCTGATATTCTAGGATTCTAATATTTCCATTTTATCAATATATTAGATGCAAAGTCCAGTTTTTCAGACTCAGAGCACTATTTTTCTGGGGACTGATATAAAATTCCTAATGGATACACCATGGCATGGCTTGGCAGGGCATTGAATACCTTCTCCCCAAATCTCCACCAGCTCTCCAGAGAAGCCAAAATAGAACAGACAACCTAAATAGAATATGCTTGCAATGTAAATGCAGCTTCCAGAACAAAACTCTTTGGGACTCCCCCACATATGTAGATATGCACAGACCTCTTCCCCTGTATACATACAGCTACAAAAATATAGGCTAGACTTCTATTCTTCAACCCTTCCGATGTAAAATTCTGGAACCACTAATGCAAATACCTAAGCTTTAAGTATAAACAGGAGAGACAGATAAAACAGAACTAAAAAATGTTTATGTATTCATTTTGAGAGAGAGAGAGAGAGAGAGAACATGAACAGAGAAGGGACAGACACAGAGACAGAGAATCCAAAGCAGGTTCTAGGCTCTGAGCTGTCAGCACAGAGCCCAAAGCAGGGTTCAAACCCACAAGCCATAAGATCATTACTTGAGCTGAAGTCAGATGCTTAACCAACTGAGCCAACCAGGAACTCCTGAAAAATCCTTTAGATATGATCTAGAGTCTAAATCACATACATTTTATAATAAATTTTTTAAATTCTTATTTTTCCCTTCTAATAGAAACACAAAATAAATAAGGGAGAAGCAAGAAATGAGGCATCTATGAGACCAGAAACACATTTTGTGGGGGTCGATGAAATCACAAAGGCAAATGATACCATGTCCAGAGGTAAAGTAGAGATGCTGAGGGATCTTAATTGAAGTGAAAAGGGGTATATCATTAATTAAGCTGTAAACTACTCTAGGCATATAGTTCCAAGGAGGATTTATTTGGTGTCTGTTTATTTTTATAGCATTACTGTAATTAATAATGTTGAAGAAGAAACACTGGGTCACAAGGCTGGACTAGATGACTGCTCTGGTCTCCTTCAAAGGACCTTTTAAGATAGGCAGACTCTGTGAAAAAGATGCATAGGTAAAAAGCAGATAAATAAGTCATGCCATTAAAAATGTTACCACAAGCCAGTTAAAAACCAATCCAGGATCAAGTGAAATTTCAAAGTACAGGATGACACTCAATAAGAGAACTCTTCACCTAATTGACCCAGATAGTTAACCATCATGTGTTTTGAAGAAGACTGAACTGAAAATCAGTTTCTTTATTAGATAAACTTCCACAGACCATTCTTCAGAATTACATCTGCACTGGTTCTAATGCTGAGGGAAGTTATGCTCCTTACAAATGCTTTGCAACCCCTATCCTCACCAACAAGGAGGCACAAAGAGCCTGAAGACTCACTGACTATTCTCAATTCTTCATTCATGGATCAAATTTGTATTGAGTTCTTAATAAGCAAAAACACTGAATCAGATGCTGGGGGTGCTGTGATGAAAATGTCAGACAAGGTCTTTGGCTTCAAAATTTTGCATTCCAGGTAGTGAGTGAGTAGGTGGGGGTTCAAAATCACTAGCAGCCACTGAGAGACTGTAAACACTCACGTGAAGGGACTGGAGGTATGGTAGTGGAAGCAAAGTGTCAGGTCATTGCCACAAAAATTAGTTACCATGGTATGTGACTATGGGCATCATAAGTCTTGAGTTGGATCGCATGATGTGGTAGAAACTTGCATTGGCACTCTTAATCTTCATTTCATCTCACTTCTATTGCATACTTTAGAAAATGTAAAAGGACATATCCCAGACTCCCTTGCAGCTAGGGTTTTTTTAGTGTGAATTGTTTGCTAACTAAATAGACTTTCAAGAGATTAAGACTGTACTAGCATAATGAGATAGTGGTCATCTTCCTGTGAGTGTGGTTGGCTACTAAAAGCAACCTCCAAACATAGTGTTTACAATGGTGGACTTCACTCTATGAAGGCCTACTCCATGGGTATAAGGCAGTTGTCACAGCAGTGTTTTAGTACCTAGATTATAGCTAAGTGCTGAACATTCACCCAGAAGTCTGTTAGAGCCCTCTTGACTTCTGCCTTTCCAGCTTGTCCTCTGTGTATTGGAGTTCTCCAGAGAAACAGAATATGTTTGTGTTTTCTCCTCATAACTCTCTACGTTCATTCAAACACTGCTACCTCTTCCCTCCAACCCTTTCTCCCTCCCTTCCTTCCATTCTTTCTCAAATGATATATATGAGATTATAGTGAGAAGTCCCATGATCTGCCCTGGTCTTAGTCTGAGGCCAGAGAAGCAGGAACATCAATGTCTGAAGACAGGAGAAGGTGGATATGTCAGCTCAGAGAGCAAATATGCCCTTTCTCCCCCTCTTTATTGTATTCAGGCCCTCAATGGGTTAGATGATATCGCATTGGTGGGGATGATCTTTACTAAGTCTACTGATTCAAATGCCAATCTCTTCCAGAAACACCCTCACAGACATGCCCAGAAATGTTTTATTAGATATCTGGGCATCCCTTAGCCCAGTCAAGTTGACACAAAAAACTAATCATTACCCACTGATTTTGCAAAAACTTGTAATTCAAGTATTAAATCCATTTGTGCTTGAAATGTCTAGTGTTTTTCTGTTTCTTCACTTAACCTTGAGTTATAAACTTAGTGAGACCATTACCACATCCAAATGTTGAACTTGATGTCTACCCCCAGCACCAGGGACAAAAATGGACATGTTGATCTTGATAGAATAGGAAAGCACTCCCATAGGCTTGAAAAGAAGATGGGAAATCTCTCATCCAACTATTCTAGAAAGGTAGGTGAAATAATTGCAAAAGGGCTTTGTTGCTTTGAGATTGTAATTCTTATGTCAACATGAAATATTTAGAAGAAAGGGTGTTTAAGGCCCTCTCAGCTCTGATTCTATGGCTGGGACTATGGTTATCCAGGTATATAAAACAGCCAAATGGTACTCATAACTTCAGAATAATTGAGTTGATGTCATAGGTCCAAACACAACATGGTTTTCCCAAGATCACATAGCTACTGAATGGCAGAGTAGGGTGATTCTAAAATATCTTTACAAATTATTTGACACACCTCCTTTCAAAGGAGAGAGTCTAATGCCCCTCTCTATGAATATGGGTTGAACTTAGTGACTCACTTCCAATAAATAGAATGTGGTGGAAGTAATGGTATATAATTCTAAATTTAGATCACAAAAGATATTACCACTTCTGCTTTGCCTTCTCTTGGACAGCCTTTTTTGAAGGAAGTCAGCTGCCATATTGTGAGAAGCCTCCAGCAGCCTCTAGTGATGCCCAAATTGGTATTTCTTGAGACAATCGGCATCAACACACCAGTGTAGGGGAGAAAAAAAATATTTTCATTCTACTCTTCCAGGTTCTTAGCTGAGACTTTGTATCAACAAACAGATTAACAAGAGAAAAACAGAAGTTTATTAACATGTACATCTCATACATCCATGGGAGAAACTCAGGGATGAGTAACTCAAAGGGGTGGTTAGAACTTGAGTTAAATCCCAATTTAGGCTAAAACAAAGGAAAAAGGAGTTTGGGTTTCTGGGGAAGCTATGGGAAGGTGACCAGGAAAAGTATAGTAACCGAGGTTAAGGTTTGTTATTCAGATTTAAATCTATGCCTTCTCCATTTTTAAGGGTTCTTATGATTAAGAGTCACCCTTCTCTTCCTGGTATAGAAAGGGAGAGATCCTTACAAATGGAGATTTCTTTTACAAATGTAAATATCTGTTGCAAAAGGGGAATTTATTCTCTGTCTTCAGAGCTTCTCCCTAGTCTTCTCTGTCTCAAAATAATCAATCCTTATGCCAAAGAGATATATTTTGGGGTGGCAGATTCACACTAGCCATGATTGGCTAGCACATTTGCTAGCCCCAGTCAAGACTTCAGATGGCTGCAGACTTGGCCAGCACCCTGACTGCAACTTCAGGAAAGAATCCTCATATGAGTTGAATTTTATCCTCCTCAAAAGGACATCTTGAAGTCCCAACCTCCAGTACCTGTGAATGTGACCTCATTTGGAAATATGGTCTTTGCCGATGTACTCAGATTCCAATGAGGTCACCAGGGTGGGCCCTAATTCAACATAATTGGTGTCCTTATAAAACGGTGGGAATATGAACATATAGACAGATACAGATGGAGAGAAGACAATGTACACACCTACCAGAAGACAGTCATGTGATAATGAAGGCAGGGACTACAGTGATGCATCTACAAACTGAAGAATGCCAAATATTACCAGCACACATCAGAAGATAGCAGAGGCAAAAAGGGGTTTTCCCCTAAGAGTTTTAGAGGCAGCACAACCTTGCCATCAACTTAATTCTGGATTTCTAGCCTCCAGAACTGTGAGTTGGTAAGTGTCTATTGTTTTAAGCCTCTAGTGTTGTTAAAACAACCCTAGAAAATGAATACAAACCAAAACCATCCAGAGAAGCCACTCCTGAATTTCTTATCTACAGCGACTGTGTAAAATAATAAATGTTTATTGTTTTAAACCACTGAGTTTTGGTAAAATATGTTATGCAGCCATAGTTAACCAATACCCAGAGTTAGACCAGAACTCAAGTCTTCTGACTCCAACTTAGTTATCTTTCTATTATATCAAGTTGCAGATCATTATCTTTGAGGATAAGAGAAACACCATGAATATTTAGCTTAAATTTCTAATAACATTTTTGGAGACATTGACATAACTTTCCACTGTGAGGCAGCAAAATTATCTTCATGGAAGACAGATACTATCTGATAATGCAACTAACCTCTCATAGGTTTGCATTGCTTGTGAGTTCTTCTACACCCCTACTGAGGAGTCATCAAATGGACAGCACTCACTGATAAAAAGCACTCAGATAGACACTGTTACAAAAAACATTATCAAAAACTATCCAGCTATTCTCCAGATAGAGATCATAGATAGATGGGTGGATGGATGGATGGATGAAAGGAAGGAAGGAAAGATGGAAGGAAGGAAGGCAGGAAGTAAAGAAAGAAGGAAGGAAGGATGAGTCCCACGTTGCCCTGCACAGGATCCAATGTAATGGGAGCTGGGGACCAGCATAGCATATCAATCACTTGAAAAATTACAAGAGTAGTATCTTACATAAAGCTATTTAGAATCTCAAATTTAACACCACCAAACATCACCATTTGGTTACTTATTATCTACATAATTATTTCTTTTATTTTGAGAGAGACAGAGGAAGCACAATCAAGGAGGGGCAGAAAAAGAGGAAGAGAGAGGATCCCAAGTAGGCTCCACACTATCAGCACAGAGCCTGGCACAGGGCTTGAACTCACAAAACTGTGATTTCATGACCTGAGCTGAAATCAGGAGTCAGACGCTCAACCTACTGAGCCACTTAGGTGCCTCTGGTTACTTATTATATTATAGTAGTCCCCCCTCATCTGTGAGGATACATTCAAAGACCTCCAGTGGATGCCTGAAACTGCTGATAGTACCAAACTCTATATATATTGTTTTTTCCTATAAATACATACCTATAATAAAGTTTAATTTATAAATTATGCATAGCAAGAGAGTAATAATAATAATAAAACAGAACAATTACAACTTATAACAGTATATTGTAATAAAAGTTATGGCAACATGGTCTCTTTCACTGTCTCATTATCTTATTGTACTGTACTCACTCTACTTTTTCTTGTGATGTTGTGAGATGATAAAATGCCTACATGGTGAAATGAAGTGAGGTGAATGACATAGGCATTACTGACTTTCTGACAATTCCTTAGAAGAAAGATCATCTGCTTCTGGACCATAGCTGATCATAGGTAACAAGTGAAACCTTGGATAAGCAGGGACTACTGTACTTTCCCTCTAGGTGGAATATCAAAAGCCAACTACTGCTTTTTAAAGAGGAAAATCCCTCCCTTTACAAATAATAGTAACTGTGGAAATTCTTACCACTTTCTTTAAACATCCAACATCAACTTCATGTACACTGAGTGGTTAGAAAATATTATTTTGATTTTATTCTTTAGGTTGTGGGTACCTTCCAAAGAAGTTACACATAAACAGAGCATGCCGAGCTTATATATTTGTGCAATCAACATATCCACAAAGACACCAATTTCAGGAATCCATTCTATTCCAACACAGTTGAAGTTAATATTTTCTTGCAGGTTTGTTTGCTTTTTAATCAAAGCATAGCAAACAGCAAATGAAAATGATAATTTTCTTTGGATCCACCATGTTTTCTACAAAGCAACCATTGGCTGTGATTAAGTGAAGACAAAACTACATGCTGTGGCAGTTGAAATACTTCTGGAATTTATTAACTTCAGTATACATGCTAAGGCCAAATGAGCTTCTTTAATTTCCATAATGAAATTGTTTTTGTAAAGTTAAAAATACTGTAATGAGGCCAAAACGGTGTGCTTTCAGGGGGCTCCCATGGTGAAACAAATGAGATTTTAGCTTCTCTAATTGGGCATACTGCAAGCTGGCTTGATGCTGTCCTCAACACAGGATGTTTGTTATCCTAACAAAAAAGAGGTCTACAGCTGTCAGCATAATGCTATATGGCTTTTCAGAGGCCTAGCTATGGGAGGAAGACTGTGCTCTCTGGCTGGGACCACCCAAAGGGAAAGATCAAGTAGAGAACTGTGCTTCTTTTCCCTGATTAAGAAGTTATTCGTAAGGTAATTTGTTTACAGCTATCAAAGGGAAGCTTTGGAAGCAACTAGGGAGAATTCCCAGAATCCTCTGAAAGAATTTTATTTGATTAAGCAATGAATATGGATATTTCCTCCCCCCCACCTTTTTTTTTTGTCCTCTTATGAATTAAATCTCATTACCTGTCAACACAAGCCTTTGGAGTCTAACTGTTCTTGTAGAAAACAAAAGTTAGGCCCATTTTGTTGAGGCGGCTATTGCCAAACTCTGTTGGTGAGCTGCCACACTGGGTACCATGGAAACAGCCTATAAACCTCTTTGAGCTTTTGGAATGGTTTTGATGTAATATTGTCTTCATTTATTTTTAACCATTACTTTCAACTACAAAGGAAAGTAAAACAGAGGGCTAGTCAAATTAATTTTTAGCCATCAGAAGTAAGTCAGTAACTGAATTTTTCTAGTTTGTAGTGGGTATTTTATTTTGGATATAAATATTTAAAAGAATCCAGAAAGATGAATAATTTGCTATAAAGTTCCCTGATATTCAGTTACATTTACTAGATGCTAGGCAAGTGAACGATTGGTATACTATCAGAAAATATGAAAAATTAATGGTATATTCACCAAATGAATTCAAATCTCCTAAATCCAATTATTCAAAGGGATAAATATTTAAAGGATAATGTAAGCTGCTATAGTAGGCTATAATTATACATTACAGTGGTAAAATGTGCATTTCCAACAGCATGGTTCCAAAATGTTCTTTTTGTATTGTTCTAGAGGAGAACATTATAAATCATCACTCAGTAGTTAGATGAAATAGATTTTATTATAGTAAAACTTCCTCCTCTTGCCCCCAACACTAATAGTTTCTGCTTTACATTAATTTGTTATTTCCAATTTGTTCAAAACATAAAATAAGTCCACTGTAATAAAACAAAAAGATGTTACTTACTATTCTACCTTTTCATAGTCTTACTTTTTGTTTCTTTTTTCCCCCAATAAGCTTTTATTATCATTTCAATGACTCTAACCAATCCTATATATTTAAGACAAACTTAAAGATAAAAGAGACTATTTGTAGGAAAATGTGTCATTTTAAATTTTGCAAATATAGGGGTTCCTGGGTGGCACAGTTGGTTAAGCGTCCAACTTCAGCTCAGGTCATGAACTCACAGTTTGTGAGTTCAAGCCCCGCATTAGGCTCTGCTGACAACTCAGAGCCTGGAGCCCACTTTGGATTCTGTGTCTCCCTCTCTCTCTGTCTCTCCCCGACTTGTGCTCTCTCTCTGTCTCTCAAAAATAAAAAACATTTAAAAAACTTAATTTTATAAATATAGAAGCTAAATAAAAGTGAATTGCTAAGTTATATGCATGAATATATTCTGCAAATAAAAGAAACAAAATCATAGCTCCAAAATGATGGTAACACCAAAAAGCGTATATGGATTAAGAATATATGATTATAATTAATGATAAGGGATCCAAATTCTGAAGTTCTAACACAACAGCAAAGGTTAGTCATTAACAGCAAAGACTTTGGAGTCCAAGTCATATAGGCTGGAATCTCAAGTCACTCTTACTATGTGGCCTCAGGCACTTTCACCCTTTAAACCTTGGTTTCCTGATACTGGGGATCATAAAAGTATCTACCTCCCTGAGCTGCTAATTCAAATGTGATCATACATACTGAGGTAGTGCATGTATATTATAAGCCCTCAGTTAATTTATGTGGTAAGGATGAAGCAATGAAGATGATAAGGAAGGTAACAATGTTACTGTGGATTAATGCCCCGTAAAATACTATGTTTGAATATACCTGAAATGATCTTCTTGATGCCTGGAAACCAAAGTTTAAGATGTCCAGAAATGGACACAGATATACATGTAGAATATATTTTGCATTCTATCACTTATGAAGAGTAGGAGAATATGCCACTCCACAACATGCCACTTTGGCATCTTGATTATTTTGAGCTGAGGGGAATTGAGAAAAAGCAAATACAGGCTACCTTTCTACCCTCCTCCTAACTACCTGAAAACAGAACATAAATTCCTTTTGCAGTGTGTTTTCCTACCACGCTTCCCCTCATATCCTGTATCAGGCAGGGGATAGCCTTAACGCAGAGACAAGATGGCACCAAGAAAGAGTCTACACAGCCAAATGTTACTAACTAGCCTTTATCTACTATTAGATTCCCCATATATATTTACCTTCCCAAAATTTGCTGCCTGTAGAAGCTCAAAGTCTTTTTCCATGTTCTTGTCACTTCTCTATAATTTTATTATTCTTCTATCAAGATGCTATATAACCCCAAGTTCTAACTACTCTTTTGAGTTATTAATCACTGAGTATTCCCACATGTATGTGTGATGCATGTGTTAATAAACTTGTTTTTCTCCTGTTGATCTGTCTTTTCTTGGTCCAATTTGCAATCCCCCTGTCAATGAACCTAAAATGAATAGAGGAAAAAAGATATTTTTTTCATCCCCTACATTTAATGCAAAATACAGCGTTTTAGGTGGGAGGTACATAAAATGTCTTCATGTTATAGACAAAAGTGACTGAAGAAAGAGGAGTCAGGATATATGTTTAGTTAAAAGGAAAGGATGAAGAGATGAAGACAATGGTGGAGCCAATGATGGGTCAGACAGTTCCACAAGGAGATCTGATACCAAGAACAACTAGAAGAGAAACCCTACCAAGGAATGAAAATCATCATTCAACAGAAAACTTCAAAGAGTAGAAGCAAGCTTCTTACCATTGGAACTGTCCAGACTGGAGCCATATGCACCAAAATTTCTTGGAGAAAACAGATCAATAGGAGAGAAGACTGTAGTATGATTTGTTAATGGAAGTCTATCAAACAAACTGTGAGTCTTCTCTCCAAACATGCCAAAAAATTATGGTTTCCCAAGCATGAGAGTCTTCCATGAATCCCAGCTACAGGAGTTACCTCATTTTTCTCCTATATCAAAAGTAATTGCATGTCCCCTCAATCTTTGGCTTTTCATAACATTTAGCTAAGTCTACTTCATGATGAATATATCGCATAATAGTGAAAATTGCTATATGTGAAGACAAAAACAAGAAAAATGTGGTTAGATTAAATTGAATTATTTACATTAAATATGTCACTAATAATCAATGAGCAATACTTATTAATAATGTTGATCCACACAGTGTCTAGTGCTGAAAGTCACTATTTGGTAGTAGTAGATCAGAAATAACCATTTTATGGCCACTGAAATGGTTTTCTAAATGATTTATATAAATAAGTAATAATAATAATAACCTACTTTTATAGTCTCAAATCCTTTATGTTGTGTGGGCATCACAATTCACTAACTGACCATTTTAAATTCAAAATATACATGTGTGTGCATGCACATGCAAATGTGCGCGTGTGTGTGTGTGTGTGTGCACATTCTTAAGAGAGAGCATTTATTCATTTATATTTTCAGAATGAATTTTCAATTGTGTAAAGCCTTTTGCAACATCTCCACTCATCTCAGACATGAATACTGTAACATGTATGGGCATAGCTGAGGCAAATTTATCATGACAGCAACCAAATAATAAATCTGTATCTCTATAACCAGTTCCATTTCCGAATAATTTCTCTGTCGCACATTATTTTAGGCTGGCAGATTGCTCCATCTTTTTTTTTTTTCTCTTTACTTTGGGGTTAAACTGCACTTTCGAATTCACATTATTTTGCAGATAGCATGTCACCTTCACTTAAGTTGCTATAGCTGGCATTTCTTTTCTATCAGCTGAAGCAGTTAATTTACTTGCATTGACCAGCCAACAGTGTAATCTACCACCTGATAATTGTGTTCTCAGGTCACCAAATTCTTAAAAGACAAAGAAGAAGACTTAATTTTTGCAATTTTATCGTTTGAATTCTTATGATTTGATCTTAAATTCTTTGATTTGCTGAGGAACTCCATGATGGGTAGAGTGGGATTTTTTTTTTTTTCTCAAATCACATTTATCCATCTGTGTTGTGCTTAAAATAGGAGGACACTTTCACATTGTACTATAACTGACGTAGCAATACTGAAATTTCAAACATAGTGAGATGTAAAAAGGGTATATCTGTAAGGGTCACTGGATAAGTTATTTCTTCACATACAGGCTGGTTATTCCAAATAAAATAATTATTGTTATTGATATGATTAAAAAAATGGAGAGCGCTATTGGAGGATCTAAAGAATAAACATGATGCAATACCAAAACAAATGTGCTCCACAGTGTCCACATGCCAGCAATTTAATACTGTAAAGCTGGAATGGAAATATTTTGGAAAGCTACTAAATCACACCAAAAGTAAATACTTCTGTTAATCCAGAAATGTTAGACAATTTAAACCTGCTATAGTTGAATTTCACAGCTATTTTAGTCTTCTGTAAATAATTACTATTTCTACTTTTCTCTAGACAATTATAATACCAGAAAATGCTAATTCATACTTATCAAGATAAGCTCCAGCTAGAAACCAGAAACGTCCTCTCTTCAGTCTGTTACTTTATTTTGGGCTAAGAAACGCAGTTTTGACAGTGGGGCCATCTGCTACTAACTTTTTTCCTCATCATCATGCCAGTCCAGTCAAAAGCAATTAAGCCTGTTTTGCCATTATAATATGTAGATAATGATGATAAATTATAGCTTTAAAATGAGTCTCAAATTATGCATACGCTAGGTATTTTCCTTACAGCTACTGATATAAAAGATATTCCTGTACTTGTGAAATTTTTTCAGCTATTTTATTAATGATGTTAGCTCTATAATGAGCTACCTACCAGGATATTTTGCAGGCACATAGCCTAGCAGTCATTATAAATCTATTTATATCCCAGCAAGATGTTTCTCCAAGTGGAGAGCAGAGCCCTAACATTCTGTATCGCTGTTGAACAAAATATATAGCACATACAGCTCTGACTTGCTATGTTTTATTATGTCACATAATCAATAAAACACATAAATACCACAAATAAAAAGTAGCAGGATGAAAATTCTATGGCTCTGGCACAACATGGGGTTATATAGCAGAGAGAAGATGAGGTTTAATGATTCCTAGGAACAATACAAAACTATCATTCTTGAGGCAAGCCATACATTACCTCTGATTTCCATCAAAAATGTTTGGACTTCTTTCAATGTAGAAAGTATGAATAAGCCAATGTTCCAAAATGGTGACTAACGTCAATCTTATTTTAGGAATGCCAATGGAAATTGCCATCTTTGACAACTCTACTGTTTGATCTAGCTTTTCGAATTTGTGACTGCTGGTGTAATTATTTTTTTCAGAAGATCTATTTCAATTTTGCCCCCACCTTTTAATTATGGAAAAAAAACCAGACATGCAGTAAATGCCCTCAATATCCCAGGAAATCCAATTCAAATAAACTCAATTGTTGTATCCTATTTCAAATTATAGCTATTTAAGATACCACCCTCTTCATAGGTAACTAATGTGGCTTTGCTAATTGAGAGTCACAGCACTGAAGCCCTTCTTTTACTGTTTCCTGCCATTGTTTTCTCTAGCAGGAAATCATTTGGCATGATAAACATGTATTAATTATGGATAATCAAATTTCTGGGTTTTTTTTTTTTCATCAAAACACAGAGCAGGGGGAGAAAGAAAGGTACAGTTTTGTCCAAAAGAAAAGAAACTTAGCAACACTGGAAAAATGTTCCACATAGCAGTTGTTCATTACAGCCTATCTCTTTCATTACTGTGTAACACTCATAAATAAGTCAGGGGGAGGAGGAACATGGGAAAATGAGAAACTCGCCAATTATATTTGCCACAACGCTATATAAATGGATGCAGCTTATTGATGTTGTAATAGGTCTTCTCCTGAACTATATTGGAAACAGGAATCTCAATTGTGGCTAATCATCCATTTGCAGACAAAGGCATTATTCATCATGACTCACACAAGGACCCACCTCGATTTCACATCATTCTTCAAATCATTTTAGGGCATACCCTTAGCATCTCAGTGTGCTTCCCCAGACAAACACAAACAGCAGGCACTTACCCAGGGCACACAAATTGCCAACTATAGAAACCAACAGTGTGGGAGGAATTTGGTATTTTGCTTTTTGTCCCTTATTTATAGTGTGGAGCCTTTCAGCAATAACAAAGTTTTACAGTATGGGAGATGTATGGTCAAATTCTTACATTGGGGAAAATATTTCATATCTTAGAGAAACAATGAGATTGCTTCCCCTCAGTTCCCCATCTGTTTAATGAAATGTGTGTTGTGAGTGAACGTATGAAAATAATGGTTAAAAAAAAAGTATTCAATGTGCCAGAAAACAGCTTTTGCAATGCACAACTTAAATATTCTAATATTGGCCTTAGCAGGGAAAGCGAAAAGAGCAGAAATATGATACGATAGGAATATAAAATAGAAGTGAAGAGAGACTAACAGGGAGGAAAACAGGCAATTTCAAATAACATGAAGAATGCAGAATGGCACCAGTGTTTCTCTGGCTTTGAGAGATGCCTAAATAGAGGAAGCCGAGGACTGCACAGCTTCTCTCTAAAGTTAGGCTGTGGGAAGAGCAGTATCATGGAAGCAGTTTGGGAACCTCTCAGCTCAGATGTTGGCTACAGCTCCACCAGCTGTGTAATCTTATTTTTCCCAAGCCTCTATTTCTTCTTCGATCAAGTGGATAAATGTAGCTACCTTATAGGATTTGCTATGAAGACCGAAAGAAACATCACATAAAAGTATCTGCTCATGTCCCTTGGACCTTATAAGTGTAACAAATGGCATTTGTCATTATCACCTCTTATGCCCAGAATTTATCTCCATTTAAAACTATTTTCCTAATTTAAAAAGTTGTATCATCATGTACATGGGAGATATTTTCTTCTGATTCCCATTATCATAAAACATGCTTTCTCCCCATAATTAGTGGACACTCTACACAATGAAGACCTCCACCCACTCTGCCCTTTTTAGACAGCCAGGAGAGTATGATTCCCCAAACCTATGGTTTTCAATCTTGGTTGCACATTACAACACCTTGGATTTTTTTTAAATAAGAATTCTGGAGACTCTGATCAATTTGATGTGGGCTTTAAGATTCCTTAAAGCTATCCAGACAATTCTGATGTGCAGCCAGAGTTGAGCCCAGGGCTTCATCCCATTAGGTGTGTAGACAAAACAGGGTAAGCAAGCAGAGGTGTGGTGAGTCATGGGGTAAAATCTAAGCTCACTAGTAAGCATAGATCCCTTTGCTTTAGTTCCTATTTTTAAAGGAAGGAATCTCAGTGTGGTTTTGATTTGTATTCACCAGAGTGGCTAAAATGAACAACTCAAGAGACTATAGATGCTGGCAAGGATGTGGAGAAACAGGCACCTTCCTACACTGTTGGTGGGAATGTAAACTGGTACAGCCGCTCTGGAAAACAGTGTGGAGGCTCCTCAAAAAACTATCA
>CM053571.1:22670246-22710279 GCA_028646485.1 Cryptoprocta ferox
GGGGGGTGATGGTCATGGTGGAGGACACTTGTGGGGAAGAGCACTGGGTTTTATATGGAAACCAACTTGACAACAAACTATAAATTTAAAAAATAAATAAATAAATAAAATGAAGGAAAACATTTTCTATTCTGGAAGGGTAAGTGGCATTTGATTCACAATATCTTTTAAAGCCAGTCTAAAACCAGCTAAGTAAATATAACATATTCCATTTTTCCCACTTGGCCTCTTCGTTCTCATTAGCAGCTGCCAATGTGTTGCCATATTTTTATTTCCCTTGCCAGGGAAGGCAAATTGCTCCCTAAAGAGTATGTGCCAATCAAGAGGATGGCAAAGATGGTATGTGGATCATCAGCCTCCATTAGCATCCTTCCCTCTGACCACACAAAAGCATAAATTATTCTCCACATGATCTTGGGGTCCAGCTTTCAGGCCACTTATCTATCCCCATGTTTGGTTTCTTAAACTTTGGCATCAGGCCACAGTGTCTTTCCATATTTTTTTTTTCAAAATCCTGGGAATATAGTGAGTTTTTTCTTAGTATTTAATTATGAATATATAGTACTTCAAAGGAAATGTATTTAAAAAAAAGTATCCTCACCATCTTTTAGTTAAATCCTTTTCTAGAAATTAAAAGGTAACTTATCTGAAATGAGACCCAAGACTGATTTACCTGAAAGCTAATCTTACTGTGTTCCATAAAGTCTGTTAATTCCTTTAATTCTCTATTCAGGGGAAATTAAGCCACCCACCTACTCTTTTTATTAAGTTCTGCATTGTGTTACCTCCTCTGTACAGTTCTGTAGCAGTAGTTAACTGATAAACACTAACCCAGCTCTGTTGACATTAGTCAATTATGCTAGTGCCAAACAAAAATAGTGAAGAATGAAAACATGCTGTATGAACTGTTGTCCTCAAATAGCCATATTGATTTCAGCTCTGTTTTATGCAGACAAGGGTTTTCTAAGCAGAAAACAAAGAGGGGAAAGAAAATGCCCTGTTTTTTGTTTGTTTGTTTGTTTATTTGGTTGGTTTTTAAAACTTTCTGCACTGTTGTCAAGGGGAACAAAATATGCCACCCCAAAATATGCCACTTTGGCATATTGATTGATTTGAATTAAAGTTACTTAAGATATGTAGGTGCAAGACGTGCAAATCGACCCTCTCTTCTCCCCCTGGCCCCCAAAAGCAGGAAATGAATCTCCCATGTGAAATGTAACTTCTCTGTACCAGAAGGTAGAGAGATATCCTTATCACCAGAGATAGGAATTGCAGGGCCAATAAAGCTATATCAACACACATTGTTACTACTTTACTAATTAGCTACCCCAAGCCCAAACTCCTTTGTTTTGTCAGTTCTTCAAATTGTTTCTGTGTCTAAAACATATAAAAGCTGCCTGCTTTGGTCACTTCTTTGTGCCTCATATCTTTGGGGCTCCAGTGTATAAAAATTAAATTTGTCTGTCTCATGTTAATCTGTCTTATGTCTATTTATTAGACCAGCCAAAGAACCTAGAAGGGACGAAGGGAAACGTTTTCCTTCCCTATAGAAGTAGCACTAATTTAGAGTGGATATTTGGATTTTATCCTCCTCTCAATATAGTTTTTTTTTTTTTTGAAAATGTTTAGAACCTATTTAAAAAGGTTAAGAAGGTCTGTTGGTCTGTTACTGTGGCAACAGTCATCCCCAAGACACAGCATAACTAATAAGTTAACTAGATGCACCTAGCTCCAGCCATCCAGCATATGCCATAAAACTAAACTGCTGAGAATCACTGGCAACTTTGCTGAGGGAGGAATGGTGCAAACTGGTACACCAGGGAAGCCGATAATCCAATTTAGAAGTGCAGATTCTCATTTCAGTTTCATTGGCATGTTCATTTTGAACTAAAGGGATCTGAACAGTAATTCTATAAACAACCAGCACTTAGAAATCAGAGGCAACAAGATTCTCTAGAGGTATAATTGCTTTTAAACCAGGCAACCCGAAATCGTTGTCTGCCTGGTGCAACAGCGAGAAGGGAGGAAACTATTTCAGCTGGGAAAACGGGTAGCTGGCCAAAGAATACTGCAAGCTGGGCACGGCTTGGGTATCTCAATATTCCCAATAATGTAATTCAGTTCGATAAAATTCTACAGGGGTTTTTGTAGCTCTTACAATTTTATTAGGCACCATCCATTTTACATAAACTAAGTTTTGCGATTCAAATTTCATAATATCAGGAGAACTAATTATATAAAGAAGACCTGTTTCAAATCACAGGTCTGCCATCTCACCATCAGAAGCAATGAAAACTTTGCTAGGTAACATAACCTCTCTAATCCTAGCAACACTGTGTCTAAAATGGGGACAATAGTTGTATCTATTGCCTAGGTTACCAGTACCAAATAGAAGAGTACGTGTGTTTATCACAGTTCTCAATAAATGTTAGCCCTCATTGGAGCGCCTGGGTGGGGCGGCTCAGGTCTGATCTTGCGGCTCCTAAGTTTGAGGACCGAAACAGGCTCTGGGCTGACATCTTATAGCCTGAAGCCTGCTTCGGATTCTGTGTTTCCCTCTCTCTCTGCCCCTCCCCCACTCACGCTCTGTCTCTCAGAAACAAATAAACATTAAAAAAAATTTAAGTGTTAGCCCTCAGTATTAGAAACCATTCATTTATCTATCCTTTGTGTTCATATTTTGAATATCAAAGAATCTACTGCCCATAGCAATATGTACATGCTTCTCTAGCAGAAGGAAACTACTCCAACAGAAAGGGGATAAAATGATGTGTAGAATTGTCTTTCCTGATTATTTGGGGATAGAGAGCTGTATACACACAGTTAGCAACATTCAAAGACCTGAGTACCTAAGTTAGGAGCTTTAAAAGGTGTTCTTATGAGTCAAGTAACAATAATAATAGTAGACCACTCTAATTAGGACTTCATCCCTTCTACCGCACTTTGTGAAGGTCACCAAAGACCTCTGCATGGTGGCGTGTTGCACCTTCACGACTCCCTCCTCTACGCTGCCCCTTCTGCCCTTGGCTTCCAGAGCACCACATTCTCCTAGGTTTCCTCTTGGTCACTTGTCACATCTTGGTTCCTCCCCTCTTCCATAACCTTATAAATGTAAAGTGCCTCTAGGCTCACTTCTTGGTCCTCTTCTTCATTTACTCTGACTCCCTCCAGGTTCCCACCTAATCTCATGGATTTACATGTCATGTATATGCAGACAGGTCTCCCATTTATATCTCCAGCCTTGACTCCTCTGAACAACAAGCTACCTACTCAGTGTTCCTACTCTGGCATCTAAAAGACATCTCAAAATCAGCATGTCTAAACAGAACTGAACCTCTCATAGGCCTCTAAAACCTATTCTACCTAAATCTCCATTACAGTTCATGGCAATTCCATCCTTACAGTAGAGACACCCTTGACCTTTCCTTCTTTCACACTCTACATCCAATCTTTTCAGAAATTCTGTTGGCTCTGCATTCACAGTATATCTAGAATCCAGTCACTTCTCACAACCTCAACTGCTATCACCTTTGTGTCAGCCACCAAATCCTCTTGCCTGGATAACTGCATTAGCCTTTGAGTAGGTCCCTCTACTTTTACCTTTGCCCCCTATAATCTATTTCTATCACAACAGTCAAAGGAATCCTTTTAAAACATAAGTCAGCTCATGCCATTCTTCAAAACTGTGCAATAGCTTCCCATTTCATTACAAGACAGGATCCTACATTGTCTGCCTCTCCCACCCTCCAACCTCATTCCCTATTACTCAATCCCCAATTCATTTCTTTCCAGCCACTCTAATCTCATTGTTTCTAGAATGTTCCAGGCATGCTCTTTAGGACTTTTGCATTAACTGTTCCCACTGCCTGCCACATACATGAGTCAGAGGATGGTGATTCCATTCCCAGATTCAGGGATAGATCCTGACTAATAAAGCCAATTGGAGCATGACATTAGCTGGTGGCAGCCATTAGTCCTGGGCTGGTAAGGTGCTCTAGTAAGACTAACAAGAAGGGCTTTGATCCCACACTGGCAGGATAAGTTTCCCTCTTACTTGAACAAGAAAGCATGGAGCCCAAGATTGCCACTGGCAGCCATCTTTCAACCACAAGGAGAATTAGCCCTATCAGGGAGTCAGTGTTAAAAATTGGAGAGACAGAAAGAACCTGGGCCTTCAATGACATCTTTGATCCCTGATCATACCATAACTGTAACTCTTCCCATCTCTGGCCTTGCAATTATGTAACATAAGTGACGTTTTTAATATTTAAGCTAGTTTGACTCAGGTGTCTATTACCTGCAGCCAAAGACATTCTAAAGATGCAGAGGTTAACAAAATAAAAATGTCACACATGAAAAGGTGAGATGTAGGGTTGAGCCAATTGTGTCTGCTAGATTTCACTAATCCCTAGACCTTGACTCCTGGCATTATGTCACATCTATAAAATGGAAGTATTAATTCATATACCATGTCATATCTCAACAATTAAATAAAATTTTGTTAATCATAAAACACCTAAGTGTTAATTACATTTGATCTTTAAGTGTTTTATCCTAAAGCACCAGGTAAATTTTTTATATATTAAAGGTTATTGGGTAATTCTGTTCCATCTGAAAATCCTGCAGCTCTACCTCTGAGATTGGTATAGATTGGAACTCCTTCTACCCATCTCACTTCATCTCATCTCATAAGCCTAGTCTCCTTCTACCATCTCACTTCTAACCATCTCACTTCATCTCATCTCATAAGCCTAGTCTAAGCCACCACCACATTACATTAGTGCCCCCCCCATCCCGCCAATCTCATCTGTTTTCATTCCTGCCCTCTAAAGTCTATCTTCCTCACAGAAATGAAAGAGATCCTTTGGAAACATAATGCAGACCATGCCACTCCTCTTCTCAATACCTTCTCAAGTCTTCCTATCTCTCCATCCAGGCCTCAACCCCTCTGTAAACCATCTCCTCCTTACTCTCCGTCCTCACTCTGCTTTGGTGCTACTGCCTTCCTTGTTCTTCCTTGAACACAAGCAAGCTCCTACCTCCTGGCCTTTATACCCATTGTTCCTCTAACTGGAACATCCTTTCCTAAGATGTTCACTTGATTCCCTCTCTTACCTTACCTCAAGTCTCAGCACAAATACCATCTTATTGGTGGGACCTACTCTCAATACCCCACATAAAACACCAGTCTCCATATCCCTATCTCCCACTACACCTCCCACTACTCCCCTCATACCTTGCTTTACTTTTTTTCATAAGCTCTGATGTATATCTATTAATATATCTGCCTATGGTCTACCTCCATCAGCTAGAGTCCAAAGCTCCATGAGAGCAGGGGTGATGTTTGGAAAACTGTTTTATCCCCAGTATCCCCAGCCACAGGCACACTCTAGTGACTGAAGAAAAAGAAATGAAGCTAGGTCAAAATAATAGAACACAGTATTGGCTGTGTTATTTTACATGTATTTGTTTGGACAGCCAGACTTCTGGGCTCTTGGAGAAAGAACTCTATCCCCAGTGAGCAGTAAAGGGTTAATTCAGCAGGCTTGGGTGGTTGAACCCGCATATTCCAAAATAAGTACCAGCCCTTGACCAGCTTTGGGGAGATAACCTCTAAAGCCTTGTAATATCATGCCCAATAAAGTGTCTTTGTATACCTGGAGTCTTGGGCCATACCAGATAGTTCATGTTAATAATGTGATTTATGGTGAGTGCTTGTTTTTGTTTGCCTTGGGCCCTGCACCCTATGGTATCAATTTGACCTCTGTGGAGGCCGGAAACTCAGGCAGCTAAGATCATTTATGTGGATGCTCCATGCCTATGAGACTGACTCCCAAGAAAAGGCTTGGACACAGAGCTCAGCTGAGCCTCCCCTGGTCGATAATACTTCATGCATGTTGTCATACATCATGGTTGGGAGAACTAAGCACCACCTGATAACTCTGAAAGGGGACAACTAGAAACCTGAACTGGTCTGTCCCGGACTCTACCTCACATGCTTTTATCCTTTACTGATTTTATTTTTTTAACATTTATTTATTATTGAGAGACAGAGACAGACTATGAGGATGGGAGTGGCAGAGAGAGGGAGAGACACAGAATCTGAAGCAGGGTCCAGGCTCCGAAATGTCAGCACAGAGTCCGAATGCGAGGCTAGAATTCGTGGACCACAAAATCATGACCTGAGCTGAATTCAGACACTTAATCAACTGAGCCACCCAGGCACCCCTATCCTTTACTGATTTTAACGTGTATCTTTTGCTGTAATAAGCCATAAACATAAATGTAATAGTTCTTCTGAGTTCTTTGAGTCCTTCCAGTGAATCATCAAATTTGAGAGTAGCCTTGGGGACCAGTGACACATGCAGCATTTAGCACGGTGTCTGGCACATAAGGGTGTTCAATAAAGGTTGACTGAGTAAATAAATGATGAACCAACTTACACAATGGATTCATGGCATATTAACCACCTACCCAAATTCTTCCTTTCTCTCCACTCTCTCACTCTGCCCCTCCTAATACATGTTTCCTTTTTTTCCCCACTCTAATTTAAAATACCAGATATAACCACTGTCTAGTAAAACAGCAGCCTTTAAAACTGTCACCAAACATAAGAACGGTTGATAGAAAGGTAAGATTCAGAGATCAAGACCATTTGAGTAAACAGAGCTCCACCTCTGCAGATCACCTTTCAGGCCAGCATTCTGCATGAGATAATTTGCTTTGCTGCCTGACTCCTGCCTTTCTGACCTGGCTTGAACCCAGCCCAGGAATGTATCCACCAAGATCTGGCTCCAGCTCTTCCTCACTGTTCCTCATGGAATAAATAATAAGGGAACCTTCTTTGTTTGCATGGGATTTGACAGCACAGTGACAGACAGGACAAGGAAGCAGCCATGGCCTTAGCTTGGCTGCACTTACACTGCTCATGTAAAATGACACGTGTATGTGTGAGATTTAACGATGAATGGTAACATTCAAGGTCTTGAGTGGGTTTCCTCTAGCCCACTCCACTGGCATCTATCATTTTAATAGCCACCAAGGAAGAAAAAACATAGTTCTCATTAATATCCTGAGTTTGACCTTCCACTTGTCTTGAATTGAAACTCACGTACAGTCTGGAATGCAATTGTGTCTATTAAAAGAATGGAGAAGTCTTCTTTCCTGGTATTAATTCATTTTTTCCATGAAGTACAAAACAAAGAGGAAGAAAGTCAGGGCTGAGGTGCCCAAGGTTATGATGGGATGGCTATTTCTTGTTGAGGTTCTCCAATTAAGGAGAAGACAAGATAGTCTGCTACACTCAAAATTAAGGTAAGTTTCTTATGAAATCATTTGTCTAAAGAAAAAAAAACATGAAAATAACCTATAGGCAGAAGTTTCCAGAATTAAAAAGATCAAACCCACTGATTCTAAGATACTTGACAATCAAATAAAAATTGGGCAGAGTCAATTTCTGTTTCTTGTAACCAAAGAATCCTAAATAGCAGACATTATATATTACTTTAAGATGGATCCACACTAGAATCTGTCATAGAATGGTTCAACTGAGGCACCACAGATATGAGTCTCCAGTGTAGTAATAACAATCATAGTGAAGCAATCATATCCCAATGATATTTGCCTTTGTACTGGATGTAGGCAGAAGATGGGACAAAGTATTCATTGCTGAGCAAATGAACAATGAAAACAAAGGTGAAATTTGGTCTTCTTTTTTTTTTAATGTTTATTCCATTTTGAGAGACAGAGAAGAGACAGAACACAAGCACGAGTGGGGGAGGGGCAGAGAGAGAAGGAGACACAGATTCTGAAGCAGACTCTGGGCTCTGAGCTGTCAGCACAGAGCCCAACAAGGGGGTCAAACCCACGAACCGTGAGATCATGACCAGAGCTGACTGGACACTTAACCAACTGAGCCACCTAGGTGGCCAAATTTGGTCTTCTTAAGCACAAAAGGCAGCAAACTTTTAATCACTCATAAAACAATTATACATAGTATGGGTGGGCTGATTTAAAAAGCACTTGTACTTGAATGTAACAAATATAGAATTTCCTTTCAAAACTTATAGTTCTGGTTTTATAGTTTTTTTTTAAATTTAATTGGATTATATTAACGATAATAAGCCCAGTTTAATGGTCGTTAGAATAAATTTCTTTTAAAGAGAACAGAGCATATCACTGGTCTTACAGCATCTTCATTATTCTTTTCCAAAAGACTTTGATGCAATCATTCAGACAATTTTAAAGATAATTATATAACATGTACTCTAGGTACACCATAGAATGATGTCTTATGAACTATACAATCTCTACCCTAGCGAGTTTCCAACTTAATTGGGAAGCTAAGGCATTGACAGGCCCATGAAAAATTAAGTTAAAAAAGAAAAGTAGCAGTAAGATACAAGAGATTACTCAAGAAGAGATCCAAATCTGGTCCCTATCTTTGAGTGTTTCATAACAAAACTAGAGAGGCAGACAGTTAAAAATAGATCTGTATTAAAACAGAGTCCATTCTATATCAGCAACATAAGAAAACGTAATGTGAGAAGACAGAGAGAACCATTAATTCTGTCTCATATGTCTGTGAGGGCTTTATACAGGAGGTTAAAACTACTATGGAACTTGCAGGATAAGCATGATTTAGTATGGCTGGGATGAGGAGAAAAGCATTCTAGCCTGAGGGAATTGTAAAAATAATATTAGAACAAACTCAGCTATCCAAGGCAGTGGTGAGTAGGCCACTGTGCCTGGACTATGAGACACATGGGTGAGTCAAGAGTCAGGTAAGACCATGCTAGTTTATTTGCATTTTAACCTAAAGGTAATGAATGAGTAGGCAAGTTCTGGTGTTTAAGTAGGAACAACATGACCCAATTTCGATTTTATAAAGGTCATTCTGTCAACTACATAAAAGACAGATTGAAGGGAGAAGAAATTAGAAGTAGAAAGACCAACACTTCATTCATCTATATGCTCATCTGCCTACTCTTTCAAGTGTGTTAAGTAATGGCTGCCAGAGTTTGATTCTTTGAACAAAGGTTGCAAACTCATGAGCCATGGACAGATCTGAACTCCAGCTATGTTTGGCACAGCTTATTTTGCTTATTTAATTTGACCCAAACTTTAAAATGAAAGGATTCCACATAAAAAATCTAGACTTTAATCTTCTCTGAAAAATCAGATCTGGCAAAACTGGACCCAAATTCCCAGACAAAGCTGAGTTAGTATATAAACCCCTGAAAAAGAGGCATCAATAGCAAATTTTCCAAAGTCCTCATTATTTACATTTTGTCCCTGACATTGAAGCTAATTGTTAGTGGCCACTATCACTGTGCTTACCCTGCTGACTAACTGCCTTCGTACTGATGTAACTATCAAAAATGGGAAAGTAAGAAAAAGATGGAGAAAGCAGCTCATTTCAGGAAAAATTGCATATTTCTTTACAGAAATGATGAACTGCTCATGTTTTTAATGCAAACCCAGTTTCTGTGTTGAAAGAATAAGATGCCCTTCTGCTTATATCATCTCGTCATACTCATCTGTGTTACCTACTTTGCATTTGAATTTCTAACCCTAAAGATAAAGGGAAGTTGAAGGTAGGCCTCCCAAGAAAGTGACATTTGAGCCGAGACTTAAGGCATGGGTAAAAGTAGAAGCTAGCTTTTTAAAGCCTTCTGCCACTTCTGTATAGTAACCTCAGATATTCACCAGAATTACCTGGGTTTCTAATTAGCATTTGCCTCCTTTAAGTTGCTTCTAGTATCCTAGGAGTGAGGCTACTGATGAGATAAGGGCCTGCGACAAGTCACATATTAATTTAACAAATATTTATTAATCATTCACCTATAGTTACCCCTAAATTACTTACCTACAGTCACAAAGGTACAAAGACTGTTCCCTACTAGAAGTTAGAGAGTACTAGAAGCACAGTTGATGTGGCCACTGACACTTGGCATCAGTGTCAGGGATAAAATATAAATGGTGAAGACTATGGGAAATTGATTACTGATGTCTCTTCTTTAGAGGTTCATTTACTACACAATTTCAGCTGAAAATATGGGTCCAGTCTTACCAGATTTATTCTGGCACTCTGGTTTTTGGCACTCTGCTAGGTTTGGGAGGTACAGCAGCAATCAAGACAGATATGTACTAAAGTTTGCTTGCCTTCTAGCTAAGAAGACAGACAATTAGATAGCAAACTGTAATAAAATATAAATGATATATGAGATGAGATTAGAGCACAAAGCAGGGGCACTGTATCAATTAGGAATGCTTTCAGCTGCAAGGAAAAGAAAATACAAATGATGGTGGCTTAAACAAATAGGGCCTATTTTTCTTATATAAACAAGAAATGAAGTGGGCTGATGTTTATGTGTAGTTCCAAAATGACTGGACTGGTGTTCTGTGATTTTCTAGGCCTCTCCTTCATAGTCACATGAGATATTTACAATGCATGATGGACAAGAATTGGTTTTTCATACAGAGAGAAAGGGGAGCAAGAACCAAGGATGATACGGAAGTGAAAAAATTTCCCAAGATGGTAATCATGGGAGAAAGACCAACTTCCTCTGAAAAAGAAAAGTTGTCAACTAGGTGGCTGGTTATATAGCGATCTTGCCTGGGAGAAAGATCTAAACTGAAATCCTATCCTTGGGAGTCATTTTGAACACTGATGTCTTTACCCACCCAATATCTCCTTCTTTCTCTTTTAGTAACATGACCCTTTCTGCCACAGAGAACTTATTTTGCATAGTTCAAATGGGGCTAACACTATCCCCTTGCTCCTGCTACCACAGGAACAGACATGTGACCTCGACGTGGCCAATCAGAATACTCATCACTCTAGCCATAGGGATTCAGTTAGAAATGGACCAATCAAAGTCCTTTCTGGAGATGGGGAGAAAACACTCTCTACTGGGATTTCTAAATAGGCATAAGGAAATCTTGAACTAGAGAGAAGAAATGGACCTCAGAGCACATACAGCCAGACCTGATGCAAGTCAAGCACTGTATGTTTCCAGTATGCAAACCAAGAGAATATCTTTTTTTATTTAAATTTAAGCCACTTTGTATTAGGGCTATGTCTGTTGAAACTAAGAGATATTGACTAATACAGAATCGTCAATATTTTGATGGTAATTAAAGCCACTGAAGTAGATGAGGTCACCCAGGAGAAAATGTGTAGAGTGAGAAGGAAAGTATACCTGGGATAGAGTCCTGAGGATACCAGATATTAAAAACCCACAAAGGAGACTGAGAAAGATATCCAGAGAGGCAGGAGAATAGCCAGGAGAAATGGAGAGAATATGAAGATGGAGAAAAACAGTCTTCAGTAGCAAACATCACCAGAAGAGTAAATAAGCATGGCAAATTCAGGAGCTGTTGATAAGGAGAGCTTTTGGAATCTTGGCAGAAGCAATGTCAGTGGGGTTCAGGAGCAGAATGGGCAGAAGACAGAGTGCAGTTAGTTGCATAAACTGGAAGCATGGATATTGTGAAAACTATGGTAAGCTACTCTTTTAAGAGTTGTGGCTATGAAGGAGATGAAAGAGAAGGATAGCAGCTGAAGATGAGACACAGGATCAAGGAAGGATTTTTCATTAAAATTGGATATATTTAAATGGTCATAGGCTCCACTGGTTAGGACTCTGGCTTGTAAATGACAGAAACCAAATTCACATCGACTCAAGGACAGAAAGGACTATAACGGCTCAGTCACTCCAGAGGCTGATGCAGTAGGATACAGACACCTCTCCATGTCTCTAGGAATTTCCTCTTACCCTCCACAGCTCTGCTTTCAGACAGGCTCTTATTAAGGGCTGGAAAAATGGTCAAAAGCGGCTCCAATTAGCACCCCCAGTGAAAGAGGAGTGCCATTTCTCAAGGGTCCTATGGACAATCCTATGTCAATGGATTGACAATGAGTGTTTTAAAGACTGAGAGACAAGTTGGGTCAGCCCTATCTTAACCACAGGGATGTGGGTGTGAAGGTGGTCTGGTTCTCCACTGGAAGAGTGGGTGCTGTTATCAGACATGGCACTGGAAAAACAGGTAAGAGGCAGGAGTTGAAAGACACTATGGCAATGAAATTGGCAGAACTTCACACCAACTGGTTTGGGGCTGGCAGAGGGCTGACAGAAGAGGCTGATAAAGAAGTCTAAGGTGACTTTGAACCTTACAGATTGGCCAAGTAGGTGATGATGAAACCATATAGTGAGAAGTTGGAAGAAGGAAGAAAGTGAATGCTGATAGCTTAAAAACTCTGTGATTAGGTACCCTTTTAGGATACTTTCAACTTAACGTTTTGTAGTACTGAGGGATTGAACAAATAGGAATTTGTTCAAGGAACTAAGCCTTAAACAAATAGGAATGAGATAGCATTCAAGTAGGTAGTCATAAAAATCAAGATGCAGGAATAAAGTTGAGATATTCTGGGCACCAGTAGCATCCAGAGAACACTGCCACAGCTGAATTTAAATATTCATGATTTATGGTCTCTACTTAAATGGTCACCAAACCCTAGGAATACTAATTCAAAATTGAAAGGAAGGTCTGAACCATCAGGAATTAATACAGGATTTTGTCTGAAGAATTCAGGAAGTTGTATCTTGTTCAGTAAGTAAAGAGAGCCATGACCTTCATGAGTATGAGAAACTGGGCTATGAGGGCCCAAGGCTAACATAACTTAGGCAACCTTTCATTAACTTTGGTCCCTTTTGCAAAGGAGGACAGAGCATCAAGAGAAGTAAAAGCAGAATTCTGCCTGCTTTACTTTCATGTTATTCAAAAAATGATTTAATATAAGAATATACCAATATGAATGGAAAGGAGCTCTGTGGAAGGTCTAATATCAAGTGTATTAAAAATGTATGACACACTGTATATTCTCACAGGTCCCTATCCAGAACCTCTACAGCTGATAAAATAACATAAAAATGTGATTAATAATATTGTAAATCCTGTTGATTGGAAAACTCAGGGACATATGACAGATTGACCTGACTCTTTGATTTAAGCCAATATCACTGAAATAACCTTTCATATCCTGAGAAAGAATAATGTCTTGCTTCCAGGATAGAACACAGCATCAGAAAATGCAGTTGTCTTTTGAGGTTTGTTTTCATACATTAAATGTTCTTGAAACATTTTATATCTGAATCTTTATATCTAGATACCAAGCTATTAGCCAAGAATTGTCATTATTTCATTAATCCTTCCAAATCATTCATATAATTTCTGATGCAAAATAAAGCAATAGAAAAAAAAGAAATATGCCAAGATGATAATAGTGAAAATATTTAGGTTGGTGAGTCTGAGTGGTTTTTTTGTTCATTTCTTTTTAGTTTATGGGATTTTTCCAAGTTTTCAACAAAAACATATGATGGATGGGGCAGGGGCAGTGGGAGGGGTAGGAAAGCAAATGTTTACATTAAAAAATAAAGAAGTTAAAAGGGAAATAGTTTTAAAAATTAAAAAAAAAACATTGTAAGTACTTTCCATCAGATCTAGACAAAAAGGTCACGAAGATTTAAGTAAATCTAATGAACGATCAATGCATAACCGAATGATATACATAACCAGTCCTGTCACTGCACATTCCCAAGGCATGCCCAAGCTGTTCTTTATTTTTGTTCTTAGATACCTGAAAGAGAAATGTTCATCTGAAAATGTAGACTATCTACCCTCCTTCGTTAGACTCCTCCATCTTTGAAGTGGGCACTTTTTCTTTTTGTTTCCCTGTGCCTTTTCTTCTGTTACTCACATCCCAACATTCCTCTGGGGAACCAGCCCCCAATCTCAGACCATGAATTTACAGAAGAGTTGACTCACCCATGGCTCCAGGTACAGGCATGTGATTCATTCCTGGGCACACAGATCATATTCTCTGGCTACAGCAGTTGATTCAGGAATGGGCACATGATTAGTCTTAAAGAGATGCAATAAGACTGAGGGAGAAGAGCATTTTACAGTTGTTTTATTGGCATGTAAAGACCGAGAATGAAACTCACCTGAAGAAAGATTATGTCCTCATCACATTGTTTGAGCCTCTGGATCAAATCCGTCCTGAAGCCTTCACTGCTTCTGGGCTATTCTGTGCTTTTCCCTTTGTGCTTAAGCATGTTCAACTTAAGTTTTTACCCCTTACAATTGAGAGTCCTAATTGATATAACCTTCTATCTATTTAATATCCTATTTTGGGGCCTTGTAACCAGAGCATTAAACCGTTGTACCTGTATAAGACTACCAGAGTTGTGCAAGGCAGACTCTTGGAACTGTACTCCTTTTAATGCATAAAATTTAGTATTCATGTAGCACTTTGTCTTTTAGACCCTGAGTACCAAAATTTGCACAATGAAGACATAAGCACAACTATCAAAACTTATATTAAAATAAATTACCCTAAAGTTAAATAACATATACAAATATTAATACATACTAATGTATTAAAATAACATGCTTTGTAAAGTTCTAAGCAGTGCCCTAACAATGGGTCTTATGTTTTGACAAATACACCAAATGATGAACTCAAGCAAGGGATCTCAATCCTATTGATCTTTCCCTGTCATTCAAAGTCAACAATAATTTGAAGGTAGAGGATTTTGTATCTGAAGGTACAAAAATGTCATCTAGTTTAAACTCAGTTACATCCTATTTAAGAGAACTTTGATATAGGCAAGGACCACAGGAGAGCTTCTATTTTGGTTCACAGAAAATGACAAAAATCCATCCACTAATTCTGAATGTACCTTGTTTGAGAAGGAAAGGGCCCAGGGAAGAGTGAGGTATATGCCATCCTCTGTTTTCTTCTCCTTCTTTGGCAGAAGAGGGATTCAGTGGCACATGACCATACAACTAAGAAGGTGAATGGAAGTCAAAGAAGAGCAGAGAATGGGACTTCTCCATCATTGTTGGAGATGATCACTCTGGCAGTGAGTCATGAAAGGCCTCCTCTACAGCATCCATGTGCTTTACTTTCATCTGTATGAAATTTTCATAATATAATAATTTTTATTGAACAGGATAATTTTCTTATCTTGCAGGTAAAGGCAGTGATAAACAAAACAATTTACTATGTCTGTTATATGATCTCATCCCTTGGTGTAACACTTTTATTCAGTGCACATCCTACACAGCTATACATGGCAGCCCTGTAAGCAAAGACTATGATAAAGAATACTCATATACACTGACCTACCTTGAAACAATTCAAGTATTTTTTGACCCTTCTCTCATATTTCTGTCATGGAGAAACACTTTGCTCAATGTTGGACATGTTAGACCTGCTCAACCTCTCCTGTCCAGATAACAGGGTGAAAAATTGCCAGTTACAGCTGGAGAAAGGAAACAATCATTTTTAAATATGTGTCATATGCTACAAAATATATTTTCTCATTTCTTGAAATTATATTTGCCTTGATTTTTTTAAATTTTTATTACAGAGTCAATTTAAAAAATCAAAGCAAAACAGTAAGGGATAAGGTAAAAAATAAAAGTCTTCCCCCTTACACCATACTTCCTCCTCATATAGATAAACAGCATTAATAATTTGAGTGTTCTTACAGGAAGTTTCTATACATAGAGGCATCGACAAAAAAATAAATATAAAAATGTGTGTGCATGAGAAATATTAACATTCCAGATAAATGGAATGCATGATAAGGCAGGGATAAGTATCCATATCCCCCAAGTTGTCACCTGTTTGAAAAGGCAGATCCAGAAGTCACTTTGAAGGAGAGATCTTCATTCTGAAAAGAAAAAGTTGCTTGTAGCTAGGCAAATGCAAAGCCAGCAGACACAAGATTCCCCTGGGATAAGAGTGTAAGGAGAAAATCCAGGCCTGTATGATTTAGCAAAAGCCATTCCTATCCTTGGTGTGCAGAAGGTGGAGAGAAGATGGACCAATTTGAAAAAGACCCCTATCCCTATTGTCTTCTGGGAAAGAAGAAATGTAGAGTTGAGCTTCTGCCTGAAGTTAGGGAAACTGGTTGGGTGGTTCCATAAGGAAAGGATATGGAGGCCTCACCAAGAGGGAAAAGGGACATCAGTACACCACCAGGGCCAAGGATCTCCACCAAAGGGCTCCTGCAGGGAACATGGCTAAGACTGGCCTTTGATTTGGAGAATAAGAACTGAGCCTGTGGGTGCAAACTGAAAGCAGTTATCCTTCCACAGCACAGACATGGGCCATCACAGCTCCTCAGGATCCTGGGGGAGTGAGGCATTCCAATAGCATGGACAAGGGAGTGTCACCTGGCAGCTGGTGCCAGGACCAGTCAGTACAACTTAGACCAGAAATGAGAAGGCCAGAATAGGGCTGAGCAGAGTCTGCTGTTCTGGCTCCCCCTGGTGTTAGAAGCTGGACTGACATGTCCCTTTTGCACTGCATAAACCAGTTCATCAGGAAAGGGGGACACAAGCAATTAGTGGGGAAAACAACAGAGATGTATTCATCTGTGTACCAAGTTAGTGAAGTATATTAAGCTGGTTACAGGCAAGGTACTACATATTTTTATGTCTATATATACTTACTATATGTGGTATACATACATATATATGCATGTGTATAAGTATGATGCCTATCATTTACTATTCTTCAGCAATTTAATATAATAATAATTCTTGGATGCCTTTCCATTTCTGTGTATCAATCTCATTCCTTTTCATGACTACACATAATTCCATTGTAAAGATTATCATTTATTATTTACTATCACAAACAGCGGTATAGTAAGTATCTTTGCACATCTATTTTTATCAGTAAGATAAACTTCAAGAAGTAAAATTCCTGGAAAAAAAGGTATGTTCATTTAAAAGGACAGGAGATGTTGCCAAATTATCCTTCAAAACAGTTGTACCAATTTATATCCCCACTAATAGAAATGAACCATTTTCCCATATTCTTCCAAAAGTACAGAGAATTAAATGTATAGATTTTTCCCTCTAACAGTGAAAAATATAATTTCATTTGATATTGCACAACAATTCTATGAGATAGAAATGATTCCTCTGATCTTTCAGATGAGAAAACCAAAGCCAAGAAAAGTTGTATAGCTTATCATATGGTTAATAATTAGAACAAAGATTCAAATCCTGATATATTGCTTCCAAAGCCCATACATTCATTCATTTAATAGAGCTATGTTTCAGGCAGTGTTCTAAATGTTACATATATTTTCTCTTTTAATCTTTATATCAAGACTTTAAGGTAGATCCAATTAATATCCCCATTGTACGGATGAAGTAACTGTGGCAAAGATAAATTAGTCTACTTGCCCAACAAAGTCAAACTTCTAGTAACTTGCAAAGAGGGGGTCAGAACCCTAGCTGTTTGGCTACTATTTGTTTTACCTTTACAGCAATGTCTTAAAATATTTTTGCTTTGCAAAGAGAAAAATTCACGTCTGCAAAAGCATTGGCTCTACATGTCAATGTTTATGAAGAGCATTATGAGGAAATAAAAAAGGATTGCAGAAAACGAATCCAATGTGCTTCAAATTGGCTGCATATTTTGAAATCCATCCAATAGCATCTCCTCTCTCTTTTTCAAATTCTAAATGTGACACTACCTCTCAGGGTTTCCAGTGATTGTCAGTAATGTTTTAGGTCTCTTCTATGCACAAGTCCATTGCTGTCACAGATTTTGTGATATAAATTTAATCACCTAAGTACAGGAGACGGAACAGCCACTGTACCCTAAACTGCAAAATATTATGGGCAGGTGTAAACCTGTCTAGTAGCTGTTGGTGATGATTTGGATGGAAAGCTTTTAAAAATGCAAAAAAAGGCATTCTTCTAATATCTGTTTTTACATAATTTTTTTTAAATCATGGTAGACTAAAACCAGCAAATTTAGCATTATTTTAAATAAAGAGAAAAATAACAGACTGCCATTGTATAGACACTATAAATTAGTGTTTTATAAAGGTAAATAAAATGGACTTTACAAAATGCTATGTGTCCAGACAATAATTTTACAAGTTAAATAAGATAAAAATACCTGACTTCACTGACTGTAGATCACCTAATACTTCTACACCAAATAAAGCATTTTACTAGATTTATCATCTTTCATTACACTCCAATATTCACATAAGCATAAAGACATAAATGTATTTATATAACAATTTAAAGGTAAAGGAAATCAATTCACAGGAGTAACTAATTCTACAAAAGCAGTTTCAGCTATAAAGCTCAAGTGATTTCAAAGTTTCTTGAGCTGAGTAACAGGGGCAAGAACTGTCCACTTTTACTTTTCACATCCCACTGTTCCTTGTATATTCTGTTGTTACAAAGTCAAAGATCATGTCAAAGAGTTGTGTCATTAATACTAAAATATGATGCCATTAATTAGGCTTATTAATGGACTTTGGAATGCTATTTTAATGGGCTTTTGAGAGCAGTCCACTCTTGAAGGGATCTAACTTGTCTGTAGTCAATACTATTTATGAGAAATATTGTTACAGCGTTCTCCAATCAGTAATGCCAAGAAATGTTCAGAAAAGACTTCACAAAGTCCTTTCTATAATAATTTCACCTTTGACATGATTCTTTAACTAACATCTTCCAGGGTTTGCACATTACAATAATTTTCAAAAATTGAATGTCTTTTACATATAATAAATGATCAATTACACCTGATTTACTCCACCTCTGTATTACCATAACTATTTTTCCACCACTTTCCAAACCTCTTGCATTTTTTTCTCCCTCATAGCCAGGCAATGTGACTATCTCCCTAGACTTCTAAGTATGAGGAATATGAATAGATGGGCTCAGCGAGGTAACAGAGTATGAATAATGGTTTTAAGGCAATTTGATAAAGAAGCATGCAATTCTAGATCAATAAGTTTGATTCCCATGAAATTTCAAGTAATTACATATAGAGCTACATTCATTTGAGGTGTACAGATCTGGTAGAGTTTCTTTCTGTCATCCACTTTTAAATACATATTAAGTCATATTATTAAGCTATGCCACATATATGTGTATATATAAATACATATATGTGTATATATGAATACATATGAAATCATATTATTAAGCTCTACCATATATGTTTATATATATATATATATATGTCAGTCTACATGGCTTGTTAAAAGGCAGAGTAATAGAGATAAACATTGTAGCTTGGTCAAAACAGTGGGAAAGTGTTCATTCATTCATTTAACAAATATTTAATGAATCAGTTCCCTGCTGAGTTCCAGGGATACAGCAGGGAACAGAGCAGATGAAGCCCTCAGGTTTTAAAGAATTCACTTTTCAGGGAGCGAGACCCACAATTAACTATAAATAAGTAAAATACAAGTCACATGACAATAAGTGATACAAGGAAAAATAAAGCCAGGATGGGAATGTCAGGAATTTACAGCCACTATAACTCTAGTGATCAGAGAAGAACTTTTGAAGAAGGCAACATTTGAGTAAATACCTGAAGGCAGTCTGGGACATGGTGATAAGTGTGGGAAGAACATCCTGGTGGAATGAAAGGCAAGTGCAGGTTGAGACAGCATATTCACAGCCTTGCAAGGACAAGTATGATCAGCAGGAAGAAGCATGGGAAGGAGAGCAGATCCAAGACAGAGTCCAAGAGATGACTCAGACCAGATCTGAGGCCACTGCAAGGATTTTGGCTTTTACCTGAATGAGATGAGGAGCCATAATGTTTTTAAACAGAAGGGCTTAATGATCTGACTGCAGAGGGTCTTAAGGAGACACTCTGGCTGCTGTACTTTAGAGAAGAGTCTAATGGAGGCTTATCAAGAGGCCACTGTGACTATCCAGATAAAACACAGTAGTGGCTTGAACCCTGGTGGTGAGGGAAGGTGGTATTCTCAATATTTTGAAGGTGGAGACAATAGGATCTGTTGATTCACTGGATATGGGAGTGAAAGGGGAAAGAAAAAAAAAGTATAGGATGACTCTAAGGTCTCATGTGTAAGAAACTGGCGGGATGGAAGCACTCTTAAAAATGAAAAGAAAAGCCTGAGAAAGAAAATGTAATCCTAGACAGTGCTGACAGTGTTACTGGCCAAATCAAGACAGAAAATTATTCTCACTGCTTATAATGACCGGCAAGAAACATGGAGTGAACAGAGAGAATCCTCAAATTGGAGAGAACAGTCTTCTCTGGCTTAGATGCTTATTAAAAACATATTACCAATATCTTTTTCACCTAAAAATCAAAAGCATCCAATTTAAAAAACTGATTTTCTAAACCAGGGTTTTCTTACTCATTTTGCTCATTGGCGCTTTCACCCGTAGATGAAATTACTCCTTTGGGGAAATACACGTTTAATATCTAATATGCGCCAGGCAAGGTGCTGGGCAAACCTAGGCAGGAACAGTAAGCATTAGGGACATAATTATGAATAACACACACCTTCTTTTCTCACCTTTTCATTTATTCTAGCATTCTGACTGCATATCCCTGTTATAAACATGCAGTTGGAACGTAAACAATACTGTGCCATCACCAATGTGTGAACTGACTTAGCTGGAAATGATTGGAAAGAATCCCGATGTGAAACTATCAAATAGAGAGAAGAGAAAGGAAGGCTGACTTATGAAATTGATGTTAAATATGAAATGTGACCTAGGAGAGAGCAGGGCCATTCATATTTACTATGTAAAAGGTTTTCTATTACAGATGTGCTTCAGCTCTGCCTTCTTCCGTATTAGAAAAGTCAGATGCACCACATTAGGGCTCTCTGTGGGATTCTGAAGTTCAGAAGCACAGGGCAACTGTACATCAAAGAAGATCAGCTATGCTGACTTTAGACAAGAAGGAAGGAAAACACAGGAGATGGATTTTAAATGTCACTAAATCAAAATGACTCTGGCAGTACATGAAATTGGCAGAATTAATCAAAGGGCTAACTTGGAAGGAGTTCACAATGGTGAAGAGGAAAGCATCTCATTGTCATTAGGACTCCCAGAGATATGGAAGAAACATGTAACACAGCTTGCTACATACATACCTGTCAGGAGCAACCAAGTTACCCACAGTGGACTATCTGTTGGCGTCTCAATTCTACCCAAATTAATCTGGTCCTTTTCTCTCTTTTTTTCCTTTTAGATATGTGGATTTCACTATGTGGATCCAACACTACAGTAGAACCCCAATTTCCCCTTTTCCTTGTATTAAAAAATTCTTACGGTAACAGCCATAGTTTACTACTGTACACAATTTCTTATCTTATTTTTGCTTCTTATTTATAGCAATAACTTCTATAGGATGTTGACCAAAATGATATTAACAATGTTCATTTTCCCCAGCTTCTTTTAGAAGTATTAAACATATTTACTTTTTCCATTTACATTGTTTCTGAGGAATATTCCTTTATCTTTTCTTTCCTCCTCCTCCCCCTCCTCCTCCATCTCCTCCACCTTCTTGTTTTTTAACATTTCCTCTACTTTTATGGATGAAGTACTGAGCAATGGAGGTAAAGTACTAGGAAGCCACCCAGAACTGGAAATTAAACTGTAATGCCTTCTCTTGCCCCTCCTGACCTTTCAGATCAATGGAATTTTACTTTTGAATGCTTTAAATCTTCAGAGACAAATCCAATAAGGGCACATGAATGCACCCCACCACTTCAGTCCAATGTAGAGCAGTAGAGACAAAAGAGTTGGCCTCTTGGTGTGCATTCTAATCAATCTCTCATGAGTTCCCCAGCTAAGCACAGGAAATCTCAAGTTTTCAGCCAGTCTTCAGTTTCCTAATCACGGACTTCAATTCCCTTCAGTCTTTATGCTTGAGCTGGCAGCCATTGCCAACCAGATTTCATCCAGCAGTACTGGCAGCATTCTGTGCTAAGTGTTCACATTGTTGACGTGAAGCTGAAGGGGACTATGCTATTCTGGCTCTGGAAAGACTGTACTGCCCTGAAAAACATTTCTCTTCCAGGCCCTCATCCCCACAGTGTTTACTAAAGCCAGATCTTTTCTCTTGTTATTTCTGTTGTCTGGGTTGTGGCTTTTTAGCCCATAAACTGTTAAATATGAGAAAAGTTGATTTAACCAGACTTACGGTAAGCCTTGCTCTGATTGACTTTTAAAAAGAATTTCCATTTGACTTTCACATCAGCTACAACATAAAAGTGATTTGTTGGGTGTCACTAATGACCTTTCTCCAGAAGGCTTGAGTCAGATCTTCGACAACAGTAAACAGCATCTATCAAAATCTTCCTGCAGCACTGCCAAGCCAATAGCAATCCTTCTGTTTCTTCTCAATATCCCTCCAAGTGAACCACCCCCGACACATACACCACACTCACATATACATGTCCAGCAGACTTACATGGGTATTTTTGGCACTTCTAGTCAATGTTGATGAAAACTGAGACATTCTACAGGAAGGGAAAACTTACATAAAGTTCTATTAGGTAATAACTGATCCTCATTTTTTCCTTTGGTACCCACATTTACAGTGTAAGGTGTGTGTGTGTGTGTGTGTGTGTGTGTGTGTGTGTTTAACAGAAAAAAGTCACCTGCCTGTGACAAGGAAGAATGTTTATCATATACACTGCATTTTCCCTAAAACTGGTGGAGGTAAATGTAATCATAGATCAGTTAACAATGGGAAAGAGTCTAGACAGAACAAGAACAAAACAGTCTCACACCATCTATTGGAGATTAGTATGTTCATGAAAAGGAATCTGTAGGGTTATTTCTGAAAAATATTATTACAATCAATTGCAATGGGAAAAAGTTTTGTGTTTTCATCCTCCAAATTGATAGGCACTTAATGTAAAACAACTTCAAATCCCATTACAATGGGCTTAATTACCTCAATAGTTAACATTCATTATCATAACATAACCTAACGTTTTCTCTTCATTAATTATTCTACAATATGGTTGTTCCCATGTTCCCTCTGAGGTCTTTCATGGAGCTATTTTCTAGTTTATGATTTAGACAATGCAAAATGTATACAGATGGTATTGTTAAGTAATTCAACCTTTGATGCAGAAAAAATTACAGTGAAGTAGTAATAACCAATAACAATGATACAAATAATCTCATGCTCGCTAAGTTGACACCAGAAGGGCCATGCCATATAAAATATCCCATCAAAAACTAAATGACCACTCTGAAAGGAGAAGTTTGTATGAACTCACAACAAATACACAACTTTAAGGACAACCACATGGTGATCCCACTCAAGACACTAGGATGTTCATGAAGCACATCTACACTGATAGTTTATGTGCATATCGGGACCCATAACATGCAGGCCCCACATCACAAATCTACACCTAAGTCACCCTGCACTAAAAACACCTCACTATCTGGGAAATCTAACACCAATCACAAACCTCCTGCTCAGTGTTGGCCAACTTACCTTCCCCTAGAAAATAGGACCTGCTCACCTTATTAGGAAATCCCTGACCTCTGAGTCAATCATGTCCTGCCTCCATGTTGCTTCTTCTAACTTTCGATAAAACTCGCTCTTGCCCAAAACCCTCAGAAAGAGTACTCCACTGCTTGTGAGGCACTGTGCTCCTTCAGTCCTCACAAGGGCTGTTTTCCCTTCAGTAAAGGCATTGAACTTGTTACTAAAGTGTTTTAGTTTAGTCATTTTGACAATACTAAAAAAAATGTATTTAATGAAACCTGGCATGAAGTCAAGTTCTCAGAATCCAAATAGGCAAATATTAATGCCAGAGTAGAGAAGAGTGAAGGAATAGAAGTAAAGGGTGGGACGCTGAGAGCTTGGGTATTTATTCGGCTTTGTCCCAGGTATATTTGATATGCAAGATTTTGATACAAATCAAGGAGGTTGATGGAACTTCCTGAAGCTCATCCATGGGAAATAAAGAGTGGCTTTTTAAACGGGATATCATGGATCCCTCTGAAATATCCATTCAGAATTCTGGTCCTCTCCTCCCAAAAAGCACACATACATATACAGCTTTTGGCTTACACTTTCCAGTGTTTGAGAACTCTCTACAACTCACCCATGATTTGAGAATCCCATTTAAGAATCCTTGCTCTAGAGACAGAATCAGTCTGCATTTAAAAATCTCCTTTCTGTTGGTTCAAACACTTTTTTTCTGTAGTGACTCATTATTCACAAATAAAGCCATAAATAAGAAAAAATGGAGGTGAGACTCTCTGCCCAGGGCAACCAAATTTGTGAATATGAGCACCTAATTATCTCTTGGACATATACTCTGTTAATATCTTTGACCAAAACTTCAATTCACATTTCTTCCTGGGCAGGAATTAAGCTTACTGAGAAGCTGCATTAACTCATGAAACCCCAGGCTATTTGGTAGAGTAATTATAGGTCTGTCTCATTTTTATTCAATGGCTATCTGTCCTGCAAGTCTGTGCCAACAAAACCATTATGTAAATCAAATCATATTTTACATCTATTTAGCCAATAAGCTTTACTTGCTCCTTAGAAGAAATGTTATGGTAAGTCTTTTGGTGGAAATAATCATGACCTAAAATGTTTTCTAAATCCTGTTTTGTATATATCAGATTTACTGAAAGTGGGAAGCTCCTGAACTAATTTATATAGTAACTGGAACAGGTTCATAAACTAACAGAAATCTGCTTCAAAGATGAAAAGATTTGGTCAATTTTGTACATGTGTTGATTTGGTATTATAATTGGTCATTTGACTATGACTTCTGGATACCTGTGCAGCAATTGTGAATTTTACCCCAGAATATAACAGTATTGTGGGGTTTTCTCTGTTGTGTCTTTTCTCCTCAGTTAGCTTTTCAACGGCAAGATCCTTTCCTTTTACTTCACTTTTATCACTCTCAGTGTCTGGCTGAAGGAGGATCCATGGGTTTTAGAATGGTCAGTGTTACAGATGGACCATAAAGGATCAAGAGGGGATGGGTAAACAGACAAGAAAGAGGAGGAAATCCAAACAGCAGAAATAGCAGAAGCAAAGTCTCAGTGGTGGGAATGCAAATCCAAGGTCAGGAAGTAAAGTGGAGGTCAGAGGTAGAGGATCCATGAAAGCAGAGCCAGAAGTGAGATGGCGCAGGTGGGTGATGAGCCAAAAAGAGTGCCCAATACATAAAACTAGCTTAATAAATATTCGTTGTTGTTACTCAAAACTCTTCTTATACCAGGTAATATCTTATTACCTGGTGTGTTCATGTATGTGTTTGGGTTGGGGGATCCCTAGTATTTTCCTTATTTACACTCTGGCACTTTCCCCATTCAGGACAAACAGTAAAGCTTCAAACTCAGGAAGGGTTGTCAGAACAAAAAAAGAAGAGAAGATACTTTTTTGAGGTTCAAAGTCTGGCCTTTTGGGTTTCAGTTTATAACCAGAGGGGCCACAGCAGGAAGGCTTCATGAAATAAATCTAAATTTCCACCTGTCCCCACTCAAGAGCAGGTAAGAGCTCCTGCGCTTAGGGGGTGTGGTGGGCAGTAAGTAGGGGGAAGCTGAAGGGGAAGAAGACCAGGGAGAGGTCAGTCTCTCCACAGGAGATGACTGGACCAGAGGCACCATGTGGGCAAGAGCAGAGGCATGCACGATAGTTGATCTATTAATAATAATGATGATCATCATCATCATCGTGATATCTGCAAATGTTTCTTGAGTGCTTAGTATATGCCTCACTCTGTTCAAAGTACCTAACGTGTCTTAAATTTCATTTCATTTTCATGACAACCCTAGAGGTAGATACTGCGTATTAATTAGTTCCATTTCATCTGTTTCTCACAAAGGAGACAATTAATTTTGCAAGGCCACACAGCTACTAAGTACTGGAACAAGGATTCATGATTTGTGAAACTGATATTTTAGAAAATTTCTTCCAGTTGGAGTGAGCAGGATGGATAGAGGGGTGAAAGACCAGAATACGGGCAAGTGACTCAGAAGCTCTACTTCTCAGAATCCTGTGTCAGGGGCCTGAAAACTAAAATACACACTTTGGACGTCAAAGATGACTCCCAAGTTTCCAGTCTATGTGTCTGGAAGAATACCAGAAATTCAAAGAAGCAGCCTATCGGGGACGATGGTCTGGGAATGTTAAGTCACACTGGAAACAAGTTTGGATCTGATCCTTTCTCAAAAGCACTGCAAAGATGTGCAATAAAGCAAAGACAATCATGTCACAGTCACACATAATCAATACGTCATTCACCAGCAGTTTCTAAGCTCATGAAATAGTTGGTTGATAATCCACGCCTGTGTCTGATTGCTTATATTGCAAAATCGAGAATATTGTGAAGTGACACTGAATTGGGACCAGTAAAGACTTTGGAAAGATTTAAATTTAAAGATTCTTTATCCTACAGACAAAAACCCACAATCATGGTGCAGGTCCTGGCATTATCAAAATAAAATTTTATTTTATTTTTACGTTTATTTATTATTGAGAGACAGAGAGAGACAGAGCACAAACAGGCGAGAGGCAGAGAGAGAAGGAGACACAGACTCCGAAGCAGGCTCCAGGCTCTGAGCAAGCTGTCAGCACAGAGTCCAACATGGGGCCCAAACCCACGAACTGTGAGATCATGACCTGAGCTGAAGTCGGATGCTCAACTGACTGAGCCACCCAGGCGCCCCTCAAAATCAAATTTTAAAAGACAAAAAACCACCTCCTAATTCCTCTAATAGGCAGAATAATGTCCCCCACCCCCACCCAAAGATGTCCACAAACCTAATCTCTGAAACTTGTGAATGTATTAGGTTACTTAGCAAAGGGGAATTAAGGGTACAGACGGAGTTAAAGTTGCTATCAACTGATCTTCATTAAGGAAAGTGCCTTAGTTTATCCAGGTGGGGCACTGTAATCTTAAGAGTCCTTAAAAAGGAAGACCAAGGAGAACCAGAGAGATGGCAGTGTGAGAAAGACTGAGCCCAGTGTTGTTGGCTTTGAAGACAGAGGAAAGGCCTATGAGCCAACGTATGTAGACAGTCTCTAGAGGCTGGAAAAAGCAAGAAAACATATTCTCCTATAGCCTCCAGAAAGGAATACATCCTGCCAGCACCTTGCTTTTGGCCTAGTGAGACCCATTTTGGACTTCTGATATCCAGACTATAAGATAATACATTTGTGTTGTTTTAAGCCACTTAATTTCCAGTCTTTTGCTACAACAATCATAGCGAATTAATAAAGTTAGGAAAAAAAACTATTTCTCCAGGTAGTTCAGATTTTTATTTTAACACATCTATACACTGATTCTTGCTTACATGAAACAAGGAATACTGACAAAGAATCGCAGACTTCCATTTGTATTCTTGACAATGGGAACAGTCTTAACTATGAATCGAACATAAAAAGTTCTAACTGGGTCACAGTCTATCTAGCCCCCCATTCACACTGAAAAAACATGCAACAGTGATTTCCATATTCTAGGAGGCAACTGCTTCCTTTTATCAGGACATACCCCTAATTTAAAAGAAAAGGAGGCCCAAAATGCAGTGATCTGTGTGAACATATAGGAAATATTCCTTTGTCTCAGCAGTATAATGTAAAGGGAAAAATGCCTTGCTCAAGGAAGAGACTCTTAAACTATATCAATAATTGGTTGGCATAAAAAGGAGAATAGTGCAGGTTGTGACCTTATTTTCTTCCCGCCAGCTTCCTCCTTTCTAGGGTGTGCTATAAGCCCATTCTCTCAGTTAAGAGGCACAGCTCTTTCTGCCAAAGCTCCAGCCTTATTCTCAGCAGGTTGCTAGGTTTGGGGCCATGTGGTCACTTTAAGATCAATGCAGCCCTTAACCTTATTAAGTAACAAGACAAGAGAATTCCAGGCAGTATGAGAGGCTGTAGTCCAATAAAAGTTCCTTTAACCAAGTCCTGAGTGTGATAACACAAGTGATGTCGTCTTGGAATATAAGATGAAACCTTCCCTGTTCAGGGGTCAGAAAGTAGGGGAGAGTCTAACTTGGTTAAAAGAGCCCACTAGCTTATTGTAGACAAGTTCCTGCTCTGCGGTGGAGCCCGCACTGTGCCAGCTCAGCACTATTACCTGCATCACAGACTCTATTACTCATCAGTGTAACTTTAGTCAGTTATAGAAAATAGCACCTCTGACTTCAGTCTAATACTTTGAATTTCATGGGTGAACACAGATTCTCTAATAGAATAAATTAACTTCTGACCATATCATAAACCAATGTCAAAAACTAGACTGTTTTCTTAAGGGAAAAAAATAGGGAAAAGTTGGAGCCAAGTAAGAAATCAATGTCAGCTTCAGAGAACTCCTTCTGCCAAGAAGTCCTTAAACCTAGAATACCTTCTCAAGTCCAGATGGTCAGATAATTAATAATCAACCAAGAGTTACTGAGAATTCAACCAAGCATGGTGCAAGGACCCAACCAGTATAAGGTGTGCCTAATGCCTTCAAGAAATTCACAATAAAGTTGGGGAAATCAACCAGGGGAAAGATACAAGTAATTATACCATTCTTTGTGTATTTATTGATCCTGTCTTTACTCCATGTAGAGAGGGACCACATATATATGCATCTTACTTGCTGCTATACTGTAAGCAGCACAAGGTATGTACTCAAAACTATCTGTTTAAGGGAAGGGTGAAACTCCAAGTGTGTGAACAGTAGCACTAGAATTTCTACACAGAAGTGGTTTAGGAGCCACAATCTATTTAGAAGGGAAGTTAGAAACCACGTTCGTTTAGCACTACACATAAGACTGAGGACATGCCAATTGCACAAGAGGTATATGTGTGTGTTGCGTGTATGAAAGCAAGGCCAATGGATATTATAGGATTACAGTATTATGGAAAAGTTAATCTCCCCCATTCCTCCTTGTTGCAATGCAATCCAAGTGTAATGAGGGTTCAGAGAAAAGAAAGATCAGTTTTAGCTAGTGACTTAGACTGTGTCCTCCAAAATTCATAATGTTGAAACCTAATCGCCAACGTGATGGTATTAGGAGTTGGAGCCTTTAGGAGATAATTAGGTCATGAAGGTGAAGCCCTTGTGAATAGGATTAGTTTCCTTATAAAAGAGAGCCCAAAGAGCTCCCTCACTTCTGCCATCTGAGGACACAGTGAGAAGGCTGCTGTCTATGAACCAGGAAGTGAAATCTCACCAGATACTGGAACTGCTGGCACTTTGATTGTAGACTTCCCAGTCTCCTGAACTGGGAGAAATAAATGTTGTTTGAGCCACCTGGTCAATGGTATTCTGATACAGCAGGCTGAAAAGATTAAGCTAGTTAAGAAACATGTCATGGTAAATAATCTATTTTGATTATTTTCCAAAAAGGATGGAAAAGCACATTTCACTCAACAGTTCTTGATGTGTTAGTTTCGGAAGCAGAAGGATAAAGAAATCCCCCTTTTTGGGGGGAGAAAGGGGGAGGGGCACTAGAAAGACCAAAATTCAAAGCAAATTGACCACTCTTTCCTCTACATGTAATGTAAAGCACAGTACTTACAAATGCAGGTTGCCTGGGGTATGTTACCTTGAGCAAATTACTTAACTTTTCTTGCTTCAAATGTCCCCATATGTTCAATTGAGATAGTAACAGGCTAAGGTGAAGTGGCAGAGACAATAATTGTTTATGAAAATATTCTCTGTGTTCCCATTCATTCCCCATTTGCCTTGCAGTGAAGTGAATCATATGACTAGCTCTGGTCAATGGGCTATGAGCATAAGTAACTGTGTAAACTGAGCACCAAAAAATTTAGGAGCTGGCACTTTCTGTGTTATCTTCTCACCCGCCATAGTGAATGTTGATGACCCAAGTAGAGGAGCCTCCATAACCGTAAGTCCATGAGTAACCATATAGAACAGAGTATCCCCCATTACTATCCACATTAGATAATAGAGGAAATATAAATAAGTCTTTATTAAAACCTCTGAGATTTCAGGGTAAATTTATTACTGCTGTATAACCAGCCTGTCCTGAGTAATCTAGTTGGCACTGTGCCTGAAAAAATAACTACAAGACAAAAGCAACCTTCCAAAACCATGACTCAAGCATATAGCTAATAAGGAACTAAATGGCCACAGATTTTGAGTAAATGAATGCATGAATAACCCATATGTCATGACTCTTGGGCTCAAGGTAAAATTTCTTAAAATTAATCCTCCTCATTCTCACTGAAGAAAAATTCCAGAGACAGCAGAATTTCAAATTTCTCCCTAAGAATTCGGTGAATGCCGGGGCCTAGAATTTCCAAAGTTATTCTGCCCTCTGACGGCCATTTATGTTAACCTGGTTTTGTTCCACAATTACCTGGACATTGCTCTCAAGCCTTTTTCTGGTTGCTTCAAGAAATCTAATTGCATCAGTCACCATTTCCAGGATGTACCAAAGATTTAGAATGTCACAAACATTCTTGACAATACAAAGCATTGTGTGAAGCCACTATTTCTAACTTGCTGTGTCTCTAATTCCAGCCACCCCTCCCTTCTCTATCTTGCAGAAGTTCCTAATTCTCTCTTATTCAGAGTACCTTCTCTGACTTTTGAAGACAAGAGACCTATATTTGTTTCCTAGAACTGCTAGAGTCTAGAAGTAAAAAATCCAGGTGTTGGGGTGCCTGGGTGGCTGTTGACTAGTGTTTGACTCTTGATTTTGACTCAGGTCATGATCTCACCATCATGAAATCAAGCCCCACATCAGGTTCTGTGCTGAGCATGGAACCTGCTTAAGATTCACTTCTCTCTCCCTCTGCCCCTCTCCCCATTTGCACTCTCTCTCTCTCTAAAATAAAATAAAATAAAACAAAATGAAATGAAATGAAATAAATAATAAAGTAAAATAAAATAAAATAAAATAAAATAATAAAATAAAAAATCCAGATATCAGCAGGTCACTACCCTCTGAAATCTATAGCGAAGAATCTTTCGTTGACTTCCCAGCTTCTGGTGTTAACTGTCAATCCTTGGCATCCCTTGACTTGTACCTGCATCACTCCAATTTGTGCCTCCATCTTCACATAGCATTCTCCTGTGTCTTGTGTCTTCACTTGGCTGTCTTCTTATAAGAACGGCAGTCATATTGGGTTGGGAACCTACCTTACTCCAGTATAAGCTCATAATAATTAATTATACCTGCAATGACCCTATTTCTAAATAAGGTCACATTCTGAGGGTTAGGTACTGGGAGTTAGGATTTAAACATATCTTTTTGAGGGGTATACATTTAAACCCTTAATAGGACACTATTCCTGTACAGAATAGAATCTACCCCAAGAATTTATCAACTCCATTTGCCTTTGTACTCCCCATGCCTCAAACAGTATCTGATGCATCTCAGATCCTGATACAAACAGTTCTTCCCTGAAAAAAATCCAGTATGACAGGTCAACATTATCAGAATAACTTAGAATTAAAAACTAAACAAACAAAAATGTTTAAAGGCATCTGCAAGTTGCTGAAACAACCAGAGGTAAAGGGTACAAGATTCTGGAAAGGATAGAACTAGAAAAAGACATACTGACATTGTGCAACTGTTTTGATGATTCTGGATTCAGAGCAAGAGAATGCAAATCTAAGCTGTGCCCAGGCAGAAAGCCACTGCTTGGGACAGATAAACAAGCAGAGTTTTTGACTGTCTTCTGAAGCTAGAGAGACAAAATCTGAGATTTCAAGTTATTGGTAACAAGGGAGGAACAGAGAACTAAGCCTGATACACAGCTAGCTTTTACCTTAACACATATGCCAATTTCTAAATTGAGGGTAGGGGGCTTAGAAGCTAAGCAAATAAAATGAAAAGCAGAGTAGAGTTTTTAGGCATCTCAGTTGTTAAGAAGAAAGGATGAGAGTTGAGGCCCTGCTTAGGTGGGGGACCCAGTGAACTCCTCAAACTCTCATGAAGGTTAGGCCTTGGGATGGGGGGGTGCACCAGCAATAGACTAATACCAAAATTGAAACACAGTCTTTACTTAGATTAAGAATCAGCTCCAAATTGGCCTAGGAGAATAAAGGGTAACCTCTGGCTGGAGGAAGATAACATTTGGAAGCCAACCACTATGTTTTTATATATAAGGACCGGCAATTAATTAAAAAATTACTAGGCATGCCAAAATATAAAACAGTATGCCTAAAAACCCAAAGACAAACTGGTATGGAAATATTTCTATATAGATCCAGATATTAGAACTAACAGGAAAAAACACTTCAGGATAACTATGAGTTATAACTTCAAGAAAACAAAAAAAAAGTTGTAATTAAATGAAAGAGAATTGAAGAAAAAATGACATGTATAAGGAAGAGTCAAATGAAAATTCTAGAGTTCAAGAATACAGTTACTGAAATTAAGAATTTATTGAATGGATTTAATATGGAAGAAGATAAAATTATTGAACTGGATGACAGGTTCATAAAAATATCCAAAATAATGAACAGAGAGGAACAGAATAAAAAAGGAATAAAAGTGCATAAACCCATGTATAACAACAAGTCTACTATATATGTATTTGATATCCCAGAAGGAAGGGAACAATAGAACAGAAAAATACACCAATAATCATTGAAAATTTCCCAAACTCATAAAAGACCATACTCACAATTTCTAGCATTCTCAGAACTCTAAATAAAGTTAATACAAATAAAAATATATCATGTCAAACTGCTGAAAACCAAAGAAAATGAAAAAAAATCCTAAAAGTAGACAGAGAAAAGACACATCTTTAACAGAGCAACAATAGGATAATCTGCTAACTTCTCATGAGAGATGATGAAAACCAGAAGACAATGGAATGCCTTCTTTAAAGTATTGAAAGACAATAACAAAGATTTCAATATTCAAAAATAAAAGGCAAATTAAGATATTTTAAGATAAGCAAACGCCAAAGATATAATACATTTCCAGCAAATAGTATGTCTAAAATATAAAAAAAGTTTTCTAAAAATAAAATTATTAAAATGATTTTTTTTTTTCAGTTAGGAGGAAAATATCTAAAATAGCAACATTGAAATGCAGGGAACAATGAAAAGCCTACATTTTCAAGAGCCTGTCAGTAATCTCCAAAATGGCAAGGAGTTCAATAACTTACAGCCAGTTCCTAGCACAATGGCTATCTCTTAGCAAGTGCCTAACAGTTAAAATAATAATAATAATAATAATAACAACAACATTATCTCCACCTAACTCCAAATGAATAGTTTCTTCATTTCCATTTTCACTTAAGTCAGAGAATTTTTATATTCCTAAAGTATCCATTAATCTTAGAAAAGGAAGAAAAGGGGAATCCAGTGTCTATTCCTGGATCTGAAAATGATTCTATGTCATTACAACTCCCCAAATGAAAACTAAATCTTTTTTTAAGTGCTTACTTATTTTTGAGAGAAAGAGAGACAGAGACAGAGACAGACAGACAGAGAGAGAGAGAGAGAGTTGGGGAGGCGCAGAGAGAGAGGGAGACACAGAATCCGAAGCAGGCTCCAGACTCTAAGCCGTCAGCACAGAGCCCAACGGGGGGCTTGAACTCATGAATCAGGAGATCATGACCTGAGCCAAAGTCAGACACTAACCAACTGAGCCACCCAGATGCCCTGAAATGTTTGTTTATTTTTGAGGGAGAGAGAGAGAGAGAGACGGAGAGAGCACATGCACACAGATGGGGAGGGGCAGAGAGAGGAGGAGACAGAGGATCCCAAACGGGCTCTGCACAGAGCCCAAGGCACAGCTCGAACCCACAAACTGTGAGATCATGACCTGAGCTGCAGTTGGACCCTTAACTGGCTGAGCTACCCAAGTACCCAGAAAACTAAATCTTAAGAGAATAGGTGCCCTCAACCTTCTCCTTCCACTTAATACATTCCATAAGAGAGATTACTCAGGGAATCCTCATTGCTAATAACCTCTTAAGGGACTGATCGTCACAGACCAGCTGATTCTTTCCCTTGCCACTAGTAACAATCCTAAATCTTTTCCCTATTTTTAGTTTTATCTGTACAATAGAAACCTGGAAAAAAAGAAAGTATGGGAGAAATCCATTGGACTCCTTAGACACCTTCTATAACATTCCACAAAAGTTTTCAATAACAAACTATTTTAAAGGTTTAAAAGCTGCAGCAAGGTTTAATGGGCCATATTAAGTCTTTCACCAACTCCTCAAAGAATGTCTGAAGTCAGATGACAGGGAGAAGGAAAAACTGGCCTTAACTGGTAAAACAATGTTGTCTGCATGCCTTTTTTTTCTAGAGGCTTAGAGATGCAGTCAGCATTCTTGGCTGCTACCTTTTTGTGCACAGAGCACATTATGCAGCTTTCTTCATGGCACAGAAGCTCCCTGCAGTGAAAGCCGCCTCCTGAATGGGGTTACCGAGCACAGACATTTTCTTGCGTCTTATTTGCAGCTTTCTACAATAAGCCCTCTCCCACACAAATACATATTTTCATTATCTTATTTTTAGAAATGCAGTGTGAAGAGGGGAAGTGTGATTTGACATTCTAATTGTGGTAGATTCTTCCCTCTGAGTCTCTCTAGGATCTGGCTGCAAATACAACAATTCTAACAAGAGATTTCTGCACATCAGGCATCGGTCCCACTTAGCCATATTAAAAGCCATGTGCATTGCAGTCACTGGGTGGGGGAGGCCTTCCCACACATTCTTTAGTCAAAATATATCATGCAATATGATTACTTTCCATTACAGTATTAGGTGTCTGATCCAGATTGTGAGTGTAGGAAATAATTTTAGGGTTCTGTGGTTCAATAAGATGAATTCTCAGGTCTGAAGTTAGCTTCTATACCCTCAAGCCACAAGAGTACTAGTCTCTATACTACAGTAATGTTTTCAAACTAGCAGGATCCTCAAAGTACTTCATTTACCAGCTGAAGGAAACTTTTTTACCCAAAGAATCTTACAGAACCAAATGCAATTACAAGAGAGAGTAGAGGCTGTCTTAAAACTAGGGATTTGTGTCTCTAATTAATTCCATATTTCTTTCCCTCTTTCATTCTTTCCTTTTTCCCATCCTTTCAGGCTTCTTTCCCTCCCTCCTTCCACCCATTCTTTCTTTATGAAAAATTAACTTAGCATCTAAGAAGCTCCAGATGCTATTCGAGGTACTGGGAAGGCAAAGATATGTAAGTCAGGGCTCCATACTTTCTGGGGAGACCGATCAGTGGGAAAAAACAATGGAAATGCAAAAAGAGACAGATGAGCTGCATTCCGTGTGACCACAATGTGTGGGAAGGCAGCAGGTGGAGGATGAATTCCAGCCAGAGGAGGAAAGGACTGCATAGCTCCACTCCCTCAGTTAAAGCTTAAAGTGGTGCTTGAACTTGATCTGAGTGTGCTGGTTGTAGACAGGACTAGAACTAGTTGATTTGCATCTGGGTTGCTGGCTCTAGGGAAAGTGACCAATAAAGGGGATAGTAGGAAGGGTCTGTCTCAATGTGCTAATCCTCATATATTTATTTAGTACCAATTACACTGCATGTGCTATCTCATTACAACTCCCCAAATAAAAACTAATTCTTAAAGTGAAAGTATTCTGTTAGGGACTGGGGACACATGGATAAACATGGCAGATGGGGTTGCAGCCTTCCATATAGCTACAGGCCTTCTCCCTGCAGATACAGCCACGATTCTTTGGAACCCTAATAACTAAGAATGCTCAAAGTACCTTTGGTATAGACATCTGTATCGGTCAGTGTTCTCCAAAGAAACAGAACCAATGGAAGGGATAGACAGATGGACATTTTCAGGAATTGGCTCATGTGATTGTGGCAGACTTACAAGTTTGAAATCCACAGAGAGCAGGACTGCAGGTAGAAACTCAGAAAACTCAGGATTTCAGTGTTACCATTTTGAGGCAGAATGTCTTTGTCTACGAGAGACCTGTTTTTGCTCCTGAGGCCTTCAACTGATTGGAGGAGGCCCTCCCACATTATGGAGGTAATCGCCTTACCTAAAGTCCACTGATTGTAAATGTTGATCACATCTACAAAACACTTCCACAGCTACATTTAGAATAGTGTTTCACCAAACAACTGGGCACCACAGCCTAGCAAAGTTGAGCTATACTTAACCATCACAGCACTGAATCAGGAATTCTTAGAGTACCCTCTGTACAGACATCAGTATTCCCAGAAAAAATGCACGACACCAGCAAGAGCAGCAGTGGTGGCTAGTTGTGGCAACCAGTCAAACAGAAGACCAGGAGGACGCCTATGAGCACATGTGAAACACCATCTGGGCATCTTAGAAATACTCGGCTGGAAAGGACTCTGCAGGTCAAGGCAAGAACCACAGAATTTCCTGTTATCGTCTCTGACACCTCATTAACCTGGTGAAAGACTTTGCAAACTGAAGGATACATTTTGGAAATGATAAAATTTGGGGTCTAGAAAGGCCCCAAGGGTGGCCAAAAGCACAGGATGTGTATTCTTTATTGCAGGAAACCTGTGAGGGCAGGAGGAGAGAGAAGCAGAAATGAGTGAGCCTCTCCCATGCTGTGAGGGCGTTCTGTGTGATGGGGTTGAGAGGACAAAGACCCTGACCATTCAGGTCCAGTGGTCTGACTGTAGCTTGGCAGCTGTACTGCCAGCCTACTCTCCAAGAGGCCAGTTCACAGAAACACTGTTTTACTTCCCCAGTTTCTAAGGCTCAAGCCTGAAGGAGAATGAATCTCAAGTCATTTTAAGATGGGAAATGTCTCTGCTTTCAAGCTCCCATGGTCTTGGAATGATTCGTGGGAGAATCAGTAGTGACAATCTTAACAGGGACCACTGGACTGTATCAGCCAAGGTGGGAACCTGAAATACCTTATGTATGCACAGGAGGTAAGGTGGAGCTGAAAATACAGCCCCGTAGATACATCTTATCAGCTTCTAGGGATATACACACTTGTATTCTTTTCCTCCAAACCTGCTTCCCCTCCTGTAGCCTTTCTTTTAGAAACCAATGCCACCATTCACCCAGCCTACCATCCTGGGGAATCCTTATTCCCTTGCACTCAAGTAAGGTAACTCACCAAGTTATATTGAGTTTTTCCTCCTAAAATATCTCATAAATTCTACCCACTCCTCTTCACCCTGTTATCTCTTTGAAGCTGGTCTTCCTGCCTCTAGTTCCTGGCCACCTCCAACCCGTCCTTTACATGACAATGAGGATTCAAAAATGAAAATCCAATGCTGTCACTTTCCTATCTCCTTCCTAGAACCTACAGAATAAATAAGAAACCCTCATTAAAAGAAGGCCTTTGTAATGTGGTCCTTATTTTCTTCTCCCACCTTACACCACACATGTAACATCAACCACTGAGTTTCTTCCTCCCTTTTAAATCTTTATGCATGCAACCCTCCCTGGAATGCTTTCCCCTACTGTGTTGAGCCAACTGCTACTTCTTTAATACCTAGATCAGAGATCATTTCCTCCAACTTACCCTGGCCAGAGCCAGATGTCTCTCTCCTCACCTCAGATTATTGGAGAAGCCACAGGCCTGGAGATTTTCTCTTTCTTTAATTTTATGCCGTGATAGGTATGGGTTCACCTACCACCACCCATGGCTACCACCCCAGCTGCCCCAGCTGGTGTTCTGCCCTGACACTTGCTCTGGCACAGGAGCCAGGCTAACTCTGACTCTAAGACTGAGGATCTTTTTGAAACCACACTCAGGAATGCACCTGCTTCTTGCTGTCCTGTACTAGAACCCAGTGTTTATCACAGACATTTCTTTTGTCACAGTGCAACTGAAACTGAGGGGAAAGCTTTACAAAGAGATACGGTAAATAGTTGCCTTCAGGATCTCCTGCTTTGAAAGACACAGAAGCATCTTTGTAACATCCCCAGCAGGGTTACTTTCAATCATGATTCACCCAGGTATTGGTTTATTGGAATTCTTTCTCTGTGGCTTAAAAATAAGTAGCTCTTCCAAAAATAGGTAAATCAACACAAATAAAAAAGAGCAATAATTCCTATTAGTCTCTAGACAAAGTGCAGGACTAGGAAATAGGACAGGTCTTCATGTTGTTGTATGTGCCTTGGGATTCGGTTTCCTAAAATTAAGGCCAAAACAAAGTTCACAGTCTCCTCTGACGATATATGTGGATAGTCAGGTAAGGTCATTCACTTGCCAGACAACATTTTGTGTTATCAAGACAGCCACTTAAAGAACCACAGTGGATTAAGGAAATCCTTCAGAAGAGAAAGGCATCTGACAGCACCAGGACAACTGAGGAATTAACTTTAGGGACAGTCATCTCCAGCCTGGAGAAACAGCAAGCAAAGGAAAAAGAATCAGGAAGACAACAATAATGAAGCAGCCCTATCTCCTCTCTTGGTTATTGCTGCATTTTCCCGAAGCACTGGCCTATCTACCTGCAGTGGCCAAACAGATCATTATTCTTCTGAAGATAAGCAAATCTCAGTGATTCAAACTCATAAAATCATAAGAAACCATATTAACCAAATACTTGAGAAAAAGCTGAACTCAGAGACACAGAAAGTAGAGTGATGGTTACCAGAGGCTGGGGAATGGAGGAAATGAGGAGATACTGGTCAAAAGCTACAGATAGGCAGTTATGATATTCACAAGTTTTAGGGATTTAATGTGCAATATGGTGACATAGTTAGTAATACTCTAGTATATACTTATAAAAGTTGTTAGAGTAAATCTCAAATGTTCTCACCAAAAAAAAAAAAAAAAGGTAATTACATGATTGATGGAGGGCTTTACTAAAACTATAGTGGTCATCATTTTGTACTATGTGAGTATTATCAAGTCAACATGATATATACCTTAAATTTACACAGTATTTTATGGAAATTATATCTCAATAAAGCTGAAAAAAAATAATAAATAAATCAAAACATAAAAAACAAAAACTGCAATAACCTTTGCAGAGCATAGTTTTTTTTAATATAAATTGTTATCATGATTATGTCTTAGTTAAAATTAAAAATAAATTTAAATTCTTGTGTTCCAAAACACAGTGATAGGGAGCACATTGACAAAAGCCAGCTATAGAACTCACCATTCATTTATTCATTTTTTTTCTGGAAACATTTATGAAGCAACCATATGTAGGCTCTATATCATTAAAAATAACCAACAACTTGGGGTTAAAAAAATGGAGCCACATTTCCTGAGTTTAGTCCCCAACTATGGCACTTAGTGTAACTGTGGGACCTTGGGCAAGTTCTTGACTCTCTAGATAATTCAATATCCTCATCTGTAAAATGTGGACAATGAGAGTTCTTTGCCATCATACGATTGTTGTAAGGACTAAATAAGTTTGGAAGTATAGAGTAGTAATCTTTGTATTTGCATATGTTAAATGCCTACCAGACCACATAACAGTCAGAACAACAAAAAAAAACACAAAACTATAACCAATTTTTGTGAGGCACTTACTATATACCAAGGACTAGGTAGAATGCACATTTAATAAACATTAGCCATTATCTTTTTAATGTTTTTCATTTTTGAGATAGAGTGTGCATGCATGAGTAGGGGAGGGGCAGAGAGAGAGGAGGACAGAGGATCCAAAGTTGGCTCTGTGCTGACAGCAGTGAGCCCAATGCAGGACTTGAACTCAGGAAACATGAGATCATGACCCGAGCCAAAGTTGGACACTCAACTGACAACCACTCAGACACCCCAGCCATTATTTTTATTATTACTTAGATCCTTTAGTTTTGTATTTTAATTAAAAATCAGAAATATTCTGATTTCTTAGTTGTCATTATTGCTACATTGATAGCTCTGGCAGGTTTCAACCATACTCTCAGTATGAAATTAGAGAAAATATACCGAAACACGCTATAGGTCTAACATGATAGTCAGCTGACCAGATCTGAGTTTAGAGCATAAGCCTAAAAGGCCAGACAGTAGTTTTATTTTTTTTTTTTTACTGAATATTTATTATTTTATTTTATTTTTTTTTATTTATTTTTTTTTATTTTATTTTATACTTTATAGTTTATTGTCAGGTTGGTTTCCATATAACACCCAGTGCTCTTCCCCACAAGTGACCTCCACCAAGACCATCACCCCCCTTTACCTTTTCCCCTTCCCCTTCCCCCCTCAGTTTGTTTTCAGGATTCAAGAGTCTCTCGTGTTTTGTCTCCCTCCCTCTCCCTAACTCTTTTTCCTCCTTCCCCTCCCCATG
>CM053571.1:22710379-22819897 GCA_028646485.1 Cryptoprocta ferox
AGACAGAGTCTGTTTTCTTTAAAACTACAGACAGTAGTTTTAAAAATATATTTTCTGCCCACCATCTAGCATATTCAACATGCTTAATAAAAAATTACTATGCCCAAGGTCAAGGAGAGAGCCTGTCTTTTTGGACTGTGTTTGACAAAGCAAAGCCAAGAAGGTGGGCGTATGTCAGAATAGTGGGTCAGAAAAAAAGTAGTAATGTTGGTAAGGATTTTGAGTTGTCAGACATGAGGTTATATCCAGAAAATCCAAATAAAGTAAGGAGAATGAAGGCAGTTCTGAGTCCAGGTACACTAGAAGGAAGGTGCCATCAGTAAGGTAGTTCAAGAGACTGAGAAACAATAGGAAAAGATTCAATCAGAAGATGAAAAATTCCAGCCATGGGTAACCAGGGCAAGAATCAAGCTTGTCTAGGGACATCTGATGGCCCCTCATCTTATTTTCACTGGCCAGGAACTATGAGGGTCTCACAAATTACTGGGACTCAAATACTGGTTGTCTGACTGATACTGGTCTTACTCTATGGAGTAATGCCTGGAGATACACCTGACATATCATGCTTACATTTCCATGTCTCTTACTCTTATGAGATTGTAAGCACCCTAAAATCATCAACTACTTCCCCAACTTGACATTCACAGAGTGACTTTCATAGTATAGATATTCAATAAACATTTTATGAATGAATGAATAACTACCATGAACAAATTAGCAGACACCAAAGGAGTCTGATCCTAAGCCAACTGCCTTCTGAGAGAAATGTTCCTTACATCCTCCCCATCCAGAGCAAAATGGTTTCAGGGTGTGGGGACATCTGTTGGTGTTGTCTGCCAAGAAACTACAGTGCCACCTTCCAAGAAGAGCAACTCAGTTTTCCTTCGGGGAACTACCCCGCCCCATCCTATCCTGGCTAAGGATAGGGATTAAGTGCTTAGCAGATCTTCTTTCTCTCCCTAGCATTTGAACCTTAAGCAGAGCTTCAAGGACATAAAGTGGTTAAAACTGATTCATCCCAGCAGTGCCTGAGGAGGTTGTCCAAGCTCATGCTGCCTCCGTTGCCATGGTTGTCTTCGTTTCTGTACTCTCTGAGAACTGGTAATGTAGCTCTTCCTTTGAATCAGTGAGCTTCCCTTTATGTTTTAACAAATTCCTTTTGTACATAAATTTGCAAAAGTCCATTTCACTATAAACTGAGAATCCAACTGATGTACTGTGCTATCCTTGCTCGAGAACAGTGGTTCCCAACTTGGGCGGCACAACAGAATCTTCAGCGAGCTTTATAAATCCAGTACTAAGGCCACACCCCAAGAAAACTGAATGGGACTCCACGGGATGTGACCAATACCTGTTAAAGTGTCCCAAGTGACTCTAACATGCAGCCAACGCTGGGAATCAGCTCTATAATTAAAACAAATATGCCCACCTTTCTACTCAAAGAAAATGAGGGTGCAGGGAGTAGCCTATAAGTGTCACATTTTTAAAGACAGAATTTAACCCTAAGAAATAACTAAGCTCCCATTTGGAATTTGTTTTCCCCCCAATAATTAAAGAACTAAGATGTTTTTCATCTTTAATTGCTACTTTTTTTACCACCAAGTAAATTTAAAGAACTTCGCCAACTGTAATCACTTTACAATTTTATTAACAACACAAGTAAAGCACAATGTCAAAGAAGAAAAGATCCCTGTTTGGCTTGTACTTAAAATAGATCATGACAGGGGTGCCTGGGTAGCTCAGTCCGACTTTGGCTTAGATAATAATCTCATTGTTCATGAGTTTGAGCCCCATGTGGGGCTCTGTGCTGTCAGCACAGAGCCTGCAGCACAGAGCCTGGAGCCTGCTTCAAGTTCTGTGTCTCCCTCTCTCTCTGTCCCTCCCCTACTCATATTCATTCTCTCTCTCTCTCTCTCAAAAATGAATAAACATTTTAAAAAATAAAAAAAAAAAACAGATCATGAAAATGGATCCCAAACTTGGAAAAATTTCCACTTGAGGAACCCTAGAACCATGTGGAAAGTGAAGCCATATTTGATGACACTTGTTGACTAGAGGGTGATTATGAGAGGAGAGAAAACTGACACCTTTTTGCCTCTTCCACTCTGTCTTGTGAGCAACCTTTTTTTTTAAGTTGTACAAAATGTAATGAGGAAAAAGCTAGCTAAGGAGCAAAGCAATTAAATTTCACAGAAAACAATAAATGTGTCTAGGACAAGAGAGAAAGAAATGTTGAAATATCTGACATTTAGTTTCCTAAAGGAGGAGTTGCCTTTTCCTAAGAACAGTATCTATAGAGAGACTAAGACAATATGGCATTTCAGAAGAAGTCCTAGCTCTGTGAGCATCTGGCACAGAAATCAAATAGTCCCAGGAACGGAGAGGAGATGCCTCGATGCTGAAGCATCCCAACTGTTGCCCTGGTGGCCATGCCATTATCTCTTGACCATGACACATCCTCAGTGGACGCAGACTAGACTTGAGGCACACGTAGACTATTTTGAGCTCAGCTAGATCTCATGGAGTGATGCTGCGCTTATAGAATCGGCTCTGCTTCCCACAGTCCTGGTATGGGACCCAATGTCCCTAGAAATCAATTGGGTCCATCCTCTATCAACCAGCTACACAGGGTCACTTATTTCCATTTTTGTTTTTAAGTCTGGTGAGATTGAGTCAGTCAAGAATAGATTTATGTATAGTGAACTACTTGTGTAGGTTTAACACCAGGGCTTAGACACCTTTCTGAATGTACTGTCACTGAATTCAGAAAGGAAAAGGATGGGGCTCAGCTTACAAGGAACATGTAAAAGGGGGATAGTGATGCATCTTGCACATATCCAGGGTGTCCTTTTTATTTTTACTTTATCCACTTAAAAACTCATGTATCATGTGGGAATGCATTTTAAAACATTTAAAAAAAAAAACAGGGGTACCTGCGTGGCTCAATAGGTTGAGCATCCAACTCTTGATTTTGGCTCAGGCCATGATCTCATGGTTTGTGAGTTCAAGCCCTGCATCAGGCTCTGTGTTGACAGTATGGACCCTGCTTGGGATTCTGTCTCCCTCTCTCTCTGCCCCTCCCTTGCCTCCTCTGTATCTCTCTCCCTCAAAAATAAATAAATAAACGTTAAAAAAAAATTAAAAAGAGTCAAAAATTTAAATTAGGCGATACTCTTTTCTCTTTTTTTCCATTTGATCAACATATCAGGAAATAACTCCTGAGAATAGGTCAATCACTAGTAAACAATTTATAAAAATGCTTTCCCACAGGTCACATACTTTTGTTATAAACATGAATTGAATTAAAAATATATTCAACTGAGATGCTAGGATGTGCTAAGCATGGGTAGTAAAAAAACAAAATTCACACCTTCATGATTATAATAAATGACCTTTGTGCTGTGCTGACAATTCATTTTGTCATCATCTCAAAGTTATTTTTGAGCAATTAATTGGCACAATCTTTGGCAAGACATTGTTGTCCTAAACTGCCAGAGTGATACTAACTCACTCTTTATATTTTAGAGTGGGTAAGAACGGCTCACTGTGAGAGTATAAGCAGTAGGAACAGAACAGAATTGCTCCTTGTGCATGACTGATTGACCACAGGGCAAACACAACTCATAAAAAGAGAGGAAGTACAGGGCAGTGAAGGAGACATGAACTTGGAGTCTGAATACCCAAGCTGGAATCCTGGCCTCTCAATATGCAAACTAAGAAACCACACAGTGGCCTCCTCCTGTCTTGGTTTCTTCCACTATAAAATGAGGGTTATAATTACAGTTGCCTCCCCACCTGTTAATGAGAAACAAATCAATAACATAGGTTGAAATACCACCCACAGTGGCCTGTACTCAAATTTCTGTTGAACTTGACCCTCAATTCCATTAGCATCAAGGCATGAACACCTTAACTGGTTACCATGAATGTCTTTTTACTTTATCACGAATGAGCACTGATTACCTGTGATCATTACCTTCTTCTTTACTTTTTCTACAGTGGTCACATATACATTTTATAACCATGTCTTAGGAATAAAAAGATGTGGGTATGTATTAGAGGTTGGAGTTAAACTGAAGGCATTGGAGTCTGTTAAGAGAATTTTGACATTCGTGTGAACCAACCAAAGGACAGAATGTCAGCACATCAGAACACTAAAATTATTAAGATGAAATGCATACTTCATTCTTATTATTTTTGTAGGCTTTTAAGCACACGGAAAACTTTCTTTAACATGCTCATGGTATTCTTATATAGTTACAAATACTTATTGTGTATTTACTATAATGGCCATTAATTGAGACTTATTATGTCTTAGGTGTTTTGAAAATAATTGGACCAATTCTATAAGAAATGCGCTTTTATACCCATTTTTATCTATAGGAAAATTCAAACCTAATTCACCCAAGGCTGTGGCCAGTAAATGGTTATTTACATTAACCCACTCTACTCTCTTCCATTGCACCTTTCTGTACTATGGAGGCTAGAGAGCTGATTTTCATATTCTCTTGCAGCTCTGGTTCTATATATGACCTGGGTTTGACAAGTAGCTACACCCATGCAAAACAAGGAAGGTACATGTGAGCATCAAGTGGAGAGACCAGATTCTCTGGCAAGCACGGGGCACAGTCTTTCATTCTTTGAGGGCAGTGGTTGAAGAGCCTATGTGTTCAATTCACCGGAGTAATGAATGCAAGGCAGAGTTGGTAGTGGGGTCTTATCTAAAGACCTTTGTAATTTTGGAACGTTTATCTGCTGGCTACATTATTTCTAGCTGCATAGCAAAAAAACTTGTTTCCTAGGCCTGGAAAGTGTATAAATTTCCCAATACCCTGTAATATAGCCATTTCAGATTAAACAACCTAGAGTGAATTGTGTTGTCTACAACTAAAGGATTGAGGCTGAACCAATGGATCTTTTAGACTCCAAGCTTACCTACCATGCCAATGCGTTTCCCAGTATTATAAGCTGTCTTTTTAATAGAAACTGGCAAGAGAGGTAAAAAACAAACAAATCTGGATCTGGCTTCCTAAAACTAAAGATATAACTTTAAGGCAACATAGCTATGAGTGAAAACGGTATAAAGAACCAAAGAAGTTAAACAGAAGAAGCTTGCTTAAGGCAAGAACTCTGGAAAGGATTAAATCAACAGAGATCTGAAACAGCAGTAGAAAGCAGAACCCAGTGGAAAGTTTCAACTAGGGTGAGAGAGAAATTTTAAAGTATCTGGGTAAACATTCCAGTAGAGTTCTGGGGTAACAGTGCTGTGGACAAAATATAGCAGTTTGGATTGAACCTGATCACAGAAATTACACTTGGAATCCCATTTGCTGGTTCAGAGATTGCAGGGTTTGGTTCAGAGGTTAACAAACTATGGTCCACAAACAAAATCCTGCCTGCTGGCTTTTTTTGTAAATAAAGTTTTATTGGAACACAGCCACACCCATTTATTCATTGCCTATGGCTGCCTTCACATCATAGAGTTGAGTAGTTGCCACAGAGACTGTATAGCCCTCAAAGCCTAAAATATTTACTATCTGGCCCCTTACGAAACAATTTGCTGACCAATGGTCTAGGAGGTTGGAAGGGAGGAGTCATTTGGAACTGGTAAGTTAGTTTTACATATCTGTCAACAGAAGAGGGGACTATATGATCAGAAAAAGGGGCCAACGTTGCTGCCTGAAGGGAAGAAAACTTTTAACTCCTTGGGTGGACGCAGTCTGCAAGAGTATTTAGTCTGTGCATTTCCTTGTGTGTGTGTGGTCTGGGGATGCGGAACAGCACAGGTGCTCAAGTGAGGAACTGTAGAGGTTGAGAGATAAAACTGTAGCTAGAGGATGTCGATGATAAATCCAGAGAGAGAGAGTACAAATAGAGGCAGAGAGCTTAGACATGCAGGCTAAAGTTCCAAAAGTACTTAAGTGAGAAGGAGAAGGTATAGAGGGGCTGTCAGAAAAATAACAAGCAGCCAGTTTGAGGCAATTCCTCAGAGGCCACGTCACTGTGGGCAACTTCTCTGCGTGCTCCTATTACATACGACACATACACTGTGTGAGGTCCTCAGAGCACGTGCAGGCTGGGGAAGGATGAAGGTGCGGCTCACAGAACCAGAAGCTGTGGAGGGGCTAAGCAGCCACCTTTGAATCAAACAGTGGAGGGAGCCTTCAGCAATCTTCGTAGAGAGAGATGGGCTCTGTGTAGCACTGCAATTTGGGGGAGTAAGAGCTATTCTGAAAGGGGCTCTGGGAATATCACATATTGAGATGGAATAGTGCTCCAGAAAGTGATCAAGATGAAAGGAAGGAGATGAAACGGTAGCTGGAAGGCGTAAATGGTTGTCCTGTTGCTTTCTGAAAGATGGGTGCTCTGGCCAAAAGCCCCTTTCATCACACAGAGGTGGTGGTTCGGCAGCAGCAGCATTCTTTGTAATAGGCCTTGACCCGTGAGTGAGCAGCTTCCATTCTCTCCAACTACCAGGAGATTTTTCTTAGCTGTGTTTTGGAAAAACAGAAAGGAATGCCAAGTCTACTGCAAAGCACTGTAAATGCTCCTTACACTGTGCCTGTGGCTACTCTATGCAAGGGTAATGAGAGAATGACCAGAATAAAAATCCTCTATGGCCTTTCTCAGCAGCAAACAGGCAGTATGATTGAGGAAGCACAGGACAAAAAGCGAGAGCCCTTCCTGAGTGGAAAGAACACAACAAAAGACAGCTTTTAAATGAATCAACCAACTTGGGCCCACAGGGGAACCTGTTGCTGTGACTGCATTAGCTCTCCCAGGAAAAAAAGGAGAGGTCAGGTCAGACACTCAGGTGGTATTATATAAGCTGAAGAAGCAAAAAGAATCCTATAAGCCCCAAACTTAGAGGACTTTGAAAGAAAGTTGAGATTCCTTTATCTTCTGGCCACATTTCTGTCATCTCTGAAGATTTACAACTCAAACCTGGAGAAGTAATTTTGCCTTTTTGGGTCCCTTTTTCCATCTATAAAAATGAGGATGATAAATATTGTGAGTTTCTCCTCAAAGAGTTTGGGCTATTGCTATCAAACTGTTACTCATGGGGCGCCTGGCTGGCTCAGTTGGATAAGCGTCTGACTCTTGGTTTTAACTCAGGTCATGATCTCATAGTTTGTTGGTTCAAGCCCCATGTTGGGCTCTGGGCTGACAGCACAGGGCCTGCTTGTGATTCCCCCCTCTTTGTGCCTTTCCCCCACTTGCTCTCTCTGTCTCTCTCAAAATAAATGACTAAACTTAAAAAAAAAAGTTACTCTTGTGGAAACTCAACACTTAGATGCTGCGTTTTGGCAATGTTCTCTGTCTCCAAGGAGCACTTTGGGATCCACAGAGAAGCAAGACTTAGATGCTCATCAAGACTAATAGGAAAAGCAAAGGAAGTTTGGTTTCTGCAAGATCCTACACAGTGACATCTCTGTAGCCTTCATTACTACATGTAGCACTTCCTAGGAAAGCAATGTGTATTGGGAGAGGCTGGTGGCTGGCAGGAAAGTAATACTTATAGAATACTGAGCAAAAGCATGGATTCTAGAGCCAGACCAGCTACATCAGAATCCTAGCTCCTCCACTGTCTACTGGGTAGCTTTTTATAAATCTATCAACCTCTCTGACCTTCAGTTTCCTTACTTGTCTAGAAAATAACTACACATACTTCAGGAGATTATATTACAGACTAAAACAAATAATGAATGTAAAGTACTCAGCACAGTGTCTGAAACACAGGAAGCAATTCAAAATGTTAGCTGCTAATATTATTATATTTTGATACTAATGAAGGCTCAAGGAACTTGCCATGGGAAGGAAATTACAGAAGTACTGACCTCACTTGAAATCAGAAACTCAAGGAAAATAATTTTGGGAAAATGCAAAAATTATCTCACAACTATTAATTGCTTATTACTATCATGAGACAGGTATGCCAAAGATAACTGAAGTCCATTGGCCATTGCTTAATTCCATTTCACCAGGCATTTTCAGACTGTCCCCTATATTCCAACAAGCCTTATGGGAAATACAAACATGCAGCCCTATGCTTGTCCCTTTGTTTCTCATCTTCTTAAAGCCAAGAAGCAAAATGAAGAGGGGAAATGAAAAATACTAACAGTCTGAGCCGTAGTATATCTATATCTGGGGTAGTGGGGTGAGATGAAAAGATCCCTCATCCACGGAAACATCTAGGCTTGAATGACCTGGGATAGGAAGCCTGGGACCCACAGAAAGAGCTATGAGGAAAGAGGGGTTCAGAAAAAACATGCTAAGGACCACATCAAGTTTCCTGAGCATCAGGAACCAGCTCTGGGGGGAGAACCAAAGCTCATTAGTCACTGGATAGTCAGAGATCATATGAGGTCATACAACAGAATTACCAAACTCACTAAGAAAAGGGAGAGTAAAGAAAGGCACACGCTGGCAAAGATCATCCTCAAAAACACATCTCAGTCCAGAACTGAACGTAAGGAACTCTGTTTCAAGAAAGGGATCCAACTCCCCTTTGGCTCCAAAATGCTACCAAGAAGTAAACTAGTAAAGAAACAGAAGCCCTGGCTTATGTTGTTTAGCAACACCTCCCAAGTACTATTCAAACACAGCCTTTGTTTTCTGTTACAGTTATTTGACAAAGTTAAATATCATTTTCAAGACAATGAAAAAATAAAAACAATATTAGAAACCCTCCAAAAACAAAATTATATGGCCCACTCTCTAGATTTAGCAAACATCTTTCTTCCTACCGTATTGTGTCCTTTATTAAAATCTAATACTAATGTAGGGTTAATGTGACAGCCCTGAGTACACAGATGAAGTTATAAGGGAAATAAGCTTTTATTACTTTTCCAAAGACAAAGCAATAACTTAGAATAACAGAATGATGTTAAACTTTCTATTGCTTTACACCTCAAATCCTCTCTTTTTCTTTCTCCATATCACAGGGAAATTTTCTTAAAAAAAATTAAAACTCCATTTATGAGTTCACAGTAGAGCAATAAGTAAGAATAATAGCATATTTTGTGACAACATCTTCCAGAGGCAGGGAAAACTGTCTTTGAAATTAGCCCCAAAATTTAACTTTTTTTCTTATTTTCAAGTATACTAGGCTAACTAGCACTATATTGTTACATCAGACTTCACCCTTTCACCTGTTCCCCATAGCCAATTAGCCACCAAATTCTTTTTTTTTTTAATCTCCTGAATCTCTCTCTAATTTTTAATTTCCTTCCTGGACTCATCATATTTCAGATACGGGTCTATCTTCTCAGATGTGTCCTCCTGGCCCACTGGACTGGGATCCTTGTAAACTGCCTATCTTATCTCCTCTCCCTCCCCACTACTTAAGAAAGTCAACAAGTTCCCATCACTTACAGAATCGCATCCCCACTCTCTGGCATGCCCCACTTATATGTCTGTCTACTCTCTCCTCTCTCCTCAAATCCCACTCACCCACCTTGCCTCCCTACTTCCCACCCACTCCAGGATAGCCACCACTACTATCTTAACTCGACAGTTCTAGAAAGTCTATGATTCTCTAATCCTCCCATGCTATTGTAATCTCACTCATCACCTTCTGCATCTCAATTATGTGTCTTTCTTGTTTACTGTATTTAACAAAGAGTTATATAGCTTTTATCATCCCAGGTCTTATTCAATAAGCTTTGTGAGTATTAACTCATTCAATCATTACAACCCTGTGAGACAGATACTATTATTCTCCTCATTCTATAGATGATGAAACCGTGGCACACATCAGTTATGAAACTTGCCCAAAGTCACACAGTCAGTAAACTGGTGGAGGGAGGGAAGAGGCAAGATTCAAATCCAGGCAGTCCAGCTCCATGTGGTTCCCTTCACCACACATGCACTGCCTCTTTCTGCTTCTTCATTTCCTTTTTCTGTATCATCTCCTCTGAAAATCCCTCTCTGACTACCGACCATAACTGCACATCAACCCCTCATATGTGTCTCATGAAGAGTCTTATTATATGATAACTATCACAACTCTTCTTCTCATTTTCGACCATAAGTTACTAGAAGGCAGGCATCATCATTCATCATGGTATCTCAGCACAGGTGCTCAATACTTGTTTGACGAATGACCCAATAAGGATGACAGATAGCCTTATTACATGTTCCATAGTTGGTATAAGGAGAAAGTCAAAGAAAGTGAAACCTAAGGATGACTTGATTGTTTCAGCATTTCATGTTTCCAGCTAACATTATATCTAAGCCATAAACTGTAGGAAACACTTAAATGTATGCCGTTACCTCCATTCTCAGTTACATAGATCAGCACCGTCCAACATAATGTTCTCAGATCCTAGATATGCTCTGTATCTGCACTGTCCCACATGTTGAGCACTTGGCTAGAGAGACTGGGAAACTGACTTTTTTAGTTTACTTTATTTTAAATTTAAATAGCCACATGTAGCTAGTAGCTAACATATTGTGTAGTACATATCTGGACCATTTGCAAATCATAAAGTGGCAAAGAATAGAGCACCAAGAGGAATAGAGAGTGGGAAGCAGGAAGAAATATGCAGGGAACACATAGCACTGGGATAACAAACCTGCCTGGTGTGACTGGGACTGTGGAGTTTCATGGGACTTTCAAGAACAAAATGTGGCAGTCCTAGGCAAGCTAGAACTACTGGTCAACCTACTCAGTGCCTAGAAGGAACTAAAAATAGATTCCATGAAGGAACTCAAGAAACTGAAGCAGGGAATCAGAGTAGGAAAAACACTGAGTTTGGGACCAGGTGAAGATACATATATTTGAAGGGTGGGAAGAAGGTCGTTGTCTTGGAAGCCCCACCCTCTTCAGATGTCCATGTATCTACATATTCCAACACCCACGTTATAGCATAGAGATTTCAAACAAATTTGTATCATTTGCTTTTATACCTGCTCTTTTTCAAATACATGTGCATTATTTTACTCATCTGTCTTTTATTGGCGAAATCAAGACAGCAGCTACTCAACCGTCTCTAATCTGTCATTTACATTTCTGTTCTCATCCCATAATCTGTTAATCTTTCCAGTATCTCAGTGCGAGACTGAATTAAATTCCATATTGAATCCCAACATGAAAGGCATTTCTTTGTGAGCAGCTCAATAAGATGTTCTTCTAAATGACATTTAAAATGTTCAGCTCAGTAATGGGATGATAAAGAAGGGCACCCGGTGTTAGTACACATCAGTAAAAAGAACATTTTTTTTTATTAGTCAGAAACCAAAAAGCTAGAACAAGATAATTAAAAAAGAAAAAGTTTATTCCTACTAGACTGTCACAAGAGTATTATGACTCAAAATTCAGTCACTGAATTCCTACAGGAATCTAACTTCTTAAAAAGACATCAGACATCAAAGTCTGAGTCATGCCACATTAACCACAAATGGCCAAAGAAAAGTTTGAATGCCACTGGAAAAGTTAAATATTAGACTTTCCCTGAAACATTTAAGCTGAGAGAAGTAGATATTGCAGTTGTCATATCGACTTCTGTGCATTCTTTATAGGTTTCCAGACCGATCATTGCACCCCCCTTCTGTTGCTATGGTGACCCAAATAAATTCTCCCCTGAGATTCATTTCTCTCAGATGCCAATGCATCAGGTCAAGCAAGCAGGCAGGCTAGCAAATAATGCACTGGCCCTAAACATTCTCACACTCTCCAGGCAGCCACAAAGAGCTTTCCTCCACACATCACACCCTATTTCAACATTTTCAAAACTATAATTCCATTACATTGAGAAAAAGAATTATCCCAGGCTTTCTTACTGTTTTTTATTTGTCTAACTAACAAGACAAATCCCTACAAAAGGCAAAGAGTAAGAAGCTGAACATAAGAAATTCTCCAAGCATCCACTTCATCACCCTATGTTCACCAATAAGACCTGAATGATAAATTCTTGGTAAAATAAAGATAAATCCGAGGACTTGCACCATCTGACCTCCATATAATACTAGCATATATGGTATTTAGTACTTAGAATTAGAGACTGAGATATTATTTAAAAAATTCATGAAGGAAGGCATTTGGTTCATAGAAAGTATGCAGACATAATTCTAGGGGAGAAAGCCTTAAAGATTTTTTTTTACCATTAGAGATGCTACTACAATTTAAAGCCTCTAGTGTTTGAGCATCCTTGTCCCCCATGTGTGTTAAATATGTACTGCATATAATGCAAACATTTCTCAAGATAGAGCAGCCTATCCAGCAGCATTTCTCTGTGACAGTATACACGTAACAGGAAGCAAAAAGATACTACCTACATTCACTAAAAATCCAACTCTACTAATTTTGACCCCAGAACTAATACAAAGCATGTAATAAGAAACTATGAGGTGGATATTCTGCTCTGGAGCTGCTAGTAATAATAGCTCATCTGTATTAACAATTCCTCTCTGCCCCTTAGGAATGTCTCACCACAACCCTATAAACGTTGTTACCTTTACTTTCCAGATGATGAAACTGAGACACAGAGTTTTTCTGTGTCACAGAGTGTGATTTTTGACACTTTGTCACTTGACAAAAGTGATTTTGACACTTTGTCAAAAATCACACAACCAACAAGAACTGGTATAGGAGTTTAACTCCTAGCTCAAGCGCCTGGGCTTGCTACCCCAATGCTGTACTGTCCCTGATGGTACTCAATGCACTTGTATGAATCAGACCTTGATTAGAAACTTTCTACATTCAAATAGCTCCATACCATTATCTGTCCTCCACTTCTCAACATACATGTACTCTCTCTCTCTCTCTCTTTCTCTCTCTCTCTCCCCTTTCTCTCTTTTTCCCAGCACCCCTTGACCAAAGTATCACTGTCCAGATGTTTTCTGGGGAGCTTAGCACTGGTAGAACAGGATGCTGTTACCAATTTTGTGGTCCAGGACACAGATGAAACTCTCAGGAGTCAGAGACCACAGGCCAGATTCCACTGAGTCTAGGAGAGCAGCCAGAGGTTACCACTGTCTCAGAAGATAGAGGTGATGAGACCAGGATGATAAAAAGCAAGCACATAATTTCCATTCTATGTCATGGTTTCCCCAAAGGCAGAAAAAGAAGGAAAAAAAAAGAGTGGACTGGCTGCCCCCACACTTGTACACAGGGCTCTAGGCAGACTATAAAGAGGGGATGATTCAACCAGAGGGTTGGATAAATCAGAATGGAAAGCTTTGAACAAACAAATAACAAGTGCAATGAGGTTAGAGATTCAAGGAGAAAGAACAGGAAAGAACAGAAGAGAGGGAGCAGGCCAGTACATAACTGGGTGCTTTTGTACCCACCCCACACAGGTTCTGCACCCCTGTGGTGTCTCCCCTTGCTTATCCAGCTTCTTAGCACTTGACTCTGTCCTTCCTCTCCACTACAGGTCTAAACCGAGTTTGGTATTTTGATGGTCAGCAAGGGTATTTTTCAGTGACTTTTGAATAGTATTACCCTTTTCTTATAAACCAGTGTCTTTTTCTTATTAGGAACTCAGAACTATAAATGCTGGAGACTCTTTGGTCTTGAAATACCAGTTGGATTTCTTAATGGCCATCAGTGCAAATGGGACTAACATGAAGAAATCTGCCTTAAAGGCAGCTAACTTTTGGAGGGGAATACATCTACTCTATATAATCAAGGGATATCTGTTTTTGACATCAAAGGAGTTACAAGTATTCATATTCCTCTCCAAAGGACAGCTAGGAACCTTCTAAGCATACTCCTGGCTTGACTCACTTGTTAGTGTTTGCTGCCCGGGGCACAAAAGTATCTCATCAACAAGACATGGGGTTTTGGGTAACTGCCTCTTAAGTAGGTTCAGCTCTTAACCTGGACTACATAATTTCCTCCTTCATTACAAATGATTTAATTTCTCAAGAATTAAATTATTTTTAAAGTTCTTCTAAATTAAGAGTAAATAAAAAGATCTTTGACAAAAAAAACTGAGTAATTTTATTAGGAATATGATAAATGTGATAGGTTGCAGAAGCCTGAAAATCCCATTATATGCAATTAAGGAGCTACATTAATGTAATTGTAGACTTCCTAGCATTTTAGCCCAGCACATACAGTATTTACAGATAATTGCATAGTAAGGGGGAAAATGCAAGCTGTGAGTCTAGCATGCACGTGACTCATGTTGTCAAATTAAAACCTGGTTGGGTTTCTCCTTGAGTTATTATCTATAAAAAGCTTAATTTTTATCTTTTTAAGATGGGAAAATTCACAGGCATGCAAATGAAATGTTTCCTGTTGAAAACCATACAAAGTACAATGAAATTACAGACATTATTAAAATAAAGTAACAGTCATTTAGATAATAGTAATTCCAAATTTGTAACTCTTTGACTAGAACTTCACTGAACAAAGAATTCTAAGGCAAATTAATATGATAAACAGTATGCAAGGATAGGTAACTTACTTTTATTTTTATGCAACCCCTGATGTGCACACTGTTTGCATAAAAATGATGCTAAAATTACAAAAGAGCCAATGGGTGACAAGAAAATACCACAGAAAAAGTGTTCAACGAGGCTGGAAGAAATCTGGGTTGGTATTCTATTCTGTTGACAATAAATTACACAATCTTGAAAAAATAAACACTCTAGATCTCAGTTTCCTCAATTATAAGCCTCAATGGTTGAAACAGATAAGCCACAAAAGTTTCAATCTCTAGAAATTAAGATGTTATCTAACTGTTGAAGCGGGCCCAGCAGGACAAACACTTTTCAGCTATCAGGTTGAATTATTAATCTCAATTTGAAAACTGTACATGTATTTTTAAAATTTTTACCTGTATTTTTTTAATGTTTATTTATTTTTGAGATAGTGCAAGTCCAGGGGGAGACAGAGGATCTAAACAGGACGCTGCACTCACAGCAGTGAGCAGCCTGATGTGGGGCCTAAACTCATGAACCAAGAGATCATGACCTGAGCCGAAGTCAGACGCTCAACCGAGCTACCCAGTGCCTCACCTTTATTTTTAAATAGCTACACTTTCATTCATTTAATTTCACCTACTTTCAGATATGGTGGGGGAATAACATGGGCCAGACACTTCTGATATATCAGGAACTATAATAGCCTGAATAGGTTTGCAGTATCAGTAAACTCTGTTGGGGAAAAAAAAATGCCAAATTTAGTTTGTGCAGGGCTAATTTTACATTAAAAATGGCTATAATCATCTTAAACTCATTTCGCTTAAATTTGTGCCTAGCACTACAGTCATGATCACAGAGATCATAGTCTCAAGGCCTCTGCAGAGTACTAGGTATGGCACCGAGCGCATTGGACCCTTAATCTTCCAAAACACCCTACAGGGAGAAGGTACACTGACCATCTCCCTTTTACAGATGCACAAAATAAGCCTTGGAGAGGCTGAGCAACTTGCCCAAGGCCACCCAGCAGGCATATGCAGGAGCCAGGACTTGAACTCAGGTCAGATTCTAAATCTAAAGCTACGCGCAATCCGGTTTGCACATGGACTCAAGAATGAAGTTATTCCCTTCTTCCCAAAGCCCTCTAGTCATTAAAGAGGTCAGAGGGAAGTTTCCCCTGCTGAATTCATGAAGAATAAGTAACTGATCCAGTACGTTCCCCACTCCTGCTCCTGTATGATAGAAAACAAATATTCTTGCTAAAGGGCTTAGATGGAAGCTATCAACAGGAATGAAATCTTCAATGATAGCTGGCCAGAACCACACAGCAATACATTATCACTCATATAGTTCATGGAACATTCATTCGTTTTCTTTAACATCAAGTTTAACTTTGTAGGAGGCGAGTTATGTTATAAAACTGCAAAAAAAAAAAGTCCGAAAATGTTGATATGATTGTCTATCTAGCAGAAGGGAGACAATTTGCAGCAAAATAATTGGTACATTTTCCCACTGCATTATGTTTCTCAAAACATGTTACTGTGGGAGGAGATTAGCTTCCCCTTTCTTCAGGAAGAAAATGACTTGTCTCCTATAGTGAATAGAACTGTCATTCTGTGAGCTGACAAATGCTAACAACCTTTGGAGGTGCAGTGTGCCAGCATCTAAAAAACAAATAAAATAAAATGAAGAATCCAGTAACCAAAGAAAGAAAGGTCATGAAAGAAAATAATAGGGTAGGGCCCTTAAACATTAAAAAAAAAAGTACTGGAAATCTGCTTACTGCTAGAAATTAACAGTCATACAATAAAATGAAAGGAAACAAAAAAAAATCATTCTAAATTAAAATCGCTTCAATTAGTTTACATTTTTATGTTAGGTTCCATAGCACCAAATTAAATATAATGGATTCTATTCTATTTTGCTAAAAATAAAGTTGCATTAGGAAGACAATTAATAGATCTGGCCATAGATATTCCAAATCATAATGATCAGAATCAGAGATGGAATCATCAGCACTGAGGTAGCCCTGGCTTCATCATGAACTTCTTGCACCCTCGATCCCATGATCCTGGTGGGATTAAAATAAGATTGGTGACAGAGAAAAAAATGACAGGAGACCACAGGATGATGCTGGGTGGATGAGGGGTCCTGAGAGGTGTTATAACAGGGCTGACTGAGATTCTGGCAGATGATGCAGTCAGAAGAAGCTTCTGGTCAATCTTGGTCTCCCTGTTTCCTGTCAGAGCAGGCTCTCAAATAATGACATTTTTATGGCAGTATTTTCTTTTTGCTATTTTTTATTTCCATCAGAGAAAAATCTGTAACTGACAAAACTCAGATTTTTGTCTGTCAATAGAGTATTTACATTCTTGTTACTCTAAGTAAATTCCCAAATAGTTAATCATCAGAAAATTGGGGTGCACTGCTAAAAACCAAAGTGTACCATAGTGAAGGGGTCTTTACACAATGTTAAGCACTGTTCTGTACTTCATGAACATGTAAATGTATGAGTAGAAGGGTCTTCAACAGATATCCTGAAAGTCTGTATAAGAGATACAGTTCTTCATAAATAACTATAACAGTAATATATGATTATTATCTACAGAGCACTTAATATACACCATGCATTGCATTAAGTCCTTGACCTATATGAAGTTATTTGCCCTTCACATTTCTGTGAAATGTACTATGATCATCTTTGTTTTGAAGGAAAACAGGATTAGAGAATCTGAATAGTTAATCAAGGTAGCACTGGTAAGTGGTCAAGTTTAGATTTGGTAATTTTTTATTAGAAATTACTCACTATGAATTTTACATTGTTGGATGTTGTATATTTTTGTATTCTTTTCTTGAGCTGTGTCCTGGAATGTTGTAGTTACTTGGGAACAATTCAATTCTTTCAAGTCTTAGTTTTAAGCTTTGCTAGGCATGATCAGAGAAGTGTTTAATCAAGGGCTAAGTATTCTCCCCAAATAAGGCAAATTTTTTTAGAATTTCAGAATTCTGATGCCCCATTAATTATGAGGTTTTATACTCTGGCTTGTGGAAACAGGATTTGGTCCCAGGCCTATGTAAGCTTCTAGTATTATCCTCCTAAAACTTTCAGGTAGTTCCCTCCCTATCCTTGGTAGTTTCCTCTCATCAAGGAGCTGGTTATCTATCACTCAGCCAAAGACTCAAGAGGGACCCTCTGCAGAATTCTGGAGCTCTCTCTCCCTGCATCTCTTCTCTACAGTATTTTACTATATAAATTCTGGCCCTGCCCTCCCTTAACTCTTAGCTCTGTCTTCTCAAGTCAGGGAAACTGTCCTGATCTACCCGGGTTCCCCCTGCCTACACCTTAGTCTAGAAGCTCTCTGGGCCGTGAGCAAGGACAATTATAGGACTCACCTTATTTGTTTCCCATATCTCAAGGATCACTGTCCTTCATGACATGATGTCCAATGTGTTAAAAAACTATGCAGTATTATATATGTTGCCTGACCTTCTAGACATTTCAGGAAGGAAGGTAAATCTAGTTCCTTCACTCAATATTAGACAGAAGCAGATGTCCTCAAGCTCAGATCTGAAGCCAAGCACTCAATTTTCAGAACCTGAGACCATAACTGCTATCCTAATTTTTATGAAGTAGTTCAGACCAGAGAGGTTAAATAAAGAACTAAAGAACATACCAAGAAAAAAGAAAAAGGGGAAAAAAACAAATAAATCTGCTTCCTTTTAAATGTTTATTTATTTATTTTGAGACAGAGAGAGAGAGAACATGGGTGCATAAGCAGGGGAGGGGCAGAGAGAGAGTGAAAGAGAGAGTCCCATGTAGCCTCCTTGCTGTCAGCGCAGAGCCCGACGCGGGGGGCGGGGGGCTGGATCCCATGAAACTGAGATGATGACCTGAGCCAAGATTAAGAGTCAGACGCTTAACCAACCAAGCTACCCAGGCTCCCCTATTTCCCTTTAATATGTTTTTTTTTTCTAAAATACCATTATGTGTGCAGTGGTATTGAAAGGGATAGGAGAAATAGAGTCAGATCTTCTGTGGGTTAAATATTTTCCACTAGGCTCAACTATCAGATTTTCCTCTGAAGGAATGCATACATTTCCTGGGAGCACTACTCCTGAGGGAACATCCACAGAAATTTTTTAAAAATTGCATGTTTATGCTCATGAATCTCACATAATTATCCATATAGAGTATGGCTGAGGTAGGGTTTACTGATGTCTCTGACCATCAAGGAAAATCTGAGAACTGCAGACATATATCTCATTTTACCCAACAGATCTGTTCCTTTAAAGAACTATGCTTCAACCACTATATTGCATATCTGAAACTAATAGAACACTATATATTAACTACACTGGAATTAAAATTAAAAAGTTAATACAATTTTTAAAATATATAGAACATTAAAAAAGAATTTGCTTAAATCAAACTTGAATAAACTGAATTTCTAAAGCAAAAGTGAAGCTTACTGTTTAAAACAATAATAATCTCTTTTGTGAACGGAATCAAAGCCCCCATTGTCTTCGTGGAAGCCTGTGTATCATCATGATTAAAGGCACAGGTTTAATGCAAAAAACAAATAATCCAGTTAAAAACTGCGCAGAAGACAAGGATACACATTTTTTCAAAGAAGACACACAGATGGCCAACAGACACAGGAAAAGATGCTCAACATCACTCAGCATCAGGGAAATGCAAATCAAAACTACAATGAGATATCACCACATACCAGTCAGAATTGCTAAAGTTAACAACACAGAAAACAATAGGTAGTGGCGAGAATGTGGAGAAAGGAGAACTCTCTTGCATTGTTAGTGGGAATGTAAACTGGTGCAGCTAATCTGGAAAACAGTATGAGGGTTCCTCAGAAAGTTAAAAATTGAACTACCCCACAACTTTCTAGGTATTTACCCAAAGGATACAAAAATACTTTTGTACAAAAATTATTCAAAGGGGCACATGCACCTCAATGTTTACAGCAGCATTATCAACAATAGCCAAATTATGGAAAGAACCTGAATGTCCACCAACTGATGAATGGATAAATAAAATGTGGTTTGTATATAAAATGGAATATTACTCAGCCATAAAAAAGAATGAAATCTTGCCATTTACAGTGATGTGCATGGAGCTAGAGAGTATTATGCTAAGGAAAATAAGTCAGTCAGAGAAAGACAAATACCATGTGATTTCACTTGTAAGTGGAATTTAATAAACAGAACAGATGAACATGGTAGGGGGAGAGAGACAAACCAAGAAACAGACTCTTAACCAAAAAGAACAGAGGATTGCTAGAAAGGATATGGGCAGGGGGATGGGTTAAATCAACAATGGGTATTAAGGAGGGCATTTGTTGTAATCAGCACTAGGTGTTATATGTAAGTAATGAACCACTAAATTCTATACATGAAACTAATATTGCACTGTATGTCAACTAGCTGGAATTTAAATAAAAATTTGGAAAAATACAATACAATACAATACAGCATACCAGGTGGTGGGTGGGGGATAGAAGAAATAGGTAAAGAGGATTAAGAGTATATTTATCATGATGAGCACTGAGTAATGATATACAGAACTGCTGAATCATTATATTGTACACCTGAAACTAACATAATACTATATGTTAACTAGACTGTAATTATAGTTAAAACCCTAATAAAAAATAAATAAATAAAGGCACAGGTTTAGGAATCAGGCAGTCCTGTGCTTATATCCCAGCTTCCAAGCTACGTGACCTTGGCCAAGTCATTTAACTATCAAAGCCTCAGATTCCTCTATAAAATGAGGATGATAAGAATAACTACCTCTTGGGTTGTGGGGAGGATTCATAAAATCTCTGTAAAAATGCTAATCCCCACAGGGGCGCCTGGGTGGCTCAGTCGGTTGAGCGTCCGACTTCGGCTCAGGTCATGATCCCACAGTTCATGGGTTCGAGCTCCGCGTTGGGCTCTGTGCTGACAGCTCAGAGCCTGGAGCCTACTTCTGATTCTGTGTGTCCCCCTCTCTCTGCCCCTCCCCTGCTCATGATCTGTCTCTCCCTGTCTTTCAAAAATAAATAAATGTTAAAAAAAATTTTTTAAATGCTAATCCCCACAAATGTGCTTAGTGAAGTTCTGACACTTAGCACTGAATTAAAGTTAATTATCATTAGCTCTCTTATACAGAAAAATATAAAATTAATGCAATTAGAAAAGAAGAAATAAATTTTTATCTCTAGTTAAGTCTTTCTGTGTATATGCTGGGTCTTAGTCTAATTTAAATATATTAAAATACATAAATATATACTAAAATGTATATATTTAACATATTTAAATACCCAAGAATTTCTTAGAAGAGTTTTAGAGTTAAAATAATTCACCCTGGTATCACTCTCTTTAAATTTTCATTTACTTAATGTCATTCATTAATATTTATGTACCATGGTAACTAATTCTGCAGTGCTCATAACCTTTGTATATTATTAGATAACCCGCTCAACCCACTATACTCCTTTAGTTACCATTTTAATCAACTATAAATATTTATTTTTTATTTATTTTCATCTCTCTGATATATGTGAGTCAAATCCTTTAGCACTAAATATTCCCATCGCTTTCCACAAACATATTTTTTAATTCAAATAAGACTTTCCTCAGAATTAAAGAAAATGGAAAATTACAATGTCCTTTTCAATATGCTATTTCTCATTCATACCCAATGATACCTACCTGCTTGGATAGCCATATCATACTTCACACTAGACATTTCTATCAGTTCATAAAAGCAGGTTAGCCCTAAAATAACTGATCAGCAACCCCAGATGAGTAAGTATCATTACCATTTTTATAACTTCCTCTTAGGATATCCTAATACATCTCTGTTTGAAAATAAATTCTAAGTGTATTTAGTATTTTAATTTGATAAATCTGGCAACCCTTAATATGTTTGGAATAGGCATATGCTTGTATATTCATAGTATAGAAAAGGCTATATGTGAACATAACTGTGCAAGTTGGTAGAATATTTAAAAGCATGAAAGTTGTCAATGGTATAAAATATGAATATTTATGACATTTTAGCACATCTGAGTATAGTTTCTCTTTCCCTAGTGATTCCAACAAGTTTTAATGCAACACAAATGTAAAATGTCACCGACTTATTTAAATACAGCCTCTACAGCCTCCAAATCAAACACTTATATGGCAACTGAAGGCAAACGTAGTTCTCATTTCTGAAATATCTCATCACAAGATGCATCATTATTTTGTGTTAGCAGATTCTGTAGCATGTAGCAGACAATAAGAGGTTCACACCAAAGTCAATTTCAATTAATTCAAGATGGAAAATTTCATGTGACACTATCAAACACTTTACCAAAATTGAGATAGATTGCATCTACAATTTCACATCACTTTTATCTACTGATCTTGTAGCTCTAACAAAAAAGGCAATCAAGTTCTTCTAGCATGACTTGTTCTTTTTAAATTCCTATTTTATAATGTCCATTATCATTATCCTTATATGTTTCATCAATGCTTGCAAATTTTCTATTAATGCTCATTCTAGTCTTTCAATGTAAATTTACCTGCTTTTGCTAGATAATTATGTCAGTGTTGTTCATTGTTTTCAAGAACAACAATAATCATTATCATTAAGATAATGCTCAAGAAATTACTCCTCATATTTGGGTTGATAAAAGAATTCAAATCAATTCTATAAATACTTACTGCACATTTACTAATTGCTTATTACTCTGCCAGGCAATGTAGGGAAGACAGATTAGTAGAAGAAAACTTTCCTCTGAAAGCCACTGATCTCACTAAGGAGATAAAATGCAGACTAATGGGAATTCTGCATTCATTGGTACCCAATGCTTGGCAAACTCTAGTACATTAAAAAAATATTATTAAAATTCAAGTTTTTATGCCTTATTTCCAGAGGTTCTGACTCAGCATTTGTGTTTTTAATGAGGAGCCCCCCAGGTGATTTCAGTATAAGAGTAGATTTTTTTTAACTACACTTGTAAAAAAAAATGGTATGGAGTCAAAGTACCAGAGGACCAGAAGAGAGTTCACCCATTATAGGCAACATCATACAAAAAGACTTCCTAACAGAATCAGGACTTTAAGGATATCAGACTAACAGCGTTCTTACAATATTACCTGTATTAGCACTACTGGAACTGTTTTGTAATATACTTGATTCACAAAGGCAGACACTGATATCACCATGATCTGCTGCTCTTTGGCCAAATCAATTAAGCAATGGAGAAAATATTACAATAACTTGCCCATTCAAAAATAAGTATGTATCCCTATTAAAGGAGTTAAATTAATTTAACACCAAGAAGCATTTATCAGGGTTGCTTTCACATTATATACATTGGATACATTCCAGAACCTGGGAATTTATCAGTATTTTAGTGACAATCTAGAAAGCAATACTTAGAGATAATTTCAGAGCCACCAGGAGATTTTTATCCCATGAGTAAGCCTTGTAATACTTTTGTGAAAGCCTGTAGTGTTAAATATGATTACTCTAGATTCATGAGGTATCATATAAAAATTATTATTTGAACATGTATAACTACCTTTTTCCAAATATCTCACACTGATCTACTATACTATTTCGTTCTTTGCATTATCCATGGGAAACCAGAATAGCAATCAGGGTAAGACCAGGAAAACAGTATTTAAGACAGAGGGAATTTAACAGAGGGGATTTTGTAGAACAGATGATGAAAGAGATGAATAACCAAAGGAAACAGTGAAGCAACTGAGAGATCAGCAACACAGGAAGTCTCTTCCTCCAAGCCCAGTAGAGGAGGGGTGCCTGTGGTTCTAGAGCCCAGGGGTAGGGTCACCTAACTAAAGCCAGAGCAATAGAGCTAGTCTGAAATGACTAGAATAATGGAGAAACAGCAGCCAAGGCAGAGAGTCGGGTAGAGAAATATCCTGCTTTCTCCCTTTCTCCTACCCTCCAATCTTGTATCAAGCGCCTCCCACACCTCAACACTGCAAAATGTCAGCTGACATGTGATCTTTGCAAATGCAGGCAGGCCTTCTGCTCCTCAGAGAAGAGCAGGAAAAGTGTACGAAAGGGGTCTGAGAGCAAACAACCCAAGAATTATCTGGGAAAGGTGGTGGTGACAGTGGTGGTGGTGGTGGTGGTGGTGGTGATGATGATGATGATGATGATTGTAGAATCCCTTTAAAACAGAGAAATTGAATTTGCACAAGGAATTCAAAATTTTTATAGATTCTCAATTTAGTGCTTCCCTTGTTCAACAATTCATGCTGCCTCCATATCCACTGAATTTTATTTTCTTTTTATCACTCTAGTTTGCTATGATTTAGCAAATTCAGCGGCTTGAATAAGCTTCATTATTCTTTTTATAATATAACTAAATGCAAATCCTTTCTCCTTACTCATCTCTCTTACCTATACATCAGGAGATATTCTTATATCATTCCTGATATGTTTTTAATTTCCCGAACATCTTTACTCCATATTTTTTTCAATGCACATTTCTAAAGAACAATGTGGTGTTTAAACCATTTAGTTACCATAATTCTGTTCTCATGGAATTTATTAATGGAATTTTTGTATCTAGTAATTTCTATCCCCCATGCAGAAGGCCATATAGTAGTCTTTTTAGCGCATTTATCTAATAAGAAGGATGTGCTCAGAACAAAGTCTGCTATTCCACACACACCCCCAAATCGATTGTATTAACTAAGCATTGCATGAAGCTTTATGCTTCACACAGTGCTTTGCAAAGTGTGTGTGGATGTGGGGGGGAGGGCAGGTATCAACAGAATGGCTTCAAGGATGAGAAACAAAGAAACACAACTATAGGATACAGTGTTCCCATCCATGTATTTATGTATAAATTCACAAATGCAACATATAAATGATTTAACAGTTATACAATCATGTTCTCAGAACATATAACTCTCTTTGCTACAGCTACCCAAAGTCCACAAATTATACTTCACTTGATCCTCACTTTTCCTTACTAATGAATTTCTAGTCTCATCAGGTCAGTCTCCTCAATGGGCACTCAACCAACACTTCCATGTTTAATTTGGGCTCCATGACTTTTTAGTCTACTTCCCTCCACGCTGAGCTTTCCATGACTTCTCTTTTCTCCAATGCGCTAAGCCCCATCTGCTTCAGGTACTTTACCATGATGGGCCAGTCCAAAGGACCCTCTTCCTTCTCATGAGTTCTTATTAAGTTAACATCTATGGATTAAATGCTTATTCATTATTTCACATATGTGCTTTGTATCCTCAAAAGTCCTTCAGATTCTTGATGACAGGACCTATAGCTTAAGTCCTACAGTACTGTTAAGTAAACAGCAAGTACTCAACACATACTGAATGTGACTGAATGCCACTGAAGTTCCACAATCAGCCCTGGAGAAGTGTTTTTGAAGTCACCATAACATGATGGAGAAAAGGCAAAAAAGGAATGATGTTATAGTGCAAAATGTAGAAGAACAGATAAGAGACCAATGACCTAGAAGGAAGCAGAAATAAACTGATTTCGGCATGCAGGAGTAAATATCCCTTAAAGAAACATATATTTTGGGAAAGTTCCCAAGACATTTTCCCCCCTTGGAAAAAATATCGTATTTTTATCTTCACTGATTAAATTTCTTTTGTTTTAGCAGGCAATATATTTTTGCTGGCTCTCCCATTTTGAAAAATAACTCTGAGAAATTTCATCTCATGGGCACTCTTGATTATCTGTCTTCTACCCTGTCTTAATTCAGCTTCATCAAGAAGATCAAATCCGAGGTCCATCTGTAGCTCTGGTGAGGTGTTCACTAAATGTGATTCTAAAATACAAGTCTCACCCTATCATCATTCTCAGAGCCTCCTGAAGGTCAACTGGGACTATACCAACAGCAATTAAACAATGTGGCTTCCCCTCAGGGTACCCCTCCCAGACCTACCTGACCCTTATCATTCTGACCTATCTCCTCCTGTAAACCTCTCAATACCAATATGTCTTCAGCTTAAAAATCAATTTTCTCCCTGTTTCAGTTTCTTTTTCACAGTTGCTTCTTCATTTAATCTTCAGGGTCATCTCAATCCCCATAAATCTAAACATAGCAATCAACTGTCTCGTCTCTTTAAAATGTCTCGCCACAGGTGGGGCACAAATCCCCCCTCCTGATGGATTGGGCAATTTAAAAGAAAGATGGTGAACACAGGAAATTATATCTCCAGAGAAAGGCCATTCCATTGGAAACATGGGGCTGAAGGGGCATGCTTTTGTTTTTGTTATTGAAAGAGTTTATGCTTTAATCTCTGCTTTAAGAATGTTTCTTTTCTTGAAAAAAAAGTTATCATTTATGAATGAGATCTGAAAATCAAGGTTTTCATCAGCTACTCCAAGTGTTTTGTTTACTAAAATGAGAAGACTCCTACTAGACCTGAAGGTGGCTTAGTCTTCCCCTTGCTCCATAGAAAGAGCTGCTATACCACTCAAAATGACTGCAGTAGGCTTAAGCCTAGGACTCTCTGCTTCTGCGTTCACTCAGTTTTTACCACACAAATACTTAGTGAACACTTATGATCAACAAGGCATTGAATTAGGTGCTGTGGGGCTGATTAGGTTTAATATGACACAGCCCCTGTTCTCAGTGACACGGATGTGACAGTCATGGATACAAATAGCTATACAGAAAGGCAGTATGTGCAAGTAGTACATTTTACTTATTGATTCAAAAAGCATTTAGGGAGTGTTTTCTCTTCCAGGCACTGAGGATACAGCAGAGAGAAAAACAGGCATCCTTCCTCCCTTAGAGGAGCTTCCATTCTTGCAAATGGGTGACAAACACTCATGGGATGATCAGACTAATGACCTATGGCATTAGTGTTCTGAAGGCTGCGTATACTTAAGGGGACTGAGGTAGACCCAGAAGTTGGAGATATGATTTGGGAATGAATAGGAGGTTAACAAGGCTGGGAGGATGGGAAAGAACAATTCTAGACATGGCCAAATAAAGAAAAACTTCTATGGGACCAGAAATCCTTTTGAGGTGGGATTAGGAGGGAAAGAGGGCACATCCTAGACTGTGCAGATCACTGACAATGGCCTTCCCTGAGGATAGGACTTCATCAAGTAGATATGGTGAAGAGGAGATTCTAAAGCAGAAAAGGCAAAGAAGGAGATGAGGATGAGCAATGTTCAGAGAGAAAGGCATAGCATGATTTAATTAGCATGTGTAGGGAACTCAGTGAAGAGGCTAGAACGGGAAGTAGAAGATTCAAACATGGAAGGCCTCACCTCTCTAAGTTAAGAAGTTTGGGATTTTTCTAGGCATGCAACGGAAAATCACTGAAGGGTTCAAAGCAGGCCTATTGAATGACTGGAATCATATCCTAAGGATCTCAGTCTGAACTTGGGATATCAATCTGCCATTTCTGGCAACAGGAATGGAAAGAAAGATATAGATGCAAGAGATAGTCATGGGAGTAGATCTAACAGAACAAATCTTTAAAGGAAGTTTTATGTGTTCAGGAGCTGCAATGAAATTTTACTTTGAGAAAGAAGGACGAAGAAACTCATATACATTGAGAATTATATTTTCTGGACTCTATGCTAGGAGCTTATCATGAACTGTTTTATTTAATCCCAGGAATCCCTGAAATGGGCATTATCATCCTTTTACACAAGTAAGAAACTGAGGCTCAGAGAAGATAAGTAACTAGCCAAAGAGCAAGATAATTAGATATGGAGTCAATATGTGACTTCAAGATCAGTTTGTTTTACTTTAAGTCAAAATAACATCAAAAGTCTTTCTTATTTCCTAGTGCTCAATTCTTACCCTTTCACCATTCCTCAGACTCTATCAACATTCAAAACGGATTCTCAGTATTCTGCAAAACTCTGAATGAATATGGGAAATTTCCAAAGGGTTGCCCAGCCAATGTCACACATATTTATCTCTGGGAGAATACAGAAAATATCTCCAATAAGACATAAGGTTGGGAAGAGTAAGGGGAAGATAATTCATATCTGAGGTGCTTGGTCCATCACTCCCTGAAATTTCAATGGCAGGACATTTGTAGGACTTGAAAACCAGTGAGTGGTTTCAGTAAATTAACTTTCATTTTGTTTTTATTTTCCCTGTAGGGATCAAAAGATGAAGAACTCTTGTCAAAGCTCGTAACTCTCTAATTACTTAATTATTAACAGTGAAAATCTGATTTTCAAAGTTGTTTAATGGTCATGCAATAAACCAACGTGAGATGACTGTTAATGCTGCAGCTCAGGTCTCCAAAGAGTTGAGTGCTGTTGTCGTTACTGTTGTTTCCAAATAGAAATAGAAAAGCCATGACTACAATACTGTCTGGGATTCCCAGTCACCCACTGAACAGGTAAAATGTCTTTCACTCTTGGATGGGGTCAAGGAGGAGACTGTCACATAATAAGAATTTTCCCCAACCAGTCTTTGTCATAACAGATAAAAATAAAGTTGATTACCAGGCAGGGAAAAAAAAAGGAACCAATTATTAGCACACTGCATTATTCTTAAGAGTTGTTTTTGACTCTTGTTACCACCGCTGGCTATGAATTTCAGCATTAATTATCTAAGTGCATCAAAAGTGTACCGATATTATAATTTGAAACCTTTATACCAAGTATCTCTGCTCCAGCTTATCACACAGGAAGGTGAAATGCAAAGTAGCTATAAAAAAGAAAAGGAAACAAAAGAATAATAAATAAACAACTTTATATTAGTCATGGGAGTGATGAAAACCTGTCCACAAATATACTAAACTGGTCACAGTTCTCTGAAGATCTTCCATAGAGTGGTAATGTCACTAAAAGAGGGAAGTCCAGCATAGGGGTTCATTTCTGGACTTCCACTGAAAGGAAGTAGTTCAAGAGGACTTGGTCAGATGGAATATTTTAGAGTAGCCCTTACCAAGGAAGGGAAGCCCCTAAAATGTGTAGTCCTGGAACAGACCTCATTCCCCCTTAACAAAGAAAATGGAATCCATTAGATGGAGCTCTTACAGTTTTGACCAATTCTACTAATCAGTTAATAGTGCACATGGCCTCTGCTCCTTTCTGTTAGAACACAGGTTCTACCCTCTTCCAGTGGAAAGCCACTCCTACTTGAACTTTGGTTTCCATCTTCTCTCACATTCTGATTCTCCTGGTTATTATCTCTCTTCTCAATGTCTCATTCTGTGTTATCCTTTCTCCCATCCCCTTCCCCTCTATCCATTCCTTCCTCCCCACCTCTGACTTGCTCTCTCTTCCTGGACAGCATTTAATATGCTTACATCTCTTTCCACATTAAAAAAAAAAATCCATCAACCTTCTGTCCAACCTCCAGTTGACAATATTTCTGTACTAAACCAATTTTGTGCCATCTTCCTTATCTCCTCACTCCTGTGTCCCTTAAATCTGGACCTTTTCTTCACACTCCACTGAAACTACTTCCCAAGATTGTCACTGTCCCCCATATTGCTAAATCCAATGGTCACTTTTCAGTTATAATTTTCTGATGTCTCAGAAGCACATGACACTATTGTCCAGTCCCTCCTTCCTGAAATTCTCTTTTTTTTTCTTGACAGCACATACTCTGTGTGTGTGTGTGGTAGTTTTCTTCCTACCACTCTGTCTACTTCTGATCTTCTACCAATTCCATAATGTTGATGTTTCTCTGGGCTCACTCTTCTCACTTAAAGGAACTTACACACTTCTATAGCTTCAAATACTATCCTTAGGCTAATGAGTTTGCAGTCAATAGCTCTAGATCAGAACTGATTTCTAAGTTCTAGTCCAATACATCCAAAGGCCAATTAGATATCTCTACTTGGTGTCTTGCAAGAATCTTAAACTTAGCATGTCTAAAAAGGAACTTAACTTCTTCCCTCCAAATTTGCTCCTATCTTGGTAAATGGCATAACCAAGTAACCATTTATTCAAATCAGAAATCTGGAAATGATTTTTGGCACCTTTTTCTCCTTTGTCTGTCTCTCACCACTCACATTAAATCAACCATAAGACCATTTATTCTTTCATTCCACAAACATTTATTGAGTCTATCATCTGTTTCAGTGCCATGGAGAGCAAAACAGCTGAATTCCCTGCCCTCATGAAACTTATAGCTTAGTGTGGAAAAAAGTAGTCACTAAACAAGTAAATGGAAAAATAAGAAAGCAAGAAATACAAGGAAAAATAAAACCGGTTGAAAGATAACTCTGACTGAACTAGAGTTGGGGCAACAAAGAAATAAAAAAGTACTGACATATCCTGGAAGGCAAAATTGGAAGGTTTTCCTAATTGACTGGATGTAGGCATCAAAAGAAAGAGAGAAATCAAGGAATATTTCCAGCTTCTTGACTGAATAACTGGGTGGATAGCAGTGCTATTATCTGAGGTGGGAGAAAGGTAGGGAACCAATAAGTAACTTTTAGATGTGTTGAGTTTGAAATGTCTGTTAGACTTCTAAATGGATTTTGCAAGTAGCAGTTGAGGTAATGAACCTAAAACTTCAAGGCGAAGTCTAGGCCTGACATAAACTTGTGAGTCAACAGCATAAAGACAATAAAATAAAATAAAATAAAATAACATAAAATAAAATAAAATAAAACATTGTAGATACTACACCATAAAGACAGAAGGAAAGCAATCATAGAATTAACCCTGATGAGGTCCATTATGGGTGGTTAAAAGGGAGACAAATAGTTAAAAAGCGACTGAAACTGTAGGATAGAAAGAAAAGAAATAGGTAAAAATAAGGTAAAAATGAGAAAAGTCTATTTTTTAAAATGGGGTCCAAAAGTCAAGAGGCCAATGATCCAGAATACTGACAACTAAAAAGAGAATGGAAAAGTAACTACAGCAATGACAAAGGCAGTGTGAAAGAATGATGAAGTCATAAACCAGAAATTCTATAGCTCTCACTGTCTCAATATTTCCCAAACATGTCTCATCTATTCCATCTCAACTGAAGTTTAAACCAGTATCATTGCTCATGTGTATCACTCTTGTAACTCCTTTAATTTATTCCCCATTCCACATCCAGAAAAATCTTGCCAAAAACCCCATTCTGAACACATCACCCCACTGCCCCATTTGGGATACAGATCAAATTTTTCACCATCTGGCCCCTACCTTCCTTATTTCCATTCTCTCTTTCAAGTTCAGAGGATCAGCCATATTGAACATCTAAAATTCCAGGTGTGCCTAATATTAGGGTATCCAAGGATCAATTCTGAGTCACAGAAAAAGTAAAATGAGAAAAATTCATGGACTTAATAAGCTTGAGCGAAATGTCCAAGGTTGTACAATTGAACTGACTCTTCTTTCCCATTATTGTTTTTTTTTTTTAACCTGGCTCATGTTCCACTTCAGAATTTTACTTTCACCTCCGTTGATATCTCATATGATTGGGGAGAAACCTTGATGCTATTTGTTTTATGCAGACCTTGCAATGCTGACCCTTTTCCAGAAGAGCTACGCTTCTTGTGTTTCCAACTGCGTTGTAAACTCTTTAAAGTTAGGGAAAATCAAGAGGCCAAGAGTATGGATACCTGTGTTTAAATCCTGGTTTCTGGAGTCCTTGGGCCATTTTTTTAAATCTCTCTGGGCCTCTGTTTTTCTATCAGTAAAATTTATATAATAACAGGTCCCTACTTCATAAAGTTGTTTTGAGGATCTCATACCTGATACATAGTGTGCACTCAACAAATTCCCTTACTATCATTTTGACTATTATTGTTTTGCAGACCCTAGAATGCCTTACACAGTACCAAGCAGAGTCAGTAGTTAACAAAATACTGGTTGGCTATCTGATAAATGCTATGGCACCAAATGTTTCCCAATGACTGTTATGGTGTATTTTCAAGGACAAGAGTGGTCCACCCATCCTTATGATTAATTCCTTCTTCCATTTTCATGTTGAGTTATGTAAATCATGTTTGCACATTTCACCCTTCAGACAGAAATGGAGTGGTTCTAATTTGATCTAACTTAAGGTGGGAGTAGGGGATACAGAAGCCTGTAGAAGTTAAAACTTTCTGGTATAAATGAAACAGCAGGCTGCCTTATGTTTTCAACATTAGCATTTAAGTTCACTGCAGCTGAACTCAATTCGTATCAGTGGAGATTTATATCAAACAGTGGGAAGGCAAGTCATATCCTACTGCTGTCTTGCAGAATTATCATCAGGAATGTAGCCAATTTTAGCACAAACAAATGCTAGTTAGGGAGGTAACCTGTATGATCGAGTCCTATAATGGTCATTCTTTGATTTAGAAATAAGTTCTAAACCTGTCACATTGCATGAGCTTGATTTTCAGAGGAAAGAAGAAGAAAAAATCACTATACTTTCTCCTGTGGGAATAGCACAATATACAGTATACAATAACAAAACAGAGAAAGTTAAAGAAAATTCTGCAATTTTGTCATTTTATGTGTATAGAAAATAACTTAAAATGGTGTCTGCATGCTTAAGGATTAAATTACATACAACATAGCTCACTATCATTACTATTACACATCGCTAAACCAAGACACTCCTAAAACTGTCATCTTGTTGGCAGTCAAAAGACAGCTGAAATGCTGGTTTGAATTTTATCTGTCTTATCTCCTTTATGAAGTAGGAGAAACACTTTGTTAGACTCATATACGAATGGAGAAAAAAACTTGTTTGGTGAATGAAATGAAAGTATGATAAGAGCAGGAAAGGGCCTTAGAGATCATCATCCAATCCTCTCGGTTTAACAATGAGGAAACAAAATGCAATGAATCAAACAGCCAGCTCAAAGACATATGATTGGGGACTGCATCTGTAACTCTTCCCACCATTAAGTAATTACCAAACCTGGACAACCATCAGTCACCTGCTAATAAACATATAAGTTCCTGGACACACAGACTTGCACAGACTCTCTGGGAAGTGGAATCCAAAATCTTATGGATTTAAGAAGCTCCCCAGATGATTCAAATACCAAACATCCAGTATTTGGAGAGACTAATGTTCATGAAGCACTGAGCTACACTGTCCATGGCTATTGGCTAGGCATTCAATTTAGGAATGAGGGCAGACATAAACTGTTCATTTTTTATATTTAAACAGCTATATTATTTAATATAAATAGCTAGTGATTACAAAACACCAAATGTCATTTTATACCAACTCATCTCTATTTACTCTATATCTCATAAAAGCAGTCATGGGGCGCCTGGGTGGCTCAGTCAGTTAAGCGTCCGACTTCAGCTCAGGTCATGATCTCACAGTCCGTAAGTTTGAGCCCCACATCAGGCTCTGTGCTGACAGCTCAGAGCCTGGAGCCTGCCTCAGATTCTGCATCTCCCTCTCTCTCTGTCCCTCCTCTCTCTCTTTCTCTCTCTGTAGGCTTACTACAGTTCTTCTATGGTTTATAAAAGCATTGTATCCATTACTGTGACCCTAAAAAGAAAATCACAGGATGCTTTTCAAAATACATATTTTGTTTTTCCTGAGATGGAAAACTGATGGCTTAATTACCTCATAATGCTACTATCAATGGTGTGATATAAATGAACATCAAATGTACAACCCATTCCAAAACAATCCTACACATGGTATTGATTTGCTTGCCATTCTCCCTCTAGTTTACTAATATATCTTGACTGTTTGCCATGGTATCAGCCTTGCACTGCAAAAGTAGAACTTCCAAAAGAAAGAAACACTTTCCAAACCACAAAATCAGATGGATTTGAACCTGCTTCTCCAGCTCTAATCTTTCTCCTAAGCTCCAAACACATGTAGCCATGTGTCTACCAGACATCTCTACCTATTCGCCCCTTGAGTAATCCAGACTGAACATGCTCCAAACCAAAGTCATCATTTTCTCCCAAACTTGTATCTCCTCTATGTTTCACATACTGGTTAGTCCACTCAATCGCCCAATACAAAAATCTGGAAATCACCTGTATTTGCTAGAATTTCAAATTTGGTTTCAAGTAAAGAAATTCAACTGAAGCTGGCTAGACTAGAAAACATAATTTATTGAATCACTTAGGTGGAAAGTCTAAAGCTAAGAGATACTATAAAATTACTCTCCTACTCTCTTTTTCTTCTCAGCTCTTCTCCAGGGTTGGCTCCTCTTGGGTTGTGTATGCTAAGCTTATATCCATCTGGTTTTAATTCCAAAAAGAAAGAGGTTCTCCTTCCTAATAATTTTAGCAAGAGTCCTGGTCTTGCTGGGCCAACTCAGTTCACTGACTCATTCCTGAGTACTTACTGTGGCCAGGGATATGGAACTGTTGGGTCATCCTCACATCTTGAATAAAGGGAAATGGGAAATGGGAAATGGACTGAGTATGGGAAAGAAGTAATTACTCAGAGGAAAACTGAGATGCTATTTCAAAAACAACAAAAACAACAACAACAACAACAACAAAAAGGAGGAACACTGTGCAGGCAAAAACATCAGATACTTTTTCCATATCATCCTGGACCCCTCCTCCCTTCACCCCCTGATCCAAAGAATTGCTTAGTTCCAGTGATTCTCTAACCTTAACATGTCTCTTACTTGTCTCCTTTAAGATACCACTATTAATGAATTACCTCAAGTACTCATCATGTCTTACCTGCAACTGCAATGGCCCTACTTACAGTCTTGCATCTGTACTGCAATTCTAATCTCAACACAGCACTGTCTAGCTTATGAATCTATCAGTGCCTGACTACATATGACATAAAGACCAAGTTCCCTAGCAGGACATTTATGGCTCTCTAAGATTTGCCCTGCTTTGTCTCTCAACATTCCCCAACATACACCCTAAGGTGGTTGATATCTTGCTAACATTGATAAAAAACAATAGTATTTCTTTAGCTCTAATGAGGCCCCAGGTTCTAAATAAAAAGCCCTCTGTGCCCTCACAATAACCTTATTGCAATCCTCATTTTACAGATGAGAAAATCCAGCCTTAAAGAGGCCAAGTAAGTTGCCCAAATTCACATTGTTAAGAAGTGCTAATGGAATTCAGATGCACCTATTTGGAAAAAAGTCTAATCTCTTAACTCTTATACTATATTGCCACACTGAACTACTTTTAATTACCCGGATCCGCTGTGGGTTTTTTTTTCTTCCACTAGGTATGTTCTTCTCTTACATGTCTGACTGATCGACCCCCAAGCAACTTCAAGATCTAGCCCTAGTGCCTGCCTTTCCCAGGAAGCCTTCCTTGACGCACACAAGCAGGGCTTTTCACCTCCCCTTTATGAGGGATACATAACAACTTGGTAACACTGGAAACCTAAAAATTTTAAATAATGATATAATTTTTTTAAGTTTATTATTTTGAGAGAAAGAGAGAGAGAGAGCAAGAGCGAAGGGCAGAGAGAGAGAGGAGAGAGAGAGAATCCCAAGCAGTCTCCACTCTCCACCCTGAGCCTAATGCAGGGCTCCATCTCATGACCATGAGATCATGACCTAAGCAAAATCAAGAGTCAGATGCTTATCCAGCTGAGCCACCCAGACACCCCTAATGATACAATTAAATAAATGATGGTCTATGGTAGAATACTAAACAATATCAAAAGTCATAAAAAAAAACCCACTAATAACCGGAAACTGTGCTCCCAATACAAGGTGACTGGGGAGGGCATAAGAGTACATACGAAGTGTTAAATAATGCATGCTTCTACCCTCATAAAATAAAATGGTTCAAAAACCTGACATACTCAAAATACAGAATAGTGATAAAGAGAATGGGGCATTAACATCAAACAGAAATAGATCTGAGCTCCCTCTTTGCCACTTCCTGGCTCTGAAACCTTGGGAAAGATACATAGCCCATGTGAATCTCTGAACCTCTGAACATGTGTATAAACACATGTGTGCATCTGTATCTATCTATACCTATATTTATATTTATATCATTTCAGTATTTATATATCTACTTACGGGGAGAATGAGAATAAGAGACTAGAAGGAAATATACACCAAAAGGTAACAATGATGGTAATTTGATCAATGTTTTCATATTTTTATATATTTTTATACTTTTTCTAAATATTCCACAGTGCATATCTTATCTATATTCTGATCCATTTTCTGCTCTAATATGCTATGTCTAATTTAAAATTTGGGCCCCAAGAACAGAAACCGCATCTAATCATCAATTACACATCCTGCATCACATCCTACATGGTATCAGTGTGAAATGACCCGGCGGTTCGCCTTGTCACAGCCATGGCAGATCTATCTGGCACATTTGGGAGGTCTTCTTCAGAAAATAGTCAATTTCTGACAATTTAAAGGTTGATTATCCAAACTTAAATTATCTATATCCTTATACTCTACAACATTTCCCTCCTGCTGACCAAATTTGAAAGTTTCATGGCTCCTTAACATCTCCACCATGACAAGAAGAGAGAAACAAAAGTGATGATATTGTAATCAATCAAACTGCTTACTCTGAAACCACTGATCATTATGTTCACTTAGGAGCTCCAACATGAGAAATTTCTTTTTAAATGTAATGGTTGGGGGGAAAAAAACTTTCTTTCTCCTGAGAAAATACTCTATTTTCTATTTTTATTGATAAAACTACATAGCTTGTGTTTCACCTTTTGTCTTGGGTATTAGAAGGCTGACCATTATTTGTTGCCCTGTCTTCCTTCTTTGCTTGAATTGGATTTTCAGACCTTATTTTTATGCCCTTTTTTGGTAGCTCGTCTCAACATATTTGTTGAAGGAGCTGGGGTAAAAATAAATTTGCTAAGTATCCATTTTGAAAATGTGTGCTAATAAATGGTAATACCTTACATTGTGTTTTGCTTCTTTTTTAAGTAGTTTCACATTCATGACCTCACCTATTTCTCCTTACAAATGGGGCAGCCATTATCCCCATTTTACAGATATGAAAACTGACAAAGTCTTCTGTTAGAAAAAGAAAGGCTATAGGTTCTAAACCTAAACTGCCTGAGTTTTAATTCTAGTTCTATTATGGTTCCACCTAGAGTTGTACCTTTGGATAAGTTGTTCAACATCTCTCTCCATCAGTATTTTCAGTTGTAAAATGAAGAGGATGCTAGTAACAGTAATATTACTGTATAACATACTATGTATATATATATATGTACATACACATACACTATATACTATATATTACTAAAACAGTAACACAGAGGATTATTATGAGGATTGATAAAGCAAGTTACACTGTTAAGCCACACAGACCAGTGCCCAGTACATAATAGGACTCATAAGGGTTTGATATTATTATACTGATATTCTTGTCATTTAACATCCTGCATTGACTATTCCTCTGTATTCCACTCATTTGTACTTTATCTGTGCCTTAGTTAGCTGGGGCTACCATGACAAAATACTGTGTGAGTTATACAATAGGAATTTACTTCTCATAGCTCTGGAGGCTTAGAAGGCCAAGATCATGGGGTGGACTACATTGGCTCCCCAATAATGGCTCTCTTCCTGACTTACAGATAGCCATCTTCTTGCTGGGTCCTCACACGGTGGAGAGACAGAGGGCACCCTGGTATCTCTTCCTCTTTTTTTTTATGTTTATTTATTTTTGAGAGAGAGAGAGAGAGAGAGAGACAGAATGTGAGCAGGGGAGGGGCAGAGAGAGAGGGAGACATAGAATCTGAAGCAGGCTCTAAGCTCTGAGCTGTCAGCACAGTGCCTGACAAGGGCCTCAACTCGTGAACCATGAGATCATGATCTGAGCCGCAGTCAGATGCTTAACGGACTGAGCCACTCAGTCACCTCTCTCTTCCTCTTCTTATAAGGGCACTAATCCTGTCATGGGGGCCTTACCCTTATAACTTCATTTATGTGTTTTGGGGGATATGGTAGAAAGTCCTAAAGGTATTTTTTTCTCTTTTAATGTAAGAATTAGATTATTACCTGCCACCACCCCCCAAGGCTCCACCTCCAAATGTCATCACATTGACTGTTAGGGTTTCAACATATGAATTTTGGGGGAATGCAGTCCTTCGAATTATGGAATTCAGTCCATAGCAGTCAGCGTTCAAAGCATACTGAACAGAGACCTGCTTTTACCACAGATATGAAGAAATGGCTTCCTGACAACAGTGAAAACATGATCATGCAGTCATATGAAACTTGATTTCAGATGGAAAAAAAATACATCTAGGACTTTCTACCATACAACCAAAAACATATTTCATCATATAGTGTAATGGTTAACAGGGGCTTTAGTACCAGACAGGCCTGGGTGTGACTCACTCATGCCACTTGCTAGCTCTGAAGCCTTGTGCAAGCTCCATAATGTCCAGTGCCATACTGTCCTCTGCTATAAAATGAAGATAATAATCGTTCTTACTTGGTATGGTTTTTATGTAAAGTACATGGTGCAGTGCCAGGACCATAGCAGACAGTGAATAAACATTACAGTGATCACTATTGTGTTATTATCATTATCCAGTAGCCCAAGTATACCAAAAGCCATTAAATTCAATTTCTTTTATAATATCCTGGAATTGAGACTTTTAAAAAATAATTCAGAATTTTCTCCAAGTGAGTTAAAATTACAGAGTATTCACATTAGCTGAGGAAAAAACGTGTGCCCCCCAAAATAGACAGTTTTGTTGAGTTACTCCTCCCAGATTTCTGGCTGATTCCAGTGTTCATTACATCAATACTTTAAAAAACAATTTACGATAGAATGAATCCCTTTTGTTATATAGAATTGTATGATAAATTGCACAATGAGTATAGACCTTAACGTCATTTAGGCTCTCATCCTGATTCTGATAAATGTTAGTTAAACATAAGGCTTAGAATTTATAGTTGGATGTGTTTGTTTCATTTTGTGTTTGAGGTTTGGTAAGGAGAGGGTTATGTGTTTGAATATTAGGAAGAGTTCGGTCTAATTGTCTTTAATAATTAAAATAAACTTAATCAAATGTGTACTTAATTAAATTCACACAACAGACTTTATTAAAGGATAGTATTCATTGCACTCCTAGAGCTATCAGCTTAAAACTGAAATCGTGTCAAGAACACAGGTAGGCCTTCCTTTAAGAAAATCTAAAATGCAAAGCCCTCAATCTATAAAATAAAGAGAAGGAATTTGCTTTTCAAAACAGACTCTTTTCCATGAAAATGTAGCTTTCTTTCAAGTCAAGCTTTGTATAGTATTTTAAATGATTCAATGGCAAGAAATCTGATTTCCACAGACCACAAATATTGAATAAAATATAATATGCTTGTGTCTGGTATAAGCTCACTTTTTTCACTTTGATGCCATTATTTTCATGTATCTTCTAGCAGATTCCTACAGTTTAAAGATAATAATCAGTCTGGATGTATTTGGCCTTTATAATTTTAAAACGGGTCTGGTGATCATGTGTACCTCACTGAAACTGATGTGAAAAATGCAGTGCCCTGACAGCTCGCATTAAGCATCACACAGAAAAAGTATAATTAGCATTTCTGTGCTAATTAAAAGTGATGCTGGGTTAGTTCCAATATCATGCTTTTAAATATCTGATGTCTCAAGAGAATAAAGTTGGGGGGAAAATGCATTTAAAATGTAAAAACCCTGTGCAAACTTTTGTTAAGTGATTCCGATTTGTGGCTGTTGTTATTTACTTCTTATAATGGCAGACTTCAAGATGACTTCTGTTAATCAGTTTACCATTTTCACTTTCCCCACTTTGCCAGCAGTAGGGAATTCAAGATGTTTTTCTGCTTCTTTAAATCCTTTGACCGTCTGCTTTCACACAAAATTAATTAAGGATTTTCTAAATAGAGAGCATACCATACAAGAAAGAAGCAACTTGGGATTTTCAGTTTTTCTTTTGCACAGTGCAAAGTACATAGTGTACTCAGCCACTTTAGCTTTTCTAACAAGTGAAAAATTTAAAGAGAAATACCACCTCCCCCACCCAATGGTTTTTCAAATAAACAGATGATTACCATTGATTAAATACTTTTTTCAAACATGGTCCAGTTATTTAAAATCACAAAGGTTCTACATGGTGTTAAACCTGATTTTCCTTTCAGGCAAAATGTTGGAGGATCACCAAGATGTGGGGAGAGAGGGAAGCTATTGTTCTACCACATTCCATTCCTGTTAAATCAACTTGATATACACGATAAATTAAGTCTGCACTGCAGGTCAGTGAATTTCTATTAACTACTTATTATGGAAGAAAGGAAAGCAGCCCAGTCAAGAACTCTTACACATTAGCCAAAGCAAGCTGTCACTCTGTTTAACTTTTACAATAAATGTTCCTCTATCTCACACATGTGAAAGAAAAAACATCATTTAGCATTTAAGCTCTCATTGCCAGTGTGCATTAAGGCAAAGCAGCAGCCTCGATTGAATACTTCTCCTGATTTAAAAGTCTACAAAACTGAATTTTGCTAAGATCTTGCTGATTTATAAGGTAACCACTTTAAAATAGGCCTCTTAGGGATTGTGAAAATATGGAGACCTTGCTAAGGTCTGTTCCAGCTATACTCCCAACTCAGTATATCTGTTTCTATTGGGTCCAACCAGTGCTGGGTGGAAATGAGGCCTCCCCTCAGAGTGAGTCCTCAAAGAAGGAAATGGTTCAAGTTTTCCCCACAGGGACTAAAGAAGCAAGAAACTACAGAGACAAACATCAGAGAGTCCTAGCATGAGGATCACAACTCCTAAGATGCTGGAGAGAGTGGGGCCCACAGAACTCAGTTGGTTCTAAGCCCCATGAGCATGCCTGGGATCCTCAGACCAGAAGTAGGAGATAAGTGGTTAAGAAGAAACAAATCATATGGGCCTGGTCCTCCCTGTCCCCAGCCCTGCAGAATCAAAAACAATTGGGAAAGGATGTTTCTTTTGATGCTTCTGTGGAAAGCTGAAGGTACACCAACTGCCCAGAATGTAGACACTACACTGCCTTCTATCACTCTCTTCCTAAACTGCCACCACATAGATCTCCAACAATCACATCTGAGTCCCACTGAGGATGCTAGAAAATAAATACATGAATGAATAAAACATTTTTTAAAAAATTATATTAAAGCCAGAGAGAGTAAGATCAGAACAAATAGAACACATGTCTAGGAAAACAGAATTGCTAGGAAAAATAAATGATAATGATGTAATATGTGTATTTTTTAATTGAAAAATATGTAATAGCAATCACAATAAAAGTAAAGAGCAAAAATAAACTTTCTGGAGGAAATCAAAACAAAGACCATGATTTTACAAATAAATAATTTAGTAAACTAATTTGAAGACTTAATATCAAGATCCAAATTAGTGACTTGGAAGTCAAGTATAAGAAACATCTCAAAACACAAAGCCTATGGGAAAAAATAAATAAATATAAAGAGAGAAACATGAAGAGATAAAAATTATAAAAGGTTAGAAATATTACAAGAAAAGGAAAAAGTTTTGGAGGACAAAGTCAAGAATCTACTTCCCCCCAAGAAGAAGACAGGAAGAGAGGACAGAGATACAGTGTTTAAACAAATAACAGAGAAAATTTTCTCTTTAGTGGAAAAAGACTGGAGTGTGAAGAATGAAAGGACACCATTCAAGCCTAGATTGCTAAGAAAAGATGAGTTTAAGACTATTCCAATAAATTCATGGATTCTAAGGATAAAGAGAAAATTTAACAAACTTCTAGACAGAAGCAAAACAAAACAAGTTGCCACAAAGGAAAAAGAATCAAATAGATATCAGGCCCCTCCTTGCAACACTCATATCCACAGGATGATGAATTAACACCTATGGACTGTGGAAAGGAAAGAACAATGAAGATCTGGTCAGGGGAGACATCAAATAGAAGGTAAGAAGAGGGCTTGCTAAGAAAATAAACAGTGTCTTATTTTTGAAATAATATTAGAGAAATATATGTAAGATTATAAGTACAGAGAAAAGACCAAAATAGTACAGTAGATCTTCTAAATAAATAAGAAAATGATCAAAGGAATTAAAATTAGGATAAGGAAAAGGTGGAACACAATATAAATCATAAAGGAAGGAGAGAGGAATAAAATCAAGTCACTACACAAAAACTAGACTAAATTCTCCCACTTCATGAGACTGTCAAGCTGGATTAAAAGAGAACACTTTGATTTATGCAATTAAAAAGAAACAACTGTACAACTAAGTGATTGAGAAAGGCTGGATACAAATGTATGGACAAAGGTGAAGAGGATATTAATATTAGACAAATTGGAATTTAATGTTAAAAGCCCGAAACAGGAAATAGAGGGTCATTAGGTTTTCATATAAGTCATAAAGAAGATAAAATAACTATAATTTCATATATGGTAGAAACTAAATATAAAAAGCAAAAATGATTAGAAATGGGAGACCTTGATAAAAATATAATTTTAGCTTGAAACATCAATATATCTTTTGAACATCACCCAACTCTAGCTTATAAAAAATAAGATCAGAGAAAAAATGAGTACTTCAATTTTATAAACTTTACTTAATAAATCTATGCTATTGGGTTGAACTATGTCTCCCCCACCCTCCCAAAAAATTCACATAGTCTTAATCCTAAAAGCTCAGCATGTAACTATATAGAGAGATAGGACTCTTAAGTGGTAATTAAAATTAAATGAAGTCATATGCTTGGGCCATAATCCAGTCTGACTGATGTCCTTATCAGAAGAGGAAATTTGGACACAGAAAGTGCCATGGGTGAGGTATGCTCACAGAGAAAAGACCACATGAAGACACAATGAGAAGGTGGCCATCTATAGGCCAAGAAGGGAGGCCTCAGAAGAAACCAAACTTGCTAGAATCATGATCTTGGACTTCTAGCTTCCAGAACTGTGGGAGAAGAAGTATCTGTTGTTTAAGCCCACACAATGTGTGGTATTTTGTTATGACAGCCTTGCAAACTAATACAATCTATACTGAATCTGTTAAATCGCAAATAAAAAGTATCTTCTCAAATAGAGTGTGTGTGTGTGTGTGTGTGTGTGTGTGTGGAGAGAGAGAGAGAGAGAGAGAGAGAGAGAAACAGAGAGAGACTGGAGAGAAAAATGATTGATAGATCATCAAAAAAATTATACATGAACCACAAACCTCAAGATACATGATACAGTCTTCGATTACAAAATGATACAATTAGAAACAAATAATAAAAGTTTCCTCCAAAAAAAGGTATAACTACTAGGAAATTAAGAAACATACTTTTAGAAAATTCTTGGACCAGGGACACCTGGGTGGCTCAGTCAGTTAAGCGTCCGACTCTTGGTTTCAGCTCAAGTCATGATCTCACAGTTTGTGAGTTTGAGTCCCATATTGGGCTCTTCACTGACCGCCCAGAACCTGCTTGGGATTCTCTTTCCTGTTCTCTCTGCCCCTCCCTGATTTGGTCGGTCTCTCTCTCTCTCTCTCAAAATATATATAAAACATTAAAAACATTTTTTAAAAAAAGAAAATTATCAGACCAAAGAAGAATCAAGAGAAAAATGGAAAATTAAAGGAAGAATATTTCATACCAAAACCTATGGGAACAGACTTTTAAACCTAAGGGAAAGAGGGGTGCCTGGGTGGCTCAGTCGGTTAAACGTCCAACTTCGGCTCAGGTCATAATCTCATGGTTTGTGAGTTCGGGCCCCGCATTGGGCTCTGTGCTGACAGCTAGCTCAGAGCCTGGGGACTGCTTCAGATTCTGTGTCTCCCTCTCTCTCTGACCCTCCCCTGCTCATGCTGTTTTTCTCTCTCTCTCAAAAATAAATAAAACATTTAAAAATTAAAAAAAAAAAACTAAGGGAAAGAGATCCATTAGCACAGAGTTTTGAAAGGTTAAAAAAGTTTAAAAGGCTATCATTAGAAAGAAGCATTGAAATCTGATGGGTTCTCAGCTGAGTTTTTCAAACCCACTGTTTTTTTTTTAATATTTTTTAATATTTATTTATTTTTGAGAGAGAGAGAGAGAAAGAGAGCATGAGCAGGGGAGGAGCAGAGAGAGAGAAAGACACAGAATCTGAAGCAGGGTCCCGGCTCTGAGCTGTCAGCACAGAGCCTGATGTGGGGCTTGAACCCACAAACAGCAAGATCATGACCTGAGCTGAAGCCAGGCACCTAACTGACTGAGCCACCCAGGCACCCCAACCCAATGTTCTTTTAACTGGGGCACAATTGGCATTTTTGATGGAACAACATTTTGTTCTACAGGACTGTATTGTACATTGCTTGGCTAGGTACACAATAACATTGGCATCCCACCATCACTGGGATAACCAAAACACCTGGACAACTGCAAGTGTTCTGATGAATAGCTAATGCCAGTGCTATTTAAACTATTCTAGGGCAAAGAAAATGAAGGAAACCTCACTAGTGGAATCTAGTTTTACTGCAATACTAAATTGTGATAAGATCATAGAAAAAAAACCCTGCTAATACAATGCCACTTAAATTTGGTCCATGTTATTAGTTAGGAAGACTTAATGGCACAAATATTCAAAAATGTTCAATTTCCCTAGTGGTACAGGAAATATAAATGGAAGCAAATGAAATATCCATTACACCCATTAGATTGACAAAGTATGAAAGAAAAATAATTACTATTGTTAAACTTTTAAAACAGGTCCATTTTCATTTCTTAAAGAGGACAAAAATGTGTCTAAGGGTAAAAGTGTGTTTAAAAGGAAATGTGAACTATAACAGTTTTGGTAAAGAATCTGCCCACATTTGTTAAGAATACACACATCTTTGACTGAAAACTTCCCCCTCCTGGGAATCTAGCCAATGAAATAAAAGCTCAAATGGATAAGAACCTGATACAGGATATTTAATGCATCACTGTTTGTATAAGTACCAATAACAATGACAACTACAACAAAATAGAAACAAAGTAAGTGTCCATAAAGCAAATCCATTTGTGGAATATTATACGGCCACGAGATCAGATCCACTGTGGAATATTATATTATATGGCCATGAAAAAGAATGAATTACAGCTCTACCAACTAAGATAAAAGGGGTATTTTGTGTGATAAAACCTAAATGTAGAAAAAAATGCTTATAAAATCACAGTATTATAAAACAATGATCAAACTTCCTAAAATGTTACATTTATGTATGTGTGTGCATACAGGTTTGCACATGATTGTATGATCATGTGAATAAATATGGATTACATATAATATACACCTTTATAATTATGTTGTACAATTTAATTACATGAGATGACGGATAGATGGATGGATGGATGGATGGATATAGCAGCAACAGTGGGGGAAAAAGGGGACAAATAATTTGCACTAAAATACTGTAGTTAAATGCACATATACACTGATAAAAAATCAAATATATACACCTTATTTCACTGGGTCTAAGACATTCTTTTTTGCCTTTACTATCTCAGAAATCAGAATGCATCTTATAATTGATGGCATCTGGTATCTCATAATAATCTCATAATTTTTCTCTTCTTACTGGCACATAAAAATGATGGTGCCTTAAGTGGATAAGATATGGTGTTATACTAACATTATACCCCTCAAAAGTGCTTTTTACCCACTGAAAATGGTTCATCCAACTGAAGAGCAGACAGAGCTTTAAAAATCAGTAGTCTTCTTCACAGTTTTTTAAAGTGGGCTTGAAAAAAAAAGTGTGCAGGGGTTAAAAATGGATCCATTAGGACAGAGTCATCTAGTAGACAAATAATCTAACAGTGTTATACTCTTATAAGTGGATTAAAAGAAGAGAGGCCATGCCTTGAAATTCACATTGGAGGGCAATTTAAATAAGAGTATTTCATTGTCCCCTCTGCAACCTTCAGGCAGAGCAAGACAACAAAGGATTTCTCCTGCCTCAATTGTTATCATCTCACTGACAACTTTAGCCCCTGATCAACCAATCTTCCTTCTGCTCCTAGAGAAAAGAGCAGGCCCAGGAAGGCAGTGTTTCTCTGGTGTTGTGAAGTAACTGAATATTTACAGGGAGGTGAAATGTGGCTTCAGGGTTCCCGAAAGTAGAATCCTTACACCAACTCCCAGGGAGCTCATTTAAAATAGGAGGTCATTCTGATTTCCTCTGGGATTTTCCAAAAGTCAGCATTTAGGAAAATGAAATGTTTTCTGCACAAATTTTTCCATTTGCTTTAAAAACAGTTCTTTTCAATTTATATCTAATAAACAGAATGTATTTATTTTATGACCTTTCAATGACCTTAGAATGTGAATATTCAGATGATTCTAAGACCATCTAGAGGCAGTACTTATATTTATGACTCCTAAAGTCATTTTTCCTTTCCCTTAATGTCCTCCCACCACAGATCAAGAATTCCTAATCTGAAAAGGAGAAAGAAGAGGATCCACAAAAGAATAAAGATAAACACTTTGGTCAATGGTTAGAAATCACTGTTGAATTTTAGTCCATATTTTAATGGTCTTATTATAGGTCTGGTGTTGGCTCTGGATACCAGAATATATAAAATAAGTTTATGACCCAATTCCAGATCTTGGATAATTTATAACCAGGAAGTAATCAGAAAATAATTTAGAGTATAGTACGGGTAAGCAATCCCTCAGTGTGTGCTATTTGCAAACATGCCATTCATATGAATGTCTTTTCTTCCCCAAATGATGTCTCCATTCCTCCTTCCCACTGACTTTTACCTCCACCTATGCAATATCCAAGCTGTCCATGCCTAACAGGGTCAGCTAGGGGCTGGTACAAGATGGTGTTCTGCCCCAAATTCTCTTCATCCCTTCCCATCTTTTCTTCAATAGGATCATGAATATGCTATTCTAGACCATTTTCTCATTCTTCGGTTATTTATAGCTCAATTAATTTTATCTCAGTAACCATTTCTCACCAGTACACATTATCTTTAACTCATTTCCTTGACCACTTTCACCTAATGCCAATTGCTTTAGGGAAGATCTAGGGAAAGGTTCAAACATACTATAATGTGTGATTTAATTAAAAACTTTTTTTAACTTCTCTAACTTGATAAAAATTTAAAACTTGGAAGTTCTGAAAAGAGGATTAGCACTTTAAAAATACTTGCCCCCAAAAAGGATGCAAGATAGAAAATTCTGAAACTGGGTCTTTTAAAACACTACTTGTTATTTGTATCATTTGAAGTATGTTCTGAAAAGGGATTGTGGGGGAGGGTAGGAATCAAGTGGAAAACAAGAGAATATTCAGTGGTAGGCAATGTAAGTCCTTTTTAAGATGACCAACCAAAGCCCAGGGTCAGCAAAAGCCACATGACAAAAAATAATATTAATTAAAATGAATCAATCACAAGGGGGAAAAATAGATGTAGGGAGCAAGGCTGAAAGTTGAATGGAGAAAGGTAGTTTTTCCTTTTGATTTTGAGGAGTGGGAGGGAGGAAGATTCACTTAGCCTAAGACCTCTATGTATGGTTTTACAGGTTGTGAACTGCACAAAGGCTCCCAGTGAAGGTGCTGAATGGGACTGAATCCAACGTGTGTGTCCCAGTGTGAGACAATGTTTGTTTGGAGAAAGGGGTAGGTTTTTTTTTTCCCTTGCCTGAGGGATATGTCTGCCTGGAGGGAGCATCTTTTTCTAATTAACGTGGCAATTTTAAAAATGGCTTCCGAATTCTTTGATATTCCTCTTCACAAATGATCTATGATCCATCCCCTGTGAATCTAAGTTTCTTGCTGCTGGATCAATAGAAAATTGAAGGTGACACAGTGGCAGCATCCTTGTCCTGCCTTTTGGGATATTCACTCTTGGAACCTAGCTATCATTCCCTGAGAGCTATATGCAGATGCCACATGCAGGTGTTCTGCCTGATAGTCTCAGCTCAGGCCCTGGTCAAATAGCCAGCATCACCCAGCAAACATGTATGTACGACATCTCCAGATGACACTCAGCTGTTGGGTCACACCTAGCCTTCTACTCTCACCATCTGATAACCCCCCCCCCTTTTTTTTTTGGAGAGAGAGATAGAACGCAAGCAGGGGAGAGGGGCAGAGAGAGAGAATCCCAAGAAGGCTCCATGCTCAGCACAAAGCCCAATGTGGGGCTCGATCTTGAGCCAAAATCATGAGTTGGATGGATGCTCAACTGGCTGAGCCACCCAGGTGCTGACACCCCAGACACTGTAAAGCAGAGGCAAGCCATCACTGGTGGGCCCTGTCCAAATTCCTGATCCACGGTGTCCAAGAGCATACTAAAATGGTTGTTTATGCTACTCTGCTTTGGAATGGCTAGTTATGGCAGCAATAGATAACTGGGACATTAGCCACAAGGAACCCAGCTCTAAGTCACGCAGAGGCTCTGTGTAGGCGGGCAGCAGTTCGGACATAAGCCCTTTCTAAATACTGTGCCAGGATGTCGTTGTTGTTGTTGTTAACAAATTGAATCCTCAGGTAAACACTGACATTACTTCCGCTTCACAGAGCCAGCCAGTTCTCATTTTCTGAAACTCAAAGTGCTCATTTCTTCTCTTGGCCTACAAGAGGCTCGTGGCTTTTATCTCTCCTTACCCATCTTCCCCACTTCCCCAAACCTCCCACCATGTCAATCCACACTCTCACTTCTCAAACACAGCTCTCTCTTCTCCATTGGTCTTTACAAATGCTGATGCCTGTATTGGAAATATCTTTCTTCCCTTTCCACCCTCCACCTGCACTGCTGTATTCTCATCTTCTAACTTGGTTTTCCGATGCCAAAATTATTGGTAATGCAGGAGATTCTTTCATTCTGAACTGACCATAACTCTGAAAGCTTTGTCCACCATATGCCATGCTCAACGGCTTCCCCTTGAGCTTCCAGAGAGATACACCTTCCAGATATCCCAAAAATGCCTTTCCCCAGAAGTGAGGGAGGAAACGGGGCTTCCAGCCAGATTCCAGAATCATCACCTTAATATTTGTCACTATGCAGTAGACTCAGATGAAAAGTTTGAAAACTCATTCCCACAAAAGGAATGATGTAAATTAAAGAAGGGTTAAAGTCACTTCTACCCATTAAAGCAATGGCATGCATCACAAAGTCTTCAGGATGTTTAAATCTCTTACTGACTAGAACTTTAGAGTAAGCAAAAGTGGAAAATAGCCTAGAAATCATATTTAGCCTTCGTTTCATTCAGCGTGAGGACAGCTGTTAGGAGCTAGTGTTGGACTAGCAGTAACATGGCGACCCACAGCCTAAGTTGCTGCAGCAAGCTTCTGAGATGTCTGAGATCAAAATTAAAACTTCAGAGATTTAACAAGAACAGTTTAAGAGCTGTGATCAAGAGCAACTCATTTCTTCCTGATGATTTTCTGCACTTTTACTTTTAGTTTCTTCTCCATATAATCCCCACTGTGAAACAATTAAAACAAAACAAAAAGTGGCTATACTTGAAAATGATAGCTTTGATTTTAAAAAAATGTCCACATCATGAAATAAATGCTGGCCTCAAATAAAATCTTCCACATACCATGAAATGAGATAGGCCTAATCTCTCAAATAACAAAGATAAGGTAAAAATGATAGAATGTGAATGTCAAAGAGACTCACAGGAGTAAATGGAAAATTGACAGATGTCCTGGAGTTTCCAAAATGCTTTTTAAAAGTCTTAACACATCCTGTGACATAATACAAAATCTGTGGCATTCCATGGGAAAATAAATGTTTATTTCCAATATAAGTGTTGAAATTTGTAAATAAAAGCAGACAGGCTGTTTTCTCCAATGCTGAAGGTGCTGATATGCTAACAAGCATTTCCATGAAAAGAAGATATGTATCTTTGAATTAAAGAAAGTGATGTCTGTTTATCTCACTCTTCCTATCTGCCTTTTCCTTTTTTTTTTCTCCTATCATCTCTATATTCGGTCTGCCCTACGTCTCTGTTTTTTTTAAATGTTTGTTTGTTTGTTTGTTTGTTTAGAGAGCGCTCATGAAAAAGAGCAGGGTAGGAACAGGGAGAGAGGGAGAGAAAGAATCCTAAGCAGGCTCCGCACTGTCAGCCAAGAGCCCCAAGTGGGGGTCGAACTCACGAACCGTGAGATCATGACCTGAGCCGAAATCAAGAGTTGGATGCTTAACCCACTGAGCCACCAGGCACCCCTGCCCTATCTCTCAGTTTATTTTATTATTTTTTGCCCTTTCATTTACCTTCTCACTACAACTCTCTCTTCAATCAAATGATCTATTCCTTGTGGTCCTACTCTGTCCAGGTCACATTGTTGTGCCTTAGGTTAACGTGAATACAATGTGGGGTCCTTGTCAGACTGGAAAGTACAATAAAAGTGAAACATAAGAAAAGAACCCAGAGAGCTGCAATAAGGCAGTACTGAACTGTAAATGCTGGAGTGTTTCAAGAGCAGGGCCTTGGAAGACGAGCAGACTCTGGTATCCCGGAAGAGCATTCAGCCAAGGAATACTGTGAACAAAGATGCAGGGGGAGCAGAGAACTACTATTTGCTACGAAGTTCAACCACGTTTAGTCTTAGTGCAGGGCTCACATAGGAAGGTGGTAAGAGACAGGGGTACAAAAGCAGATAGGATCCAAATGGTGGGTGGCTTTCAATGCCAGACAAAGGGATTTAGATTCTGTCTACCATGGAGAGCCAATGGCATTTTTCTGCTGGGAGAACTATCTTTGAGAGTCCTCCCTTCCCTATCCTCTCATTCTGGCCAACTGTCCTCTTGTTATTTTTTACACTTACAGAATCTAATGTTGCTTTCTTTGTTCTATTCTCTATCATAACAGTAGGTGAGCTAGAGATTTCACGTGTGTCTTTTTAATTCACATACATTGCTTGGGTTTCTGTGAATGAATAACCAAAAGAAAATAATACTCAGGTTCTGGTTGTTTAGAAATAAAAGATTTTGAAGATTATCTTTCAGGTAAAAAGAAAAAAGACTGAGATAAATCCAAGTCCATTATAAAATCTAGGAAATAAGTCATTTGGAATATCCAACCTATTCCATAGAGATCTCCAAGAATATAGCTAAATACGTGTGATTTAAATGGAGTCTGGCTGGCAACACTTGATATGTATGGCCTTTTCTGATTCCTCACTAAAATATTTATAAAGTCAAAGAAAAATATAAAACCATACCACCATAAAAAAATAAGAGTTATAGACAACTTATTACTAGACTCTATATTCAAATAAATATATGGCTCACAAACATGGATTAAAAATGTATGCTCGCAGTGCCTCAGAGACCCTGGTCTGAAGGACTGCAAACCTAAAGAGCCAGATGCAATTTACTTACCCACCTCCTCCAACTCACCGATCTTTCTCCATCACTTTCCTCAGACTGATACTCCCAGAAAACAGTAAGGCAAGAACTAGACAGTGAATGTTACATTACTTCCTTTTCTGTTATTGCACACTGAGAAGAACTCTTCTCTTCCCCAAGAGTGCTCTGAAAAATCATATGGAAAAAGGAGGGGAAAATATCCAGGATCTCAGAGGAAGAGCACACTCTTGAAAATGCTTTCCTTAGAGGAATCAGAAGAAATTCTAAGAATTAGTTTGGCAACCTCAATTGGATACTGTGCCCTCTAAGATACTCAGACAAGAGGCCATCAAGGAGAGAAAGGGTCAAGAATAAAAGCCAACAGAATGAGTTTTGAAAACAGTGAATTGAGTGCAAAATAAGCTGGGTGGCCCAAGGAGGATTTGCAAGAAAACTAAAATTGCAATAATAAAATTAAAACTCACATTGAACCTGGTAAGGAGTGGAATTCACACTCTAGAAAATCAAACCAAAAACATGGATAAGAACATGAGTACTGCCTTCTCTACCAATGACAGATAAGAAGGCGAGGCAAATAACAGCACATGATTAACATGCATCTGTGATAATAGATGCAGACAAATCAGGAGAGATCAACAATGCAATCCAAAAGTAGTGGCTCTCATTTGCATGAAGATCCTGTAAATGAATCAAGAGTTCAATCCGGCAACAAAGAAGTTGGGAAGGAAGTTAACTACAAACTTACTAGGATTATTACAAAACTACAGGCATAACTTGAACCTAGGAGAGGTCACTTCTCTGTAAAAAGTTGGATGCAAAGTCTCATTTGGTCTGAGCTACAGTAGAGAAATAAATTGTATTCTATGGTGAGTCAGCGCAGAGACAATGCCAGGATTGTCTGGATGAATCCTGGATTCATTACTATGCAACCTTGGTCGAGTTACTTTATTTCTTTTTGCCTAAAAAATTAAAATTATAATTATAAAATTATAAAAAATATTATATTATATATTATATGAAATATAATACAAAATTATAAAAAAGTATAAAATTATTTAAAAAATCATAGTTCTTTCCTCATGGGATCGCTGTGAGTACTGAAAGAGTTATATCACGCATAGCACTTAATCTGGTTCATAGCAAATGCCCAATAAGTGAGTTGCTATTGTGTTAGTGCTGTTATTCAAATCTGAATTATATACATGGCTCTAAAGACAAAGAGAAATACATTAAAATAATTAAAGAAGCCAAAAAAATGCAAACTTCAAACAGGCAGTTTGGGAATTAGTTGCAATCCTTGGGGAGTGTGGGGACTGCAGGATCCACCTACTCAAATCAAAAGGAAGAACTGAGTAGTTTTCAGATCACAAAACTAGGAAGCATGAAATAAACCACAAGAAAAAAATTGGAAAGCCCTCAAATACATAGAGGTTAAAGAATATCCTACTAAAGAATGATAAGGTTAACTAGGAAATTAGAGAAGAAATGTTAAAAAATACATGGAAGCAAGTGACAGTGAAAACATGATAGTCCAATCCTGTGGGATGCAGCAAAGGCAGTCCTAAGAGGAACGTACATTCCATAATTTAAACCAGAAGGAGCCAACTTCATCTATAGGCAATGGATTGGGAGTCCCCTGTTGTCACAACAATAATACTATGCTATCACACTAGACCCTTATGCATCCTGGTCAAAAATCTCTAGCCAATAAACATGCTTAGTATCCAGTTCTTCCTACATGCTAATTCTAACTTGTTTGGAATGGCAACCTCAATTTATTTTAAATAATTCAATCTGGTGGATATATGTCTTTTCCCTACAGGAAGGTTTGCATTAAATTTAGAAATGATGGAAGTAAATCAAACCTGCAGAAGTAATACTTTTGTGGGAAATGTAGGAATAGGTTTCTAATCGTGGGACAATATTTATGTGTGTAGTATATAAAGAGGTTTAATATTTAAGAGAATATGGCATATCAGCAAATATGACAGATTAGTTTTGGGATTTCCATTTAAAAGGTGTAATTGAGTAATGGATTTTATACTTTTACCTTTAAGTGGAAAGATCCAGATAATTTAATCAAGTTTAAAAGTACTGATGGTTAGAAGAACATATGATTAGTTATTTAAGGTTAAGTTATTAGATTTATTGGAGTTGTTAAGGTTTGGCTAGTAGGTCAAGCATCTGAAAAGCTTAAAAAGAGAACTGAATGTATCAAATGTATAAATGGATTTTAAATACTTAAGGGTTTTTTTTTAACTATGTTGTAAAGGGACCTGCTTGGGAGTTTCATGAATGTATTCAACTTAAATTGATCAAACATTATTCAAAGGCTCCCTTGGAAGCAATTGTTAAAATGTACTAGATTCATAAATCAAATAACAAAACGTATAAGGTGAACTTAAAGGTTTGAGAGAAGCAGGATTTCTAAAAAAAAAAACAAAAAAAACAAAAAAACACAAAAACTGTACCTGTACAGGTATAAATAAATAAAGTGAATATTAAATTGAATTAAAAACTTGAATAACAGCATAGCCTTTTTCTCTGCACAAAAGCAGTCTTCAGACATAAAAAAATAAAAAAATTCACAACTGACATGGAGATTCCATCTAAGAATTTATAAGTGTATCTGAAAAGGAAACCCATATAAATGAAACAGATGCAACAATACAGGACTAAAAATTACTTTCCACACAGGCATACCTCATGTTATTGCACTTCAATTTATTGTGCTTCGCAGATTTTGTGTTCCTTAAAATTAAAATACATTTGTGACAAGTGTGCATCAAGCAAGTCTATCAGCGCGACTTTTGCTCACTTTGTGTCTATGTGTCACATTTAGATAATTCTCAAAATATTTCAAACTTTTTCATTATTATCATATTTGTTATGGTGATCTATGATCATGTGATCTTTGATGTTACTATTGTAACTGTTTTGGGGGTGCTACCAATCACATCCATATAAGACAGTAAATTTAATCGATAAATATTATGTGTGTGTTCTGACTTCTCCACCAACTGGCTATTCCTCCACCCCCCTCCCTCTCCTAGGGCTTCCCTATTCCCTGAGACACAACAATACTGCAATCAGGCCAATTAATAACGCTTTCAAAGTCTTCTAAGTGTCCAAGTGAAAGAAGAGTCACACATTTCTGAGTTTAAAGCAACAGTGAGAAATGATTTAAGCTTAGTGAGGAAAACATGTCAAAAACCAACATAGGCTGAAAGCTAGGCCTCTTGGTCCAGTTAGCCAAGTTGTGAATGCAAAGGAGCAGCTCTTCAAGGACGTTAAAAGAGCTACTCCAGTGAACACATAAATGATAAGAAAGTGAAACAGCCTTATTGCTAATACAGAGGAAGTTTTAGTGTTCTGGGTGGAAGATCAAATTAGCCACAACATTCCCTTAAACCAGAGCCTAATCCAGAGCAAAGCCCTAACTCTCTTTAATCCTGTGAAGGCTGAGGAAGCTACGGAAGAAAAGTTTGGAGGGCACCTGGGTGGCTCAGTTGGTTAAGCTTCTGACTCCTGACTTTGGCTCAGGTCATGATCTTAGGGTTCTCCGCATCGAGCTCCACACTAACAGCATGGAGCCTGCTTGGGATCCTCTTTCTCTCCCTCTCTCTCCCTCTCCCTCTCTCTCTCCCTCTCTCTCTCCCTCTCTCTCTCCCTCTCTCTCTCCCTCTCTCTCCCTCTCTTCCCCTTCCCCTCTCGCACTCTCTCACTCTCAAAATAAATAAACTTAAAAAAGAAGAAGAAGAAAAGTCTGATGCTAACAGAGGTTGGTTCATGAAGTTTAAGAAAATAAACTGTCCCCATAACATAAAAGTGCAAGATGAAGCAGCAAGTGCTGACACAGAAGCTGCAGCTAGTAAGGGGCACCTGGGTGGCTCCCTCAGTTAAGCATCCAACTTCTCACACTTCAAGCCCCGTGTCAAGCTGTGCTGACAGCTCAGAGCCTGGATCCCACTTCAGATTCTGTGTCTCCCTCTCTCTCTATTCCTTCCCCACTCACACTGTGTCTCGCTGTCTCTCTCTCAAAAATAAATAAATAATAATAATAATAATAATAATAAAGAAGCTACAGCTAGTTATCCAAAAGATGTAGCTAACATAATTAGTGAAGGTGGCTACACTAAACAACAGATTTCAACATAGACAAAACACCCTTCTATTGGAAGAAGATACCATTTAGGACTTTCATAGCTAGAGAGGAGAAGTCAATGCCTGGCTTCAAAGCTACAAAGGACAGTCTGACTCTCTTGTTAGAAGCCAATGCAGCTGGTGACTCTAAGTTAAAACCAGTGCTCATTTACCATCCTGAAAATCCCAAGGCCCTTAAGAATTATGCCAAATCTACTCTGGATGGAACAACAAAGCCTGTATAATAGTACATCTGTTTACAACATGGCTTACTGAATAATTTAAACCCATTGTTGCGACCTTCTGCTCAGAAAAAATTTCTTTCAAAATATCCCTGCTCACTGACAATGCACCTGAGCACCCAAGAGTTCTGATGGAGATGGACAACAAGACGAATATTTTCATGCTTGCTGACATGCATGCCCATCAATCAAGGGGTAATTTCAACTTTCAAGTCTTATTCTTTAAGAGACACATTTCATAAGGCAATAGCTGCCATCAATAGTGATTCCTCTCATGGACGTGGGCAAAATAAATGGAAAATCTTCTGGAAAGGATTCACCATTTGAGATGTCATTAAAAACATCTGTGATTCTGGGAAGAGATCAAAATTATCAACATTAACAGAAGTTTGAAAGAAATTGATTCCAACCCTCATGGATGACCTTGAGGGATTCAAGACTTCAGTGGAGGAAGTAACTGCAAAAATGTGGTGGAAATAGCAAAAGAACTAGAATTACAAGTGGAACCTGAAGATGTGACTGAATTGCTGAAATCTCATGGTAAAACTTGAATGAAGAGTTGCTTCTTATGGGTGGGCAAAGAAAGTGGCTTGTTGAGATGGTATCTACTGCTGGTGGAGATGCTGTGAAGACTGTTGACAACAAAGGACTTAGAATATCATATAAACTGAGGTGAAAAAAACAATGGCAGGGCTTGAGAGGCTGACTCCAATTTTAAAACAAGTTCTACTGTAGGTAAAATGCTGTTAAACAGCATCACACACTACAGAGAAATCATTGATGAAAGGAGGAGTCAATTAATGCAACAAACTTCACTGTTGTCTAATTTTAAGAAATTGCCAGAGCCACCCCAACTTTCTACAACCACCACCCTGATCAGTTAGTAACTATCAACACTGAGGCAAGATCCTCCACCAGCAAAAATATGATGACTCACTGAAAGTTCAGATGATGCTTAGCATTTTTAGCAATAAAGTATTTTCTAACTAGGGTATGTACTTTTTTTTAGACATAATGATATTAAACACTTAATAGACTACAGTGTAGTATAAAAATAACTTTTATATGCACTGAGAAACCAAAAAATTCATCTGACTCATTTCATTGGGATATTCATTTTATTGCAGAGGTTTGGAACTGCACCCACAGTATCTCTGAAATATGCCTATTCAGACCAAGTGGGCTTACTATATTCTAGAAGAAAATGAAGAACTGATATTACATTTTAAAGTCTTTTTTTAATATTTACTTATTTATTTTTAAGAGAGAGAAAAAAGAAAGAGAGGGCGAGTGGGGGAGGGGCAGAGAGAGAGAAGGAGAGAGAATCCCAGTCAGGCTCCACACTTAGTGCAGAGCCCAACGCAGAGCTTGATCTTACAACCACTAGATATCAAGAGCTAATATCAAGAGTTGGATACTTAACTGACTAAGCCACCCAGGCACCCCTGATATTACATTTTAGAATTAAAAATTTAATTACAAGAATAAAGAAAAAATCACATTAGCTGCCAGATAGGGGAAAAAAGGAAAAGGTGATCCACAAGGGAAAAATATCAGGCTAGCTTCAGACTTCTCTTTACAGCAAGGCCAGATGACTACAGATCAATAGCTACAGAGTTTGAACAGAGAAGGTTACTACCTTAAATATTTTCTGTTCCACCAACTTGCTATCCATGTCTGAAGCAAAGCTAAAAACATTCTCAGATATGTAAGAAATCTAAAGCTATGTTGAAGATACATTTGTATGAAGAAAGATGAATTAGAAATAGGAACCTAGAAATCAAGTAGTCATGTATAAGAGAACTGGGGTGAGCATTACAGAGTTAAAAAGCAAAGCTTAAATAGTTCCAATTTTTTTTTCAGGTCAAATGGCATTGAGCACAGTCATTTAATTTCTTCCTCCCCACTTCCCCAATGAAATCAGGGGACGTCATTTATCAGCAAGCCCTGGAAAGGAAGAACAGCATTCATATGGCAAAACTAAAAACATTCTCATCTAATGAAGATAAAGATAAAGATATTGAGAGAAGGTACAGAATGTGTTCCATTCACACAGCCCCTACTTAAAAAAGAGCAGCAAACCCAGGATGTAAGTAAAGGGAGCCCCAGCTGAAGCTTACTGACATTCCCAAGCTGGAGGCCTGGGCTGGATTTAAGACAACTGGGAGCCAAATTCACTTCATTTCATCCCTCATGAACATTTACACTGGAAAGAATGTGGCCCCAGGATCCATTTAACAACAAAAGCAGAAAGTTGGCACAGTGTCAGAGATCTAGTGGGCTGTACTGTAGAAGGAGACTGGATACTGGTTGTAAGTATCAAGCCATAGCTTGATCCAGAGATGGTGCATGAAGAAAACTGGCCTCTTTTTCTAGGTTTCACCAAACCTAGAGAACAAAGATCCTCTACTGGTATGTATGTATGTATTTAACAAATATTCATTGCCAATCAACTAGGAAATTAAATAGCCTGATCCTGTGCTCCCAGGCTTAGTCTACAGGAGACATGAGACAAATATATAGGTGATGGCAATGATAGATCAATAAGTGAAGAATATGGAGCTAGTAGATAATCCAGAGACATCCAGATCAGACTTCCACAACTGGAAAAGACTTACTAAAGGAAATTGTTTGCATATGAAAAATTAGCTGCAGTACATGAAAGGTCTGGAGTCAGGGAAAGTGGGGAAGTATGTAAGAGAGCACTTCAGGCAGAGAAAGCAGCAAGGTTAAGTCAAGAACCAAGAGAACATGATGCATTTAGGACTTGAAAGGCAAGTCCCTGCCTGGAAAGGCAAGAAGGGGCTCAAGTCATAGAGAACCTTGTGACTCATGCTTAAAACTCTGAACTTCAACCCAAGAACAATCTAAGAGTACTGAATGATTTTTAAGCAGTGGAATATGATCCAATTTCCATTGTGAAAGATGATTTTGAAAAGAAAAAGTTAAGAATGGAGGCCGCAAAATTAATGACAGGGTGAGAAGGTAGTATAACAATTCAGGGGATGCAAGATCATGACTGACCTAGACAGCTGGTTGTAGACATGAAAAATACATCAGATTTGAGAGAGATCAAGGAAACTGAAACAATAGGACATGGGATTAATTTTATATTAGTTATCTATTGCTGTATAACAAATTACCACCAATGTAACACAAACACATTTTTTATCTCTGTTTCAGTGGTTCAGGAATCTGGGCATGTCTTCTTATTCATGGTCTCACACAAGGCTACAATCAAAGTGTTGGCCAGGACAGGAGTCTCATCTGAAGGTTCAACTGGACAAGGGTCTGCTTTCAAGCTCATGTAGTTTTGACAGGACTTAGTTCCTTGCAGCCGTTGGACTGAGGGTCTTTGCTCCTTGCTATACAGAACATTCCTCTGCAACATGGCAGCTTGCTTCAGCAAAGCTGGAAAGGATAGACTGTGCTGGCATGGAATAAGCCACAACTTTTAACCTAATCATGGGAATGACATGCTATCAATTGGGTACAAGCAAGTTGCTAGACAAGCCCATACTCAAGGGGAGGGAATTCTACAAAGACATGAATTACACAAGGACAGAATTCAAGGATCACTGGAACTATCTTTGAGTCTGACTGGCTATGTGGACTGAGATGAATAAAATGGTAGACAGTTGAATTATTGGGACTACTGAAGTAGCAACCAGTTTTTGCTATTAAGTAATGAGATGACTTTTGGATATTTTGACTTTGGGGGAGCACAGCCATGTTGAGTTAGGGAATATTTGCTGGAATATAGGGTTCTTGTACTTGGTAGAGCCAAATGACTTAAGGGTAGGAATTGTTACTTCTCAACAGATTATCAAAGAGTTGACAGTTGATGAGATGACCCAGGGAAGGTGGGTAAATAAAACCCTAAGGCATGGTGAATGCAATACCATTAAACCCAGTGATAGAAAGTGTTTTAAGAAAGTACCTACTGAATGTGAATCTCCACAGATGAGGTCTGGTCATCTGTATGTCTTTAAAGCAACACAGGTGATTATGATGTGCAACCAGGCTTGAAAACTACTGAAATGTATTCATTAAAAAACAGACTAAACACATACAGCTGACCTTTGAACAAAACAGGTTTGGGTTTCACTGGTCTACTTATATACAGATTTTTTTTCATTAAATGCAGTACAGCACTAAAAATATATTTTCTTTTCCTCATGATTTTCTTAATAAAATTTCCTTTTCTCTAGCTACCTTATTGTAAGAATACAGGATATAATACATATAATGTACAATATATGTGTCAAATGTTTATGTTATAAGTAAGGCTTCCAGTCAACAGTAAAGCATTAGTAGTTAAGTTTCTGCAGATTCAAATGTTATATGTGGATTTTCAACTGTGTAGGGGGTCAGCACCCCTAAGCCCTGCGTTGTTCAAGAATCAACTGCATATACCTAAGCTTTAATAGCAGTTATCTCCAGGAGGTAGGATTATAGGTAATCTTTATTTTCTCCTTTCTTCTTGCCTGTACTTTCTATCCTCAACATATTTCTTTTATAAAAAGGAAACCAAGTTTCTCTTTTTTAAAAACAATTCTACCACAAACAAATAAGGTTTATCTAAGAAGTACAATAAAAGAAATTTTATTAAAATAATAAATCATATTGAAGGGATTCAGAACAAGCCTTTCCAAAATGTGCTACTCTGGCACATGGATTACTTTGAGCTGAAGTCAATCAAGGCTCAAAGACTCAGAAAGAGCTTTTACCTACCCTGAACTTCTTAGAAGAATTTAGATAGAGGGCCTGGTCCAGAAAGAAAACCATTACCACAGATAACTAAAAAGAATATGTGCTAGATGTGGTAAACTATAGGGAGTTTGGCAGGGTTTGGAGATCAAATTCCTCTCTGTGTCCCATTGTGTCTGTATAGCATGGCAAACATTTGTTATCAAACACTTTCTCTTCTCATATTCCTGTAAATTGTTTTCCTCCCCTTTGAAGATTCAGATCCCTACCTGCTTCTCCAGCACATGATGGCATACAAGCCTCAACTGTCTGACCATATATGGGTCTCATATTCTTAGGTGGCTCCCATACACACATAATTAAATTTGTTTTTCTCTTGTTAATCTATGTCAACTTAATTAATAGGCTAACCAAAAGAACCTAGAAGGGTGGAGAAAATATTTTTCCTCCCCAACAATATTAACAGAGTAAAGAGCATATAGGAAACTCAAAACATATTCATTTTTCACCTGTGCAAAGATCTGTATTTTCATGACAACACTCAAGGCTCATAATGCTATCATTGAAATAGGAACTGCTGTATACTATGGGTTGGTGTATAAATAAGTGACACCCTTCCTAAAGAGTAATTTGGAGGTGAGTATCAAGATCTATAAAATTATTTATACTCTTAGATTTAACTTTACTTTCAGGAACTTATCCTAAGCAAATAATCAGAGACATGGACAGAGATTTACATATACAATGAATTCATAGCCATATTATTGATTACAGTGAAAAATTACAAACTGTCAGAGTGGAAATAGTTAATAGTTCATATACATGCCACTCTAATGTCCTTTAACTTCCTCTAGGTGAATACAAACATGTTGTGTTTACTGTAATACTACATACGTTTAGTATAATATGATAACACTATATACTATAATACTATATGCTACAATATTATATACCGTAACACTATATAAGTGGTATATACTATCTCATGTTTACCACAAACTAACCTATAAAACCCCCCTGGCTTGATTATTACAAAGTCTAGACTTTTCCAGAAATCACTCTCCCAATTGTCCTCTCCTTGATTCTGGGATAGACAGAAGAAGACAACTGTAAGGAAGATGGCCATGGAATTGAGCCCCACAGCCCCTCTGCTCTTCACCTCACTCTCCTTATCTCCATCCAGAGCTTTCCTACAGCTATGCTCACCTCTGCTGGCCTCTTCAGAAAGGCCAATTTGTAGCATTCATCTCTGGCCAAGAAAACAGTTCCTTCTACTTCCTATAAAAAGCTACTTAAGGGTTTTCCCACAGAAGAGTTCATAGGCCCCAGAGACACAATTCTTCACTACACCCCACAATATGCCAGCACGAGTGGCTTGGATTAGTGACCATCAAGGTGTTATACCTGGAGCCATGCTCTCTCTGACACTCCAGCCACTGTATTCTGGACAATCTCCAGTGTCTTCCCTCTGGGTGATTTCACTTGAGTCCCTCCTGTGCCTCCCTCCAGTATGGCTTCCTCTAGGAATCCAATCCATTCCACAGCACAACTTCATTGATGAGCTTCATTCTGCCTTCCTCCCAGAAGCAACTCAAGGATGTGGCTGGGAATCTTTTCACCGACTCTAATGGCCCATGACCATTAAGTTCCCTCTGCCCCTCTGCGTCCTCTGTCACAGAAAACTGTGTCCGCTGGTCTTCTCAGAACATACTGAGAACGTAAATTGGCAATACTCCCTTTCTCCACAAGCCAGACATATCTTTCTACTGCCTTTTGAATCAGATTTTTGAAAATGAGTTTTTCTATTTTGTATTAAATACACCATTCACATGCATATGTGCACATCTCTACATAATGAAAAAAAATTTATCATAAGTAGCTTTTCTGGGATATAGAAAAACCCAAACCTCTATTACATTCTATTAAGAACAAATAACCAAGAGAATATTTATTCATCCATTTAACAAATATTAGTTTTGACTTATAATGTAGATATTGCAAGCACTACTAAAATGAATAAAAGATTGGTCCTTACAAGTACAGAAGAAAAAGGTGAACAAAAATAATTGTGATATAATACAATATGAATTAAGTGTGATGAGAGTAGTACAAATAACGAAATATGATAGTTTACTGAAAGAAAAAAGAATTTCAGAAGAATGATCAAAAAAACTTCCTGGGGGTGGACCAGCATTAAAATAAGTGTAAACAAAATGTTTCAAGGGTAGGCTGAGGGGCAGGTGGGCTTTAATTATTTTGTTTTTGTTTTTTTAAAGCAACCAAAAGGCTTATACACTATATTTTATAACAATTTAGGTCTGGTTTTATTAGCTGGGACTCCTTTGGTTGCAAATTTTAGAAATCCAATTTGAACGTTTTGGTTTAGAGTAAAATAGGAATTTGCTTATGTTTTTGTTTTTGCTTTTTGGGAGGATACTAGAGATGCCTCAGATGATCACAGAAAGGGTTAAGGACAGAGCTCTATTATGATTGGTCCAGTTTTTAATCAAGTAACATCCGTGGACCAATCAATAGAACATGAGGCTGCAGATATGTTTTACAAAAATGGCAGCTCATAGACCGAGGTTGAAATAAAGGAAATACCATTTACAAAAAGACAGATAAAACCAATAAGCCCTGCATGCTCAATTGTGTAAACTTTTAAATTCGTTTTTTTTTTAATTTGTTAATGTGTATTTACTTTTGAGAGAAAGAGAAAGAGACAGAGTGCGAGTGGGGGAAGGGCAAAGAGAAGGAAACACAGAATCTGAAGCAGGCTCCAGCCTTTGAGCTGCCAGCACAAACCCCTATGCAGAGCTCGAACTCACAGACCACAAGATTATGACCTGAGCTGACGCTTAACTGACTGAGCCACTCTGGCGCCCCAAGTTCTTTACCTTATAAGTAAGGCTCTTCTTTGAGAATTATTCAACATCACATACAGATGATGGCTGGTCTCCCTGTTTCTATTTCAGATTTGCATATTCTACAAAAATCAACATGTACTGTAAGGAGGGAAAAGGAATACCTCTAGACATTGTTGAAAGTACAGAGAAATCCCAGGTATGAATTTCTCAAGATCACCAAAAATATAGGCTTTGATGTGGTCTATTTACTGCAACAACATTTAAAACAAATAGATATTCACACCTCCTTTAATTTCTCCAGTTCTATAATCAGGTCATGAAAAATATAAGTCAAGTTTCACACTGGCCTCTTCACTGGATGTCTGAACAAGTTAAACAAAATTTTATTTAACATCCATTCCACCCAGTAAAAGCTAAAGACAACTGCCTTGGCATCTAGTGTTTTGCTGTTCCCAGATTAGGATCTCATATAACTAAGATGCTCAGTGAGAAAGACTGATTAGCCTGGGGTCTTCTGACCCCCAGAAAATGTTATGCCTATTGATATTCACTTTTCTAAAGTAAGGGGGAGATTAAAAAGTATGCCTATTAGGGAACAGCAGGCTTTGCTCTGATGAATATCAGCAGCACATGGTATAGGAATATTCATGGTCATTACTAGCACTCCCTTGAGTTTTCCTGAGATAATTAAAGGGCTGGAGGCTCAGCACACAGCACCACAAACAACTCTCAGATTGTTCCCTCAGTCCTCCAAGTAGAGTTGCCAGATTTAGCAAATAAAAGTACAGGACATCCAGTTAAAGTTGAATTTCAGATAAGCGGGTAATTTTTTCCAGTAGAATTATATCCCATGCAACATTTGAGATATACTTCTACTAAAAACTTAATCGTTCTCTGAAATTCAACTTTAGGCTTGGCATTTTGTATTTCATCCCACAACCCTATCCCCTAAGGTCCCTTTGGTATTGCCTTTAGTCGTCTTCTCCAAAAGGTTTTAGCACAAACAGCTTCTAAAAATTAAATTTCATGAAGCTTTTTATTCAAACCCCACAAACTTTTTACTTCTACCATTCTGTGGTCAGCAAACTGAATTCAGAAGCTCAAGGGATGAGAAAAAAGAGGGAAAGCAAAAAACAAATAAATACATTTATTTTCTCTTTCAAATACTTCCTTTTCCCCCTGGGCCACTCAATCCCCCAAATAAGTACTAACCAATGTTGTTAGTACATTGCCCAGTGTTAGTATTGCCAATGATTCCTTCCTTGGGTTAGACCTATTTACAGTACAGCTTTCAGTGTGATGGAAATCTTCCATAGAAGCATGCTATTGTTACTTCCTAAATTACCTGATGGAGCATGCTGGCAACACCAAGTACATCCTTGCCAGGATGCATGAGGCCCAATGCAGAGAGACGCTCCTGCTACAGCCGCTCCCTGTCCATCCATCATAAGCACGTGCACATCCTTACAACAGGCCTGCCACAGGGAAAGGAGGAGACCATACATCACCTCTCAACATCGAGAATTTATATTTAAACCTACCCTTGCAATGTCAGGTCTGGGAGGTCCTTGTATTAAACCCAAATCATAAAATACTTGAAGAAAGAACATGAAAACCATAACTCTTCCTTCAACTCAACACCTCTACTGTCACTTCTGTTTGAGAATTTTTACTAGTTTTTGTTGAAGGCAGGGTATGTGGGGGAAGTAAGAGGGTTACAGTTAACCAAGAAAAATTGTATAATTCTAGAATGGAGGGTCAAAGCATCTCATCAATGACCTTAGCAAATAGAGTTTAAAAACAAATCTCCAGTCCCATTTGTTAGGTGGCCACAAATCTAATTATTGGGACCCCAACCTATGATTCTGATGGCTGATAAATAAAAAGAATGAATGAGACATTTATTCTGCCCTTTCTGTACTTTATGGTGTACTTTATGTGTTTCAGGGTAATCAAATAGTCAATGAAGGAATTTCTTTTTTGGAAAATTTCTGCTAATAAATGCAGAAGGAATGATAGAACTGGAAAGTCACCTTTTCCAAGCCCTGAAGTGAAATAACAGATCTACACAACAATCATCAAGGAACAGAAATTTTATAATGAAGGAATGAGGCTGATACACCTGTCCCCACTCACGGATCTTAGCATCACTTCAAGTGGGACAATGAGACCTTATGGCTTCACGATATGAAGCAACAGGAAGCACTGAGCACCACCCAGGAAAAAATCCTTGCCTAAAAATTGCACTTGAATCTAATTGAACCTCAGGATCATTATATCATCCTCTCTACATTTACGTGTATGTTCAGTTTTATATTTAAAAAAAGTATTCAGAATGTTCTTGGAACCTTTGCTTTTGACCTTTGTTTTAAACCCTTCTAAGATGCTTTATTAGTTCCCTTCACCACCCCGAACACAGCTGAATCTTCCTTTGATGACAGAAGTCAGAATTTCATGCTTATTACAATAAACTTCAAGTAGGAGTTTCCATAGCTACTGATTTAAATCATGTAAAGGAGACTGAACCAAATCTATATTAATCCCAGAATACGTTTTCAACTGTAAATGGCTTTCAAGATGTTTCATGTACTACATATTGCCACCATATATTTTCTTGATGTTGACCTTTTTCTAATAAAATGTTTAAAAATATTCAAAACCATAGTGAGTGTGGCTGGGAATTGGGACTATTAAAACATTCTGGTTAATTGGATTGTGGTTATAGGAAGTTTACCTTCTACAAAAGAACTTATGGCAGAGATTGGGGAGCTTGGTCATGACAACGTTCCGTAAGATTGCAGCTTACCGACTCTTCCCATTCTGCATACCTGACTTGTGGCTGAAATAGGATCAGCTGTCCTTACATAATAAAACCAGGTGAGGTTACCTTCAGACTTCAGGAAGATAACAAGCACATTGAGACTGCCTGAACTTCATTCACACACAAATACCAAGAAAAGAGGGCTGGGTTCCAAAAGAAACACCTTGTTCTTTCTTATGGAAAAATATTGTTTAAAACTCTTAGCCATGATGGTAGGGTACTGTGCTTCTGATATAATCTGAATTGCACTTTTTCCTCCATCTTCACCAAGCTATTCTTATTCCACCCTGGTCCACAGTGCAGTAGCTGCAATTCTCATCAGTGTCCTTTTGTTAAATCTCTCAATGCACTTCAGAGCTTACTTTATGCATTCTCATGATCAATCATTTTGCTGAGGATACTCTGCTTCCTGCCAATACCCTCTGTAACATGCTGGCTGCCTACATTCTGTGTAAACCCCTGGAAAACATTGTTTGTCTCCCAGTTTATGACGTGTTATGACTTATTGCCTGTCTAATCTCTGAGCTGTCGGTGGGCTGTTCTGTATTTTTTTTGGTCTGCTTATGGCAAAAGAAAAAGAAGAGTTTGTTTGTTGTTTGTTTCTATTTTAGTTTTTATTTTATATTTGTGGGGAGGACAACTTCCTGACTGGAGTTCCTGCTGAAAACTGACTTTTTTCTTCTTTAATTTGTTTCTGCTCCAATGCTATTAGTCTTGAACACACCCACCTCCCCCTTTGGCTGCCACTGTGGGCAGGTGTATGTTTCTTAGCTTGTCATGCCCAATACTGAATAGACTCCAAGAGTTACCTTCCTGGGGTTGGTTTTGTTTTTTCAAATTCCACAAATTACTGAAACTTTGCTTATGGGTAGAAGTAGAGATCAAGGCTTTAAGAAAGAAAAGGAAATTCTACAAAACCCAGACCTGAGTTTAATAGAAAAGAATCCCTGTCTCTGTGATCCTTGTCCTTTTCTGATAAGACTGAAATGAAGATCTCTTGCCTCTTTCTTCTTTAAATGCTCCCTTTCTCTCCCCCCATCCAACCCCATTTCTCAGACACAATAAAATCTGAAGATTAAGACTACCAAGCATCTGCTACTCAAGAGGTACAATAGGTAAAAGACTTAAGTTAAAGGACTATGAAAAACAAATGTCATCACCTAGAAAGGATATCGTAAATTCAGAGGCAAGATATCTAAGTGCTAATGGGTACCTACAGAGAAATGAGGGCAAAGAACAAGAGTTCAGGAGAAGTCTACCCAAGAAGACTTCTTTCACAAGAATGAAAATAATTATGTTGCAGATAGGAGAGGATTGGATTCTACAATAAAAATGAAAAGGCCCAGGAACATGAAAATGGGTCCAAAACTAGGAACCATCAACAGCTGAATGACTGTATTGAGAGAGAAAGGTGGGAACAGGGAAGCTGCACAAGTGAATGGAAAATCACCTGACTACAGACCCTGAGCAAGTTACTTCTCCTTAATGAACCATGTCTCAGGCCAGGGAAAGAAAGGACATTCAGAAGAAACAGGATAGACCATTCTCTTTCAGATGACAAAAGAAAGCTAAAGATAGAAAGAGCTCAATTTGCTATTTAAGAGTAGAAGCAGGATGAACTAACCAGCATTTGTAATTGGAGGGGACAGAACCTAGAGAAGAGGCTGTGGTCCAAAGAGGAGATAAATCTCTGCCATTACCAGCGTAGCAGGTATGGGATTTAATTTCTGAACTCGAATTGGGTGAACTGAATTAAGGCAGTTGTATCTGTGAGAAGACACCAAGACTTCTCACTCCAGGGATCTTCAATTCTTCACCCAAGTTTTGAAGGCGTGCTGAGCTACAGTGGGTGCAGTAGAGGGTAGGGAGGTACCAATGAGGTAGAGAAAAACAGAGTAGGAACATGGTGACCCAGATCAATTTTGAAGGGAAAAAAAATCTCTCCCTGCCTTCCTAAAGAGAAAGAATCTAAAGTTATCCAGAAAAAATCTAAAGTTAAGATCTATTTAAACCCAGACCTATAGCCAATATTTGTTTAGTAAATGGTCACTGATCACTTACTGTATTCAAGGTGCCAGAAATCAAAGTAGGAATCAAAAGAAAATAACCGAAAAGGTGACATTGAAGAAAATGGACTAAAAGAATAATTAATTTCCAACTGGAATACATGAATGATATTGGTCTCTGACTATCATCTGATCTAAACACAGATTCTATTTATCCATGCATCCCGCCAAGTATCCAACAAACAAGCATGCTTAACATGTACTATATGCCAAGATTTGTACCAGATGGTACAAAGAGAAAGATGTCAGACATGATGCTGACATGAATAACTCTTCCCAGGAGGGACCAAGGGAAAAAAATTCAAAAACCAATGTTACGGTGCCACATAGCTCAAATTACACAGATGCCCAAGGGATGGTATGAGAATCCAGGACGATAATACTTTACCTCCAGATGGTAAAAGGGGAGGGAGGCATTCCAGTCAGAGGGAACAACATGTGCAAAGAACAGGATAAGAGAAACAGCAAGACACAGTCATAAAGGAGTCACCAGCTCCCTATGGTTGGAGCCCAGGAAGCAGAGACGAAATGAGCAGATGAGATAAGAGGAGGATTACTCAACCTTAGCACTATGGACATTTTAGACTCTATGCTTCTTTGTTGTAGAGGCTGTCCTGTTCATTATAGTATATTTAGCAGCATCCCTAGTCTCTATCCACTACATACCAGTAACACACACACACACACACACACACACACAACCATAGTGACAATCAAAAATGTACACAGACCCTGTCAAATGTCCCCTGGGAGGCAAAATTGAGCCTAGTTAAGAACTACTAGACTAGAGAGGTAGAAATGGGTCAATTTATGAATGGCTTTGCACAGGGTTTGGATATTCCCTCTAAACACTAAAAATCATGGAAGGAATTGACATGATCATATTGGTCCTTGAGACCCATCACTTTCATATGGAGGATATGCAGAGAGACAAAGCTGGAAAAAGAAGCCCAGTTAGGAAGAGGCTACTGCAATAGTCCAGGTAAGGGAGGATACAAGCCTGAACTGAGGCAATGACATGAAGAACAGAGAAAGGAGGGCAGACAGTAAGAGAGAGAAGATAAAATGATGTCATTTTCCCCTGACTTCTCGGTCAAAATAATCACCAAAAAGCCTACAAACTAAATCTTAAAAATGATTATAACTGGTAAACAGATTTACAGTGTAGTGATAGAAAAATAAATACTTCATGAGCTTTCCTGAGAAAACATTACTGCTTTTTCAAAAATCATTTCACATTAAAATTAATACATTCATTTACTTAACAACAACACTATTAACTTCTGGGCTAGCAGAAAATAGGAGAAACTATGTGTAAACATATGTAGAGTTCGCATATGAAACAAAACCATGAGACCTGCTGGGTTGGTAGGCCGTGAAATCTAAAGAGACCTCAATCTTCTCTCTCTCATGGCTGTTTCAGAATCTTAGCCACCCCAAGGACAAGGAAAACACCTTCAAGCAAACAACACTGCCTTTTTCAAGGAGATGCTTTTTCTTGTATATAACCAAGCACATTCTGTTTGTGAACTTACACAGCATCATTTGTCCAACGATCTCCAAGTGTCAAGGCATTTCAGAAGCCAATTAATCGTTTCCTCTGAGAGTAACTTTACATGAGAAAATTAAAACGCTTTTGTAGGGATGACTGTCAGATTGTGACATACAGATATACCACTTACCATTGCCTAGATTCATACTGATATCTGCAAAAGCAACAGCAGAAAAAGGGTAGCTCGTGGCAACAGCACCATATTCCACACGCTGGGCTGTCCAATCAGACAGCACACCTGGCGGTCTTCCTAATGCCATTTCCAGGCTTCTCCCAGCACCAAACCTAAATCACACGTCCACTGTCTTCTCCATATCAGCTCTGCATGACCAAAACAAAAAAACCTGCTTTTGTGGTTGAAATTGAAATTAGAGCAAAATCACAGAGAAATTAGAGCAAAATCAGAGAGTAGGTTATCTAGGCTTGAATATCACTTTAGTAGAAGCACTGAATTGGCTAAATTAACATTTTTCTCCTTCAAAGTCTTTTTTATTCCCCTACCTCTTCTATTTCATTTTCAACACCCAGGTAACTGACTTATTAACCAATCTCTCGGGAGACTGCTGGTCCTTCCAACGAGACTGTTACAGAAAAAGCTAATTCTGCCCAAACTTACTATTACTGGAACACCTCAGGAGACATAACATTTATAAACTTCCTGTCACCCAATGTGCTGTTCAGAAGCCATTCGTTTTAACTTAATTTGCAGGACTGAAAGTCTCAAGCTCACTTGCTATATAAAAAGTGACTTTTTTAGCTATTACCCATTATCATTTTGCCTCCTGCCAATGGCACAAAGTGAAAGAGCACTACAGAGCTGAAAACCCTTCGTCTGTGGTTAAACAATGAGCTCCAAGACAGTTCTTACCTGGAAGGCAACCTTTTCCCCCTTTCAAAATCTAATAATAATATCAATATAGCAAGCTATTACTTTTCTTAGGATGCTGATACCGGTGCAGTACTACCTTAGGGTCAATGTATACTGCATGGAAATCTTTGAAAAATGTAGTTTAAGGATTATTTTTCCTGCCACCTAATCTCCATCTATTTCTTCTAATATTTGCCTGGGTGTTTTTTTTAAATTTATATGCAGAAAACCACAATGCTTACTGCCAGAAAAGTCTCTAACTGCTTAAATAAGAAGTTATGTACCACTTTCTGATATGGTAATGGATACTAATCACATAACTCACAAGTCCCTCTCCTAGTACAGACAGCCAATTTACAACTAAATACTATCAATATCATTAAGATCCTTAATGGTATGTAATCTATATTCTGAAAAATAAATTAATAATCTAGACAAACTTGGCCCATCTCATTTCTGCCTGAGGTCACTGTCACGCACCTGGAACCAAAAGTGACAAATAATCCGGTAGATAGTTTTGGGGTAAGAACTCAAGACCATAAAGTCAGCATCTACTGAACTATATAGATGAGTTAGGATCATATATTTAGGATGAGATACAGGATTCTTTTTGACTGAATTTGTACCACCATACCAATCTTCTTAAGCGAAACAGAATCACATCATTTGAACAGTGATGTTGTATTAACTCTACTGCTCCCCTGAAACTATTTTTGGCAATCACCCAAAGCCTCCTTTTTCCTAAATCCATCCCCTTGACACTTTTATGTCTTCACCTTAATTAACTTCTATCTTTTCTCTCCTTCCATTGTTTCTTGTTGCGCTACTTTTTGGAAGATTTCCTCAACTTTTTCTCCCAATTATTCTGTTGAATGTTTTATTTGAGCAATCATCTCTAATTTCCAAGTATTCTTCTTTATTCTTCATATTTTTCATTTTCATGCAATCTTGCTCTCCTTTTATGAAAGCAATAGGTTGTTTAAATCTCACTGAGTGAGGACAGCAGAGTTGCCATGGTTGTTTTTAAATTCTTTTCAGTTCCTTGAATTCTCTCTTTTTTCAGGGGTCAATTTTTATAATTATCTTTCACTATTTTCTTTTCCATGTTGTGAACTTCCTCAGATATAAAGCTGACCAGGAGGAAAATTTGCCAACTCACAGGCTTCCCCTTAGGGCAACAGGGTGAAGAGGTGAGAACCAGTTTTATTTATGGGCCATCAAAATGACAGAATATGAAGGGTTTTACCCCAAGGTGATAACACCCACACTAACTGCTCAAGTTCTCCCAATACGTGTGTTCAATTTCTTTAGAAGAGAATATTCTAGGTTTTTAGTGTGTTGCTGTTATTGTTTTTGCCTATAGGAAAATGTTTGGTTGCTAGACTTTCTGAAGGAAAAAGACTATGTATCCTTATTTAAACAGGCCTTTAAATATAAGCCTTCAATTCTCTGCTTTCTGCAAACTCTCATTCCCATTCTCTCAGGTATCTGCTATCTCTGAATTTGAAGTCTAGATCATTTCTAGAATATTCTAGGCAGGCTGGCTCCTTTCTGGGCTGCAACCTCCTCTGCAGATATTATGGCTAAAGTTTTATCCACTCTGCTCCACTAATCTTTAATTTGCTTTGGAGCAATGGAAGCAGTATCGTCATCTCTCCTTTTGTAAGCTGAGAACATCGGCACTGTCTCTCTCCTGACTACTTGTCACGCTTTGTTAATCCAAGATGAAATGTAAAATTTGAAATCCACGTAATTATTGTGTCTTGTATGTGTATCTTCTCATTCCAGCCATTCACAGATATATCTTTAATAATTTTTCAGAAATCATACATGTGTTATGCCTTTCTGAATCTGTACATTTGAGAATGCTTTTGTTGCTTTCACACATTAATAAAAACTTGGATGAATGAATACTTTGGTCAAACTTTTTTTCCTCATAATTCTGTTATTACCTAGTGCTTCATGTGATAGAGGTTACTCTATCATCTTATGTTTAATATTGTAGAATTGAAATCTGAATTCAGCTTGATTTTTGTTCTGTTAGAAAACTGTTGAATTCAGGGTTTTGCATCAATGTTTTTGTCTATAAGTTCAAAAAATTTTGTGAGGACATGCTGGATGGCAAGTCTTACTCTGCTTATTTTCTATGGGAATTATTGAGTGCTATCAAATGCTGACTCAATCTTTCTTCTATTTGGGAAAGTTTTCTTCTTTATATCTTTTATTATTACTCTGATACAATTGATAGTCTTCATACTCATGGTTTCACCATCTATTCTCTACTTTCCATATTGATCAATTTTGCCATTATTATGTTCATCTCTTTGATAATTTCCTCTGCGTTCTAAAGAAGACTCTCAACTTTCTCTTCACAGTAACTGATGCAATTTTTTGCAGTCTCAGGTATGTTCCTTCTTCCTTTCAAAAAAGATTTCAAAAACGTTCTTTTGTTTCCTTTACAGGTCATTTTTCAAAGTATACTTTCCATCTATATCTTCAAGGCAATGGTCCTTTTTTTCTCAAGTTGCAGAAACATTCCAAAGGCCCCATGTTGTTTTTCCTTGTTTGTCTGTTTGCTCATCTTTACTGAAGAAAGTTTTATCCAGTTTCTTTCTTCTGATGGGTAAGTTACAAATATTACTCTTAATACTCTCACCTCTTCCCACCCCCAATAAACACATCCTGCATTCCCCATCACCTGGATGCCAAGAGAATTTCCCTCTCAGATCTTAATATGTGGGGAAAAGGTGATTATTTATACACACACACACACACACACACACACACACACACACACACACACACATCTTTGTGGTATACTACATTTCATTTTTAAAGATTACCATGAAAATATCTACCCTCCAACATGCTCTTCTGAAATGTAACCTTACCACCACCCCCATTAAGAAGAGGAGTCCAATACCCCTCTGTTGAATAGCACTGGCCTCAGTGATTCATTTATGCCAAAAAATACAACAAAGTGACCACTTCATGATTTCTTAAACTAGACTGTGTCAGAAAAGCCCATGTAGCTTCCACCTGCTTAATCTCCAGATTCTCCCACTTGGAACCCAGCTGCTGTGCTCTGAGAAGTCTAAGCAACATGGAGAGGCCATATGTAGGTGCCCTAGTTGACATTTTCAGTTAAGCCCAAACTTTAAGTCATCCCAGCCCAGGTATCAAACATGTGAGTGAAGAAGCCTTGAGATGATTCAGCCCCCAGCCATTTGGAGGGCTCATTCATTGTGGAGAAGAGATAAACCATCCAAATTACTAATTCACAGAATCCATAAGCATAATTCAATGACTGTTGCTTTAAGCCACGAAGTATTGGACAGTTTGTTAAACAGCTATTTCCTTACATGACTCAGCCATTTATACAGTATAATTTTGATAGGGTGAGAAGGAACCAACTCTTGGCCCTGCTGTTTGGTGTACTATTACTAGAATAATTTATGTATAGATATATTTTATTAGAATCTGAAAAAGAGTTTAAGGAATGCTAAAACTCCTACTTTACTATCCCTTCTTATCTCTACCTTTTCTATGGCTGACTTCACATCCTAGGATATAATGTTTCCCTGTCTGTCAGCTTCAACAGTCAGCCTTTTGCATGACTGAAAAGGCAGAAAGATCATTCTGCCTCAGAAGCGAATTCCCACTTGTGGCACTGAGAAGTATTCACATGGCTTTATCACTGGTATGGGCCTCATGGGGTATCAGTGGCATCAGGGGAGGACTCTCCCTGTCTTTTTCCTATCTGGACTCACTAAACTATTTAGAGGTTAAACATATAAAATGAAAAAAATGCAGAATGCTTGCACCATGATAGTTGTTTCATTCACACCACAGCTTCACTGTTGGGGAAAACAGCCCCATCAACTGACAAACTATGAGGATTCAAGATGGGTGAAAGTTTTCTTAAAGTAAGACATCCCTAATTAGTAAGGAAATTATTTCCATTGCCTAAAATTTTTAAGGCACCTGACTGAATAAATGTTTCCCCCTTAAGGACATATATTTTGTCATATTAGATCACATGCAGAGTAAACATAGCTTAGCACTCTATCTCAAACATAAATATAAATATAAGTATAAAATATCAAAGAGGTACCACAGGACAGTATAATTCACTCTTGAAAAACCACTGTGTCTCTATGACTCATAAATACATTACACCTTCTGTGAACCTTTATTATTTTTAACCCAGACCCTATCTTGGGAAGGACTTGTTTCAAAAGTTTATGACGCACTGTGTAAAGTAATGCTTTTTCTATTTGTCCTAAATTTCCCCTCTTTCAGGCTTCAAAGAGTCTTCCTGCCCATCCTTGTGCTTTGGAATTTAGTGAACACAAACATATTGATGCCCTTTGTGGCTGTGTCGACTTTGATCATCTCCCCATGCAGCCTTCATCTCTGTGGGCTGAAAGTCTTAATCTTCTTAGTTTGACCTCAAGTTTCAGCCCACATATTCCCTTAATTCTTTATTCTGCCCTTTACTGGCCCTTCTAAGAATCATATTTCTTTGTTAAGGGGTACTAACCACAGAACTATTTCAAGAGCAGGTGTTCCCAGCCTCATCTTTAACTCTCTCCAGTGGGCTATTCAATCAGGCATGCTTATATGTTTTCAGGGGTGTGGGAGCAAACAGGAAGGGAAAAATATTTCAAAGTCAATGTCAGCGCACAGTTTAGAAATATTTTGTCGCCTGAATGATGCAAGGGAAAACTACTCCCTGGACTCCTTTAGTATCTATTCAAACTTGAATGGCATGATTTCCAAAGCATGTGGGAGCTACAGCGGTAGGCACTGTAGAAAAACAAAGAGCCTATTTTTATATATAATTTTTAGAGAGGGGGGGAGATGCAAAAACCAGAAAAACAATCCTAAATTTTGCACATGGGGAAAAAATAAAAATTGGATGGCAGCTTCATTTTGATATTTTGGTTCTTAGAAGCTGTTGTTTTTGTAGAAATGGGGAAAAAATAAACAAATGGAACAGAAGGTGTTATACACAGGAGGAATATAAACACAGGCTCATGATATGTTAGTACTTAGAGGAGAACTCCAAAGTTCCAACACAAAAGGGGTTTTCCAAAAACCAGGCTATGGCCAGAGATGGGCTGCCCCTGTGAGATGTACCTGGAACGCTTGCTACAAAAGTCCCTGTAGACCCTGCTTCTGGACTTACTGATTCAATAAACCAAGGGTAAGGGCTGGAGAGTCCTTTTTAATTCATCAGAATAATTTGATACATATGTAGATAGGTTCTATAAAATACTAATTTAGACCAGTGGTTTCCAAATTTTTAATTGTTCAGGTTTTCATTGGTTGTCATTTTAGCAGCAGAACCCTCCTCTGAAATGAAGTCATACATGGAGCATAAATGTACAATATCCATTAGACTGGCTCTCCTGATTGAACTAGGGGTTTGTCAAGGCTGAGAACTCCTTTTCAACTGCACCTCCTCCTTCTCTAAGTGACTCAAAGTATCCCCAGGGATCTCTAAAGCTGACGCAGACACAGTGAAGACAACTGTTCTTGTCTCACCCCTAAATTATATGGATGAGGAGGCTGGAGCTCAGAGAGCTGGCATCTACCAAGTTCACACAGCACATTAGATGGAAGGTCAACTAGAATCCAAATCAAAACCCCAGGCTGTGTGCACGGCCTTCTCCAGGTGTCTACCAGCAGCCACTGAGAGCACTGGGATGGGCACAGAGTCTACGGCAGCTCCCTCACCAGCACCAGATGAGGGTGCCCTTACCTTCAGAGTGGTTCCAGGCTGTTCTCCTTCCCAGAAGTTGGGGCTGGTCCCTCACCTCATGGCTGCCCTTCAGGGAATCTAAGGGGCCTGCATACATCCATCTTCTTAAGAAAAAACTACCTCAGTGATGATTCTAGGGGTTTCCTGTGGCCTGGAGGGGTTTCATACCTGGAGCTCCTGCTAAACCAAAAAAAAAAAAAAAAAAGAAAGAAAATCCCACACCTTTAATTCCTCCTACATGGTCCCTTCTGTTAGTTATCCACCTCCCTTTGGTCAACTACCATCTGTTCTCTTTCTTTTTTTCTTAAACAGAGTATTTGTTTAGCTAATGAATATATGTAATGTGTATGTAAGTTATGAATAAAGCACAATAATATAACACATTCCCCTAAAGCTTAAAAAAAACAGAAAATCTCCAAAAATAGTTTCTATGTGCTCCTCCCCAAAGTCATTCTGGGGTTCCTACCTCTCCACAGCTGCAACTACAATCCTGAACTTTGGTTCTTTATCCTCCTTTTGTATTTACATAGAGATTTATCACAAATAGCTACATAACTAAACATTCTATTACTTGGTTTTGCTTGATTTTAAACTTTAAAATGTGGCATCAAACTGTGGTGATTCTTTTGTCTCACATTTTACATTCCTGTTTCTGACATTGACCCATGTTGACACATGTAGCTATAATTCATTCATTATTCACCATTGTCAGGTGTCCCACATAGTGGGATATGCAAATATAGTTGGTCCTTGAACAACATGGGTTTGAACTGCATGAGTCCCTCTGCAGGTGGATTTTTTTATATAGTATACTACTATAAATGTACTTTATCTTCCTTATGATTTTCTTAATAACACTTTTTCTCTAGCTTAATTTGTTAAAAGAATACAATATATAATATACAAAATATATAGAATATGTATTAAATTGACTGTTTATGTTATCAGTAAGGCTTTCTGTCAACAGTAGGGTACTAGTAAATTAAGTTTTGGGAAAGTCAAAAGTTATATGTGGATTTTCAACTACATGGGGGCATCAGTGCCCCTAACTCCCATGTTGTTCAACGGTTTGTATACCCATAAGCTAACCAACCTCCACTGCCACCACCTACTCAAGCTACCTTCACTCCACTCATGAATTGCTACAACAATCTTGGGACTCCCTTATTCTTCATTCAGAGGCAAAGTCAGTCTTTATAATGACCATGAAAGGTCTATACAATATGGCCCTTTTTTAGCTCTCTAAGGTCACCTCCTCCCATTCTCCTTCTTGGTTACTCTGCTTATACTTCAGTAGCCTCCTTGCTCCTGATCAAACATACCAGACACCCTCCCGTCACAGGGTGTTTGCATTTGCTGTTCTCTCTACTTGTAATGCTCTTCTCTTTGATAACCATATGGCTTACTCCTTCAAATCTTTATTCCAATACTACCTTCTCAATAAGGCCCACCCTGACACCACCACCCCTTCCCTCCCAGGAAACCCTGATCCCCCTTACTTTGATGTATTTTCTTTTCTATAACATTTATCATTTTCTAACACAGCATACAATTTATTATTTATTATCTCGTTTTCCTACTAAAATGAAAAATCAACACAGAATTTATTTCATCTTTTTTGTTCATTGATATATTTCTAATACTCAGGATTAGTGCCTGATACATAGAAAGCATGTGAAAAATATATGATGATTACTGAATTAATGCCTCGCTTTTCTAGTACTTTCTCTAGGAAAAAGTAAATCAGAAAGAACCTTGCTTTACCTTTTGTTTCTGTCTATCCCTATCCTTGTTACTCTTCTCATGCATATCTATCTGGTTTGTTCAAGCATATCTTTTTTTAATATAAGAAACTCCCTTTTTCTCAGGTTAATCTATCTTTCTTGGTTTTTATTCCTCCACTGCTCCTATTCTGTTAGCAAGACTGAAACATGTTTTCCAGACCACTCCAGGTCCTGCCTACCTTCCTAAGCAAACCTGATTCCTAAGTATAGCATGTCCAAGATATAGGCCTTTTGAATTGCCCTCCTAGACTTTCAATCTACAAAAATTTCACTGAATTACTTCTCTACTGCAATCCAAGAATATGACATATCCTCTTAATATTAAGGGCCCCTTCTCTCTCTCTCTCTCTCTCAAATAAAATCTGATACCCCTTCATGGTTGAAGCCACCATTGAAGCCCTGAAAGTCTAAGTCCATACCCAGAACGTATATAGTTAACCATCCAGAGCCAAAGTGAGACTATAAAATGGTCATGATCCTAAGGAGCCCAGGGTCAAGAAAATAAAATCTAAGAGGTTAACTCCCCTCTTGACTGGAAGATCAACATTAGAAGGGCCTTTATTTGGTGCAGTCTGTCTCAGCCACCTGGCACTCATCACTGAAAGCCAGTGCTCACAAGGGCACAGGGAACTCAGCCACCTTCCAGCAGTTTGAAGTCACCACTGAAGGTCTGGCCAAAGAAACAGGGTAGATTCCCCACCAGGAAGGGGAAGACACCAAGCCAGGTGTGCCCAAGCCCTCTCCTAAACTCTCCATTAGGTGAGCTTCCTCTCTTTCCATTGGAAAAGAGGAGTGAGAGAGCACCAGAGGCCAGGCAGGATGTCTAATGAGTGTCTCTCCATATGGAGGAAATTTCAAGAATGGCCAATCAGTGTTTTCACTCATGCCACATAAGAGTAAAGGGATAAACAGAAATGATTCATCTGGGTCCACATCCCTGCCTGCTGAGTGTCACTGTGCCCTGCTATGTTTTCCCTTTCATCCTTCACTTAAGCAATTATTTCTTAACGTATCCTTTTTTTATAATGTTTTATTATTTTATTTTTGAGAGACAGAGCGCAAGCCAGGGAGGGGTAGACAGAGAGGGGGACAAAGGATCCAAAGCAAAGCAGGCTCTGTGCTGACAGCAGAGAGCCCAATCCTGGGCTGGAACTCGCAAACCGTGAAATCATGACCCAAGCCGAAGTCAGACACTCAACCGACTGAACCACCCAGGTGACCCTCTTAATGTAGTTTTGATACATGAAACCATTAATGACATCAGGCCAGGGAATTTGTCCATTTGAATCACCACAACTCCAGAACCTAGCACAGTGCCTGGCACATAAACGCCACTTCATTAATATTTGTTAAATTAACAGTTCAGATCAAACACATTTCATTCTGACAAGAAGAAAACAGCTTTTACCTGACATACCCAGATTACTAAGACTCAGTACACAGTTTGATTGTTATTTTATTATTCAGAGACTTAAATTAGTCCAATATTTGTTGTGGGACCCCCTTCACTTTGTATCTGGAGACAGAAGCACAGGCTGTGAAACGGCAGGTGTTACAGTTAATAGAAGAAACCACTGAACACAATGAGGCATCTGAGTGTTTTCTCACTGATAATTGTATTGTTTCAGAATATTCCTAACAATCTAAGATTCATTCATGCAAGGAAAAACTATATTTACAATTATCCCAAATATACCTCCCACAGTGCTCCTACCATTTCTCCAAAATAAAAGCTCCATTCCTTTTTTCCCATGAAGCACGTGTTCTTTTGAACCATAAAAATGGATTCTGTCACTGTTTGGCACCTGACTAATGGTTTTAAGTGTCTGAGTTGTGCTGTAGGATAAACTGTGTACTTTCATATCAAATTTAAAAGAACGTTTCAGGGGCGCCTGGGTGGCTCAGTTGGTTGAATGTCTGACTTCAGCTCATATCGTGATCCTGCAGTTGGTGAGTTAGAGTCCCACGTCGGCTTGCTGGTGTCAGCACAGAGCCGGCTCCAGATCCTCTGTCCCCCTCTCTCTGCCTCTCCCCCACTTGTGCTCTCTCAAAAATAAATAAACATTTACATTAAATAAATGCATATATAAAAGAATGTTTCAAAAGGAGCTTATGGGACAAAATATACATAGCCACACAATGAGATGAAGCTGCTGGAAAGCCATTTAACTCTCATGGAATAAAACACAGTTCAGAAAATAAAACTCTAACTTTGATGAAAATGTCAATTAAATATGGGGATTCTTCACGTACCATCCCAACCTGTGTGAATTTTTCAGATAGTTGAATTGATGATTTTTTTAAGACTTGCTTTAGAGAAAGAGTTCTAAAAGCTTTATATATATATATCCTTCCCTGCCTTCTGTGTGTGTGTGCGCGCACGCATGCATGTGTGAATCCTCAAATGTTCTCTCCGCTGAGAACTTCTCCATGGTCTCTTTAATTAGTGCTTACAAACTGGAGGGTGGGGAGGGGAATACTATCTGACCTAGCACTGCCTTTCTGGCTATCATTCTCAGTTTTAATTCATACCTAAATTTCTTCAAAGTGTGGTTCACATTCACCTTCACCACATCCTTGCTTCTTGTTCCTTCCTGGACTTGCTGAAGACGGACTCTCTTTCCACCAGCCTATTTGACACACACTGGCAAGTCTTGTTCCTGAACTCTGTGAATTTAATCATGAGCCTTTCTAGAAACTCCTTTCCCAGATCCTTGGCAATCACCCCCTCTGTTGTCTTTCTATTGATCTGACCACTTCTTCCCATTGGTCCTTACCAAAGTGTCTGGTGTTTCCAGGGTTCTTAAGCCTTAGGCAATTCCACACCCTCCCTAACTACCTCCATTCTAATGATTCCCAAATCTAGCTTTGGCCTAATTTTGATGCCTCCACTTGGGACAGGCACCTGAGGCTAAAAGAACCCAAGCTGACCTCACTGTCATCCCCAGCTCTGTTCTATCTCCTGGTCTCCTCATATCCAAAGCCAGAAGACTGACTTCCATATCTGCAATATCACATCCAAGATTTCTAGATATGTCTCAGCTCCATTGTCTCTTCTTTATCCCTGTTGTCAATATCTTAATGCTGGCCCCTATAATTCCTCCTCAGAACAGACTTTTAACTGATGTCTTTTTCTCTCACCTGAACAACCTTATATTTATGCTCCTGCCACCAACAAAGTTATTAAAGATCTAAATCGAATTATGTCACCTCTGCTTAAAAGTCCTTCTCTGGCTCCCCAGTATGTATAGAATAAGGCCAAGGTCATTGATCTGATCCCTGCCCATTTTTTCATCATTACTTACCACCTATCCCCACCTCGGAATCTATCTTTCAGCAATTTATAGCTGCTTATGGTTCCCTAAGCACACATAACCACTAAGAATTTGCTTCATGATACTCTTGAGAAACATCACATTTCTTTATTTTTCTAGACAAAATTAAAACTGTCTCAGCCTTTCTTCACCAGCACTGATGAGAAAGCCAGTCCCTGGGACTGAAGTCCTGACCCTCCGTCCCCTCCTGCAAGGGAGTTCAGAAAGGATCCAAGGGCTCCCACAGGAAGAGGCCCTGTCCCAGGTCCACAGGTTGCCTTTAATGATTGCTCCTTCTGCTAATTACCCCCTCTGTCAAGGCCAACCACAGGTCATGAGCACAGCTCATCCCAAAAGGTAATAATAATAAGGGCACCTACTTATATAGTACATACTATATGCTTACGATGCACCACTCTTCCAAGCAATTTGCATATATCCACTTACATATTCCTCACAGCAACCTCACAAGGTAGGCACCAGCCCCATTTTGCAGGTGGGGAGGTGAAGCCCCAAAGGTCAAGTAACCTGTGCAGAATGAGTGGTGGGGCTGGGATTTGACTCATCAGCCTGACTCTTGCTCTTAACCACGGCATTCCAAACCTCTCACAGTGCAGCTCTCCAAAGCCTCTAGGACTGGTCACAGAGAAACATCATCATTGTTCCCAAGAACTCACCTACCAGCCCCATACAAGCATCCATGTACCCCCTTCCCACCATGTGATACCTTCATATCCTATACTTAAGGAAATACCCATATTTCTAACTCCTCCTCAAATTATAAAAAGCTACCTCACACATACACACACACGCCCCCTCTGGATTCAAAGTATGAAGGTGGCTCTCCTACCCCTAAGAAAAACTCCAGATGAACTTCTTTATGGCCCTAAATTGTTTCCATGGCCTCAGACATTGGGCTCTCTGTCTCCTCTGCTACCCTTATCTTTGAAATCCAGCCCCCAGCCCCCTGCTGTTCCTTAACATACAAAGTAAAGTTAGTATTTTAAGGTCTTTACACTTGGCTGTCCCCCTTTACACTTGGCTAGAACTCAACCCTCAAGACAGACCATAAGTCACAATGGTAGCAAGGGTCCTCTTAGGGCTCATGTGAACACTTCAAATCTACTATATTACCAAGAATAAAAGGGAATAAACAATTCAATAGCTTACAGTACCCCCACAAATCTTGCTGTCCCCTCCACCTAAAGTGTCTCCATCAACCTAGGAAGGGAATCCTGTGATGTTCTTACTCCTTTTCCAAAATATGGCTCCTCCAAGGAGCCCTCCCTGCCTGCCATTCCTTTTCTTTTTGGGTCTGCATCTGTACCTTGCACATAAATCTATTGTTGTGTTTGCCACAACACACTGCAATGTTTTTAATATTTTTCATGGTAGTCTCTTTTATAAGATTGGGCTCCTTAGAGCTAAGAACTGGATCTTACATAATTCTGTATCTGTCTCTAGCAAGATGCCTAGAAAACTAAAATACCCCAAGTTGTCTGAGAACTGAAGTAAAGCTGACCCAAGGTCAACACTGTACCCATCATTATTTTACCACCCTTCCACCTTCACTGCTACCCCCTGGCTCCAAGTTACTGTCATTCCTCTCCTGGATTAGTGCAATGACCTCTCTGCTGGCCACAACACTTCTATACAACAGACAGGATAATCTCTTAAAATAAAAAACAGATAATGTCACTCAAAACCTTCCAGTGGTTTCCCCTTACAATCAGAAAGTCCTACAATGGCCTACAAGATTCTATATGTTCTGCATCCTTTCTCCCTACTGACTTGATCTCCTCTCCTACTGTGCTACTCATCTCTCCACTCTCACTGACCTCCTGTTGTTTCTCAAACACACCAGGAATACTCCCACCTCAGGCCCTTTGTATTTCTGGTGCCCTCTGTCCAAAATATTCTCCCCATATCATGCTCATAGCTCACTCCCTCACTTATTTCAAGTCTTTATGCAAAAACCACCTTCTCACTGAGGCCTACCCTGATCATACTACTGAATGCTTTGTTTTATTTTCCTTCATGGCATTTGCGCATTCTGCATAATACAATATAACGTATATGTAATCCACTGTGTAATTTGTTTATTTATCTTATTTATCACATATCTCCTCCACATAGTATGTAAGTTCCATGAAGACCTGACACATTTTAGGCACGCAATACATCTGTACTGTATGACCGACTCTTAGACCAAGGAACCCAAATCCAGTCTCATCTCTGCCTCTAACTGGACAAGGCATTCAACTGTCCTCAAGCTGCTTCAGCTCTGAAATAAGGTGGGATTTCAGGATCCCAGAAGGAGACTGACAGTGGAATAAGAAATGAAAATCTTTAAGATTTTTTTCCAACCCACTTTTTGTCTTCCTACTCTTTAAAGGGAGAGTGGCAATCCAGATCACAATCTCAATACATGTTTGGTCTAAAACAATTGCATGAAAATTTGTATGTGTAGGTATGAAAAAGAAAATGTAAACTATATGTTTTCATGACCTTCCTTCTAAGGAGAAGGAGAACACTTTGTAAGTTGATCCAGTGATGGAGGAAAAAAAAAAAAGAGAAGCAAGAAAGAATTCATTAATTTATACGTGAAAGGAAGGATCTGGAACTGCTCTTAGAAAAAGAAAACTGATGCAGAGATATCAGGAAGCAGCCCAGTGTGAGAGGAGGTAAAGATGGGCATTTAATTTATTTAATTATTCTTTTGAGAGAGAGAGAGAGAAAGGTGGGGGATCAGAGGGAAAGGGAGAGAGAGAATCCCAAGCAGTCTCCACACCTGTCACAGAGCCCGATGTGGGGCCCAATCCCACGAACCGTGAGATCGTGACCTGAGTCAAAATCAAGAGTCTGGCATTTAACCGACTGAGCCACCCAGGTGCCCCTATTTTTTTTAATGGGTATTTTAAAATAAAATTTGGTATAAAGAGAATGATATAACAAGTCTGAAATTTAGAAAAAGCCTTGTGCTTCAGTGGAAAATTCTTCAGTGTCTACAGCATATTCTTCTGGATTATCTGATTCTAGCCTTTCATTGTTATTAAGCTAGTTTACAACTCTATAAACTGTAGATAACTGACAGCAAATCAAAACAGTTCTTGTCTACAGATGTGTAAATTCTCTCTGATAGAAGTCCAATTGACTTCCCACACCTATTGTGGAAAAATCCAGTCTCACCATCCATGTCTATATTCCTGATCTATGAATGTATCTGTTCCTTGCATTCTTTTTTGAATCGGTTGCTAACATCTTACAAGTTCCCTCATTAATGAGTTAAATAAAATCTTCAACAAATATTCATTGTATATCTATTTGAGAGTCATAATTTTATCCTTTTTAAAAATATATCCTTTAATTAAATGTGTGAAGAGAATTTTAAAGATGTTTTATACTATATTATGTAATATGATCAAGAGACTATAGTGAAAACTTAGTTCCTGTTTATATTTTTATATGCCCCTGGGTTGAGAATGACCTTCAAGTGGCCAAATTATATTTGGATAAGTGGAGATGATATAGGTTTCCAGAGTTTTAGGAATCTGACACTCCTAAACTAATTTCACTGCCTTCAGATTCTTCTCTTTCAATACAGCCTGCATTATTATGCTAAAGTAATCTTCTCGAAGACAACTTTGATCATCAGTCCTCTGGTAAAAAAACCAATGGTTCTCCAGTGCCTACTGGGTGAAGCTCAGAGATCTTCACCTGACATTCCAGGCCCAAACTGTAATGAGTCTTAAGTATATTCCACCTCTCCCTCCCTCAACTCCCTATGCAACAGGAATCTTTTACACCAGCTGAACACTCACTCAAAACCTGTGACTTTGCACCCTAGGGTCATATATAGGACATGTACTCTTCACTCATGGAAATGTCATTCATTCATTCCTCAAGCCTCAGATCATGCCTCACCTCTTGATAAAGCCATCCCAGAGTGACCTTCTCTTCTGAATACACTGAACAACTTATCTATTTTCTCATGTATCATATTCTTACATATTCCAATGCTTACATATATTCCAATGCTTATATATAATTAGATTGCAAGCTACTAATGAGCATACCATAGTTTATATTTTATTTATATTCACCATGACTTAACCCAGAATTAGGCACACAGTAATAAGGATCTATTGATCCCTGTACATAAAAATTAACCTCCGAAAGAGAAATCTAATCCTTTGCTCCAAAAGTGGCAATATTTACTTTTAATATTTGATGAGAAGTCACACACATAATACATACCTCCCCCACATCCCACACACATCCCACACACACACACACACACACACCACATATACACACATATCATACCCCACCACATACTCCTCATGCATCACACACTACATACCATACCACACACACACCACACACATACTACACACACCCACATATACTCCCCACACACATACCAACATACACACATACACACACACTACATGTGGCCCACATATACTCCCCACATGCACACCAGACATACACCACAGTGAGAAAGCATCACAAGTACCCCTAACCTGAATTCCTATCACCCTGCTTTGGAATCTTTTCCAAGTCCCCACAAACATCTTTTCACCTAAATCCTCCAGATGATTCCAACCTGAAATGAATTCCACAAATTGCGCATATCCAGAAGTCTTCTGATTGGATCCCGTCCCTTTTCCCGGGCTTTCTAGGAAGGGTTCCTCTGCTGTGCCCCTATTTCTAGACTTAGTCCCAGGGGCCTCTCAGAGGCTGCAATCCATCCTGTCCGCCCAGCACTCACTAAGCTCCTGCCCCGACCTTTGTTCATTCTCTTCTAGTCTCCACACTGGCCAGTGGCAAAGCTCCTTCATTTATGCAAATCTCTGCTGCCCTTAATATAGCAAGGCCTCAGCTAGACCCTGGGTGACATATAATAATGAATAAGACATTATCCTTGCCCTCCAGGTGCTTACAGGCTAATAATACCTATAGTACTAATTAACTTCTAAGGGAAAAAGAGATAATATCTTCTGTTGTCTCATTTTTGCTCACATTCAGGTTAGACAAAGCCACATGAATTGCTTGTTGGTCTCTGTGAACGAGTGCTAAGGAGAAACCACTGCCAAATCAATACATTTTAATTGGAAGTGTTTATGAAACCCAGGAGAGTTTCCTAAATGCATTAATTGCTTCCCAAGGAAATATAAAATTCACAATTACTAAAACCATGAAAATTAATACAATGACAGTTCTAAAATATTGCTTTATAAACTGTTGCTAAATACATAAAAATAAACCAATTGACCTTTTAAAAAGTTTTAAAAAATAGCTCTAAATGATCAGTATACAAGAATAGTTTGCCTTGAGTCTAACCAACTTACTTAGGGCAGTATATTAATGCATTACAATTCATTTAGAAGAGATTTTTTTCAACTGTATTCTTAGTTTTAGAAAAGTTATTTCAACAAAGAAGGTAGCTAAAAGGTTAGATGTGAATTATTCTTTCCTTCCTCATACCCACAATATATTAGCACAGGTAAAAAAAAAAAAAAGTATCTATTATTCTGAACTTAGACTTTAAAAGGCAGTTTGAAGTGAAAATAACGATTATTTGTATTTTAAGATTCTTTTTCATTTAAAATCTCCACTGAATTGCATCAGAATATGTGTTGAGGTCTGGTTCTCCCTATAATGCCATCTATGCAGAGCTTTCAAAACTTGAGATTATTTCCTCTAGGAAAGAGCCTTCTTGTTCACCCATCATTCATTCAACAAATATTTTTGAACAGTTTTCATAAATGCCTCCCACTGGGTGAGGTAGTAGGAAATAAAGGCAGAAAGACCCAGTCCCCAGCCTCAGAAAGTATACAGTCTTAGGAGAATGGGGGTGTCTTCTTTACTAGACTGTAAATGGGGAGCCCAAGAGAAGTAATACTTAAGGCTGTTCACAGAGGACAAAGCACTTCAACCGAGAACTGAACAGTAAATAGGACGTTAGCAGGCCATCAAGACAGACAAGAGCATTCTGGCAGAAAGACTAGCATGGGTGAAAGACACAAAGACCTAAGAAACTGTGGCAAGGTCTGAAAAGAGCAAGCAGCTAAGACCAGACCTTAACAATAGACCTCTTGGTAGGTCACATGGGGTTAGTTAAGCAAGTAGAGGCCAAATAAAAATAATGACTAATATTGATCACTACTTATGTACCAGGCACAGTGATGGGTGTTCATTGAAGCATCTGTATCATTATTATAAAATATTCTCCCTTTGAGATCCCAATTTCACAGATGAGGGAAGTGAAGCACAAAAAAGGTTAAGTTACTTCTTCAAAGTCTCATAGCTGGGTCAGTAGCTTTGAAACCAGGCATTATTTCACTAGAATCCATAAGCTTAACCACCTTTCACTATGAAGGATCCTGTACACCAGACACAGGAGTAGAGAAAGTATGTACCTGTTAGCCAATGGGAAGCCACTGATGGATACTGAGCATGGGAGTGATATCATCAGATGTGTACAATAAAATGACTACTCTGGTGATCTAGAAGACAGATTTTTCAGTTTTGTTTATTTGTATTTTGGGGGTAGGTAAGAGGGGACAGGACACAAAGGCCAGAATCCCAGGAATGAAGAGAATGCAATTCTTAGTAAAAGAGAAAACAAAGGCCTGACTTGGGTGGCAGGAGTGGAGACAGAGGGGAAGGGTTGATACCGATGATATTTAGGAGGTGGAGTGAAAGAAGCCTTGTCAGTCCTGACAAGGCCTGGGAAGATGACAGAGGTAAACAAGTATTAGGAGGGGAACATCTCTTTCCCACTCCTGAGGTTTCTTAAACATGAATGAACATCAATTAATATGAAACTCAGGGCCTCTCATGCCCTCTTATTCCCAACGCCCTTGAGCTACAACACTTTATTTGATGGTGAATCAGGTAGAAAAATGGGGCATGTGTAGCCCACCTCTTCTTCCTCCTTCTATCTTGAGGGCAATATGTCCTTGGGAAGCACTAGTTCTATTCTGCATTTCCACAAAGCAGGGAGGCTCACAGTTGTAGTAAATAACCTCAACCCCCAACAACTGGTGCATGAACCAGGAACTTTAGAAATAAGACAAAATGGTGGCAAATGAGGCTATATAAGTCACAGTCCTTTGGTGGAGCCTGTGATTTAGGGTTGCTTGCTGGTGTGTAGCAACTTAAATGGTACATGAGGTTGAGGTATTTTTGTTGTTTTTGTTATTTTCAACAAAACCTTTATTAACACTTTGAACAACTACTGAGAAAACCAGCTAGTCAGCTATTACTGAAACTATTTTCTAAACTCGAATTGGGAAAAATGGCTACAGTGCAGAGTAATACCATCACTGGGCACTATGAATGCCAGCCTGAGAAATTAACAGCCACCCTTCAGAAAAAGAACCAGGTGCAGGGTTGACTCTTTCTAGGTGTTGTATTCAGAAAGAGTGGGGTCATCTTCTAGCTACTTGCCTGCAAAATGACCCAGTGCTGGTCAGTGGGGGATGTCTTCTTTATCCTGGATCTTAGCTGGGCTAAGGATCATTACTGGGATCCTGGAGCTGGGCTCCACTTCCAGAGTAATGATTTTGCCAGTCAAGGCAATTCAAGAGGATTTACATTTTGACCTGTTAGCGAATGCAAAGGTACTGCAAATCCAATCATGTTGAGTTACCTCCATACCAACACACTGCCACTGGACAGTGACAGCTGCCTCACCTATGAGGCTGGTTTTGACAGTCAAGTAGTTGACTTTGAACCCACAGGCATGGCCATGTATGTTTTTCCCCCTGGCTACTCTTTGCAGATTGTGGTGGCTCTGTCTCCAAACAAGTAACTTTCTTCACAGGTAGAGTGGCACATACAGGACCCTACCAAAGGCCAGCACTTCGTCAAAGGGGAGAGCATCAGTGCTGGGACAAGCCATGGAGGAATAGGTTAGGTGCAGGATTGCAGAAAATATTTACTCCTTTTAAACTGCAAAGCATCTGAGCTCTGCCATTTATAGAAGAGCTCCAGCAAGTTTAGGTTCAGATGGTTAGTGCCTTGTAAATAGGTGGTATAAAAGGGAAAAAATATATAGAGGTTTCAAATATATATGATAAGAAAGGGAAAAAATAGCTCTAATAAGACCCTCAAACAAGCTGCCTCCACTGCAAATTTTTATTCTTTGCCAGAGATCCCACTGCCTCAGATAGCATGTAAAGGGAGGCGATGTGCATGTAGGTGGTGTTTTCTCCCAGGTTGACTAAATTTCCAGTGCTTCAACTAGTCAAGTTCTTGCTCATGTTTCTCCCTTTGTGTTTAAGGTCACACATTGTGCGTTTCAGAAAGCTAACAACAGCCCACCGGCTTCCTGATAAAACCAAACTCTTCTTCTCTGGTCATCCTCACAGTTACCACTGCATTTCTGCTCTAGCCTTTGGCAACTCTAAGTACAAGGCCCTGGGAATATCATTTTGCCCAGGATAGGGAATAACAGTTTAAGGGCTTGGGGTTGGCTTATTTTCTAACCAATTATCTTGAGTGTCCTTTTAACTCTTTTGATTGTTTACATGTGATGTTCATGGACACCTGGAATTCTATCAGTACAACTTTCAAGGCACAGAGGAACTTCCCCAGCCTCACTAGACTCCACCTGGGCTACACCTCCTGGAAAATCAGCAGATCCAGAGTCAAGAACACCTCTCATTAAGAAGTAATCAAAATAGCAAACTGAGAAGAATGGATTACTCATTTCAATTTCCATGGACTTTTACATCACATTGGCAATAAAATATAATTTTGGACTTAATTTCATCTGGATTTTATCAAGTCTTTAGATTTTAACTTCTCTTTAGACATTTTATAGGTGACTGATATTAATTCTGGAGGCAACTTAACGATGTTGGTATTTTGATCTTTGTAGTACCCTAATGCTGTCATTTAATCTCACAGTAGGACATGGGCAATGTGCCATCATCATGTATGACAGAAAACAGAGCAAGGGGTGAATAGTCAGTCTTGGGAACAGAGTGGCCTACAAGTTCATTCAATTAAAGAACAGATCTCATCCATTTCAGGGCCTTGTTAGAATAAATTCTTCCTGTGGCCCCAGGGTGATGCCCATAGGAGCAAAGCTGTCATGGAAGGGCAGGCCTCAAGAAGTGAGAGCAGGATGATCCCACAAGCTGCTACACCCTCCCATAAGCAGAAGAGCCCCACTCTGGCTAACCAAATAGTAAAAGCTTATAAGAGGACAAAAAGATGGTAACTAATCGAAAGGGAATACATCTTTCTTCACTCCCAATGTCTCTCTTTAAGTGAAGGGCCATCAATTACTGTAACATACCTGGCCTTGGTCCACCTCTATATCATTTTGGCCTGAATCCTACCCTAGACCTAGCAAAAGAATTTTCTGCGGGTAGGCCCAGGCATCAGTATGTTTTAAAAGCTCTCCAGATAATTCTAATGTGGAGCCAGGGCTGAGAACCAAAGAACTAAATGATCTCTAAAGGTACCTTCCAACTCTTAAGAAAACAATAAATTGCTGTGATCTTGCCAGAAGTTAGAGAAAATGACTTTGAGGCCCTTGGGACATCCTTTCTAGTAGCCCTGAGACTCAAATGCATAGTGTGCAATCAACCTTCTAATGGGAAAAAAATACATGAGCTTCATGTGTTGGTCCCAAAGCTTGCCTCTTAGGGCTCCCCTACCGGGTCACTGCCACACAATCAATGCTAGTACTGTTCTGAACTGTAACTTGAGAGGGAAATAATCAGGAACAATCCAGCTACACCACAGCCTAATCACGATGACTGATATTTCTAGGGCCATGTTAATCAAGCCTTCATGTAGACAGACCCTTATGGTCAAACTGATTCTGGAATGATTCTGCCTCCACGGCTGGAATCTTTTATAAACTGAAATTCTCCATTCAGCCTTTCCTCTTGCCTAAGTGCAAAATCCCTCCTAATGGTAGCATCTGTTGTCTGCAGCAAACAGAGTTGATTATAGATGCTCTGAAAGGAATTTAAGTCCTTTCTCATGCTATTCAGAAGGTGATAGTGTGGTGAGAAGCAGGGACTCTTATGATTAAAAAAAAAAAAATCCTTAGCTAAACAGTAAGTGAATAATAAAGTAAAAGATATATTGTTGTATAAAATATTAATATTTGTTGGATTTTTATCTTTCTTTGGTACTAAATGCGGCCAATAACCATACATGCACTGTCTCTTATAGCTACAGAGCAGGTGTGCAGGTAACTGGTTACCAAGCAACGTATTGGCTGGGGATTAGAGCACACAGTTGCATGGGCATAACTCTGAATAATGCAGACCTTGTTAAGTGATACATTTTTCATTATCCTAGTATCATATCAAGGTCTATACCACCTTTTTTTCTTCTTCTTTAATCTGGGGAACATATTCCTATTAAGAACCCTGAAGAAATCTTACCATCTGATATTTCTTTTTTATTAAAAACAATGAAAAGAACAGATTCATTATATCTTACCCATCAAACTTGTTATCTACCTAAACATCTGTTCAGTTTTTGTTGTCGTGTTTAGAAAGAATAATTATCCAACAGACCTTATAAGAAATGAATTCCAGTGGAGTGAATGAACTTTACTAATGACTTGCATTTATAGCTCCTCAAGGAAAAAGTTACCTATTCTCATAATCCTGTTTATTCTTTTCAAAATGAAAAGGTCTGTGGTGGTTATTTTGGATCTTAGAGTGTTTTTAAAAACTACCTCTCAACAGCTTTCTGATCCTTAATAAACATGATCAAAATGTATTTAAAATGTTGGTAGCTCCTCAGTCCCTCAGTACAGAAAAATGCCTCTGCTCTTTACTTTCCTGATTTAAAAATTAGCCTACTATTAAGTCCTCAAAGTAGCAACTAGAAAGTATTTTCTTTATGGTAAAGTTCTTTGATACTTGTGATGACATCATTTGTCCTTTTTTTCTTTAATCATAATTAAGCGGGGAGGCAGAGTTAACAGCTGAAAGAAAGGGAGGGGAGGTAGAAAGGGAGGGAGGGAGAAAGCAATTCAAAAGGGGTCCCTAATCCCCCCATTCTTTGGACACATTAAATAAGTAGGAAATTTTGTTATAAGTTTATTAACTACCCTTCTATATATACCCTAGAACAACTTGGTTTTTAAAGCCTTCCCTGGAATTATTTAAAAGATTTGTCTACTCTAGAGAAGGTATTCCATGTGGAAATGGTATATGAAGTGATTTTGGTGCAAGGGAACAAAATATATATTGTTATCCTTAATTTTAAGGTTATGTATCTACGATATTAATGTTATCACACAAAAAAAATGACAAAAACATTTTTTTGAACCTGGAAAGAAGCCAGTGGGGTTTTGTCTTGATTATGAGTACAGAGAGAAAAACAACTTAGCCCCGTTCTTGGTGTTGATGTCATAGTTATGAATATAGAGAAAAATACATTTTACACAGCCCCTGGGAGTTCATGCAAGGCCATACACAGCTACTTGCCTCAGACAATGGAGCAGTGGGAACTTGCTTCTGACCTGGCAGCTTATGAAGCTCAAACCAACAATTTTATAAAATTTCCAGCAGCTTTGTAACTGTGTCCATTATTTATGATTCAGCATCTTCAAATTCATCTAAAGTATACTTAACTTTCATGAACAGAACATGAAAAACTGGCAAAGTAGGCAGCTTCAAATTTCTAAGAGGAAGGAGCTATGAAAGCTATACCCTCTCTCCCTACATGCTCCTTTTTTAGGAAAAAAATACAATATTCTCCATACTGAGGGCAGAGGCAGGAGTCAACACATTGAAAATGAAATGATCATTTCTTTTACTTACATTTAAAATTTATATGTTTGGAAAAAATTTAATAAAAAAATAAAATTTATACACTTGATACCAACCTTATATCTAAAATGAGTATCTGGAATCTGTACCTCCCCAAAGGAGCAAAGTGAAATAGCTGCTTTTAGTTTTCAAGATGCAGCAGTAAGGTACACGTATAGTGGTCCCCCTCTTATCCATGGGGGATATAGTCCAAGACCCCCAGTGGATGCCTGAAAGTGCGAACAGTACCGAACCCAAGATATACTATGTTTTTGCCTATACATACATACCTATGATAAAGTTTAATTTATAAATCAGGTACAGTGAGTGATTAACAACAATCACTAATAATAAAATAGAATAATTATCATAATATACTTAATAAAAGTTATGTGGATGTGGTTTCTTTCTCATATATACAAAACACCCCATTATCCTCTACTTCCCCTTCTCCTTGTGATGACCTGAGACAGTAAAATGCCTACATGATAAGATGAAGTGAGGTGAATGACGTAGGTACTGTGACGTGGCGTTAGGCCTCTACTGACTTTCCGTCACAAGGAGGATCATCTGCTTCCAGACCGGCTTGCCTGCGGATAACTGACACAGTGGAAAGTGAAACCATGGATGAAGGCATACTACTATGGTTGTATTTTTTTTCTCCATCACATTTTTTCTCAGTCTACCTGGGTCTTTTCTGATAGGATTGTTGCTATGCTATCTGGATGTGAAAAGATCTTCTGACTAGTAAGTCATCAGAGTTGTTTAAAAAAAAAAAAAAGTAACTAAAGGCTACAAGATCTGTTCAAGCTTTAATTTTGTTCTATGAGTTTTCTGTTAAAACCAAAAATATATTCTTGCCAACCTCACCTTACTATTTCAGGCTGGAGATTCAAGCATCATATCTATGTATAGAGTCTCATAACGTTAAAACTAGTTTCATGGTGATTTCCTCATAAATGTCATTTCCACTAAAATCACACTTGAAAGATACTCATTAAAAGAAGTCATAACTTGGGGCGCCTGGGTGGCTCGTCGGTTAAGCGTCCGGCTTCGGCTCAGGTCATGATCTCACGGTTCGTGGGTTTGAGCCCCGCGTCGGGCTCGGTGCTGACAGCCAGCTCAGAGCCTGGAGCCTGCTTCAGATTCTGTATCTCCCTCTCTCTCTGATCCTCCCCCTGCTCGCGCTGTCTCTCTCTGTCTCTCAAAAAATTAAAAAAATTAAAAAAAAAAAGAAGTCATAACTTATCACAGAAATTTGCACTGACTCAAAACAGATTTATACACGTACATTCCTGCTCTCTCCAGACTCATATTAATTATGTAATTATATAATAAAGACATATACAAACTAGGTAGAATTTTTAAGCTAATTTTTTTCAAAAGTATTGTGTGTCCAGTATGACATGACTGGTTATATTCTTTATTCCAGTGAGGATTCTTTCTAAAACTGTTTGCCTAAAGTTGTCTCCATTTCTCAGAATCAGGTATATAAATGAAAGGGAGAAAAGATGGTCTATAAACATGTTTTCTTTTGTGATCTTTTATGTAGAAATCAACTGGGTTACACTTTAGAATTGAATCTTGAGACTTACAAACTAGCAAATAGTGCCCAGCCTATTGCTAATAAAAGGGCTATATACATAACTGATTTTTTCTTTATAATCAAAAGACATCAAAAATTTAAATTTGCAATACACATAAATCAGTAATAAATTCATATTCTATGTCCATACCAAACAAAAAATACATTTACGAGAACCAAAATGAATGATCAGTACCCCCCGCTTACTCTATTTGATTTTAGGAATCACCTTTCCTCTTCTTCCTGTTCCCCTAGAGCTGCCTAAGAGTCTTGGCCAAGTTTGTTTGCTTTGTTCAGCAAAGAAAATAGTCAGTTTTGCCTCGAAATCTGAATTTATTAAGAGGTATAGAACCTTCTACTCTAAACATCATTACAACTCTTTTCCCCAAAAAAGTGTAAATGCAATCTAAATACTATTCTCAGCGTGAACACCTAAATAATCAGTTTCAGTTTATTGCATTTTCTTATGCTGCTTGACTCTTTTCAGAAATAAGATGGGACAAAAATTATATTACTCAGAGAAAATTTATTAGAATGTCTACTACATCCTTATTTAAAATGTCAGCCTCATGATTCATTACCTTTTGTCAATTCTCCTGTGCACTTGAACACAGTAATTAGCAAAATCTTTCTTAAAATCCGCCAGGGTCTTGAGGGACAGAAGTTTGGGGAGGGGTTTGGCCTACAAGCCTGTATTAGGGGTGTGGTTGGGGTGAAGGAGTAAGCTAGATTAGGTCACAGGACTGAAGAAACCCCGAGATAAGATAGGAATGTTGCTTACTGCTCCCCAAAACAGGCCAGGAGGGCCTCAGCACTCAATGTTTAAGTACGCTTAAGATTTGTTGATCTGCTGACATTTAAATTAGTTTTTGCATGTCTTTCCTGTTTGATTAGTGAAGCAGAACTCCTCTGAGCAACAGATAAAGGTGTCAGCATCCTGAATCATACCTCTACACTGCCAGGACTATGCTGTTATCTATTAGACATACATATTTTGTCTCTGGACTATCAGAAGGTGTCCTTTTCATTATCAACTGAAGTTTAGTTTTCCATGTGAGTATTCATGCATATATATAAATGCGAACCAACATTTCTCATGTACCTGCTCATACGTGGAGCATCTTTTTATTTAATCCCCTCTATACCACTGTGTAGTTATACTCTTATCCATCTATTGTATATAAATACACAAAACACAAAACTCAAAATGGCCAACTAAAATCCTTGTGTAAGGGAACACACACACTCACACACACATACACATAAACAGATCTGAGATTCAAATTTAGGTTGGATTCCAAAGGCCCTGTTCTTTCTACAATATCATGGAAGTTGGTGAGATACAGATTTCCTCACAAGCTGATGAAACTGAATTTGGCATAGAACAGCATCATCCAACTCTTACCTCTGAAAATAGCTTTGGCAGCTCCTCAAGTAACTGATCTGTATTTTGTTGTATAACATTCATTTCTGTTTGATAACATTTCCAATGTTTAAGTACGCTGAAGATTTGTTGATCTGCTGACATTTAAATTAGTTTTTGCATGTCTTTCCTTCCAACAATGTTAGGTCACTGAATTTCAGAGTAGAGTCATTATAATAAAGAGTTTCCCCCATATGTAAAAAGACTACCACATCATACACAGAAAAAAGGTCAAGGATGAAGGTCCTGAAACTATATACTTCTCAAAGTAGGGTCCAAAAAACTTCCTATCCAAGTTATCTTGGGAGGCTGTTAACATGCAGGTTCCTCAACTCCATCTCAGAGATACTGATCACAGATGGGGGACCCTCCTACCTACATTTTAAACACAAAAGTTCAGTAATCACTATTACAGGCAATGCACTATGAACTAAGTATTGTAAAGACTCAACCTATGGAAGTTTTCATATCTCAAGGATCACAAAGAGGGCCTCTTTCAGTTTATTGAGATCTTAAATTTGAAATAGGCATCGATGAATTCTCTGTGCAAATACACAAATTATTTTTATAGAAAGAAATTAGCTTACAGTATGCCACTGTTGTTATGAAGCATGGTAAACTAAATTAACCCACTTATATCTTCACTACAAGCCAACAAATTAACACATGTACAAAAACCAAGAGTGGCCTCTGGGTCTACAGCAATCGGCCTGCTGCCCTTCTTCTCCCTCTCTCCTTTCACAGCCTTAATTCTTCCATTATTATATGATTACAGAACTTCTTTCCTCCCAACTCTTCATGTGTCACAAGGACTGCACTCAAAACCTAACATGCCAACATAAAAGAATTTCTGTGTCATGTACATGACATAGAAGGCCATTCATCATCAGGCCCCTGCCAACACTATACTTGTGCCCTCATCCCCTCACCGTTCTTAAGCCTGGAACAATTCCCACTGGAGCTCCCTGAACACCCAATGCTGACCCACACTGCATCCTTCTCTTCTGATAAAGTGACCTTTAACTGGTCATCTTCTCTACCTCATTGATATCAATTTACTTCTCAAGGTCTGCTTCCTAATAGAAGCCTTCCTTGTTGCTCTGCAGCCCCATGGTGGGTAAAGTGAGGGGTTCTAATTTGTACCTGCACATCAAGAATCATCTGGGCAGCTTTTGATATAAATATAGGCCCTCCAAGTGTCTTATGGTTACTGTGTGTGCATGATATATCTTTGTCCATGCTTCTACTTTTAACCTATTTGTCTCTGAATCTAAACTATGTTTCTGGAAGACAGTGTATAGTTGAGTCTTGGATTTTATCAAATCTAACAATGTTTGTCTTTTGATCTGAGTGCTCCTCCATTCACATTTAATGAAATTATTGTTATGGGTGGACTGATGTTTTCCGTTTGATGTGATGGGTTTCTTTGCTATAGATTTCATATTTTAAAGTTTCCATGTAACTGTTAATTTGCTTGGATTTACTTATTTTCAATAATAAATTGAAAATTTATTATTTTGTTCCTGTTTTCTTCATTTAATGACTTCTATGTTAACAACTTGTTAGGATACCATTACAATTCTTCTGTTGGCTTTTTAGTCATTTTTTTAAGTTATTTTCTTAGTAGTTGCTCCAGGTTTTATACGCATCTCCACTTGTCACAATCTACTTCAGGTTAATGGTGACAGAATTCTGGTAAAATAGATCAAATTTGTTTCAGTGTAGCTTCATTTCTTCTCTCATGCTTTGTGCTATTATTATTAGATATGTTATATCTACATATGTAATAAACCCAACAATACAGTATTATAACTTGTTTTAAACAATCTTATAGTTTTAAAGAAATTAAAAGAATAAGACAAGAAAGGTATTCCTTTAGATATATCCTATTTTACCAACATATTTACCATTTCCAGTGCTCTTCTATAATGTAAGTACCTGACATTAAACTTTTTGATTGTAATGTAAGTGCCTGACATTAAGCTTTTGATTGCCGAGGCATCCATTTCAAAAGACATCATCCTGAATAAATGCACTGCCAGCTGTATGACACAGCTACTAGCAAAACAACCAGATGAAGAATGAGCCCCACCCCCAGTTCCCTCTTTCAGAAAGCCCTTAGTAACCTGGATAACTGACCACTTGAGTGACCCCACTTATCCCTTCCCATACCCTAATTCCTGCTCTCATATTTTAAGTTAGCTGATAAAGAGTGAACCCACAATAAACCTCCCTGGAGTCACCCTGGAACCAAAATAAAGGCAGAGCCCCCCAGGCTCCCCCACTGCCCAAGACCTCTATGTGTGGACACGCCTTGTACCCTCCAGCACCTGTGAGTAGCAAATCTTGTTCCTCAAAGTTTCTTCATGGTTTTGTTGAATGTAGCCTGTCATCATAATAAGAACCACATGTGCCAATCCAGTCACTATATACATACATATATATATATATATGTATATATATATATATATATATATATATATATATCCCCCAAAAAACCAACCTTTGTCCACAACCTAATATTTACCTAATACTTGGTAAAGTATTATGTATAGACCTCCAAAGAACTTCTAGTAATAATAAATATAAACAGAAAGAGAACCTCTTACCACTGCATAAAGGAAATAGAACAAAATTTAAGAGTTTTTTTTAAACTGCCTCTTATGCTGACAATTATACAATGATCCTATGACTTAGAAATGTAAAAGAATCAGTGATACAAAGGTTTTCCTTTCTTTCTGATCCTTTCTTGGTAAGGATGACCTATGCTTTTCCCCCATCCCTGTTGCCTTCTAAATTCTGCTCCAAAGATGAATTAGCTTTCTCAAGAAATGTCTCTTCAACAATTTCCAAACTGAATGCAGTCTCATTTCATTCTAATGAGACAATGAAATTATTAATGCAACGTATAAAAACAAAGAACTTCCCATCCCCATGAATTACGTACAGATCCAAATGAAACACAGAGTAAGTACATACATGCTAAAATGTATTTTTCACAATGAAAACTGACTCAGACTTTGACAATATTCTCTGGCCGCCCATTTTTAATCTTCTTAGATTTCTGGAAAAATTGTATGCTCCGACCTCTGATCTTCTTCACCCAGCTCAACAGGACTAATTCCATCCTCTCTGGAGCCTACACGGCATACTTTCATAGAAAAAGCCCTTAGAGCTACAGTTAAAATGCACATTTTAATCAATGGCCAAGATGTGAAAAGGGCAGTATTTTATGCTCATTCTGCCTCCACCTTTAGAAAAAGGGATGGGCAAGATTTACATACTGCTTAACTCCACTGCAAAGAATTTTTATGCAATAATTTACAGTTTTGTTCAGCTCCAAATCTTACCAAGGTCAGATTCTCAAATAACTGGCCATAAGGTTATGTAGGACATAACACATTCAGTTTATTCCCTGCACTCCAGCCCCATAGTCCGTGTCTATGTTATAAGAATAATTAGGAGTTGACACAAGGCTGATGACGGTACATGCTATCATGCCCCATGTAAACAGACTTGCAGCTGGTAGGTTCCAAAGGATTGCTTTTATGTTCTCTTCTCCCTCTGCTCCAACACAGGTTTTAAGAGATCAGAAATCAAAGTTGCCTGGTTTGATTTAACTTAATGGTTGCCAAGTTTGTTTAATTGCTGCCTTATTCCCAAAGCATGATAGAGGGTGAATTTCTGGGGGAGAGGGGAGAAGGAACAAGGTATCATTAAGAGAATATTATTGTGTGCCCACTGTTCTCATTTTCCCTTCCCTCCATAAACAGCTCTTGGGCCCAGGAGGACCTTCTGACCTACAGGTGAGGCATTCAGAATCCCTTTACTGTGACAGTTAATGAGCCTCATCTCAGAGAACACACACAGCAGGCTGTTCCAGATTAAAGAAGATGCTCTTACCCTCTTGCAAATGCAGAACAGCACAGCTTTCATGAAAAAAAAATGGCACTAAGGAAAAGAATCCTCCAACAGCACAAAGTCAGGCCATGTCTAGCATCCTAAAACCAACAAACAAAAAAACCCACTTGATGGTACTTGCTACCCCTTCAATGGTCAGCGTCTGTGCTAAATTAAAGAACACAAAGTATTTAAAGTTGATCTTTTCCTACCCGTGCATCTCATTTGTAGCCCCACCTCTCCCTGTGGCAGCTTCCTACTCTCCCTGACTGACCGGGATCCCCATTCTGGTGCCCATGTTTTCCCCCTTTTTCTTGGCAGTAAGAAATGATGTACTTCTTGGCCACAGGGCCATTCCATCCAGGTTCTGTATGACAGACTCACTCACTAAGCCAGGATACTGATGGCTGTTCCATGTGCCCCTGCTCCCTCTTCCTAAAATACGTGATTATTTTTAAAAAGGGCTTCTAATAGCTTTATCCAAAGATATAGCCATGTTGAAATTCCAGATGACCCAGCATGATGTGCTTGGCAGGGAAAGGAGAAGAGTGTCTACTCATGTCTCTAAAATTATCCCTTACACACTAGTAATTGTATAAGGATGCCCAGAATGGGGTATCACTCCCCTCTTCATATGCACCAAGGCCAGATCCATTTACTTACCCACTGTTGAGATTCCACAATGCTAGGGCCTAAAGGAACAGAATGTGAACTAATCAGAAGCACTAACAAATGGAATGGTGATTGCTAATGCATTATCTACCCTATATGTGCCCCATTAAATTCAATTAAATGGCACAACTTTTGCCAGACATTCCTAGAAACTGCCACACAGTACAAATATCACACATACTACAGTATAGCAGAAGATCCTGCCAGTTATTCCCTGTGTCACCGCTGCCAGGCAAACACCCACTCTGAATCTCAGGTTCTTCATACAGAAACCAGAGAGGACTATCTCTGTCATCCAGGGCTGCTTGAGGAGTGATTGAGATGGCCCCTATGAAAAGTAGTAAGCCCAGGGCATGGCTCCCAGTAGGAATCCAATAAATGTCCTTCTTCATCTTTACCCCAACTTCAAAATTTCTTACCTAAAACACTTTTTATAAGAACTTGGAGACCCATAAAATCTCATAGTTTTCTCTTCTCCATAACCACTCATTCTCCTCCTTGCGCTATTTGCCCTGCCTCTTAAGAACACCAATCCAGTCTATTTCCCTGGGTTCTTTTCACACTGGCCATGGCAAGAGATATGAAAGGCCTCATGTGGGTTCACCTTTCAACAAGAACCTTCTAAGAACAACCTCTGAGCTCTGCACTTGGCACAGTGATGGCTCCACCAGAACAAGGCCAGGACCTGATCCACCCAAAGCCTCCAGCCCAATTAAGAGAAGCACTAAATATGTGAAGCTATTATAAGACCATGTGAGACTGTACATTTTTATTGTGTATTGTGTTATGGAAGTCAAGGACTTATAATAATGATAGCTAAAGTAATGAGTACTCACAATAACCAGCTACTATTCTAAGTACTTTATATATGTATGGTACCATTGTTATTCCCATTTTATAGATAAGAAACTTGAGGCAGAGTAAGATTAGGTAGTTTGCCCAAAGTCATGCAGTGGAGGGGCCACCACTGTTATTAAGTTCATAGAAACTACAAAATACTGTGCTGACCACAAGGTTTTGAGTGAGATTCTTAAGGGCAGAAATCACATCTCCTTGATTTTTATTTCCATGGTAGACAGTCCATTAACGTGTGCTGATTAACTGACTGAAAGAATGAGAGAAGTCTTGTTGAATGATATGGGGCTCGTAAGTAAATTACAGAAGAGTAAATTAAAGGCTACTCACAGCAGGCAGAGTACCAGGCCCATGTGCTCAGAGGTTAACATAACTAGAGACAGGGACTGAGAAGAAGACTGACCTTAATGAAGCCCCAGGCTTGTTTTGAGGATAATGATGGATACAGATGGATAGATGAGATAGATGGAGATAACAGGGAGGTCTTAAGAGTTTAAGCAGAAAAATATAGAGTTGCTGCTATGGGTAATAGAGAACACCAATAAATCCCTGAGCAAGGAGACAATTTGAGAAAAGTGGCATTTTAGAAAGACTGATCTGGAAAATAATAGAATAATCCAAGTGTGAGATCAGGAAGGAGTGAATTTGTTTGCCAAATGGTTGAACTAGAAGGAAGAGCTACAAGAGCCAAAGCACAGAGAGAAGTAACAATTTAACACAATGACTAAGTGTCCTTTATGTGCCTGGAAAACTGCAAGGGGCTGAGAGGAAAGAAATGAAGGAGATAGGATCCTGGATGACTAATCACCAAGAAGATGAAAATGAAGATGAGAGAGATCTGCCATTGGTGTCCAAATATGAGACCAGAAATGGTGCCACCTCAGACCTCGGATCAGAAGGGTGAGATACTTATTCCAGACATGTAAGTGGATGGGGGTACAATTCACATTTTTTTCTCTCATCCCTTCATTAGTATTTATCTCTCTGGTAAGATTTTTAAGCTTCTCCAAAAAAAGGAGCCATATTGTTTGCATAGTTCCAGATGCCTTGGTTAGCATTGGAAATAAAGAAAGAATATGATGGATACCTATGATCAATTAATTAAATGTCATGCAATCCAACAGGAATTTCTTTTTAAAGTTATTACAATAACCTAGTCTCTCTCTATTCCCTCATTATCATTTTATATTTCCTCCTACCTTTTCTCGATTCCTTCACAATTACCTCTCCACTCCTGCCGGGATTTGTTTCCTGCTGCTCCAGCCATCTGGCACACTGTTTTTGAGTCTCAGAGACTCTATCAATTTAGAAATATCATCTTTCTTATATTTCCAAAAAACTTAACATGAGGAAAGAAAGAACTGTATATTAAAGCTGAGAAGTATTTTAGGAAATACCATGTGGTAAGTGTTAGGAAGGCATACCACATTGGTATTGAACTTTTGAAGTCCAGGGGCTCAAATTCCACTATTGACTTTTCTGTATTACACCTCTATATTTCCTTTCTTTGTGCCTGAATTGTTCTAACCATAAGTGAAAAATACTTTGATCTGATAAGCTCTCACAAAGAAGAAATCCAGAACCCAGAGCAGGCCTAAGCACAGAGTTGGATTAATAAGAAAAATCCATGACAGGTAGAAAGTAACTCTCCAGCACATCATTTCACAGGTGATTACAAAGGCAGCACAAGAAAGGCAGGTGCTATTAAAACAGTGGACTGCCTGTCGGGTGCCCAGGTGGCTCAGTCGGTTAAGCATCTGACTTTGGATCGGGTCACGATCTCACAGTTTGTGAGTTTGAGCTCGCCCCAGTCTCTGCACTGACAGCACAGAGGCTGGAGCCTGTTTCAGATTCTGTGTCTCCCTCTCTCTCTCTGTCCTCCCTCCCTTGCTTGTGCTCTGTCTTTCCCTCTCTCAAAAATAAATAAACATTAAAAAATTTTTAAATAAAAATAAAACGTGGACTGCTTGGTCAATAATAATCTGTAGACAAATGAAATGGGGACTAAAAGGACTTCTGAAGGGATGAAAGATGGGTTTCAATTCTGTAACAAACTCTAATTGATTGACACTAACTGCTAGAGCCCTGTGTTAAGCACTTTGGGTGTTCCTGGGCTTATGAGGAATATAGTGCTGGACGAAATGCTGAAATCTAGCATAAGGAAGATAGAGGTAATGATATGTGTGCTGTTAGGCCAGATTTGGTCATGTCCAAACCCCACCTTGATAATCAGCATGAACACTATAAAGGATTGAGTGAAATTCAGCTGTAAAGCTTCTGGAGAATGTGATCTGTGAGAATCTAATCTGTAAGTGTTTCTTGAGTCATTACTAGGTGAAAGACATCATACTTTACTAAGGGAAGCCTTGTAGTAAGGGAGGAAGAGTACAAAAGAGAAAAATCGAAAGACCTACAAGTCTACTGGAAGCTACTAGAAGCTCTACAACCCTGGGTAAGACCTTTTACTCCTTTGGATTTCTGTATGTTCATCTGGAAATGGGAGAAGAGCACACGCTTTCTCATACAAAATTCAATGGTTTTTTAATTGCCATTTTTACTATTTCTTCTTCATCAAAAATAAATAAATAAATAAAAGATGAATCTCACCAAAACATTTGAATAATTTTGGGGTAAACAAGTCTACCTTATAGATGGAACAGGGGCGTGATCATAGTTTAACCTAAATACCATCTATATACTGGGCGTTCTTACTTAGATCCAAATTTTTGTCTCTTTTCCCTTCTTATAAATCATGCTGTATTTATATTCCCCAAATGCCAGTCTTGAGAAATATAATGTTGGCACTACTTAGTAAATGATTAACTACCATGTAGGTACTGAGAGAGCTGACGGAGAAAGGGACTATCACTGGTTCCCAGATTTCAAATTCCATAGATGAGAGGGTGCTAGGGGCAAGAAAGAATTGGAGGAGAAAAGACTCAGATATCTTATCTTGACATATCAGAAGATGTCTGAATAAAGCTGTCTAGTCAAAATGGAAGTCTGAAGCTTGGGAGAAGAATCTGGGTCAGAGATAAAATTCAGGACTCATTGATATATTGATGATAATTGATATAATGAGAATGGATTAGATCAACCAGGCAGGAAAGGATGCAGAGTGAGAAAAGATAGTCTACTTAGGAAGAAAAAAATGCCAGAATTTAACTGGTAAGCAGTAGGGGATTCCATGAAGAAAACCAAGAAGACATACTCCATGATGTGTCATGATAACCAGGAGAGTGAGGTTTCATAGAAGCCAACATAACAGATTTTGATGAAGTAGTGTCAAACAGCAGAAAAATCCAGAAAGGGACTTAAAAATAAGTCCAAATGATCAGGTGATAAAGATACCGGGGTTGTTAGCAAGAACTACTTCAGAAGAATAGAGTATAAGCAGACCCAAACACAAGTGAGGAAAACAGTAATTTACTTTTATTTGCAGGAATACGAGGGATTGTGGGGGTAAAGCACAAAAGACAGAAAGTGAAAAGCTAACAGTAAGTGTGATAAATTCTAAGTACTTGCTTTTTCTATTGCTTGCAACTGGATAAAGGTGGGCTATTTTTTATTTACTGGCATGAGTCTATCAAAGGTTGATTTCAACTGACTCATTTCTGGGAGAACTGACAGACCACACTAAGAAGAAAATAACTTAGCATCTCAGAAAGGGGGAGACTTCTAAATCCCATTCCCTTGTCTGCCGTGTTACATCTGTCAGGTTTTAAAACAGTCATTCAGCCTCTTTGTTGATCCATTTCCTTAGCTGTGGAATGGGAAAATAATTCCCTTTTAATTGAATCCTTAAATGCTAAGGGCTTTTCAGACTGCCCAAGACTCGGCAGTGTTTAGAGACAATATCCTGGCTCAGAAATTTCCATCTACTTTGTCCTACTACTGAGAAAGCCACTTCTCTCTTCACATGAAATCCTTAACCGGAATGCTCAAGATGTAAATTTCTTCTGGCAGGTTTGTTAGGCTTTGGACCCTCAACTAACTCCTTGGGTCTATAACATGCAGAGTAAAGTGGAGAACAGAAGAAATGATCCAGAGATCCAGCCCCCAGCTTGAAGTTTGAACTTTATAAAACTAAATTCTAGCAGCATAAGCTAGGGCCTCCAGTTTATTGGGTCTGTGCAGGTTCATTTGAATTCTCTGTTTCCTTCCTTTTGAATTTCAGCCTCTACCAATTTTGTATCCCCCAGGAGCTGTCGTTAGCAGCCATATATCCTCTTGTAAATAAACCCAACTGTCTGCTGGAAATTTCCACTTGCATACCTAGCCATCTCACCAAATGCAATGCACCTAAAATCAAATTCATCAATCTCTCCCCCAAAATTGGCTTCTTCCCAGACTCTCCTATTTCTGTTAACTGACATCATTCTTCCCCATCACCCTGGCTTAGTCCTCAGCATCATCCCTGTGCCCTCACTCTCCCTCGTCTTCTGTACCCATTCCCCAAGTCATAAAATTTTTCCACTGAGATACTGAAAGGCTTGACCCACCTGTCCCTTCTAGTTTCCGGTATTTGAATACTTCCCATGTACCAGATACCATGCTGAACACTTGACAAACCTCACCTCACTTAATCCTCAGGACAAGTTTAGGAAGAAGCTGATGGAATTTTCCCCATTCTGCAGATGAGAAACTTGTGGTTCAGAACTCATAAGGTGACTGCTAGGGACTGACTGCCTGCATTCCCACAAAGTCCCATGTTGAAGCCCTGACTGGAAATGTGACTACCTAGAAAGAGGGCTCCTGAGGAGTGACAACAGCTAAATGAGGTCATAGGATGGGGCCTTAATCCAATAGGGTTGGTGCCATAGCTCATGCTCATTCTCTCACTCTCTCACTTTCTCCACCATGTGAACCATGTGAGGATATAACAAGCCAAGAAGAGACTCCTCACCAAAAACCAAATCAGCCAGCACCTTGATCTTGCACTTCCCAGGCTCAAAAATTGTGAGAAAACCGATTTCTGTGGTCTAAGTCACACAGCCTGTATTTTGTTATGATAGGTTGTGCTGACTGAGATAGGGACCAGACCCAACCCACTGCAAGGGCACAGAGGTCAGAAATGGTCCAAAGCCAGGACCACTTCTCTCTGCAAAGCATCCCCTGAGCTACCATGTTGCACAGCCCTGGTCAGCAACCTGATTCAGGCTCTCATCAACACAGAGGGACACGCCATAACAGCTTCTTGGAGACCACTATGCTTCACGTCCTCCTCACCCTCCCCCAATCACGTGTATGTCGGGTTCTCTCTCCTCAAACACCACCTGGATCAGATCATTCCTCTGATCAGAAAGGTTTTAGTGGCTCTCCACTAACTACAAAGTAGGTTTAATCTCTTTAAACAGGCTTCCAAGTTCTCTCCAACTTGGAAGGTTGGCCCTTACTTTCTAGGTCCCCTCACTGCCTATCCCCAAGGCACCCAGAGGCATGAATTATTTGTCTCTGAGTTCCAGAAAGGTCAGGGACTATGTTGGCCCCCTCTCCATACAACTACCGTCTAGCACATAGTAAATGCTTGATAATAGCTATTGAGTGACTGAATTGGTACATGCTATTCACCTGGCCTGGATACACCCCCCTGTCCTCCCATCTGCAGGAGGGAGGATGCAGGTTGCCCATCCATCAGACCCAAGCTCAGATTTACTTCCATGATGCTGGCCTGTCCAGCTGCCCCAGCTCACCATGATCTTGCCCTTCTCCAAACTCCTCCTCAAGTATTTTCTATCCCTGTGAACCACTTGATACATACCACTTACTAGGGTGAATCAGCGTGATTATCCACATTCAGGAATGTTCATTTTTGCATTGTCTGCAATAGTGAAACACTGGTAACAATTTGTGGCAAAGACTGCCAGTGCCTCCTAAGATCTCTTTCGTCCTACTTTTTTAAAAAACCTGATCTTTAACTGGGCCTACTGCTGCCTAACTTAAAAAAGACAGAGAGAGAGAGAGAGAGAAAAAAAAAAACACATCTCAGCCTCCATTACAGCTAATCAATTATGGCCACAGGACTGAATTTTGGTCAATCAAGAAAAGGCACACCTTCCATATCCTCAGTCCCACTGCCTAGAATTCAGATGGGATTCTAGAACTCCAGCAGCCATACTGGACCATAAGGACAAGGACACACTAGGCTAGCAAGTGTGGAGCTGTCAGAACATCCATACACTGCCTGCCTCTGGCCTTCTTTTTCATGAGCAAGAAATGAACTTCTATCTTATTTGAATCACTTATTTAGGACTCTCTACTTACTGGAGCCAAGCTAGAACATACTGCAAATCTTATCATTAGAGAGATGAATATATAAAAGTATGTTGATATGAAGGTAGGTAGTTATGAAAGAACTAACTCTATCTTTCTACCTACCTACCCACCCACTTCTATATTTATCTATTTGAGAGAAAAATAAACAATATGTGCATTAATTTTTAAGTAAAAAGAATGGATTTATGTATTACTTGCATAACAAATGACAAAAAAATTTTAATCATAAAAATGCTAATCTTTTCTACTCTGTATATATGTTGCCTCCTAAATAATCATTTAATTCCCAGAAGCAGAAATAAGAACTTTTGTTTTCTTTCTGTCTGCCACTCTCCCTAGCATATAACAGATCCTAATATTTGATTGGCTAAAACCTGTCAAAATTTGTCAAACACTGACTACCTATACAGAAACACTGAGGGTAAACGGTGGGGGGTGAGGGTGGGGGCAGGGCTTAAAAAATGAAATCCCTCATCCTCAATAACTTCATATTTCATAGTCTGAAAGTCTGCTCACTTCTCTTACCCTAACATCAGAGATTCTATGCTCAATTAAATATTAATGTGTCTGACATCTTCACACCCCCCTACTCCCCACCTCCCACCAAATTTAATTCACGTATTAGCTAAAAAATTAACTACTTTGAATTCTGAAATGAGGGGAAACTATTGGTTATGAAGCTTAACAGTAACAGAGGCTAAAAAGAGCAAAATAAAGACAAAAATGAAACGAAATGGAATTTCTTTATGTGACTTAAAAGACGAAATTAACACTCATCCACAAATTTACCAGGTTCAAACTTATTCTTATCCTATGTACTTAGTAGGTATGCACCAGAGGATGAAATTTCTTAGTATCAGTACTGTAAATCCATCCATATTTTGTGCCCTTCACCCGAAGACTTTGTTTGGGGCCCATCAAGAGGTAATAGGGCACAGCACAGAAGTTTATTGGAAAAACCAGCTCCTGTTTATTTCATAATTATATACTTGACATTTGGAAACTCCTGCTTGTTACTAATCGCTTAATTAGGCATTCCAAAGTTCAAAAAAAATCAGCTTACCTTCAACTTAAAAGATCCTTTAGTACCTCCTGCGCTGCAATCCGCCCTCACCCCTATACACGTGATCACAGCCCTGACAAATGATTGCTGATAATAGACCTCGTTTAAATGAGAGAAATCTAAACACAGTGATGACCTGATTTTTTTTTAATGTTTTTATTTATTTTTGAGAGAGAGAGAGAGCGAGGGAGGGTCAGAGAGAGGGAGACACAGAATCTGAAGCAGGCTCCAGGCTCTGAGCTGTCAGCACAGAGCCTGATGCGGGGCTCGAACCCACGAACCATGAGATCATGAACTGAGCCGAAGCTGGACGCTTAACCGACTGAGCCACCCAGGCACCCCTGACCTGTTTTTAAATCTGTGTTCAGGGAAAGAAGGTGTGGAACAGATAAATCAATAATGGAATGGAAGGGAAGGGAAGGGAAGGGAAGGGAAGGGAAGGGAAAAGGGAAGGGACCTAATTGTTGACTTTACGTTCAGCAAATCATTAAATGAAGCTTCAATTAATGGATATTTACATAAATAGCCTAAATGGTGAGAGACCTTCAGGAAAATTACTACTAAGGCAAAGGCCTTTGCACATCTCTTCAGAGATGTTTGACAAGGGAATGGCCTCAGTTGCATGCCTTCATTATTACAGGTTTCATTTAAATCCCCAAGATTTTTCCTGAACTATGTATACCTCTTAGCTAAAGCAAGTGGCATATTTGATGAATTTTGGCAGTTTCACACATACACACAACACTCAAAATAATTATGTCTAGGGATACAAACTATATTTTGTTTTCTTATGAGCAGTCATTAGAGAAAATGAGGATGACTTTAATGGTGAAAATACTTTTGATAACAAAGGGTTTTATAAAAATGCAGAATATTACCTCAAGTTAGTATTTCCCAAAATGAGTTACTAAAAACCCTGATTCATCAATATGCTTCACAAAAAAGAGCTCTGTGGTCAACAGAACATGAAATGTGATGCCTACTACATTCTCTCTTCGATGTTCACATTAGCATATTACATATTCTACAAGCATGTTAAAGGCTCTGAAAAGCCATGCAATGAAGTAACCTATAAATGTAACCAAATACTTTTTCCCAAAGTAACTTATATTACTATTCCACTTTGGGAAACTATGCTCTAAATCAATAGTCTCAGGTTGGGTTTTCACTGTGCATTTATAATCCTCAACTGATGCTATTTATTATGAAGGTTAGTTATCAAATTCTCACTATGGTTAAAGCACCAAAAAGAACAAGGGATGACCATGATCAGGTGGGATTCATTCC
>CM053571.1:22820397-22845225 GCA_028646485.1 Cryptoprocta ferox
AATACTGAAAACAAACTGAGGGCTGAAGGGGGAGGGGGAAAGGGGGAGGGGGGTGATGGTCATGGTGGAGGGCACTTGTGGGGAAGAGCACTGGGTGTTATATGGAAACCAACTTGACAATAAACTATACATTTAAAAAAATAAAAATAAAAATAAAAAATAAAAAAGAACAAGGGATGAAGAAAGTAGAATCTTTGATCTCCAGAAGCTTACACTCCAGTAAAATGTGTACCATACATTCCACATTAAATGCATCATGGTTCATGGTATATGCAGGCAACAGTTACCATAGTTAACTTAAACAGGAAAGGATTCTGTGGAATTTCAAACTGAATTTTAAAAAGTGGATTGAATTTCATTTGGGAAAAGACAGAGTTTGGAAATAATGAGGTGCAAAGATAAAGGGGCAGGAAACTCAAGATGTTCTGTAGGATGGTCACTAATTGGCTAGTGTAGAGATTTCGGGTAAGGGACCTACAGGCTAAGTAGCTGGAAAGCTCTCCAGCAATTTTAACTAGAGTTCAGATTATGGCGTGTTTGGATGCAAGGCTAAGGAAGGTGGGAGTTATTAGGTAGGCAAGGTAGAATAATTGTGAAGATAATATGATAAAGCTCTGTACAGAATGGTTTGCAAGGCCACCCTCAGTATTGGAGTACAGCAGCATGAGGCTTCTCATCCTCTGCTTGGATCACAGCTATACATAATTTAAGATCTTAAACAAATCCATGTTACAAAGATTCAGAGTGGTACAAGTTCTATCAAAAATGTTCACAAGCAACCAACAGACTAGAAAATTATGGCTTTGGAATAACACAGAAAGGTGATAAATTTCCTCTATCTTTCATAAATCCAACCTGATGGCAATATAAACGAGTAAACCTGAAATATCACCCTGTGCACTCCCACTGTCACTTGGGGTAGTAACCATGGAAGATCCCTGCAAAACAGATGAGGCCAATTTCACCACTGCAACTTTTATTGGTTATGAGAGGTACCTTTCTTATCCCTCAAAAGTCACCACTATTAAAGATTTACACAAAGCAGAATATTTCATATCAGGAATCTGTGGGTTAAAAACAGACAGACAAACTGGCAACTTCATATACTCAAAGATGAAAACAGAAACACACAATTTGATGTTTAAAACCCAATCGCGGCTTTAGAAAAACAGTTTTACTACTACAACTGCCTTCACATCTACTGGCATAGGTTAGGTAACAAGAAATCTATAATGGTGCTTGCTAGGAGGATGAAAAAGGTTGAAATGAGACATGGAAAATTTTTTATTTATAATTATAATAAAACACAAGTGGCCCGTTCCCCAATATTCAGAATGGCTCTCCTCATACAGGAGGCTTTTCATACAGGATCTATGCAGGACTCCATGGAATTTCAAAACAACTGACCACTGAATATGTTTGAAGTCTGACTAATTAGAATGGTTGATATAAATAGGGAGTTTGAGTTCATTTACAATACTAAGTAACTAAAGATCACTCTTTTTTCTTCAGTCCTTTTTGCTAAAAATCTTCCTAAAATGAATTAATCCATATTCCTGTTTATTTAGTGCATTATCTAGATTAGTTACTTCCAAACTCCAAACTGGCATGAGACTCACTATATCCAAATCACCTGGAGAGCTTCTGAAAAATGTAGATTCCTAGCCTGCTTCTACCCCCACACCTCACCCCACGCTGATTCCATGTAGGTCTAAATGAAGTTCCAGAGATATTTTTTAATGACCCAGGTTTGTGAAAGCTCTAAATAGATGATAATCAGATGTTTCTTAGATGTTTCACAATATCAGAAAGGCCATTAAATCTCAAGAGTTTATGTCACTACTGTGACGAGGACCATGCGAGGTAGATAACCAAACCTTTTTTCCTTTTATTCCTGGGCACAGAGCTGGACTACATTTCCCAGCCTCCCTTGCTGTTGGGTGGGGTCATGTGACTAAGTCCCAGCCATTGGAATGTGGACAGATGGACTGTGTACCACTTCGAATCCCGGCCCCCCAAATCTTCCCAGAGAATCTTCCAGGTTGACTGCCTTCCTTTGCTTGACAGTCAGGATCCTTAGAGTCAGTAAAAAACAAAAACAAAAACAAAAAAAAACTGTGAGATTCTAGAGGAATATCAGAGCCACAAGACAGAAAGAGTCTCTGAATGAGCGCGTGGAGCAGAGCAACCACCCCTCCCCAAACCATAATAGACTCTAACTGCATCATTTTATTACAATGAGCTATTAAGATGCAGGGACCCATTAGTTTACCCTTACTAGTACAACACTCTTAACATTTTTAGCAGCCTTGGCTGTTGACTAAATATTTCAAAACCATAAAGAGATATACTTACATTCCAACATCTAACTAGGCATACTTAGATATTAGGCATAACATCTAAAAGGCACAGAACCATAGGATATATTTAGCCTTTAAAATAAATTTTGATATGAGTCTGTTTTTCTGTGGTTTTCTTCTTCCTTCTAAAAATGGAGTATGAAAAAAAATCTGGTTAATTGAGAGTTCCAGGTAATAACATTTCAATTTAATAAGGTTTTATAACAGTTTTGGTGGAAAAAACACAAAATATAGCAACTAATAAGTCTGAATTTTCAAAGACCAAATGAATACAAAATAAAAGACTGTGAAATTTCAAGACTTAATAGAATCACACAACCAGAGGAGTATTCAAAAGGTCATGATATTTATTTACTTTTGAAAAAATCTGTAGGAAGAAATTCTACCACTGAGCTCATCATTGTCATCACCTTGGAGGTGGTTTTACAATATAATGTTGCGAGGACAAGGTTAGGAGTTAGAGGTAGGTCTATGTCCCAGTTCTTCTGCTTCATACTTGAAAAATCCTGAATAATCTAAGGTTCCATCTCCCCATTTGCACAATGGTGATATTACCTACTTCATGGGTTGTTATGAAATTAAAATGGGCTTTCAGGCAATAGATGGCACACTGTAAATATTTAATATTTAATGCTTGCTTAATATAGTATTAACGGCATACTAGATTATAGTCACCCCCATTACTACTGCTGCTGTCTCCCTCCAGCCACCTCTCCTGCAACAGATCTTAGTTGCGAGGTTTTTGGGGGTTTTTGTTTTGTTTTTTGTTTTTTGTTTTTGTTTTTTTGTTTTTGGACAACCAGTTATTGTCTACATGCATAAGGAAGATCTTGAAAACTCAGGAGCCATAGCTTGCTAATTTTTATCCCAAAAGAAAGACGAGGCTGATGGTAGGTATGCCTGGAATTCTATATAGGTAAATATCGTTCTTGTAAAGCTACAACTAGTGTGCTAATATCTGCTCTTTTTAATCCTTTTTCTGCCAACCATGAAGACCAGTAAGTCCTGGGCAAGGATCACTGGTGCTTGATGCTTCTCTGAAAATGGTAAAACTCTGCTGATTCTTGGAGAGAAGGGGAGGGCTGCCTGTCATGGTCATCCAATCGAAGCAAGCCTGAGCTGCAGGGGCCCTTCCTCTCACAACCAACCTCACAAGTGCAAGTCCACAAGAGGGAGCACAGACCATTTGATGGAATGCTCCCTCCTCTCTCTACCTGGACTGCCCGAGTCAGGAGGGAGAACCTGCCCCCGCACTGCTTTTGATAAGCTAGTGAGGAGACCCTCGGTTTTCTAAGTTTTAGTTTGAAAATTGAATTCGGGAACTTGTCAACTCTGACAGCAGAGCTTTAACGTTCAGTTCAAAAACCATCTGCTTGTACTTTATAAAATCCATCTTCTGACTTCAGAGCAGTAGGATTTTTCAAAATCTTCACTTTGTCGGGAATGAAAACTTCAGTGTTCCTTCCTTCCAATTAAACTTGGGTTCTTTATGAAAGTCATTACATTTTTCTCCCTCTTCCTACCTAATTCCGCCCCCCAAACCACCTCTTTGAGCGCAGAGAACCCACTCTTACATTTCAAAAAGCAAAGCTGAGATTTTTGGGTAATGTGGACCCTCCTCATCAGTAAAGACTGAGGCCAAAAATAGATAACACACACAGGATTAATCACCAATCAACGTGTTCAACTGACAGGCTTTATGACACTTGAGGTTTTAAAAATAATAACAAGCAAAGCCTGTGGAAGAAATCACTCATATCTTGAAGTTACAAAAGTTACACCTGGCAGCAGAGACCTCCGTCAAAGGCTATATATTGAGAGGTAAAATTACCGAGACTCAAAGGGATAGGTCAAAACCCTACACATGGCAGGAAACCAAAGGTAAAACCACGATCCAATGACAGATGGCAAAGGCCTGTCAATCCCAGGGAAATTACACAGCAAAATTCATTTCTGACATTTCATTCACACAAGAATAACAGGACCCTGAAGTTAAACAATGATATTCTGAAAGGAAACACCTCCTCCGCAGATGACGTTTCTTGCATAGTTCAGCCTTCAGGGCATACACCCAAACCAGATTATCATACCTTTCAGGTGTGTGTGGAGGAGGCGAGGGGGGATGGAAATGCAGAGAGAGCAGAGAAATGGGGAAGAGAGGGAAGAGAGCCAATACCTAAGCAAAGGGAGGATACAATGACAGTTCATTTCTGCTCCCTCCCAAAGGACCTGAACCTTCACTTCATAGATTTTTTTAAGTGACATTTGAAAGGTGCTGCAATCATCCTTTCATTTGGGTTCTGTATGGCCTTTAAATGTAATATTTCAACTGAGAGTTCAACCTGCTGGGGAGTTGAGATGTTTTCATGAAAAGTCACCACGCCAGACAGTTCCTATTGTCAAGAAGGCCCTGTTGAAGGGGAGAAGAACTAAAATTAGCCACTTCAGCTACTTTTACCACTCAGGGCCAGGGGCATAGGCTTCCAGACTGTTCCACTCTTCCTAGCAGGAAGGTATTGAAGGAAAGCAATCCTTAGATACCGGAGAAATCCAGTGAGTGCGTGCATACATGGTTCAGAGAGGAGGGGGAGGAGTTTGTATCTCAGAGCTGTTTCCACTTACCAACATAGGAAACAAAGTTAAATGCTTTTTAGTGATGGGCAACTCAAGAAAAACAGAGCCCCTTTGTTTTTTTTTAAGTTTTTATTTAAATTCCAAAGGCAGGATAGATAATATTCTAAGTTCTAGTTGCTCATTTCCATTTTGTTGTCATCCATTTGAATGATGATCATTATTACTTTTATTAAGATTTATTTTAAATTTGTTTCAAATGGCTTCATCAATGGATTTTAATATTACTAGTATATGTATTAGAAATCAATTCTTAAAGTATAAAAAGCAACAGAAAGGATTTTTCATTTTATAGCATAACACATGCACGCACACATACACACCCCTCCAAAGACTTCACTTTTGTTTTCTTCTGCTTTAGAGAATAAACACAATTGCCTGCAATTCCAGTCATACTGAGTGGCCCAGGCGCCCTCCCCTTACCCCAGACCCCAGCACATGCATAACTATTTCAAAAAGGTGATTACACACACACTTCCTTCCCACTGAAGCATCAGACTGGGGAGACTGAGTTTCCCCAGTGCGTCTCAGAAACACAAAACAGGACATTTAATTTGTTTAAGTTTCCAAAGCAATTTACTGGAGACAAAAATAAAATACCATGGCATTTTGCTGCCATCTTAAAAAAAAGAAAACTTCTCTGAGAAGTACAATGAACCTCATGATATCTCCAACATGAGTCTTCGATTTGTATGTGCACATATTTTTATAATTTTATTCACCGAAGAACAGTTTAATATATTCCAACCCTTGCACATAGTGAAAGAGGAACTTCCAACAAAACAGGTCTTTTATGAGGTAGCCCTAAAGGTTACCAATAGCTACACAGACTCAGGCAGTCATCCACACTGGCCTATCCCAGCCTTGCCAATCAAGAGACTCTGTTCCCTGGATCACCTTAAATTGGGAGCACCTGTTACTATTTAATGGCGTACAGCACCATACTAGCATCAGTCCTGAGTTTTAAAATCTTTGAAGAAAACTTCTATGTCTGTGAGTAAGGTACGGTCATCTATGCTTTTGTTATTTTAAATGAAGCTTGAAATGAGAAGAAGGATTTTTCTAAAAAGAAATTATTCATCTGCTGCTCGTGGCTTCCACACTGCTTATGGTACCCAAGGAGGTCAAAGGCAAGCCTACTTTAAAAAATACTAAGTCTCTACTCTTTGATGTTTGCACTTGAGCTGCTGCCATCAATGTCCTGCTGTCTTGGAAAACTTTCTCTCTCTGCTTGGGCATGAGTTCCCAAGCTCTTTGTTGGTATGCTGATCCTCCTTACCATTGCAATGATAGGGCATCATGAAAACCCTCAAATGTATGGGCTCTCTGTTCCACTGCTTCTGCTTGCTCTAACTTGACTCTCAACTACCAGATAGCTACTTAATAACCATAAATAGGATTTTAAGGCACCATCTAATCATGGGGTATCATTTGACAACGCATATATCTAACAAACTGCCAGCTCTTCCACGTCAGTTTAGAGTTCTTTAATTGCAAACAACGGAAAATTACTCTGGCTAATTCAAGCGCTGAAACACTGTATCAAAAGAGTATAGGAGTCCCAGAATAGATAAAAAGGCTGGAGATCTAGCCCAGAAAAAAGGTGGAAGCCTAGAAAGGTTTGAAGTCTAGCTAACAAGAACTGGATAGTCTTAACTGGGAACTGCTACTAGAATGAATGAGTCCCAGTCATGTGGGATAGAGAGGTGTTGCTTATATACCACATCACCGATTATCCATTGTCTCAAAAGGTAAATTCCATTTGGCTTATATCAGGGTTTCTCAACCTGTGCATAACTAACATTTTGAACCAGATAATTCTTTGTTGTAGAGGAGCTGTCCTGTGCATTGTAGAATATTTAGCAGCATCTCTGGCCTCTACACACTCCATGCTAGTAGCATTGCCTCTAGTTGTGACAACAACGTCTCCAGACATTGCCAAATGTCTCCCCTCCCCAGGAGGCAAAAATCATCCTCAGCTGAGAACTGGCTTAGACTGAATCACAAAACTGCCCATCTGATGGCTTAGGAAAGGCCATGTCCCTTGATGTAAAATCCCAGAAAACAAAGAGAAGGTGGGAAAGTCTCCCAAAAGGAAGTCAGGATACTATTCCCAAAAGATAAGAGAATTAACGCTCGCAGTCCATTTCAACATTGGTAAGCAGAAAGTTGAAGAAGATTATGTTTTCTAGCCCATGTATTCAGAGAACAAGGAAAAGAAAGTAGAATTTAATACATTTCTGAAAACAGACTATAGAAAAAGTAGTCCATCAGAATGGTGCACTGGTCCCCCACAACGCTGTGCATTCATGTCCTGCAAAAGCACAATCCGAGTAAAGTGGGTGTTCTTTTCCATTTTCATTGAAATTCTCCATATTTCCCTGTCTGTTTTTAAATCCTGCCAGATCTTTTTCCAACTCTTGGTATCTATGGACTTGTGGTAATTGACATGGCTAATTTAAGGGAAACTGATTCCAAATCCCAGAAAACACGCAACACATCTCTGTATTAATTAGTCAGTTAACTCTGTTGGTTCCAACATGGTGCTAATGAGACCAAAGACATGAATCCAATCCTCATGCCATATGGGCCTGTTCCACAGCCAGCCCGGAGCCCCACTCCAACCAGCCAACTGATAGATAGATGTATATGGCTGCTGGCAGGAAGAGGGAAGTCGAGAGGATGGATGTGTCCAGACAAATCCATCTCCACTGCTAGCACATCCCGTGTGGCACATTCTCCCAGAAAAGGGAAGAGAATCCTCATGGAATCCAGAGCACAGCACACCCATCACGGTGCCTCTTTCCTAACACTCCCACATGTGATGCTACATCTTTCCCTCTCCCCTTTCCAGCTCGTACCTACTCATATCAAGTTCCTTTGCTGCTTCCTCTCCCTTCTGTTCATTACCATTTCTTAAAAATTGGAGTGCAGAACTTCATCTCCAATTTGCACTGACTCTAAATTCCCTGATCCTACCATCAGCAGCAAGTCTGGGCTTGTCTCTCCTTCCATTATTATTTCTGACAGCCCCAAAGAAATCACTTAATATTCATTTCAGCCTCCTTTTTCAGACAGTCTTAAAAATCAATTTCAAAATTTTTCTTCTTGATCCTGTCATTTAGCACTGAAATGACCCAAACTGATTACTTGGGAGCATTAGCGTTTCTCCCTTCTCCTCCCTGAATGTCAGACTCTGTGAGTCTGTTCTGGTATAATTTGGGGTTGGTTTTCAGTTCAGGGTGGTTGTTTTTCACCGAGAAACATGATTTTTTAAGCTATATTTGTAGAACAATTATCCTTATTTAAAAAAAAAAAACCAGCAGTAAAGAATAGGCCAAACACTTTGGCTAAGAGAAAAATCAGATTCAATGGGTGAAGAAAGAAAAAGAGAAGTCTTGAAATTCAATTACTCTAAAACCTCCAAGAGTGCCATGTGAAAGCTTCTACTTTCCAAACAGTAAATTAGCAACAGTAACATCATCTTATTTATTAATAAAAAGGAGAAGTTAAAATAGCCATTCATGATAAGACGCTGAAAGCTGCAAGGAAGCCAAGAATGGGAAGAAAAGGGTCTGAAAGGGAAAAAAAAAAAAAAGGGAAGGGCAGCTTTTGTAAAGAAGAAAAAAGTTCTTTGTCTTTGCTGCCATTCTGTGAATAGTCTAGAGAATTCAGTCCATTATTATGGTCGCTGCCCTTCTTCCTTGCCATTGTTTTGCTTTTTCAGGTTGTCTTTAATTCTCCAAGTAACATTATTAGGGAACTGGAGAGGTCGAAAACCACCAGGAGGACAAGGGTGCGGGGGTGGGGCGGACGGAACGCAATGAAACGTGTCCGGAGCATTTTATTCCTTAGCCTGTGTTTTCTCTTCTTAGCGAGCAGAGGATGGTTTTAAAAGTAAGAAATGCTGCAGACATGACATTAAAAAAAGCTCTGGACCATGCAAAACAGTCCTCCAGCTTGATAACCGTAACTGGTTTTTGCTCTTAAGAATCACTCTGCTATATTTGTAATTCCACCAGCTTGTTATTTATATTATTACAATATCTTCACAGCCGTCCCCCTACCATGACTCCCACTTGAGAAAGGAAATATCTGCTAAAACGATGAGAGAACAAAAGCCATCGGCATGAACTGCAGAAGAGAAAACAATTGGATTTTTCTAATAGGATCAGAGAGTCAAAAATCATTCTTTCTGGGACTGTGGAACATCAAACATTGGGCCTTAAAAAGTGTCACCTCAGGAATTAACAAACAGAATGTGCACCCGGCCCCAAACCATTTTCTGAGACTGAAGATAAATTGTAGGAACCCGTCCACATCACAGCAAATATAATCACACAGCCTTTGAAAGGGCACAGTGCGTCTGGTGGTGAGAGTACCCTCTATCTTTTCTGCCTGCCAAACATGTGACCCTACTATGTATACCAAGTGTCCTTCTAGCGCCACCAGGAGGCCCCTTACATTGTGCCATAGTACTGCATGACGTAGTACTCCATGACCACAATGGACTGAAAACCACCTAACATAAGCAAGGGATGGGGATATGACTGCTGCCTGAATGTCTATTGAGCACAGTAATGCATTTCACTCTAACTGCAACACCGCCACTGACTAGGAATTCACTCATCTCCATGGATGTGCAGTTAACCAGGGGATACCTTGATGAGAAGGGGAAAATAAAAACTGTTAGATTACTGGCCTTTATTTTTTTTAAATAAATGACTCATCTTTGAAGACTGTGAAGGTAGCTGGGAGAAGAAAAATTTTAATATAGATCCTGAACTAAGGCATACGATAAGAACAGATGAGTTCTGCAATCACACCCAGAATTCTCCTGAAAGTTCTGCCAGACTTCAAGCAAAGCCAACAGAAGAACATCCATACTTTCAAAATTAGGTTATGATTCACTTTACCAAGGGTCTATTTATTTCACTAAGGCGTTTACTTCTAAATTCTTACAAATAACATTAGCTCTTTGAATGCATCTAATTGGATTAGAATTATAAATATTTCAAACTAGACTCAACTGTCAGAAACAGAAAACCTGACCTATTCATGTGATTAACACATGTCTGTAGGCTAACAGGACTAGAAATGGGACCCTGTGTGAGGATAACACACCCTTAATCTAACGATGCCATGCTCTTAGCTTGCTGGGTCTTCATCTCTCATTTCCTTACGATGCTTCGGCATTTACAAAATGGTCTTTGATTCTAACAAAATGAATGTAATGTAAGCCCAATGCAGAATCACACAGCATTTTCACTGGCAAGTGACCGTCAGAGGTCACCTAACAAAACCGTCCTCTAAGGCTCAAGGCCCCACAAGCACATGTCTGATAGCCTCACTTAAACACCACCACTGATATGAGACGGCTACTTTTCAAGGCGCTTACATGTTGCTCAACGTCAATGACACAGGATCTCATACAAAACAGTTAACAGTTACAGAGGAATAGGTAATGTTCTATGATATATGAGTGCAGGGACAGTTAAGAGGAGAGCATATATTTATTATAGTCACCTCTGTTCCGCTAAGATGGTTTCCTGATTCTTCCATTTCAAATATTCTATGTAACTTCACCTTTAGAATCCTTGCCACCATACTATCCTCAGATCTATCATGTAAGAATGCCATTCTTCATATAAACGCAGTCATATGATACACATTATTTTGTATCTGACTTCCTTTCAACATAATGTTTTGAGATTCAACCAAGTTGTTACATTTATCAGTAGTTCTGTTTCTAAGCTAACAGTCCATTTTATAAGTATATTAGAGTATGTTGTTTTCTGTTAATGAGCATTTGAGTTGTTTCCAGTTTTTGGCTATCATTAATAAAAATGCTCTAAATGTTTTTGTTCATAAAAAAAGAGAGAGGGGGGGAGGGGTAGCCACTTAGGGCTCCCTCTTCGGCTTCTCAGCTACACCACCAAAGGATACAGAAATGCTAATTCAAAGGGGCACATGTACCCCAATGTTTACAGCAGTTCTATCAACAACAGCCAAATTATGGAAAGAGCCCAAATGTCCATTGACTGATAAATGGATAAAGAAGACATGGTATATATACACAATGAAATATTACTCAGCAATCAAAAAGAATGAAACCTTGCCATTTGCAACAACATAGATGGAACTAGAATATATTATGCTAAGTGAAATAAGTCAGTCAGAGAAAGACAAATACCATATGATTTCACTCACACATAGACTTTAAGAAACAAACCAGATGAACATAGGGGAAGGGAAGGAAAAATCAAATACGATACAAACAGAGAGGGAGGCAAATCATAAGAGACTCTTAAGTACAGAGAACAAACTGAGGGTTGCTGGAGGGGAGGTTGGTGGAGGATGGGCTAAATGGACAATGGCATTAAGGAGGGCATTTGTTGGGATGAGCACTGGGTATTATATGCAAGTGATGAATCACTAAATTCTACTCCTGAAACCATTATTACACTGTATGTTAACTAACTTGGATTTAAATAAAATTTTAAGAAAATAATGGCAGCACCAAAAATCCCAAATACAAGAAATTTCTTGTAAATCACCTATCATATAATATCCACATCCACTGACCTAAGGAAACACTGAGAGTGCCTTAAACCTCATGGAGACACAATGGAGAAAGAGCTCTTTGAATTTACAAATGTTCTAAACTTTCAAGAGTCTGGCATTCTCTAACCTGAGAACGGATCCTGGTGAACAATTCTGTAGGCTAACAATTAATCGATAGCTGTCTGTGGAAGGCCTTTGTGGTCTAATGTTACACTAGTTACTATGATGAAATAGAAAAAAAATATCTATCAGACGTGGTTCTTCACCATCTTCTCCTCTCTCACTGGGGAGACAAAACTAATACACAAGGCTGAGGAATAAATCCTTAAACTAACCTTTAGTTTTTTAAATTGAAATAGAAGAGGGATGATACATGGATTTGCTAATTATACTTCTGTGCTGTACATATTAGCCTTGAATGGCTCATCCATGGCTTAATCTGACTTCAGGGACATTTCATCAAGGCCTCTCTGGACTCTTCCACATGTTCAGCTGATACCACTTCCTAAGCATGGTCTCTTACAGAACACACTCTGGTGGCTGCTCTCTTTCCCATTTTATACAGAGAAAACATGAAAGTTAAACACTTTCAACACCTATCCTGTATTAGTTTCCAAAATTTTCCATGCCAACACGGAAATAAGTTTCCAAAAACCTAAAAAGCGTTTTCATATAAATAGATGTCAAGCAGTTTTAAATACTTACAAACAGTCCCTTTCACACTCTTTTGCCAGTTTACTTATGTGTAATGTTAACAGGGGAAAAAAAAAAAAACAGGAAAGGAAACAGCCCAAAGTGAGCAGCAAGTGAAAGCTTGAAAGAAAACATAGGAAAGACATATATAGCAGTCCCCTCCCCACCCGTACCTATGTTGGCACAGTAAGAGATGAACAACAACTAATAAAACAATTATCACAATATACTGTAATAAATACATGTGAATGTGGGCTCCCTCTCCCACATATACAAAATACTTTATTGTCCTGGACTGTACTCACGCTTCTTCCTCTTGAGATGATGTGAGATGACAAAACGCCTACGTGATGAGATGAACGGAGGTGAATGACGTAAGCACTGTGACATAGCATTAGGCTACTGTTGACCTGCTGACATTTCATCAGAAGGAGGATCATCTGCTTCAGGACACCACGGACCTCGGATAACTGAAACTGCAGAAAGCAAAAACAGGGATAAGGGGGGACTACCGTATGTAAATTTTGCATGAACCCTAAATTCTCTCCCTAAGACGTTAGCTTTACAGGATTCAATTTCACACTAAACACAGCAGAGACAGCTGAGACAAAGGGGGGAGAGAATGAATCACTTAATGTACATTCTAGAAGAATATAACCCTATTCTTTTCTAAGAGAATTCATGTCAACTTCCCCTCCTTTGCAGATGAATAAAATCATTTTTAAATAAAAAGTCACCATAAATTTTGATGTTGCAAATAAATCCCCCAGATGTTTTGTGTAGTTTCAGAAGTAAAAAGCTTCCAAAGCATTTACTCTGAACATAATAGCGGAGTCTACAAGAATATATCGGGCACTAAATCCAAAATGATGTTATATGAAAGATACAGCATATTTCACACTTTTTTTTAGGAGACTTGAGCCGTGAGGGCAATCTCTTGGGAATACAAAGTTAGGCTGCAGCAAATAAACTTTTAAAGATATTTTTAAAAATTAAATGCTTAAATGCCAGAATCTGTCTGGAGTTATTACTTAAAACTGGAAAGAATTGGGGCACCTGGGTGGCTCAGTCAGTTGAGCATCCGACTTCGGCTCAGGTCATGATCTCACGGTTTGTGGGTTCGAGCCCCGCGTCGGGCTCTGTGCTTATAGCTAGCTCAGGGCCTGGAGCCTGTGTTCAGATTCTGTGTCTCCCTCTCTCTCTGTCCCTCCCCTGTTCACGCTGTCTCTGTCTCTCAAAAATAAATAAATGTAAAAAAAATTAAAAAAAAAAAAACTGGAAAGAATTAAGACAGATTTTTAAGTCAAGGGGGCAAATTAATGTTGGTTTCAACTCTTCACTTTATAAACACCTCTTTATAAATGTTAAATAATTGCTGAAAATAACAGAATACCATAACATCTAAATGAACATTAAAATGTATTAAGTAAAAATATTTCACATTTGGGTTCCAGAAATCACAATTACAGACTAAAGACTCTCTAACTTGGCATAAAAGAAGGAATTTGAAAAGAAAAAAAGAAAAGAAAAAGAAAAAGAAAAAAAAGAAAAAAATTTTTGAGACAGCTGTGCCCTCTGGAGGTGGCACTTGGGAATTGAATAAATCTTCCCTAAACCGATAACAATGACTTTCCTGAAGAATTGAACACGCACTTGGAAATGCAAAAAAGGCTTAGAAGGTTTCATCCATGTTCCTTTCTTTGTGTCAAACCAGTTTTCAATGAATATTAATTTAGAATTTCAATTTAGAAATGTTCAAATGGGTACAAAACATTTTGGTAGAAGGGATTAAAAGCTTGTGTTCAATATCTGGAATACAATGATTAGGAACATGCTGAATATGACAAAGAGAAAGAATGGTACTTCCAAATCAAATATCCTAAAACCTCTTTTGGTGAACTGCCTGAAAGCAGACAGCCTACGCTCTTCAAACCCTATTTTCCAACACTTTGGGAGAGAACCAAATCATCTAGACTAGCAAATGCATATCCTATCTTCTCAGAATAGTTCACCACCTCTCCTTTACTTTTTTTTGACCTGTCTTTTTATAGTTCATTATTAATAAATGGAGTTATATTTCCCCATCTAGGGAAAATACTGTTCCTATGAGAGAAGAAATAAGTATTTCCTTTAGGAGTTTTAGAAACAGAAATTAAAAGCGTTGGTTTTGTGTGTGGAATTTCAACAGGCAAAATATATACATGTAAATAAATGAAGAATGTAATTATGGATGGAGGGGTTTCAAAAACAAAGCCACCCAGAAGAAGTACTTAAGGTGAAAACCTGAACAAAGCCACTACTTCTAAAGATAGAATGAAGACATCTTGATGGCAAAATCTGCCTTGGATGTGGGTGAGTGTTGTAACTTTCTGAAAAAGAGGTGGGGAAGAAATGAGAGAGGCATTGAGTAAGACTGATGCACGGAGAAGGGAGAAAATTTAATTACTATCTGTAGGGAGTGTAGGAAAATATACCCAAATATCAGCAGGATGGGATTCTCTTCAACAAACTGGTTCCCTCGTGCCTTCTGAGTGTGTGGCCTGTGCTGCCAAGTGGAACTGGAACAGAAGGTTCAAGAGAAAGGAACCAAAGAAGGTCTTCCTGGCTTCCAGTGAATTTGGGCCACACTTGAATCTCGGGTTCTGGTCCTCTGTGTCCAAAGGCAACTTCACTCTCAAACCCCACTTCCTCCCTCTTTCCCAGAGAGAAGCGAAGGGCCCGGGTTACTAGAACCTGACCTTCTCACCAGCTTCGTACTGTTTGTGGTTCCAGCCTACCTGCGCAATTCTTAACTCCCCAAGTTCTCCTGCCCCTTGGCCAGCCCCTTCTCCTCAAAGCGCTCCTCCTCCCCCAACGCTGACTCCTTAAAGAGGCCCAGGACAGTGCCCCTGGAACTCACGGTGACATCCAGGTCCCACTGGGGGCGCGCGCGCGGCAACCTCAAATATGAAGTCACCACGGGAGCACCGCGGAGACGCCGGGCGCGGGCGCGCGCACTCCGCGCGTGGCTTCCCGCCACCCTCTTCCCGCGCACCTGCCAGTGCGCCCGTGGGCCGCAGCGCCGCCACCGGAGCGCCGACAGAGGGCGCCAGCGGCCGGTCTCGCCGCCGGAGGCCAAGGCGAGGCAAGCAGCCTGCCCGGTCCAATGCCGAGCGCCCCTGTGGAGCCAGGGAGATGGCAGTTTGAGCTAAGGAGTAAGGGAAACTGGGCTTCGGCATAGGGGACGACTTTCAGAACTTGTCTGAACCTCAGACTCCTCATCCAAGAAAACGGTGATAACACTAATATCTAAGCCATGGTTGTCAGTTATGAACATTTATGCATTCATTGTTCATTCAGTCATTCACGACAAATATCCCTGAGGTCCCTGCTATTTTCCAAGCACTTGTACAGGCACTAGACATACCCTGACAAACTGGACCCAGGTTCTTGGAGTGAACATTTGAACATGGGATGAACGTGGAATAGCACAAATGAGATTGTGCATACAGAGCTCTTAGCACAGCTCCTAGAACATGCTCAGCCTTCTCCAAATGCTGATGTTTATTATTATTAGGTGCCTGTAGACAGACACATCGACTCCATCCTCCTCTTACAGAAAAGAGGGTCGGTTTATTCCTGGGTGGCCCAGGGCAGGGTACAGACTTCCTCACGTTAATCGCTGGATGAGAGTTTGATGAATGAATAAAGCAATTGTATAAACTGTGCCCTGGACCCCTGGAGGAAGGTGAAAGGAAGTAATGGAAGGGACAAAGCACTGCCACTCATGAGGCAAATATTGCTGGAGCTGGCGTAGAACCTTCAGGGTAAACTCCCTCCTGGGAAGGGCCTTGAATCTTTGAAGGACTGACCACTTTGCCAAGAAAAAAATGAAGTCTCTTCCATTAAAAGAGAGGTGAGTATGCACAGGGATCTCCCTCCAGCCCATATCCTCCTCATTAAAAGCTTCCAATGGCATTTTGGGTGTTAGGTACCTCCTACCCTTTTTGTAGGTGTAGTTAGGGGTCCCCAGTGGACTCAGGGTCCCAACAAGCTTTGTCTCAGAGTTCCCCCCGGAAAGGAACTGATCAGAGATGATAACTGAAGGGAGTCACGTGGTTGTAAAAACAAATCCTCAACAAAAGAGAACTTTCTCTACTTTTTTTTAAAAGGTTTTTTTTTAGGTTTTAACTCCTCAAACAGCATCTGGACAGAGACAGGGTCATTTTCCTCCCTAAAGCCACTGAAAATGATTTTTTCTTTAAAATAAAGTTCCCGGAAGATGTATTAGTCTTCCACTGCTGTATAACAAATTCATAAACTTAGCAGCCAAAACCAACACTCATTTATTATCTCACAGTTTCTGTGGATGGGACATCTGGGATTCCTCTTGTCAAGGTCTCACATAGCTGAACTACAGGTATTGGCTGGCACAGCAATCAGACAAGAAAAAGAAATAAAAGGTATCCAAATTGGTAAGGAAAAGGTAAAACTGTCCCTATTTGCAGATGACGTGATACTTTATATAGAAAGCCCTAAGGACTCCACCAAAAAACTACTAGAACTGATAAATGAATTCAGTAAGGTCACAGGATACAAAATCAATATACATAAAACCATTAAATTTCTATATACTAATAGTGAAGAAGCAGAAAGAGAAATTAAGAAAACAATCCATTTACAATTGTATCAAAATAATAAAATATCTAGGAATAAATTTAACCAAGGAGGCAAAAAGACCTGTACTCTGAAAATTATAAGACATTGATGAAAGAAACTGAAAATGATATAAGTAAATGGAAAGATATTCCATGACCATGGGTTGGAAGAATAAATATTGTTAAAATGTCCATATTATTCAAAGCAATCTACAGATTTAATGCAATTCCTATCAAAATACCAACAGTATTTTTCACAGAACTAGAACAAATAATCCTAGAATTTGTATGGAATCACAAATGACCCAAATAACCAAAACAATCTTGAAAATTGAAGGGCAAAACTAGAGGTATCACAATCCCAGGTTTCAAGATACACTACAAAGCTGTAGTAATCAAAACAGTATAGTACGTGTACAAAATAGAACATAGATTAATGGAAAAGAACAGAGAGCCCCAAAATAAACCCATGATTCTAAAGTCAATTAATCTTCAACAAAGGAAGCAAGAATATGCAATGGGAAAAAGACAGTCTCTTCAACAAATGGTGCTGGGAAAACTGGACAGCTACATGCAAAAGAATGAAAGTGCACCACTTTCTTATACCATATATAAAAAATAAACTCAAAATGGATTAAAGACCTAAATGTGAGACGTGAAATCATAAAAGTCCTAGAAGAGAGCACAGGCAGTAATTTCTCTGACATCGGCTGCAGCAACATTTTTCTAGGTATGTCTCCTGAGGCAAGGGAAACAAAAGCAAAAATAAACTATAGGGACTACATCAAAATTAAAAGCTTCTGCACAGCAAAGGAAGTAATTAAAACAACTAAAAGACAACTACTGAATGGGAGAAGATATTTAGAAAGGACATCTCTAATAAAGGGTTAGTGTCCAAAATATATGAAGAACTTCTACAACTTAACACCAAAAAAAAAAAACCCCAAATAATCCACTTAAAATGGACAGAAGACATGATCAGACATTTCTCCAAAGAAGATATACATATGGCCAGCAGACACATGAAAAGATGCTCAACATCAATCATCATCAGGGAAATACAAATCAAAACCACAATGAGATATCCCCCTACACCTGTCAGAATGGCTAAAATCAACACAAGAAACAGCAGATGTTGGTGAGGATGTGGAGAGTAAGGAACCTTTGTGCACTGTTGGTAGGAATGTGAACTGGTACGGCCCCTGTGGAAAACAGTATGGAGGTTCCTCAAAAAATTAAAAATAGAATGATCATATGATCCAGTAATTCCATTACTGGGTATTTACCCCCCAAAAAATGAAAACACTAATTCAAAAAGATATATAGACCCCTATGTTTATTGCAGCATTATTTACAATAGCCAAATTATGGAAACTATGGAAACAGCCCAGGTGTTTATCAATAGTTGAATGGATAAAGAAGGGTGGTATATATATATATATATATATATATAGTGGAATATTACTCAGCCAAAAAAGGAATGAAATCTTGCCATTTGCAACAACATGCATAGACTAGAGAGTAGAGTGCTAAGTGAAATAAGTCAGTCAGAGAAAGACAAATATCATACGATTTCACTCATACGTATAATTTAAAAAAATGAACAAAGAAAAAAGAAATAAACCAAAAAACAGACTCTTAACTATAGAGAACAAACTGATGGTTACCACAGGGGGTGGAGGTAGGTGAAAAAGGTGAAGCAGATTAAGAGTATACTTATCATGAACACTGAGTAATGTATAGAATTGTTGAATCAGTGTATTGTACATCTAAAACTAATATGACACTGTATGATAACTATACTGGAATTAAAGCAAAATATAACATAACATAACATAACATAACATAACATATAACATAACATAACATAAAATGTGTTAGCTAGTTACATCCTTATCTGGAGGACTCACTAGGGAAATATCCAATCCTAAGCTCCCTTGGGTTATTGGCAGAATTCTTTTCCTTATAGTTGTAGCGCTGAGGTACCCACTGTCTTATTAGCTATTAACCAAAGACCACTGTCAGCTGCTGGAGGCCACTCTTGTCCTTTCCATATGTGTCCTCCATAGGTCCTCTCATATGATCATTCTCTCTTTTAAAACTCACCTGATTATATTGGTCAGACCCACCCTAATAATCTCCTTTGTGAGTAACTCAGAGTCCACTGATTAGGAAACTAATGGGAGTGATATCCTATCATATCCTTAGGGAAGGAAATGATACAGATGTCTTCATTTGAATTGCTGTAACAAATACCATAGTCTGGGAGGCTTAAAAACAAAACAAAGCAAAACAAGACCACATTTATTTCTCACAGTTCAGAGGCTGGGAAGTCCAAGGTCACAATGCTGGCTGATTCACTTCCTAGTGAGAGCCCTTTTTCCTGGTGTGTAGATGGATGCCTTTTATCCTCACAGGGCAGAGAGAGGAAGATCATTTCTCTGATGTCTCTTTTAATAAGGGCACCAATTCCATCATGAGGGACTCCATCCTCATGACCTAAATATTCCACCTCCTAATATCATCTTATTGAGGATTAGGGTTTCAACATGTGAATTTGGGGAGGACAGAAACATTTGGTCAATAGCAACAGAACATAAACACCAGGGATGGGGGAAGGAACTCTGTGGGTCATCTTAGAATTCTGTCTACCGTAGAAGAAAATAGAGGAAAATAAGCCAAGAAAACATAAGCTATAGAAATGTGTTAATTTACAGACATCAAATTCCTATCTAACTTCACTATTGACTAAAGGCCAAAGGTACTTCCAGAGCCCAAGGGATCCCTCCTTCTATCTGACCTCAAGCCCTCAGCCCTCTCCAACCTTCCCCTTCTGCTTTTCTACCCCTCTGCATGAGGGGGATCAAGAGCCAATGCTGGAGCTCAGAGAGTCAAGGGCATTTATTGAGGGCCACAGGCAAGAAAGGCCACTGACACTCACCCCATGGTGCCTCTGACCTGGCAGCAAGGCAGCAATTAGAGGTAGAAGGGTCAAGAAGGCACACCTGGGTTCTGAGCTCGGCTCTGCCACTTACTCACTTTGTAACTTTTGGTCTAGTTACTGAATATCTGTTTCTGCATCTGTAAAATGAAAATAATGAGATTTTCCTCAGAGTGGTTGTAAGCACCAGCTGAGATAATATACATCAAATACTTAATACAGCATCTGCATGGCAAGAGAAAATAATGGGGAAAATGTAAAACCTGCCTAAGAAGCAGGTTGGAGAAGGAGGAGTTGCTATTTCCCAAAGCATCTAGTGGGTGCCCAGAATGGTGCTGGGAACCGTGAGATTTACAGGCATCCATAAAGCATGATGTTTAACCTTGAGACCTCTACAATCTAGCAGAAAGACAAGTAACTTACCCAGCAAACAGGCTCTTTGTCAGAGAGAGACAGATTGTGAGTGCAAGGGCTATCTTTCTCAGGAACTTTCCACCCAGAACCTACAAGCGCTTGGCCTCCCCAGGTGTTCAAGCCAAGACTTCACTTCAGCATCTGGCCTTGCCATGACCAGAGAACCCTCCTGGTGGCTGGTTACAAGGCCCTGGAAGTACCACACAGATAGAGACCTACCGCTGGTACCCTCAGTTAGTGACGCTCAGATGCTCAGCCAACAGTCTTTGATGACTCCATCTCCTTCTGCCACATAAAGATAAACATCAAATGAAAATGGCTTTCGAGGGGTTGGTGGGATCGGAGACTACCAACCATGCTGTATTATTTTCCTATGGCTGCCATCACAAATTACCACAAATTTAGCAGCTTAAACAACACGCATTTATTTTTTTATAATCCCAGAGGTCAGAGGTCTGAAATCAGTTTCCCTGGGCCAAAATTATGGTGTTGGCAGGACTTCATTTCTTCTGTGAGCTCTGAGGAAGGATCCCTTTCTTTGTCTCTGTCAGCATCTAAAGGCTGCCCACATTGTTTGGCTCCTGGGTCTTCTTCACTCCAACCTCTTCTTCCCCCAATCACATCTCTTTCTGGGACTTTGACATTCCTGCCTCCCTCTTATAAGGACCTTTGTGATTACACTGGTACTCCCTGGATAATCCAAGACCACTCTTCCTGTCTCAAGATCCTTAATTCAATCAACTATTGCAAAGCCCCCTTGGTCAGGTTAGTTAATGTAATCACAGATTTGGGGGGATTGAGATGTGGAGATTTTTAAGGGGCCATTATTTTGCTCGCCACAGGTACGTATTGTGCTGAGACAGATGCCTATATACTTCCTACCTACCCCCTCCCCAAATGACTCGCAAAAAAAATGACTCATCTCTAGCCATTTACCTGATCTAACCTACAAGCAACTTGGGGATGAAGCATATTTTCACAGAAGTAAGTTTGTTGAAGTTTAGTGAGAAAAAGATACTGCACTCTCTACATCACAAGAGAATGATTCATTAAAATCTGCATTTAAATGCAATTGATAAGGCATATTTAATAAGACATGAAAACAGAACCTATATTTTAGAAGCATTCTAGCATTCTTCACTTCAATTTTTGCAAACTGTGATGATGATCACTAGCACCTAGGCTCCCCCTACCCTGTTTCTAACTATTTTTTAAACCCACTTGATACTGCACTTTTTTTGACAGTTCAGTGACAGGCACAAATTACTTCACTGTTACCATAGTAACTAAGGGATTTCCAAATAAAGAAAAAAGTAAGATTAAAATAAAAGAAGGAAGGAGTGGTCCAAATCTATATTAATGAGCCATCGTCTAAGTGTAACCCAGTGTCAACTGGTCAAGCTTTGGGGGTTTTTCCACTAAGGACCCCCGAATCAGTCAGCCAGCCGGGGAAGTCGCCTGTGTGAACAAGAATGTGTGTCTCCTACAAGAAGCAATGGTTCAAAGTTTATAGAACCTTCTACTCTCCCTTACTTATGCATCCCTTTTATTTGGATCGTCTCCTTTGTTTTTCATCTCCTCCTGCTTTTCCCCTTCTGAACACATTAGTTACTATGGAAACATTGGTGTGAATGTCAGAAAGCTCAGCTCAGAAATGCTTCATAAAGTCAATTTATAGAATGGTCTGACATTTATCTCATGTTTGGGAAATTTAAAGAATTTGTGATATTCATGACCAGGGACAGGGGTGGGTGGTAAACACTGTGCTATATATGGATTTTAAAATTTGTTTTATATACACTGCGAAAGCATCAGGTTTTGTCTTTTAGGAGAAGAATGGCAACAAAAACAGGAGTCTGTTTTGGGAATTGAAATCGGATCCATTTTCCATCAGTTCAGGAAGGATTTCCACTTTCTAAGTTTGTAAGGCTGACTGGAGTCTCTTGTGTCAAAATAAATGCTTTTTGAAAAAATTATGGTTGGTTTATTTTTTTTAACTTTAACCTGACAATAAGACAAATGGTATTATCCATAATAATGTACACATGGCAGCAGCAATATTAGTAAAGGTACAGAAATGTTAAACCCTTGCTGTAAAAATCCTTACTTCACTATGGGGAATTTCAGAGTTAGTGCTACCCCACGGAATAACAATAATAATAGCTACCGTTTAAAGTACATTTACTATGTGTCAGGACCCATTCTAAGTACTTTCCACGTATTAATTCATGTGACCCTCAGTCATTATACTTTTTTTACACACATAAAAAAACTGAAGCCCAAGGAGGTTAAGTAACTCATCCAAGTACATGGGATAGAAGCCATTTCAAACCAAATCAACTGGGCTCTAGAGTCTGTATTCTTAACTATCATGTGAAACTGCTTCTGTATGAAAAAGTAAAATAATACTAAACAACATATCCAGATAGAGAGCTTTGAGTTACCAGTTTGGGACAAAAAAGACAATCCAGGCATCCACTTGCAGTACTGTCTCTCTGTTATTACTCAAAGCCTTAAGGCTCACCACATTGTCGTTAAAGATACAGTGAGTTCAAATGATTGCAGTTGGACCATGAGTTCAGTTGTGAGTTCAATTTGATTTGCAATTTGCCAGCTCTTACAAATTTTGTTACTTATGAAAGAGTAATGGAGCGCCTGGGTGTCTCAGTTGAGTAGCTGACTCTTGATTTCAGCTCAGGTCATCAGCTCAGGTCACGATCTCAGGCCTTGTGGGTTTGAGCCCTGTGACGGACTCTGCTGACAGCTCAGAGCCTGGGGCCTGCTTTGGATTCTGTGTCTCCCTCTCTTTTGCTCTCTCTCTCAAAATAAACATTTAATTAATATATAAATAAAATAAACATTATAAAAAGATTCTCTCCCTCTGCCCCCTCCCCTGCTCGCTCTCTCTCTCTCTCTCTCTCTCTCTCAGATAAATAAGTAAATAAAAGAGCAATAATGTTTCACTGTGTGATTAGTAGCAAATGTATAAACAGCTGACATTAACTCCACTGCATTCCATCAGAATTTTATTACAAAGAAAACTCAGAGTCAACCTGTGGGGAAAAATTTATCCTTTGCCACCCAATATTTTCTCTCCCCTCTAGAAAACAGCTCCCAGTTTTCCTTTGAGAAAGCTGCACCTGCTTAGTTAACCTGCTTGATCCTCTTGCAGCGAAAATGAATCACATGGCCCAGGCCTAAGCCAATCAGCACATCACGGCTCCCTGACCTCAGTGATTGGTGAGAAGATCCATATGTGACCAGATCAAAATTAAAGAAATGCCTGAAGATTTTTGCTGGGAACGCTCAAACAGGAAGAAAGCTTCTTTTTCTTCCCTGAAACACCTAAGTGTGGAATGAACTGCTCTAACCATCTTTGCCACCACAAAAGCTTTGGTCTAGAGCATACGGAGACCACTAGGCAGAAAGACTGAAACTTTTGGAACAGAAAGCATGTGAAAGATTAAGAAAAACCCAGCCAAATGGCATCATTTGATCTGTGAATAGAATATTGTCCAAAACCTGTCTGGTAGACTTTTCAAGGCACTCTTACCTTTCCACTATTTTTTTTTTCTTTAATGTTTATTTATTTTTGAGAGATTGAGAAACAGAGTCCAAGACGTAGAGGGCAGAGAGAAAGGGAGACACAGAATCTGAAACAGACTCCAGGCTCAGTTGTCAGAACAGAGGCAGGCCCACACGGGGCTCGAACTCAAGAACCAGAAGATCATGACCTGAACTGAAGTTGGATGCCCAATCGACTGAGCCACCCAGGTGCCCCCTTCCACCGTTTCTTAAAAAATCTAAACACATTTGAGCTGACTTACAAAAACAAAAAACAAAAAAACCCACAAAAACATAAAAAGACCTAATGGGCAAAACATGAAGCATCTGTGTCCTTTGAGGGTGGACACTACACCTTGTTCACCTTGTTCATAAACAAGCAAACATTCCCTTATCTAAGATTCAGAAGATCCACAAACCCCTGAAAACCAAAATTCCTTCTGTAGCTCATTTGGTGACAAAACAGACATGACCTGCATGGGCATGAGGCTATTCTTAGTCCTTACTCATCATACTTAATGTGCATATTCTTCTGTTTTGCTAAAGAACTGCTAATGTGTGTGATCACAGGGTGCTGGTGCAGACTCTGCCAGAAGCATCAGACTATATAAGGTATATAAATTCTTTATTAATTAAAAAATCATAAATTATTAAACCCCAACGATTTCAGATGATAGACCATGGACTTCTAGTAACGGGATAAATTGAATGAATAAATTTATTGAATAAGTAAGTGCTTAATCTCTGAATAAGATAGGCTCTGAGTTAGCCAACAATGCTGTTGAGAACCACAAGATGAAAGCATCCATCATTCCAAAGTGGTATTGAAGGTAAAAGTATGCTTGTTTGACACACAATAGGCAGATATCAAATCAAATATCAGATTGATAAACACCAGGACAAAATGAAAATTCATAAGTTCAGAACAACGGCAAAAGCAGATGGGTGTCTCAAAGAATAGTATCAATAGCTTTGAGAAGAGAGTACTGTATTTGGAAGAATAGAACCTGTTGCCTGACTCCCC
>CM053571.1:22845325-23125772 GCA_028646485.1 Cryptoprocta ferox
TGTGTATAAAAGTAATGTTATTTACTATTTTTTTGGACTGCAGCCGAGAAAACAATCATGCCATGGTGATATCAAAAAGAGTACTGGAAACTAATTAAACACTATCCTCAAAGTAGAAAATTTGTTGGTCATGACTTCTCTATTTTCTGCTTCTTTTCTATAACCTAAAATAGTCACTCTCACATAGTAGGTGCTTAAGATGTACTTTATTAATAAATGAAATACGCGCTACATTCTGACACCTCTGCTGTCTAACAACACTGACAAGTTGTCAGTAGGACAACGGACAGAAGGAGGGGAAACCAAGAGAAGGAGAAAAGCCCCTAAGGATGGTGACACAACTAATACATGGACGGAGACTATCCAGGCCTCACATCAGTTGTAGAAAAACCAAAAGGAGATCAATGATCTCCAAGGTGACATCTAGCCCTATGATTGCATGGTTTTGCTACATGAAAAGAAAATCTAAAAGGGTGCAGATAGAGGTCTATATAACTTAAAACACTAACTAATAAAGCATGGAGTAATCTCTAAATATGGAGGAGACTTTTGAAATTTGAAATTTCATATATATGAAAAAATTCTGCATCAACCATTTTACTATACCTAAAAGATCTTACAAGTCTAAGAAATAGTCCAGCTCAAAATGGCCCACACACTGGTCTGAGAAATATTAAACCCTTACCTTCCTATTAATAAAACTTCTAATGTCCAAACCACTAAGCTATAAGAGCCCAGCCAAACCCAGCATGCTGTCAAATTCTTCTATGGCTAGGACCTTGTGCAAATTCAACCTATTTGCTCATGAGAATAGATCTTAACTGCCTCCTTTCATTCCAGGCTCACCTCCAATCTTCCTTGTTCACAACTGCCATATGAATTTTCCTAAGGAAAAGCTTTGATCCCATCACTGTTTTAAAGCCTTCAACACCTCCCAGTTAACTTTAGCAGCATTTCATTACCTACATGATTATACCACACTGTCCTGTTTCCTCTCCCACCTCTAGCTGCTGCTTTTCAGTCTCTAGTACTGAAGCACTCTCGTCTCCCTCTCCTTCAAAGTGTTAGAACTGCTTAAATATTGGCAAGAGCCCCACCTCTCGTTCTATACCTTCTCCTTAGGTGACCCCCATCCTTTCAAGGCCTTCATTAACATCTAGATGCCAACAAGTATCATTATTTATTTGTTGAACTGAGGTAAAATATACATGTACCATTTTTACTACCTTAAAGTGTACAATTCAATGGCATGCAGTACATTCACAACATTGCACATCCATCACCATGATTACCTGACCCGTTAAGTAGTCACTCCCCATTTTCCCCCACCCCCTAACCCCTGGCAACCACTGATCTGCTTTCTGTCATTATGGACTTGCCTATTCTGCACATTCCATGTAAATGGAATCTTAACAACATGTGGTCTTTTGTGTCTGGCTTCTTTCACTTAGCATTATGTTTTCAAGATTCATCCATGTTGTAGCATGCATCACTTCTTTGTTCTTCTTTATGGCTGAAAAATATTCCACTGTATGGATATGCCACATTTTCTTTACCTGTTCATCCACTGATGGACATTCAGGTTGTTGTCATCTTTTGGCTATTATGAATAATGTTGTTATGAACATTAGAGTACATGTTTTTGCTTCAATAATTTCTTTCATTTCTTTTGGATATATACATAGGGTGGAATGGGTCATATGGTATTTCTTTTTTTTTTTTTTTCTTTTTTTTGGGGGGTTGATTTGTTTTGTATTTTTTAAATTATTTTTTAAATTTTATTTAAATTCAAGCTACTTAACTTATAGTGTCATAACGGTTTCAGGAGTAAGATTTAGTGATTCATCACTTACACATAACACCCAGTGCTCATCCCAGCAAGTGCCCTCCTTAATGACCATCATCCATTAGCCCAATCCTCCACCCAATACCCCACCAGCAACCCTGCTTTTTCTCTGTATTTATTTTATTTCTCTGTTTTTATCTTACTTTTCCTTCCCTTCCCCTATGTTCATCTGTTTTGTTTCTTAAATTTCACAATATCTATGTGTCACTTACCGAGGAAGTGCTGAAGTACTCTCCACCAGCAACATATGAGGGTTCTAATTTCTTTACATTCTTGATGACACTTATGTTTTTTTTTTATTTATGGCCATCCTATCTCTTTATGGTTTTGATTTGCATTTGTCCAATGACTAATGATGTTGAGCACCTTTTCATGTACTTTTTAGCTGTTTATGTATCTTCTTTGGGGAAAAAAATGTCTACTCCAGTCCTTTGCCCGTTTTTAAATCAGGTTGTCTTTTTTTGTTGTTGAATTATAGGAGTTCTTTATGTATTCTAAATACTTAATAGCTGTATAATTTGCAAATATTTTCTCCCATTGTGTATGTTGACTTTTTACTCTCTCGATAGTGTTGATACAAAAATATTTTTAACCTTGATTAAGTCCAGATTATTCTTTTCTGTGGTTGCTTTTGCTTTGGTGTCATATTTAAGAAATCATTTTTTAAAAAAGAAATTATTACTGAATCCAAAGCCATGAATATTTGCCCCTGTGTTTTCTTTTAGAGCTTTAATGTTTTAGCTTTTGGGGCACCTGGGTGGCTCATTCAGTTAAGCATCTGACTTTGGCTCAGGTCATTATCTAGCAGTCCATGAGTCTGAGCTCCACATTGGGTTCTGTGCTGATAGCTCAAAGCCTGGAGCCTGCTTCTGATTCTGTGTCTCCCTCTCTCTCTGCCCCTTCCCTGCTGGTACTCTGTCTCTCTCTCAAAAATAAATAAACACTAAGAAAAATTAAAGTTTTAGCTCTTAAATTTATGTCATTTGAGTTTCCATTTTGAGTTAACTTTAGTTAGTGATGGGAAGTAATAGTTCAATTTCATTCTTTTGCATGTAGATATCCAGTTGTCCCACCACCATTTGTTGAAGAGATTGTTCTTTCCCCCATTGAATGGTCTTGGCGTTTTTGTCAAAAATAAGTTGACCATAGATACATGGGAATTCTTCCTATGTTTTACACAGATTTCTCCTCTAAGCTCAAGACCCATATGTATCCACCAGGTCATTCAATATATCTACCCTCACATTTCCAAAGCAGACCTGATGGTTTCCAACTTCCCCAAGTTTATTCATATTCCACTGTTCTTTCTGGGCACCACCATTCATCGAGCCATGGAAGCTAAAAACATTTCCCTCCCCTTCACTCTCCATATCCAATTCCTATCAACTGAGTCTCCACAATAAATCCAGAATCTGTCCAGTCTTTCAACCTTCTCTGCCATTCCCCAGATCAAGTTACTATGGCCTAATCCCTGCACCATTAGAAGGTCTCCTAACTAGACTCAGACCCCTGCATTCATTCTTGTATTCTTTTAGTCTATTATTCAGGGATCTTTTTTAAATAAACTAGTTGAAATCCTGTCTCTCTCACTTTCCTACCCCCTTCCAAGCCCACCTTATTAAAAAATTTTCTGTTTCTTCCTTTTGTGCATGGGATAAAGACCAAAATGGTAATGTGGTCTGCAAGGTTCTGCAAGACCGGATTCTGAATTTCCTCTCCAGCCTGATTATATACCACTTCTGCAACTTCAAATAAGTAACTCCTACTCAAACTTCAGGTCTCACCTCAAATGTCACTTATTTAAGTGACCTCTGCTAAATCATATCTCCTTGCTAATTGTTACTATAGCATACTATACATTTCCTTTGTAGAGCTTTTCACAATTCGAAAGTATGCATCTGTGAGATTATTTAGGTCTGTTCCCCACTGGATTTAAAGCTCCATGAAATCCAGATTTTCTAGCCTAGAAATTTCAAGACTCTCCATCATCTGACCCTTGTAGACTTATTCACAACTATTCTCCTTTATATTCCCATCCTCATATTCTAATTAAAACCCTGTAAAAATTCTGTCACTGTGTTCTGTTCACACTGTTGTTCTCCTATTTCTCCTTAATTTTTTTCTACAATTATTTTGTTATTATCATAGCCCATTTACATCCTTCACTCATTCATTCAATTTGTAAAGTACCTGTTATGTGTCAAGTTCTGCACTGGAGATGCAGGAATAAAGATAAAGAACAGAGAAAGTCATGATTCCTGATACAAAGAAAGCAAGGAGACAAGCCTATAAACAAATAGCTAGAACTCCAGATAAAAGTTCATATGAAAAGTACTTCTAAAAATTATCATGGGAACAGAAGGTTTCTTTTCCTAAGAAAGTTATCAAAGCTCCACTACAGAATATATAATTATAGCTAGGTCTTGAAAGATGAGTAAAAGTGGAAGGGAGAAAGAGGGTGGTATGTTTGATAGCAGCAAGTGGCCAAGTTGTCTGGTACATAGCGCTTGGAAATAGGATGAGAGCAAAAGGTAAGGTGTCCAAACAAAAAGCCTATGCTTTTATATTGCAGACATAGCTGACAAGCATAGTCTTGAGCAACTGTCCCTTTCCCTCCCTCTTTTGGAAAGTGTAACTTCCTAATAAAACATTAACATGAGAAGTGTATTGCAAGAGAAATCTCTTTGGTGGAAAGATTTTAGGCTGGCCCCAGTGAATCCTACTCCCTGCTGTATAATCTTGTATAATCCCTTGCCCTTGAGTGTGGGTGGAACTTGTGAGTTACTTTGAGCCAAAACAATATGGCAAAAGTGAAAAAAATTTTGCCAATGTAATTAAGATCCTTAATCAGTTCATTTTGACTAATTAAAAGGGAGATATTCAGGTTGAGGGAGGAAGTGGTTGACTTATTCAGGTGAAATCCTACAAAGAGAGACTGGATGCTCCCGGAAGCAAGAAACTTCACTGGTAAGAAGATGAAGTAACCAGTCATGTTGGAGAAGCCAAAAAGGAACTTTTGGCAGCCTGTAGTTGATGGTCCGCAAAAAGCTAGGACCTGTTGTGCAGCCACAAGGAAATGAATTCTACCAACAACGTTAATGATTTGGGAAATGAGTTCTTCCCCATTCGAGCCTTTGCATAAGAATGCAGCCCTAGCCTACACCTTGACTACAGCCCTATGGGACAGGGAGCAGAGGACCCAGTTGTGCCATGCCTAACTCCTGACCCAGAGAAACTGTGTGATAACAAACGTGGTTGTTTGAAGCTCCTAAATTGTGATAATTAGTTATACAGAAATAGAAAACTAATACAAACTTTAACTTAGCAAAGATGCTTTTGTTGTTGCTGTACTGTGTTTTTACACTTTTGCGAAAACAGCTTAAATATCTAAAGGTACAATTAAAAGAATACACCGGTTAGAACAAAATTGAAATGTATTTCTAGCCAACTCCCCAATAAAGTGAAGTGACAAGTAAAGCCTCAGTCTGACTTGCTCTACTTTACAACACAATATGCAAGTTGGTTGCTCAGCCTTTCATTCTTACCAGTTTCTTTGGCATCTAATGAACCAGTTGTTCTCAGATGAAGGACAAAACAAATGCAGAAACATAGTGGCTTAGAGGACCAACGCACCACCACAAGGAAACAAATGGGAAAGCACACTTAGGATACAACACATAGCAGCACATAAATAGTCCACAGCCCATTTTGCCTCAGTCCCTTCCTTGCCTCCGCTACTTGAGTCAGTATTTTCCCATAGGAATAATTGTATAAGAGGGAGTTGATGACCCAGCATCAAATGAGTCATTACCATGACTGATATGGTCAATTTTTATATAATAAGAGCAAAGAAGGGATTCAGAGTCTCTATAATAATTTAAAATGAAAATATTATGCTTCAAGTTATATAAAATGGCACAAAATGCTGTTCATCTTATAAAATAAAGTCACAAGTACCATAATAAACATTGTGGTATAAAATATAACTTTATAGCATCATTTAAAAAATACAATGAATACACTAGACCTGATAAATATATATCATTTATTTTTGCATTATTTTGTTAAGAAGCTAACATATTCCCTATACAAAAACCTAGCAAGGATAATTAGAAACCTATACCATTTATGAAAATAGAACGGAAACTCTGAAATAAAATGCCAGGAAAATAGAGGCAAACAGTAGTTAAAACAAGTAATCCTCCCTAACCATGTAGAATTTACCCTCAAATAAAAAAGACAAGTTAGTATTCAAAAATAAATCATAGTAATTCACATCTACAAGTTAACAAAGGGGAGAAATCTCAATCATTAGATGTTGGAAACTATTAAATTTCTGTTCATACCTTTAATGTTTAAAACTCTTTAAAACTAGGGCTAATGGGATAATTATTAAATATAAAAAGGCTTCTTCTCAAACCAATAGTCCATCTAATGTTTAACAGGTAGCTCCTAGATGCATTCCAGTTTAAATATACTATCTTTGATTGTGCTTTGATTATTTCACCTTCAATATTTCAATGGTTCAAGCCTTCCATATTTCTTACCTAGATGACTTCGCAGTCTCCTAAATGACCTCTGCTCTGGTCTGAATGTTCATGTCCTCCCCAAATCCATATGCTTTGAAATCCTAAACTCTAAGGTAATGGTATTAGAAAGTCGAGCCTTTGACAGTATTAGGTCTTGAGGTCAGAGCCCTCATGAATGGGATTAATGTCCTTATAAAAAAGGCCCCAAAGAAATCCCTCATGCCTCTGGCCTTTTAAGGACATAGAGAGTCTTCATAGATAGCTATCTATGAGACAGAGGCACCCCACCAGATATCAAACCTGCCAGCACCTTGATCTGAGACTTCCCAACCTCCAAAACTGTGAAAATACATTTCAGTTGTTTCTAAGCCACCTAGTCATGGCATGCTGTTACAGTAGCCAGAGTAAGACAACATCACTGTCTCTCGTCTAATTCCTCTGAAAACATTCCCCTCACTGTGGTCAGAATCATCTTTCTAAATGTGATCATGTCAAATCCCCGATTAAAACCCTTTAGGGGCACCTAGGTGGCTCAGTCGGTTAAGCGTCCAACTTCGGCTCAGGTCATGATCTCATAGTTCGTAGGTTCGAGCCCCGCATCAGGTTCTGTGCTGACAGCTCAGAGCCTGAAGCCTGTTTCAGATTCTGTGTCTCCCTCTCTCTCTGCCTCACCCCCACGCGTGCTCTGTCTCTCTCTGTTTCAAAAATAAATAAACTATAAAAAAATAAAAATAAAACCCTTTATTGGTTCCTCTTCCTCCTCAAAAGAAAATCCTAGTGCCTTGGCAGGTACCAAAGTCTCTTGGTGATCTGACTGTGCTAATACCTGCAACCTACATCCTGTCTCCCTGCCTGGTCCTTGCAGATCCTGTGCTCGCTCTTCCCAGCTTCCTGCCTGGAAGGCATTTCCTCCTCTGTCTTCACCAGGGGTATTTCTACTCATCTTTAATCCTCAGCTCAGGTCTTTTATCTCTTGATACACCTCCTATCACCTCTAAGAAGCCTTCTCAGATACTACTCTACCTCTTAGGTTACAGCTAACGCCCTGTGCATATATTCATTCCCCGCTCTTACCACATGATTATCCAATTTAGATACCTTTCTTTTCTACTCGATGATTGTGCTCCTCAATATGATGTCCAGTGCTCAGCACATAAGTGACTACAGCTCACAGAAAGAAAGAATACATGACTTAAAAATTGAGACAAAGGAGCAAAAGTGAGCTATGTTGGTTAGAACACTTCTACTGAAATACAGGTTAGAATGGAAACTTCTGTGGGAGTTAGTTGCCCAGACTAGGAGAAAATGCCTGAGACTTCTATCTACCATCAATCTTAAAAGAAACCGCTGAAAAGTCAAACTTTCAGACCTGAAATATCCTATAGACCTACCCAAATCACCTTATATTTATACTCAAAGGATGTGTTATTCCCTTTTTTAACTTAAAAAAACAAGCCTATGTACAAAATGAAATATCAGGTACATTTACCTAACAAACCTGAAGATGGTGGCCACATTTAAGTGTCTTACACACAGTCCAGCAAGAAGGGTACAAACTGAGAAAGTCACTCCCTTCATTCCATAATCTATAGGCAAACATCTCTCTGTTTCCTGGATGAACTCTAAACTCTTAGCCATGTCTTACAAACCTTTCCTAATCTGCCCCACCCACCTATCCACACTTTGCAGAATCTCCTGGTGTGGCTCAAGGTACAGCAGCTCCTCCTTTCAGACAACTTTTTTCTTTGCCAAAGTCAGTAACTTTGTCATTTAAAGAGAGTTCAATAACTGTAGCAATATTTAGACATCCAGATAATTTGCAGTCTCATTTTGGTGGCTAAAGATTTAGTGTGATCATTTTAAAAATGAGAAATAAAATGTTTTCTCATTTCACTAGTATTCAAATAATAGAGTAGGTGTCTTTTGACATAAGATGTGCTTCAAATAAATTTTGAAAAGTTCAATTTGTCTGAATGTAAAATGAAGCATAATTGATTTTTGACATTTTAATTTCAAGTGAGTTGGTTGTCAGACTTCACTTGAAAAGGACCCACAATATCTACATCAAGGGCACATCAACGATCTTCAGCCATTATTATTATTTTTGTATGTTCATAAATTTATTCCACTACTATAACTATTATTTGACATGCGTGAGGAAGGAAGAATTATGGTTAATCATATTTCCACTTTATTGCAAACATAACAAACACCATACAGACATTCATAATTTATAACAATCCCTACATGGATTCCATTGTTCAATGATAAAATTAGAAATGATATTGAACCTCTACAGAGGTCAAGGCATCATACTAGATGTTGCATCCACAGAAAGGATTAAGAAATGTCCTCTGCCCACTGAGGAGAGAAACCTGGAGACAAAATCATGCCCTTTCTATGTAAGATTTATAATAGTAGTTGAAAATGAATTTTTGGGTGGACAGAAGAGAACATGATTGCTTTTAGGTCACGGGAAAATGTCACAAAAGAGGTGGCATGTGAGAAGTGTGCTGAAGGATCCATAGGAGCTTGTCAGGTAGAAGGAACAGTGGGCTCTCTCTGGAACCAGAGACTGGAAAATCAGGGGCAGGGTATGTGGAAAGGCAAGAGACAAGTCTTCAAGGAAGGACCAGGATGCCACACCAAACCATGGCTTTTTTTCCTATGGGCAGTTAGATTTGCCTTTTGGGTAGAAACAAATATAATAGAGGTAAACACAGCAGACAAGAAGCAAGAGAGGAAGACAAAAAGCCTAGTTAGGAGGCTCTTAGCAAGGCATACAGAAGCTCTAAAATCACAGCAGCTGGAACAGAGATGAGTCGAGAAGTTTATCAGTTACCTATTGCTGCATAATAAATAACACAAAAAAACTCTGAATGGCATACAATGGTAGTATTTATGCTCATAGATCTGAAGGTCAGCTGGGCTGCCCAGGCAGTTTTCATGTGTATGTGCATGTGTGTGTGTTTAATGTCCACACTGGAAGTGCAAGAGGTGTACTTCAAGAAGTACAAGGTGGTAACACACAAGACCTCTTAAAGGTTAGGCTTGAAACTGGCACACCATCACTTCTGCTATATTGGCCACATGGCCAACCCCCAAGTCACAAGATGGGGAAAAATACCTCTTTACTAGTAAGAACTGCAAGGTCAAATGGCAAAAGGCAGGAAAACAGATAGGGTAGGAGGACTGGTGTTGCTAATGCAATATATCACACTCTCCCTCTGGGCCATAGTTACTCATGTTCCTCCCAAACATAATATATGCTCACACCCACACCCATCAATGGATTCTCAAAAGCCACATCCAATCACAGCATCACATTCCAAGTTTAGGATCTTGTAATCTCCATTAGATCCAGATGTACCTCATTTAGAAAAGAACAACAGTTGCTCTTTTTTCAGAGAATACCAAACAAAAGAATGAGCTATCTGCCCCCACCCCACCACATTACACACACACACACACACACACACACACACACACACACACACACACACACACACAGAGTTTAAAAACAGTGGTGAAGATGGGGCAGGATAACTGCAATAAACACTCCCCTTGAAGAAGATTGGGAGGTTCTCAGCAGTTGTGAAATCCCACTGGGAAAATGTTGCTCTGTGGATGGAGAATGTGTCTGGCCGAGATCTGGGTTCTGATCCCTGGGAGTGCCTCCCCCGTCCATAATTCTCTACTGGTTTTGACTCTGTTCTTTGAGATGTCTTTCCTTTTTCATCCTCCTCAACCACTTCTGAAAAAGGCTTTGGGAGATATGCCATTTTAACAACCAGTGACTTTCTTAGCAACTTAAAAAAATATTTTTGAAAAGCTCCAATCTTTTAGTCCTGGATGGCAGTGCTTTTGCTAATTCAACTGTCTAAAACAATTTGTGAATTTCTGTGTATTTGATTCCACAGTCTACTCTGTGCCAAAAGCCAGAAGTCACACCCACAAGTCTTTTCTAGAGATCCTTTTCTCTCATTCTTAATTACTGCCACTAAGCACATTTGACTAATGTGGGACCATGCTCTTAAGCTTCATAAATGCCCTTTTTCCAGTTGAAAAGGTATACTCCCAGGGTCTCCATTTTCTGTCTCAGTCTCTTTTATACTATTAAAAATTATTGAGGAACTCCAAAGAGTTTACCTTAGAAAAGTCTAGAAAGTACTAGAACACACAAGTACCCATTTCATTAAATATCAGGGCAATGATACATGTAACCTCTGGAGAACTCCACTGTGCTCATAAGAAAATAAGAGCAAAAATGACAACATCTTAGTACTATTATGAAAATAATTTGATCTCATGGGACCCCAAAAGGATCTTGGAGATTCCCAGGGATCACCAAACCACATTTTGACAATTCTTTGTCTAGACCCTTTTTATCCTCAGAGGTTCGTGACAGTTTCTACACCCACACCCTTGATTTTCCTACAAATAACATAAATCTAGCAAACAGTATCTTTGTATCACTGTAGTCTTTAAGAGTTCCATTTACCTAAGAATGTGGAACTTGATAACTCAATACATAAAATAATTCTTTACTAGTAATATTTGAGATAAGAAAAAGTGATTTTCTGCAATGCTAACTTGTCTGGCATTCTGTTAACTTCAACTGCAAAATAGTATGTCTAAACATCAATAAGGTAAGAAGCAGAACTCTGGAAAGATCTACGGAGTTGGAGAGACAAAAATTAAGAGGTCATGACTCGCCAAGTAAGATAGACCTCAATGGAACCCCAAGGGTTTGGTTAAAACTCTGAAGGATTACACCACAAAAATAAGAATAAACCAGGGACTTAAAACTCAAGTTGGAATCACCTCATCCTTAGCTGCCTGCAACAGTGAAAAATAACCTCTGAAAGATAGTAGCACTCAAAGACTCAGAGTATTTCTACAATTTTTTGTAACAATGTCAATCACTCAGTAAAGAAATACTCAAGACCAGAAGGCACAATGTGACCAAAAACTGAGAGAAATAAAGTAAAATGGAAACAAATCCATAGGATATTCAGATATTAAGAGTTATCAGACACAGACTTTAAAATAACTAAGATGAACACATTTAAGGAATTAAATTATAAGATTTCCACAGAGAATTAGAAACTAAAAAAAAGAATTGGAAATTTTAAGCTGAAAAATGAAACAGGTGATATTAAATACTTACCAGATTAGGTGTACAGTGAATTAGACATAGCTGAAGAGAAAAAGTTTCTGCTAAAATTTTTATTGGGATTGTACTGAATCTGTAAGTCAACACGGAAAGAACTGACATTTAAAACACTGAGTCCTCCAATCTATGAATATGGCATCTGTTTATTTAGGTTTTCTTGCAGTAATGTTTTATAGAATTCAGTGTATAGGTCTTGCATAACTTTATCAAATTTATACCTAAGTATGTCATATTTTTTGATGCTAATATAAATAGTATTGATTTTTCATTTCAATTTTTTTGTCAGTATATAGAAATACAATTGGTTTTTGTATATTGACCCTGTATACAGTAACCTTGTTACTCATGTATTTTTAGAATTTCTATGTATTTCATAGGTTTTCTGTAGAGCCCAATATGTCATGTGTGAAGAGACTTTTCCTTCTCCCTTTATAATTTTTCTTCTTCTTGCCTAATTGTTTTGGTCAGAAACTCCAACACAAAGTTTAATAGAAGAGGATCGTGGGCATCCTTGCTTTGTCTCTGATCTTGGAGAAAAGCATTTAGCCTTTTACCATTAAGTACGAAGTTAGCTGCAAGTTTTTAAGATGCCCTTTATCAAGCTGAGGAAGTTCTATTTTACTTTACCGAGAGTTTTTATTAGAAATGAATATTGGATTTTGTCAAATGCCCTTTTTGCACTTGAGATGATAATACGGTTTTCCTAGGTTAATCTGTTAATAGAGCAAATTACATTATTTTTCTAATGTTAGCCCAAATTTTCATTCACATAAACTTCATTAGGTCATATATTATCCTTCTGACACAATGTTAAATTCAGATTGCTAAATTTTGTTTAGAACATTTGTATCTGTGTTGCGATGACTATTGGCTTGTCATTTTCTTGTGATTTGGGGATCAGAGGAATGCTGGCCTCAAAGGAGTGGGGAATTATCCCCTCTTCCATTTCCTGGGCTTATCTGTTGAGAATTGGATATTTTCCTCCTTACATAGTTTTAAGAGTTCACCAGCATAGTTAAATTTGGCATTTTCTGTCAGAAATATCTGTAAAATCTATAGTGATATCATTTCTTACCCTCCTAATATTGGTAATTTGTCTTTTTTCCTCATCAGTCTAAGATTTATCAATTTTGTTGATCTCAGTTTAGAAAGCTAAACTGTTAGCTTTCAGTTTCACTTTCTCAATGGATTTTATTTTCTATTGCATTGATTTCTTCTCTACTCCTTTTCCCTTTCATTTGCTTGAGTTTCACTTACTATTATTTTTGTAGCTTAAGGTGGAAGCTGAAGTCCTTGATTTGAATCCTTTCCTTTTCTAATATAGACATTTAATGATACATATTTCCCTGTAAGTACTGCTTTAGCTGAATCCCGTAAATTTGGATTATATGTTTTTATTTGCATTAAGTTCAATATACTTTCTTATTCTATTTAAACCATTTATCTTTATATTTAAAGATTTCATGGGTTCAATATATAGTTGGATTAAAAAACTCAATCTGATCAGGGTAACTGACAATTTACACTTAATGTAATTACTGATATTGCTGTTTAAATCTACCATCTTACTGTTTTATTTTCTACTTGGCCCATTCATTGCTTCCTTTCTTTCCTTTCTTTTTTTGGATTGTTTTTTGTGGCTACATTTTATCATCTTTGTTGGTTTATTAGTTATGACTTTTTCTTTTTATGGTTGCTTTAGGTTTTACACTATACATTCTTATCAGTCTACTTTTAAGTAAAATTATGCTATCTCACAGTTAGTGTTAAGAACCTTAGAGCATAGACTATACTTACACTTCCCTCCTCCCATCCTTGATCCTGTTCTCAAACATTTCACTTTACATATGTTAACCACACAACATCTTGTCATTATTTTTGCCTTAACTCGTTAATTATCCTTTAAGGATAATTTACAATGAAAAAAAGTCTTATATTTGTTCACATATTTACCATTTTTGGTCCTCTTTGTTATTTTGCATAGAAATAGGTTTCTAACTGGTACCATTTTCCTTCTGACTAAAAGTATTCTTTAACATTTCCTGTAGAGCAAGTCTGCTTGTGATGAATTCTTTCGGCATTTTGAGGCCTGAACAGTTTTTACTTCATTTTCATTATTGAAAGATATTTTCACTGGTATAGAATTCAAAGTTGAATCTTGTTCTTTCAGTAATTTAAAGATGTTACTCCACTATCTCTGACATTCGTATCTATGTCTCTTAACTTTAGCAGCCTTAAGAATTTTCCTTTGCCACAAGTTTTAAGGAATTTGATTCTGATGTCTTTTGGCATAGTTTTATTTCTTGTACTTGGGGTGAATTTCTTGGTTCTCATTTGCTTCTCTCTCTGAGTGAACATTGTCCTGTGCTGCCTAATATCCGATATTTGAAAACTGTCTCATATATTTTGTGTTTAAAATTTTTCAAACGGGCAAATCCAATCCCTATTATTCCATTTTGACCAGAGGCAGAAGTTCAATTTCACGTTTCCCATTTTTACCATAGAAAAATTTTATTTTTTTGTATTTAGCTTTTAAATTCCATGATAAAAATGTTTCGTCTATACACATAAAGTTACTAAAATTGTTTTATTTATCCCACCTCTTTTAATACACATTACGTGTATTTATAGAAAATAGCAATAGGAAAATATTAGTGTATTTAATTACAACATGTAGGCAAAACACACTTTTATGTTTTCTAAACGTGTTTGATAATGATATAGAAGGAAACTTGTTACAAATCAATGCTTTCAATAATCTGTCAGGAAAGAAAGATCATATTAGCACCCCTTTATACTTCAACACAAACGTATTCTCAGAGTTGCACTGGGAAAAAGTAATATTTCTGTTTTTATTTCTTGAAGTAATTATTAGTATGTTTACACTTACTAAATACATCCTTAAAATTTCCATCACTTGGAAAAACCATAAAGTTAGTAAGCTAGCTAGATTTATTATTTTAGTAAATATTTTTATCTCAGAAGTCAAAATTGGGCAGGAGTGCTATATACAAGGTACATAGCTTACATCTTTGGGAGAAGAGAAGAGACTCTAAGAAGGTAAACCAGCCCGTAGCCTTCCTATCTTATACGACTAACACTGTAGATCATGGCAGGTAGATGTACACATCCACCCATTTGCAAAGAGGTGTAAATTCTTTTGACAATTAACCTTTCCAAATTTTATGGTAAGGTCAATAATAAAAATTACACAAAGCACACAAAGAATTAGAGAAAGTTAATGATATAAACCACAAAACAAAATAATCTACACTTCTCATTTGGAAGGGAGAAAAATAGGACTAACACTGTAATACTTAGCATCTAATATAACATTTTCACTGATTATAAGTTGAATCATGTTGTTTGAAACTTTAGAGAATAACTTTGCATGTTATTAATTCATGAGATAATTAGTAGATATGCAGCTCTAATTGAGGCTTATAAACCCCTAAATGTTTTCATTGGTAAAGTGAAATTAGCTAAAAAGTACCAAACAGGAGTAGAGATTTGTCAGAAGTACAAAACACTACCATAGGTGCAATAGATATATAATGTAATCTGTGCAATTCAAAATTCCCAGAATTTTCTTATGAAATGTACAAGTAATAAATAATAGTCATACTTGACTTTATCAAGTTAACATAATAATTACTAACCAATGTTGTATTTTACTAGTCAATTGCTTAGAAACACCAATTGCCATTTTAAAATTTTCACCATAAAAATAGAAGGCATATCAAACTCTTTAATCTTCAAACATCCAAAAAATTTTGGAAGGCAACTGTCAATCAAAAATATTATCTGTTAAAAAAAGGTGATTAAAAAACATACATAACCTATTTTTTTTGCACAATTTTCTTTTCTTATGAAAAAGGGCACTTAGTGTGTAGCTAAAGTTTTCAGAAAATAAAGATACTGTTGACTTTCCTACTAGACAGATGACATGTAGTTTTTAATATAAAAATATAAATATTTTTGACAGAAGATGAAATAGTGGTTGGTGTAAAATCCCATCACCATTTTACTTGAAAAAAACTTTTTTCCCCCAAAGGCCATAAGAACAATACTGATTCCATGCAGCTGTGTTGCCAGAAGCTTCCCTAATTACAAACATTAAGGTATTCACTGAAATTTCAAAAGTGGGCCCGCAGTCTTTTGTTTTCTTCTCGTAGTCTTTCAATTTCAGCCACTAAACCTTCATTCACTGAGTATCTTTCCAGCAAAGAGTGCATCTCATTCTAGAAAAGGGGAAAAATGCTTTTTAAATCATTGGTATCTCATTTAGTTGGCAAGCTGTTTTACATACTTTCAGCCCTCATTTCTGCCATGTTCAATTAACTAGCTGAACGATAGTTCTTGTACTTAACCACCCTTACTACTTTGTTAATATAAATGAAAGATCATTGGTGAAAGTTAAATATTTGGAAGGCTTATATTTGTACATGTGGGAAGCTTTTAGCTTATTTAAATAAATAAATAAATAAATAAATAGCTGTGGAAAAGTAGCCTTAACTATTATAGGTTAAAAAGAAGGTGACCAGTTAAAGTCTATTTTACTTATTAAATTTTTTAAATTCCTCTTTATTTATTCTAGCAACTAGATATAATAAAGATATATCACCCTTTAATGACTTTTTTAAACCCAAAACTCTACACTTATTTAAAATAAAATACGTCATACATACCAATTGCATATGAAACTGTTTAATCATCTCCACTTGTAAATTCACAATGTCCCTATGGCATGCTTCTCTAGGGAAGAATGTAAAATACTTGTTAGAATTATAATGGTTTTGCCAATTCTAGATTGTTCAAAAACTGGCTAACCTTTTCTCATTGTTTCAAATGATTGGATGTTAGTAATAAAAATAATAATACTAATGCACCTAAGTTTATTTACTATGTAGTAGGCACTGTTTCTTGTGCTTCATTTTATTTTTATTTTATATTAGAAGGAGAGAGAGCGAGCATGTGAGCAGGGGAGAGGCAGAGAGAGAGAGAGAGAGAGAGAGAGAGAGAAAATCTTAAGCAGGCTCCATGCTCAACACAGAGCCTGACATGGGGCTCAATCCCATGACTCTGGGATCATGACCTGAGCCAAAATCAAGAGTTGGATGCTCAACTGCCTGAGCCAACAAAGCGCCCCTGGTTTCCTGTACCTTAAATGGAAGAACTCATTTCATCTTTACAATTAGGTGCAATTATTACCTCCATTTTACCAATGAAGGAACTGAGTCAAAGAGCAGTTAAAACTTATCCAATCTGGGGCGCCTGGGTGGCTCAGTCAGTTAAGTGTCCAACTTCAGCTCAGGTCATGATCTCACCACTCATGGGTTCGAGCCCCACATCGGGCTCTGTGCTGACAGCTCAGAGCCTGGAACCTGTTTCTGATTCTGTATCTCCTTCTCTCTCTGCTCCTCCCCCACTCATACTCCCTCTCTCAAAAATGAATAAATGTAAAAAAAAATTTTTTTTAATTAAAAAAAAAACTTATCCAATCAAACCACCAGTAAATTGTGGAAGTAGTATATAAACCCAGGTTGTCTACCTCCAGAACTCTCATTGTACTACATTCCTTAAAATAGAAATTACCATTAAAGAAAGATGGAGGTTTATATTACAATGAAATACATTCAGATAATTTACTAGGTTATAATGTTTTAGCTATTAAAAAATATTTCCAGTAGAATAGAGTTATGTGGATGGTTATAATAGAGTTTACCCAATAAAATGCAATTAATTCAGGCCTACAAAAGAATACATGAAAATTATAAAGTATAATAATAAAAGGATCATTCAGTCACCCGCCACACAACTTATGAGCTAGAACATTACCAAAATCATAGAAGCTTCCTATATCCTCCTCTCTGATTCCATCACTTAACTTAGGAGAAGCCCAAGAAGTCACTCCTCTGATGAATTTTGTTTAAGCAAAGAAATAGTTTTTAAAAACAAAAACATCTGTACAACATAGAATATACAGTCAATATATTTTCATTGTGTTTGGTTTTGAGTATTACAAAAATACCACATCCTACATAGTCCTGAGTAGTGCACACTTAAAAAATAACCCAATACCATGTTTTCAACATTCATATTCTACACATCCATAATTCACTGAGTTCTATTGATGTATACATTCTCCTGTCAATTGACATTTGGACTGTTTTCAAGATTTTACTGTTACAATATTATTATAAGCAATCATGTATGTATCTCTCAATCCACATTTGCCACTTTCTGTAGATCCAAGAGTAGATACGCTGAGTTAAAGGTTATGATCCAGATGTATACTTGTTTAGTGTTACAAAATAATGCAAATTATTTTCTGAAGTGGTGATATCCGTGGACATGCTCATCATCCGTGTGAGAGAATTCCTCTTGCTCTACGTCTACATCAAGACTTGGTCTCTTCAGACTTTGCACAACATTCTCCCATCTAATGGGTGTGCAATAGTGTCCCACTGCATTCTCAGTTCTTTGATTGATCGTAGGATTGGACATCTCACCTTGTGTTCATAGACCACCCCTCTTCCGTGAAATGCTTGTCCAGGTCTTCTAATCTTGTTTTCTATCGAATGCCTTTTTTTCTTCTTTATTTCTAAGAGTTCTTTACATAACCTGATTCTTTGTTTGTTATATGAGTACTGCAGATAGATTTTTGTCCTGTCACTTTGCTAATGGTGTCTTGTGATGGACAGTTATCAACGTTCTCTAGTTACTGACCTATTAACAGAATCAAAATTACCAATCTATTTTTAGAAGTAGTGTATCCTCTTATGTTTTGATAGCTTCCCTACCTTGAAGTCATATATGTACACTCTCTTACAATGCCTAAAATTTTACTCTTTAAACTTTTACTCTGGGTGGAATTGATTCATTTTAACAGTCAGGAATAGGGACCTATACTTTTCCTTTGTCATATGTTGCATTTCTATGTATGAACAGGTTTTTTTTTCTGGTGTATGTGATTCTTTTGCGTAATTTGTCCACCTTGTGCTAATGCTTCACGATTTTAATTATAGCTTAATAATTAAGCTTATCATCTGACAAAAAAAGTCCTCTTCAACCTTGTTCTTCTCTAGAGTGTCTTGGTTATTCCTGGATCTTTCTTCTTTCACATAAACTTTGAAATCATCCTATCATTGTCTTCCAAAATACCCAGTTAGAGTGAAATTTTACTCAATCTATAGACTAATTTAGAAGAACTGATATCTTCATAATATCTTTCCACTTATTTAAGTGTTAATGCTTTCTAATAAATTTTTAAATGTTTTTCTACAAACATTTTTACCCTCTTTGGTTTGATTTATTCCTAAGTACTTTACTTTTTTTGTTACAAGTATACTTTTTTAAAATTCTCTCTGCTTTCAATTATGACAAAAGCTGTATTAAAAACAAACAGAGAGCATCAGAGAATCACAAAGGTTGTCCGGATTTGAGGAGCCATGGTCTTATAAAGGAGGGAAGTCTAGTAGGTAAGCCCCACCTTCGCCTCTGCCTTTCCCTCTGGGGCATGCACTGATACTCCCATGTGGAGAAAAGCTGACAGGAAAGCAGTGGCCTGGAGCTTGAGAGAGTCTCACTGGGTAGAAGTGTGCTAGGCTGGGGACAGTCGGGACAGCCAAGGCTTTAAGGTCCCAGATCCTGGAAAGGGGGTATCTGCAGAGAAGTAAACCTAAAACTGCACTCGCCCATCAAGACACCTATTGACCCCTAAGCTATGCCTGTCCTGGGTTAGATGGCAGGAAATCAAACACAAAGTAGCAGCTAGAGCAGAGGAAGATTTTGGTGACCTTGTGATGCTGGGAAAATGGAGGCTAAAGTGCAGGACCCACCAAGGTAAAAAGGCCAGGTGAGTACTCCAGACGTTCAGCTGACATCCTAGAAGGGCACAGACTAAACCACAGGAGTAAAGGCAAACCAGAAATACACTAGCCCCAAGAAAACTCGAAAGCCAGCAAGAAATGGAACAAAGTGATTCTCTTGCAGGAAGAAACTTAAATCTTCTAGAAAGACAATAAAAATAAAGCCACAGACTTCAGCTTAGGATGTAATCTCTCCAAATCTGATGATGACGACAAGCCAGATCAACTATAAAATCATACATGCTTAAATTCAACTTACGAGTGCAAGGAACTCTAAATGCACCAAACTCCAGAAAATGAGAGACCCACGATTGTTTTCATCCTCCACATAGCAGTGGGGGGAGATAGTTGCCGTTGACAGGGTAAGGAGAGCAAGCTGAAATTTGTATAGATTTCTGGAGGCAAATGAGGACTGGCTCAGCAGTTCAGAATCCCAAGCAGTCCTAGCCACAAAGAAAATCTCCATTCATTAATCAACTTTGCACAGGCCTTCACTGAGGGCTTCTGTAAACAAGTAGGGGCAGAGCAGAGGGACACAGATGCATAAGGTCTGTGAAGACTAAGGGCAGCGACAAGTGAGAGTAAGCCCTCTACGCCCTTGCGGAGAAGGCAGCCTCCAAAGCTGAGGGAGAACAGCTGACAGAAGACTGCCACACCTCGCCTCCACTGCCCCTCCCTGGTAAGGTATGCTGCACAAGACTTACTGAAGTCAGAGCAGGTGAATTTATAGAAATCCTCTGAGCCACTCTGGGCCCTCACTGAGTCCCAAGCTAGGGCTGCCTATGGTTGACAGAGGGGCAGAAGAGTCGAGAGAGGCCCTGCCTCACCCCTACTCTCCAGGTGCAGGCATGCAAGGCAGGCTGAAAGCTGAAGGCAGGGCAGTGTTATCTTGCTCAGTCTGCACCAGCATAAGAGCTTTCTTCCTTTCCAGCACTGCTTTACTTACATTATATTCAAGTCAGCTGTACTGAGACAATTCTGCTGTTCTGCCATATATTTACATTCCTGAAAAACCTCATACTCCTTAAAATTGTGTATTGAAAATGACACGACCAGATTTTTTAAAACATAGTGTGTGTGTGTGTGTGTGTGTGTGTGTACACATACGGGAGGACATACTGCATGATTCCACTTATATGAGATCTCTAAAATAGTCAAATTCATGGAAGTAAAGAACAGAATTGTGGGTATCAGAGGTTGGGAAGAAAGGGAAACAGGAAGTTTCCAAACGCAAATATAAAAAGTCAGTTATACAAAATGAGTAAGTTCCAGAGATCTGCTGTACAACACTGTGCCTATAGTTAGCAATACTGTATTATACAGCTAAAATTTTTTTAAGTTTATTTATTTATTTTTGAGAGAGAGAGAGAGAGAGAGAGAGAGGGAGGGAGGCAGGCAGGCAGTGGAGGGACAGAGAGACATGGAGAGAGAGAGAACCCAAGCAGGCTCTGTCTGCACTGTCAGCGCAGAGCATGATGCGGAGCGTGAACTCATGAACTGTGAGACCATGATCTGAGCGAAAGTCAGAGACGCTTAGCCACTGAGCCACTCAGGCGCTCCTATACAGTTAAAATTTATTAAGAGGGTAAATCTCTTTGCAGTGTTCTTACCACAATAAAACTAAAATGAAGAAAAAAGAAAAAGAAAGGAGAAAAAAAATAACAGGGCTTAAGGAAAAAAGATTGGAGCAGATTACTCAAAATTTATTCAACTATGTAACAAAAACAATTAAACCCTAGTAAAATACTAGCATAGTTTAAATATTGAATAATCAAAGACTTTACCTTAAAAAAAAATGATGGCCACTTGATAAAAGGGGTAAGAAAAAAAATAAAAGGATTGGAGCCATCAAACATGGAGGCAAGGATAAAATACCCAAAGATGGGGAATAATCACAAAGTAAGTCCTTCCTAACACAGAACACACAGCCAAAATAGGTTAAGAGGAAGAGTATAGGAAGAGACGGGCACTGATAGGTGGTTTGCTGCCTTCAGCTAGGTTCATATACTTGGTTTTGGTAGCCTTTACATAAACCAACAAAATTTCCTCATCATATTGTCATCACTGTCCTATTTACCAATCACAAATGAATTAATTTACATTAAAGAAACACACATCATAATAGAACACACTGTATCTACCCCCATTAAACTACAAGGCCTTTGTGGCCAGGTCATTCTTTTTGTATCCTTAGTATCCAGTACATATTCTAGGCATGTTGTAAATGTCAAAAATGATGATTTTCTTTTAAAAATTTATGTGTTAACATTTAAAATTATTTTTTCAAAACATTTTTAATATGAAAAAGAAACATGCACCACCAAAAACTATACATCTTCTCTAATATTCTTGCTCAAGATATTCCAAATCAGAGCTAAAACACTAACTACAGGTCAGAAAGGGGGAAAAACACCACAAAAGAGTCTAATAATTGAAAATAGCTTCTGATATATATTGTGATGATAGGTAAAAAAGGAACTAACATTGTAGAACACATTCTATAGTGTTCAAAATTCAAAGGATGAGAAGACAATAGATCCATGCAAAAAAAATTTTTAATTCACTCTTATATTCTGGTGCATTGTTTGAAAATATTCAGGGGGTATGGGAGGTGCCTCAGTCAGTCAAGCCTCTGATTCTTGATTTTGGCTCAGGTCATGATCTCACAGTTTGTGGGTTCGAGCCCCATGTATGAGACTGCTTAGAATTCTCTTGCTCCATCTCTCTCTACTCCTCCCCTATGCATGCACTCTCTTTCTCTCTTTCTCTCTCTCACTCTCTGTCAAAAATAAATAAAGCTAGAAAAAAAGAAAAAATTCAGAATTCCTTTAAAAAATTTTCTCTACTATATTAGTACATATAGCATACTTAACAGGTAATCTATAAATACTGCAAGTAAGAATACCATCTGACTTTACAAGAATCTGTCCACATTTTTTAATGTATGTTTATTTTTGAGAGCGAGAGAGAGAGAGACAGACAGAGAGAGAGAGAGCGCGCGCGTGCACATGTGTGCAAATAGGGGAGAGGGAGAGGGGGACAGAGGATCTGAAGGGGACTCTGTGGTGACAGCAGAGAGCCCGATGCAGGGCTCAAACTCATGAACCATGAGACATGGCCTGAGGTGAAGTCGATGCTTAACCAACTGAACCATCCAGGAGCTCCTGTCCACATTTTGATGATAAAAAAAATCCATGATGACAGCTTGCCTGCTAGATTGCCTTGCCAAGTCATCTAATAATTGCCATAGGCAAATATACCTTTTCCTGGCTGATAGTCAATAAATTCAGTGCAGCAAGATCAACAAAGCTCATCATGTTTTCTATGGTTTTATGGACCCTAAAACCTAGGCAAAAGTAGCAACCACCAATATTACTTAACGGTTTTGGTTTTATACCTAATAAAAAAAGCCAGTTAATATCTAGATAGAAAGAGCAATTTCTCAATTACTACCTGAAGTCATCCAATGTCTCCTGTATCATATTTTGAATAAACCGGATTTGAACGGATGTCAATGGTGCATTTGGCCGATTATTTCCAATGGTATCAGCTATTTTTTCTGACAGTGAACTGGCAACTCCAGCAGTGACAGAGGATGCTATCTTTGGATCTAAAATAAAAAATGGAGAAAAAATATTAATAGTCAGCTTAAACTAAGAGATATCAAACATTTGTAAATAAAATTTGGCATGAGAAGACTGGAAAAACAGGTAAAGAACAGTGTTCCTATGACATTTAGAAAAACTCCCTGACTGGAATACAAATCTTAGAAACTTTCTATGACATTATTTCTAATAGTCATTTATCTATCTATATAAACTGCCAACTGTCTAATAAAATAACATATGACAGAGGGATTAATCTTGAAGAATCTCAGAACCATTTCCTCTTACAAAAGATGAATGTGACATGCTGCACCACAAACTAGATAAACCAGGTCTATTAAACATAAACAGAAGGAATATAGGAGTAAAGTACTGCTACAAGTAAAGCCCCAGAGTTTACGCTAATACAATACGTCCACAAAAACTTTAAAGTGAAATATATCTATATAAGAGTTTCTTCCATACAAAGAGTTGTTTTCTATAGATAACTCTTATAAATAAAATGAATATCCCATTAAATGTGATCAAGTTTTTAGGTTCTATGGCATGAACCCTACATAAGGCTTTAATATGGAGTGGGACAAAAAGACAATTTCAGGTAGTTAATGACTCACTTCCAAAGGTCCTACGTTATATTCCTATTTGTATTGTATTAGATCAAGACCCTTATGTATTAGATAGAAAATAAAATTCACAGCAAAGGAATATTGAATCAGCGTCATTGAGTTTAACCATATATACATGTCACTGTCCTCTAGTAAGAGTCACAGTAGAGAAGTGTTGTAAATTTTACACTCCTTTACCTTTCTTAGCCTATGATCACTCTATTTATTCATCCTTTTCAAGTTAAATAGTGGGAGTTTTCAACTTCACACTTTCAAACATCAGGGAGCTTTAGGTACTTACTTGGAGTTGAGGATCCATTGACTGGGGGTTCATATATTAACTGGGCTTCGATTTCTTTCTCTGGCTTTTCAAATTTCTCAGGACTTCTTGTTTGGTTAGATGGTGGAGAGGTATTCAGATTTCCGGTTTCAGCACCAGGGATCAACTTTGCAAACTTCACATTTAAAATAAAAAAATCATATATAAATTTTGGTTTTACCCTTATTATACATGTAATTTTTACCTACTTTTCTTTTTCCTAGTAGGTAGGGTTAAGAAAATGAAGAATTAGAGGGATATAGAAGGCGAAAAAAAAAATTGCTTAGAACTAGTGGCAAAATAAATTCAGTCCGTTAATCAAACACAATAAACAATTTCAATGAGAACATGATGGGGAAGAGCTCACTTACTAAGCATCTGCTATTGAGTATCTTTAAAATGGTAATCACAGGCAAACAAACAAACAACAAAAGAAACCAGGCTCTCACATGGTAACTAGTCAGAAATATCTGAAAAATAAGTCAAAAGACATTTTTGTACTTCAATGTATTTTCAGTATCATTCTAAAAAATCAATATGAAAATAAACAGACATATTACAGAACAGACTCAGCCTTCCTGGTAACATCTGATCATTTTAAGCTCTTAAATATAGCAAATTAACTTCTATTTTGGATACATATTATAGCAGAAGGTAATGAGGATAGATTAGATTCTTAGCACCATCCCTTTGCTCGAAGACTTAGGTTAAATGACTTGACCACCAACTGGTGCTTTCTGCGGCAATAGAAATACATTCTAAAAAACTCCGGTATAAACTATTCTTAGATAGTCAAGTATTTTGTCTTGGAAAAAACAGTTTGAGTTTACTTCTGCTGTTACCTCCAAATTTTTAAAAGACAGATTTCAAAAATATCCTTTCGTTTTTAACATATGACATCAAGATTTAAGAATATTTTTCTAGCTGGTAAGTGTTCAGCATTGTCAATAATTAGGACACATCCTGGCAGCTGCCCGCTTCCTGTCTAGTGATGAGCTTCATGATGCTTGCTACTGAGAAACGCACACAGCGAGTTCAGTATCGTTTTCAGGCAGATACCTGCTTGAAGGAGTCCTTAGGTTCCTGATTTCCCAGATATATTTTCTTAGATTCAGCTGTCAGATCATGATTTTCATTTTCTTCTTTCCCTGGAGATCCCATAAAGACGTTAAGAGGACTAGAATGCAATACTGAAGTGCTTGACGCTCCTGGATTTTTTCTTGGAGGAAAAACTGAGTTCAATTGTGGTAGAAAGTCAAGGCCTGAAAAAGAGAAGAAAAATGCCATTTGCATATGATTTTTCTCCAGTCTTGAATATTTAAGAAAAGTACCGACTATAACAGACAGGATAAAATCATAGAAAGACATGCGATTTGGATTGAGAAGACAGGTTCATTTGTCAGCTCTAGCCTTATTTGATGTACACAAAATCTTGGGCAAAAACTGTAAAACTCTGTTTCCCCATCGGTAAATGTGAATAATGATATCCATCTGTCTGAGTGGTAAGGCTTAAAAGAGATATTATATGTAAAAGTACTTTGAAAATCACAAAGCCCAATTAATGTTTTAGTCAATGTTATTAGTTTCTGATAACTGAAAATTGTTAATTTAGTATATATCTGTAACATATTTTGGTAGGCAGCCTCCAAGACGGCTCTGAATGATCCCTGCCTTCTGGCATGGATCCATGCCCTCGTGTAATTCCCTCCCTTTGAATGTGGGCTGAACCTAGCAACTCGCTTCTGATGAAGAAAATACAGCAAGAATGGTGGAATATCACTTCCAAGATTAGGTTACAAACATGCTGCGGCTTCCATTTTGAGGGCCCTCTCTCAACCTCTTGCTCACCAGCTCTGAGGGATGCCAGCTGCCATGTTGTCAGGTGCCCTGTAAGAGGCCCACATGGGAAGGAACTGGTATCTTCTGCTAGTAGGCATATGAATGTCATGGAAGTAGATCCTTGCCCAGTCAACCCTGGAGATGATTGGAGCCCTGTTGATATCCTGATTAAACTAAGCCATGCTCAGATTCTTAACCCACAATTACGGGATGATAAATGTTCTTTTAAGCTTCAAAATGTTGGGGTAATTTGTTACATATCAATAGATAACACAATATCATTTCTAATTTTCATAAAAATACTTCTCAATAGTTCTTACCATCTTTGCCTATGGACTCATCACCTCCCTTGTTAACTGCAGCATCTATAATAAAATTAGAAAATCAAATTTTTTTTAATTGTGAAAAAGAAGCCAGAGCAAATTAAGTTTCCTATTAATTCCCCAAAGAGTTTGATTTCATGAAGGAAAATCTGAGTGAAGTTACAGTTGGGACTCTTATAAACTTCCCTTCTCATTTTTTTAGCTTCATGCATAGCAGCAAATATGAAAAGAAATTTTATGGTATAGGGTCATTTAATGAGACAGCATGGTATACTAGAAAAGCACTGCAGTAGGCTCCAGAAATCTATAATCCAGTTCTGCCTACACCACTCAATAGCTCTATGACCTTAGACAAGCTTTTTATATGATTAAGCTTTGGTTTCTGCATCTATATAATGAAGATAATGTCTTCATTTTATTTTATTTATTTCTATTTTTTTTTTACATAGCCTTCATGCCCAGTGCAGGGCCTGAATACTCAGGACTGTGAGATCAAGACCTGAGATCAAGAGTCAGATGCTTAACCAACTGAGCCACACATGCATCCCCCACCTCTATTTTACACATATGCTTTTGGAAATTATTAGTTTTCCCTTAACAAAAGCAGAAATATTCTGATTTAAAAGATGAAGACATTGAGGCACAAACAGATTAATAAGCCTTTTACCTAAGTAGAGTTGCATTCTTGAGATCAAACACAAGTCTCTTGACAATGAAAATCAGTACTATATTTAGTTTCCATGTTTTTTTTCTTATTAATAATATGAAACTCAAATGAAGGGCATAAGGCTCTAATTCTAATCATATTTTTAAAAAAGTAAAGAAGAATTTCTATCCTTTATTCATTTCTCTTAAAAACCATTAAAGAGAATTTCATTTATAACTCCAACACTTTCAAAAAGCCCCTTCCTACATTCTTCAGTTCAAAAGCTACCCCAGGGGTACTCATAACCCAAAACTCCCCCGATGGTTACTAACCTCCAAAACCTTTCTCAACTCCAGCCCAAGCCATTTTACTCTCCTTTGCCCGTATCTTTCCTCTCTTTATTCTCTAACTATGTAGTCTGACCTCTCTTCATCCTGAAAGAAAGGAATCCTTCTTTCTTGGCAAACAGTCATTTTCAGGGTAAGAAGGCATAGAGCACTAAATAATTCTGTGACATCACATAAGTATTTTTCTTTCTTTTTTTAAAAGGTATTTATTTTTTCAATTGTTTTAATGTGTTTTTTTTTTTTTTGAGAGCGAGAGAGAGAGAGAGAGAGAGAGAGAGAGAGAGACAGACTGACAGAATCAAAAGTGGGCTCAAAAGCGGGCTCCAGGCTCTGAGCTATCAGCACAGAGCCTGAAGTGGGGCTTGCAGTCATGAGTCTGAGGTCACAAGCTAAGCTGATGTCGGACATTTAACCAACTGAGCCATCCAGCTGCCCCTACTTATTCTAATTATGAAATTAATTGTAGAAAATTTGGAAAATAGATCATTTTAAAGTAAAAAATGAAACTCTGTAAGATCAAGAGTGGATGTAACAATTTAAACATACTACTCCTGTTGACATTTAGATTTACTCCAGAGTTTCACTAATATAAACAAACAGCAAACATACAAATCTTTGTAGGATACTCTGAATATGTTATTAGGTAAATTTATAGAAATAGAATTAACAGGCCAAAGGGTATGAATATTTAAGCATGCCAAATTATACTCTAGAAATTTACCCATATTGTTGAAAATACTGCTGTTAGCAGTGAGACTATCCCATTAATGAAAACAGTATGAACATTAGTACCAAAAAAAAACCCACCAAATAATGTGTCCGGTTCATACAGTATGAATAACAATGATATACGTTTCTATATATCAAAATGGCAAAGTTTTTTATGTTTTTATTTTCTTTTTAATGGCAACATCTCCTAGCAATGGGGAGAAAGAGGGAGGGAGGCAAGGAGGTAAAGAGAAAGAGAGAGAGAAAGAGAGAGAGAGAGAGAGAGAGTGTGTGCATGCGTGTGGTACTTTCATACATAGTGTAAGGTGAGGCAATCTATCACCTAGCCATATTTCTTCATGAAAACAATGCATAAATAACAATTAGATACTAATAATAAAAAAAATAAACAATTTTTTTAGGTTAGGAGATATTTTTTGCCTATCGAAATATCTAGGATTTTAAGATTTATTTAGAAATAGATACAACTAAAAAATTGCTTATGAAGGCAAAATTTCCTTTAAGACATTTCCACGGAAATTAAAATGCTAACTTGAGAGCTATTTGCATAGTTCCCATGTGAAAATGACAAGCATATACTTTAGAATGGTAACATCTGAAATATCAGGGCAAAGGAAAAGATACTACCCCAGGGACTGAGAAAATTAGCAACTGTCATGAACAGAGTCAGACTAAAGCTATTACTCACATCTTTTAGCTAGACTAAAAATATAATGACTTCCAGCAAGAGAACATGATCCTCTGGTCTGAACAGACTTACCATCTCTGATAGGTGAAAACATATCACCTAAACTACTTTTTCCAGTATCATCAAAGCTGAAGAAATCCTGATTTTTCCCACTGTCCGTTTCCTTAGATATAATATCAGTGTTTATGCTTCGAGGCAAACCTTATAGGAAAATTAGATATAAAAATAAGTGTTACTAAAGCTTGGTTCTAAAAATTAATGCATTACCCATATCACTGGTAATATCACAACTATGAGCATCAGGAAAACAAAATAACAACAGCTCAGTTAACCAGAATTTTCATGTAATGAAGGGCTCCTCAAAAGCAAATAATCTATTTAAATAATACCATCTTATTTTAGCCTTTTTGATGAAATTTTTCTAAAATGATTTATATACTTTGCTACCTCCATAAACAGAGTGTATTGGACACAACCAACTTCTATTAGAATAAACTCACTTTTATGATCATCTACAAGTAATTTAAAAAGTCTGTAAAAGGCATTTAGAATGATGCCTAACATGCAGCAGGATTCAAGTAATGTTAGTTTCTTTTCCCAACTTGCAGTAAATGGATCTCTTTTTGCTCCCTTCTGTCTTTTCCTTCACTAACAGTGGAAGCTTAACATGCTCTCAGTATTATCAACCTCAAATGACTTCACTAGGCTCAGTATAGTTTACTAAGAGGAAAGAAACCAGAATACTAAACTCATAAAGAACAGCACAGCAGACAATAATAAAGAGTCACGAGGTTTTGTTTTCTCTGCCAGGATATAATGCAAGGGATTAGGGCAGGGACTTTGGAAGAGGAACTCTCCGAGCTCAGTAGGTTCTTGCTCATTTCTGGGTTGAGGACTGAGTTCCAGAGATTTGAGACCTGTGATGAAAATCTGGTATTTTAATTGGTAGCATGTTACTGTATTTATTACACTATTACTTAAATAGTGTTTTATTTGCGATCTTGGTCCCAGATGAAAACTGAAAATCTGGTATAAAAACGAAAACAGCCAGCATATCCAAAAATATTCAAGTCTGGCAAATAAAATAAACTTTTATAATATACCTGATAGAAAGTTAAAATATTACTGGACATTTGTATACCACTGTCATTGAAGTGTTTACACCAAGGGCTGGATTGTTATAAAGAAGAAATTTTCTCTTTTTCTTTTAGGTCCTTAAACATGTATGAATGCATGACTCTAGCCTCTGGAACTTTAGGAAACAGAAGTTTGGTATCATTTGGAAGTATTGATAAAGCCTTACTTTTTACTTCTTAAATGGCTGTTTCCTACCAAAAGTAAGCACTAGCAATAAATCTCCAGAGGTTCTTTATTTTTTTAAAGTTTTTATTTAAATTCCAGTTGGTTAATATACAGTGGAATATTAGTTTCAGGTGAACAATATAGTGATTCAACACTTCCATACAACACCCAGTGCTCATCACAAGTGCCCTCCTTAATCTTCATATCCTATTTCACCTATCCCAACCCACCTCCCCTCTGGTAACCATCAGTTTGTTCTCTATAGTTAAGAAAAAGCAAAGCTGGAAGCAATACAATTCCAGACTTCAAGTTCTATTACAAGGCTGTAGTGATCAAACCAGTGTTTAGTGGCACAAAAACAGATACATAGATCAATGAAACAGAGTAGAAAACCCACGAAGGAATGATACGGTCAATTAATCTTCAACAAAACAGGAAAGAATACCCAGTGGGAAAAAGACAGTCTCTTCAACAAATGATGTTGCGAAAACTGGACAGCAACATGCAAAACAATGAAAGTGGGCCACTTTCTTACACCATACACAAAAGTAAACTTGAAATGGATTAAAGACCTAAATGTGAGACATGAAACCATTAACATCTTAGAGGAGGACACAGGCAGTAACCTCTTTGACATGACTCATAGCAACTTCTTTCTAGATATGCCCCCTGAGGCAAGGGAAACAAAAGCAAAAGTAAACTATTGGGGCTTCATCAAAATAATAATCTTCTGCAGAGCAAAGGAAACAATCAACAAAACTAAAGGCAACCTACAGAATGGGAGAAGATATTTGCAAACGACACTATCTGATAAAGGGTTAGTATCCAAAATCTGTAAAGAACTTATAAAACTCGACACTCAAAAAATGAATAATCCAATTAAAAATGGGCAGAAGACATGAATAGACATTTCACCAAAGAAGACGTACAGATGGCAAACAGACACATGAAAAGATGCTCAACATTACTGATCATCAGAGAAATACAAATCAAAACTACAATGAAACATCACCTCACACCGGTCAGAATGGCAAAAATCAATAACACAAGAAACAACTGGTATTGATGAGGATGTGGAGAAGGGGAACCCTGTTGTACCATTGGTGGGAATGCACTGGTTGACGCCTTCGGTAGAAGCAACACAAACTTTTTTCAAATCTCAGACTTATCATACAGGGAGTTTAATATAACAGTAATAGTGACGATGAAAATTGTGATGACAGTATCAGTAAAAGCATAATTTACTGAGTGCCTATCATGTGCCAGGCACTTTTGATACATTTTCTCTGGTTTTCATAACAACCCTAAAAGTTAAATAATATCTATGGAAAAGAAAATAAGACTCAAAGTGGTTAAAAAACTTTCCAAAGCCATCCTGTGGGAAGTCCCAGACCCAAGACTTATGCTTAACATACTCTCAGTGTTTCAGAGGGGGAAAAATGTACATGTATGTGTGTGCAAGAGAGAGCAAATGATGAAGCAAATGTGGCAAAATTTATAAAACAGTGAATCTGTTGAAGGGTATACTAGAGCTCAGGAGTTCTTTGTATTATTTTTTGAAAATTTTCTATAAGTTTGTAATTATTTCAAAATAAAATTAATAAACAAAAGTTTCTAACTCTTTGTGGGTACAGAGCAAACATGCATTTTGTCAGAAACTTTGCTAATCAGCCAAGAGTTAGCATTAATCAGTGACCCTGTAGACCCAAGTCTTGCATTTCCTAATTAATGCTGTCATCGTTACATGAGCTTCCTTATTAAAAGCTAAATGAATAACAGTGATTTTTCATAAAGCTCAGAGTAAATGAGAGAAACCTTATTTTATTTAATTTTGAAAATATGAATAAAATCAATAATAATAAAATTATCTTTGAAAATAGTGACAATTTTTATAATATAGTTAATTCAACATCTTGGCAAACATTACTCAAAGTTGTATTTCAAAAGTAATTTCTTCTTCCAAGTATATAGCAATAATATTTGCTTCAGGAGTTCTTAAATAAGAACTAAGTATTTTTCTATATAATATGTAATGACGTTTATGTAAGGATGTTGTAGATATTAACAGAAAATTTATAATGAATATATATACTATTTTTTTAAAACAACTATTCCATACTATCAAGGCTAACAAATTAAAGTCTTGCTTCTATTTGAAAATCATAAACTCATGCTGAGAAGGTACCAACAAATATTTGTGTCCAAGTTAAGTACTTGTCCTGAAATCTTAAAAACACATGGATACATCCATTTCTAATGAGACTAGTTTGGAAACACAGTGGTATATATACCATGCAGACTTTTAAAAATATGTTGTAAGGTGATAGTATAGCATAACTTCTTAAAATTAAAAAAAAATGTTTTCAGGAATTGAGAGAAAAAGAATATTCTCTATAGGAAACACAGGGAAGCTTATCAACATTTTATACCCTCACAAAGTCTAAATGAATTCTTTAAGAACCATTTCATCAATATGATTATCAGAGTAGAAGCAATTATTTAAAAATGACAACATTTTTGTTTCTTTTTGTTTAACAAACTACTAATATACTGTTTAATATGTGCCAGGCACTATTTAGTGCTTAAATAAATTCACTTCATCACATTACATTCTGAAATATGAAATAAAGAAGTCACTAATAGCTTTTTTTGTAACTCAGAGATCATATCAAACTGACAGCATCAAAGAATCATATTCTCTACTGATTAATCTGAACACACAAGGGAAAGTCATCCAGTCTGGAGTGACATTAAGGATAATTTCTAAATTGGCATTATTCTATTTGTAAGATAATCAATATTTCTTACAACAAAAGTTTAGCAAGGGACACCTGGGTGGCTCAGTCAGTTGAGTGTCCGACTTCGGCTTAGGTAATCATCTCACAGTTCATGGGTTTGAGCCCTGCGTCGGGCCCTGGGCTGACAGCTCAGAGGCTGGAGCCTGCTTCAGATTCTATGTCTCCCTCTCTCTCTGCCCTTCTCCGACTTGTGCTCTCCTTCTCTCTCAAAAATAAATAAATAAACATTAAAAAAAAAAAAAAAAGAAATTTAGCTGAACAAAGTATTTTTCATTTTTTTAAAAATTTATAGCTCAAGTTAAAATGGTCACTTATTCCATTTTTACCGTCTACTAACAATTTTATTTAAATACATAAGTGAATTTGAGTTCTAGGCTCTTGAAGAAAGTGCTAATAATATATATGGGGGTGGGGTGCTGGGTGGAAACTCCAAATACTGTAAATGCATAAGCAACATTTACCTGCTTTGTCTTGAACAGCAACTGCTCCTTTTCCCCCGGCTGTTGTCATGGGCTGTGGGAGAGCTGTGCCAATGGAAGAGGTGGCTACTTCTCGGACAATTCCAGAATTCTGAGCTCCTCCACTGGTGGCGCTCACATTAATGGCTCGTTTGTTCACAGCTGTGGGCTTATTTGAACAGCCTTTATTTAAACTTGACTGAAATGCAATGGAATATTTAAAAGCTCAGGTTTCTAATGCTCCATACTATACATTAATATTTTATCAATTCCCTGTTAGGTTAAAAATACGTATATTTTCCCTGACAAATCTTAAGCCTGCTGATGGATCTGAGAGACTCCCTCTCAACCAAAAATCCTTTTAAAATATTTTTGAAGAAATACGAGAAGTAAGCACAAAAAATAGTTTTAAAAACAAGTATCAAATGACTTTGTACAAAATTATTTAAAATGCTTTCATGTAAGAATAATCATAAAGCAAAACTACACTGTATTTAATGGACAAAATATGACTTCCATATTCTGAGCTAAATTTACTTAGTAAAACCAAAAATAATGAAAATAAAGAAAATACCTTAGAAAGAGTAGTGGAGTACTGAAATGCTATACATCGCACAGAAGTCTTATGAGCAGTGACGGTTTTAACTGGTGATTTCAACATCCTTAAATCATATTGATATATTTTCCCACGGGAAGATCCAATAGCCAAAGTGGCTCCATCAGGCATGAAATCTACTGCAGTTAGAGGGGTATCGGCCACTAGCGTTTTCACTAGCCTGTGGAAAAGGGAACAAAGTCTATGTAGGTATGTGAGTATATACAGGTATACAAGCATATGTGACATTAGACAGCTATCGACCAAAACCAAAGTTACTTAGAATACGCATCCCAAATATTTGTGTAAAGCAGAAATTCAGAATTAGACTTAGAGACAGTTCTAATACTATGGCATATAAAGGAACTGCTGAACACTCCGCCTATTTTTCTATTCATTTCCAGTAGGTAAGTTCCACATCTTCAGAAGCAGTATCTATTCTTTTTAGTAACTACTGCTTTGACAGTGAACGTGACAGACTTCCTGGGTGTTATTCCAGAAACAAGGGCTCTAGTCTCAGGGTTAAGGAGGCCCCAAATATCCCCTTTCCATTTACTGACTTGCTCAAGTCTCAAAAGGGCTATGACCTTTCACAGGGGAGCAGCTGCTACTTTGCTCTTAGCTGTGCATTTCTTGACCAAAAAGCTAACAATCCATGTGGCTTGATCCTCATGAAGCCAATACAGAAATATGGATGCTGATCTGCTGAAGCTGAGCTTTTTGCCACAGCTCGTATATGAGAGAAATGCTTACTGACTCTTAAGGTTCTCAGTAAATTAGTTCAAAAAGAAGGAGTAAAGCAGAAAAATTTTTAAAAAAGAAGAAAGTGAAACAAGTAACAGTAAACTTTTAACAAGGGCTGATGGGGGTCTCTCCCTAGTAATAACATTACCATTCTCTTCCATCCAATCTTTAGATATGGTTAGGTGTCGTGAATACACCTGTAGCACTCTTGTACCTTTTTTTTTTTTTTAACAGCTAACCAAGCACAGCTATAAATGTAAGAAAGACAAGAAGGCACAACTGACCTAGATACTTAGAAGATTACATATCCTTTAGCTCGAGATCAGTGGTTCTCAACCGAGGGCAATTTTGCTACTTTTGCTAATTTGGGAAACGCTATTAGCATCTAGTGGGTAGAGGCTGTTGAATAGTCTACAATACCCAGGATAGTACCCCCACCCATCCAAGAATTATCCAGACCAAACTGTTAATAGTTTAGAAACCCTGCTCTAGATAATGAATTAATTTTAAAGCAAATTAATCATATTGCTTTAAAAATATACATATTTAGTTGTATTTTTTAAAAAGAATACTATGCCTTTGTGCTAAAATAAAGATGTGCAATCATTAACATGCTAGTCTCAACATTCATCATCCAGATGTACTCTAAAGAATATCCACATCTCATCTAGTTTTTTCTGCATGCGAGAAAAAAGAGAAAATCCAGCTTTTAGATATCAAGTACACAAACTTTAGATGTTCCAAACATTAATCAGAGGTCTATGCAAATCAAAAATATGTCTGCTAATAAGATTATAGTTATTTGTTAGTAAATTAAGAAATAATCATGTCACACTTACTTCTTACTTGAAGTATCATAGAGAATGATTCTTTTATCCAAGCCTATAGTCACAAATAGCAGTTCATTGACAGGAGAAAAACAGATGCCTGAAGCTGGAGCTTTATGCGTACTGTCAAAGTTATGGTATGGACTCTGACTATTCACATCCCAGAGAGTTACTACTCCATTATCCGAAACACTGCCCAGTAGTGATTTCTTAAACAAGGAGTACTTCAAGTGCCGAACAGACTATAAAAATAAGAATAAATTTTATGTAATTGTAAGCATTCATAAGAACATTTTATACAAACTATATAAATAATGGCCAACCATCAACTACACTATTCATGGGGGATTTAAGACTTCTTTGGTTTATGGAGTAACAGGGTTTAATTATGAGAACCATAAAGTCATTTAGTGGCCTATAAGATGACCCCGTACATACCAATATTCTAGTAATTAAACATGTCATGATTTTATTATCTTTGAATAGAGCTACCTCAATCTCCCCTTTTGCAGAGAAAAAATACAAGATGATGAGATTACTGTATTAATTTATCAGGATTAGGAACATCTACCATAAATAAAAGGCCCAGTAGTAGCCAATCACAGGCAAATCATGAACAAGTATAAAAGAACACTGGCAGAGAATGAGCAGTATTTCAAATTTATTTTCTATATATATTTTAGATATTTGGATATTATTTGTTTGAATCTGAGCATCTGATGAACTGGCAATTTAACACCTGAAGCATAATAAAAAATTAACTAAACCACAAAGAAATAATTGACAACACTCTAGACCTGGGATGGACTATATCCATTCTTTCAAAAGCATCAGCCTGAGGGCAATACTGGCCTTTCTCTAAACACTCCTCCCTGGAGGCAGTGGAGACATTCTCTCTTTCTAGTTTCTGCTGGACCAGAATAAAGATTCAGTTTGAGTAAACAGGTCTTGAATTAAAACTGGATGAATTTTATCCACTTTTACTAAAATGTTGCTTTCAAATTTGTATTGATATTATCATTTAATGAGATGAAGACTAAGTATTTTACACTTAAACTAATTTTTCCCTGCAAAGAAACAGCAATGTAAATATAGAAATTAAAAACAGAATCCACAAGAGTGGGAAACTGCCTGTAAGACACCTTCAAAGAGTTAGAGTACTGAATAAAGCAATGAAGCAGGCTCTAGTAGGCAGATAGTAGCTATATATATGTATATATATATAGGTCCCAGATAAAACTGGCACAGAACAAAAGTCAAATGCCAAGGTGGTTTGTTTGGTGTATCTATTATCTATCACACTCCAAAAGGATTTGAAACCACTAGCTTCTACATGTTAAAATCTCATATACTACCTATTTCTAAGATGTTTTAAAATAATATACAATAGCCCTCAAAACAAAAATATTTATTTAGGAATAATACAAAACAAATTCTGTCCAAGGAAACAAAAGGAGTATTTGTTACCAGACACCTAAGGTAAGATAGTTACTACGGTCATCCATTACATTTGGCTTTTCCTTTTCATATGGTTAGAGTACAAACAGAAAACGCTGGTTTATATTTTGCATTTTTGTTGAGGAAAACTATATTCACTCCAATAGACAAATCTTTCCTCTGGTCTATATTCAAAAAATAAACTACTCAGAGCTTAACTATATACAAGACATAGAGATCCTTAGTGAATTACAATGTTTATAGAGTCACATATCAGTTTATCAAAACATAAGCAAGACATCAATTTTTTAAAAATTCTGCAGCATGTTAAGAGTTCATATAGTTATGGTCCTTCATATAATCTAAATTTAAATTAAATACACAGGCAGAACTTAAATAAATAAAACCATAAAATCACAGACCTCCTAGATCCTCAAAGTACATAAAATTCAACCTCTTAGCCATAGCAGGAGTCCTTAAAATATGGTCATCCAGAATCTATTTGAATTTGGCAAGGAACAAGAAGCTTACTACTTTATATAATGAAACTTTATATAGAATATAAATAATTAAATTTATGTAATTTTAATTATATTTAATTATATAATTATATAAAACTATATAATTATATAATTAAAAAGTTAAAAGTTAAATAATTTATATATGCGTATAAATAGTTAAAAATGCATTTCTTGATTAAGTCAAAACCTAAATTCCAAATTTGCTTTATATTCTGTGGACCTATATGGCAACTCTTTAAGAAAAGAAGAAAAGGCTAAAGAAAACCATAAATCTTCCTCTCAGATAACCTGGGTTCAAGTAGGGTCTTGGTCAAAGTCTGCAAGTCTTGGGTAAATTACTTATACACTCCAAGCCTCAGTGTACCCATCTACAAAACAGGAAACACTTGTTTTCCAATCAAGGTTGTTCTGAGGATTAAATACAGTTTCTGCACAGAGCCAGGGATGCAGTAGCTGTCGCCACTATTCTCACAGGACTCATTCTTCATTGTTTATGCACCCCTCTGACCATCTTTTACACGTACTTTTTTTTTAAAACCCGTATGTAGCTACACTGATTTCTTTAAATGGTTCCCCTCTATCTCTCTGATAATAGAGAGCCACCCAGTTGATAATAATAGAGGGGAACCATTTAAAGAAATCAGTGTAGCTTCATTTCTGACCTCTCTACATCTATTAAATTATCAAGCCTTTAGAGTATCATTAAGAGAGTATCCAAAATCCTGGATATCCAAACTATTAATCTGCTAAATTATATTTAAAATAAGTACTAATACATATCAGCATCAGCAGCACTTATTAAGCCCCTATGTGTCTCCAGATTCAAGCAATTTCTAAGAAAAAAATATATTGCCAAGAACCCTATTTAAAAAATCCCTATAAAGCAGCAATGCTATTTTTTCTTACATTATTATTATGTAAGAATGTATGTGCTTGTGCAGAAATATATGTTTCTAAATATAAAAAATATATCACTCTAGATTAGGGGTTAACAAACTTTTCCTTGAAGGACCAGGTAGTAAATATTTTATGCTGTTGTACCGCAAAAGCAGTATGAATGAGCACAGCTGTGTTCCAATAAAACTTCATTTACAAAAATAATGGCCACCCACTGGGTCATAGTTTGTTGATCCTTGCTAAAAATGTTTGAAAACAAAACAAAACAAAAACATCTTAAAAAGAAGAGAAAAAACCATCCATAATCCTACCACCTACAGAAAAACTGGTTAACATTAGTTTTGTTGTAGATAAGTCTTAGTTTTATTGTTTAAATATATTTTTAAGGTTTATTTATTTTTGAGAGAGAGAGAGAGTGCAAGCAAGGGAGGGACAGAGAGAGAGACAGGGAGACACAGAATCTGGAGTAGGTTCCAATCTCTGAGCTGTCAGCACAGCTGGGGGGCTCAAACCCATGAACCGTGAGATCATGACCTGAGCTGAAGTCGGATAGTTAATCAACTGAGCCACCCAGGCACCCCTGTTTAAATATTTTTCTGTGTGAATGTACGTTTGTGTGAATTCAGAAAAGTATAAAGAGAAAACCTGGGATCATACTTTATTATTATATAGTTGGTGTTGTCACTAATATTTTTATTACATGATTTTAACAGCTGGATAATACATGAATGTATTAGTATATCAATTTACCTAAATAATCTAATATTGGACATTTAGGTTATTTCCAATTTCCAAGTACCCTAACTACTATCATTTTTAAAAACTGCTAGTTTATGAAAGAATTTGTATTACACTGTTGTTCATGCTTTAAAGGTTGTTGGCTGAAAAATGCTAAGTGACCATCTGTCTTCCTTTTTTTTGTGAATTGCCCATTAATCTACTTTATTTTCTATTGGCCTATTAAGATTTTTTTAAATCCTATTTTGCAATTGATCTTACTATAATAAAGACATTAATCCTCTCATAGGTATAAATATTTCTCCATTTTCCTTTCAATTTTGTTAATTTTTTCAAATCTAGCTTTTTGCCAGATTTTAAGTTTTTTATGTATTGAAATTTATCAAATTTGTTCCCCTGACTTATAACTGTTCTTATACTTAGAAAAGCCTTACCTTCACAGAGATAAGAATGTACATTCATATTTTATTATAGCTTTATAATCTCTAATATTCATATACACATATATATTAGACACCGTATATACATTATACACTATACTCTATATACGTATGTGCACCTATATACACATACATAAACACACATACATATATACAATACCCCCTTAATTCTATCCCCCCACTCTTCTTAATTTCCAGAGTCTTATTTCAAGCACTAATCAACTGTCTCTGGAGCCACTGCCCACTTCCATTCTCAGGGCTTACTATCCATCCTTCACACCACTACAGCAGTAACCTCTTCAAAACTGGAAATCTGAACATATTTGTCTTGCTTAAAATCCTTTTAACTGGAAGACTCTGAAAAGTTAGTTGTTACGGTAGTGGCAGAGTTTCTGAATCTCTGAATTCCCCCATTTGTGTGTGTGGGTGTGTGTGTGTGTGAGAGAGAGAGAGAGAGAGAGAGAGAGAGATTATGCATGCAGAAAAGACTTCACAAGCAGGCCTGGGCCGCCTATCCTTAGCAAGTCCTACTTTTCAGGGTTGGCCCTTGGCTGTTGTCTGAGAACTGGGATTTGGGGAAATTCCCACTCCTCTAACTGGTAACTAACATAGTGACTCACTATGCCTAAATTGTGTAAAAGATATAGTTTGTGGCTGAACCATGGCTGAATACCTGCTTTCCTTCTGGAAGTCTGAAAGTTTGATATATTGCACACAGAAGGTACCTCCATAACCAGCCTCACTAAAAACCCTGTGCAATGAGTCTCTAACGAGCTTCCTAGTAGACAGTGTTTCATATATGTTGTAATACTTTGATGCCGGAGAAATTAAGGACATTCTCTCCACAGCGAGAGGACGCTTGGAAGCTCATACCTGGTATCCTCAGAACTTCACACAGTGTACCTTTTCCCTTTGCTGATTTGGCTTTGTACTTCACTGTAATAAATCCTAGCCATGTGTATGATTATATGTTGAGTCCTGTGAGTCCTCATAGTAAATCATCACACCTGTTCTTAGGGATCCCCAGCACAGTAAGTGTAAGTGTCTGAGTGTGTGTGTGTGTGTGTGTGTGTGTGTGTATGTGTGAGTGTGTGTGTTACAGACAGCAACCTAGATAGCAAAAACTAAAATCCCATGAACATTTACAACAAAACTAGACTATCAGGTATCCCAATGAGCCCCAAAATACATGTTGGTAAGTCAATTAGCAGCCACAAGTTCTTCACAGTATTAGTATCTGTGCAAAAGAAAGCAAGCAGAAGGAAATAAGAGATCTGAGAACGGGAAAAGCCCCAAATCACCCCAAATTCCAAAAAAAAGCATGGTGACAAATTTGACAACATCAGCTGAAACCAGGAAAATACAGTGCATTAGTAGGGCTACACAGAGGTGTGCACAAAGGTCTGAAGAGCTAGAGCAGTTTAACCGCAATGAACTCCCCAAACTGACAAGCCAAGACACCTCCCTCCCAGGTCAGGGCACCACATTAAGGAGACACTATTAGGAGTGGAAGCAAACCTGAATAGGATGGAGTCAACAGAGCTGAAGGAGAACAGAAGTTCACATACAAGTGAGTGAATGAAACAAAGCCAGGCAATCTCAGAAAACAAGTTGCCATTAAAAAACTGAAAACAAGAGGGAGCTCTATAAAGCTGGAAAAGATACCCTGAACCCCATTTTTGTGTAGAGGTTCAGGGAAACTAACTTTGCAGATAAAACCCATACAAAGTTATTATGAGAACAAAGAGAATGAGAAGAAAGGCATTCTCAAGAAATGACCAAAAGGAAATTAAAATGATACATCAAAAAAAAAAAAACAATATAAATCAGAATTAGAAAACTTAGAAATGAGATATTAAATCTTGGGAACGAATTAGAAATTTTTAAAGTCTCTTCAAAAATGAAGGCTAATTTAAAAGGAATACAAGAATGATTAAACACAATAGATAACACCTTAAAGACAAACAAAAAGGAAAGAATTTTTGAAAATTAAAAATAAGGACAAAGTTAAAATGATTTGAAAATAATAAATCACTGAAGATCTAACAAAAAAAAAACAAACATAATGAAAATGACAAATTACTAAAAGCTATAATTCAATAAAACTTTCCTGAAAGATCTGAAACATTAAATGAGCACACCATGTCCCTATGAATAGCAATACAGAACGATCAACACCAAGATATAGTCTAATAAAATTACTGGACTTTATTTTTTTTAATGCTTATTTATTTTTGAAAGAGTGAGCAAGAGGGGAATGGGCAGAGAGACAGGAGGATAGAGGATAGGAAGCCGGCTCAGTGCTGACAGCAGACAGCAGCCCGATGCAGGGCTTGAACCCACAAATCATGAGATCATGACCTGAGCCAGAGTCGAATGCTTAACCAATTGAGCCACCTAGGCGCCCTATAAAATTACTGGACTTTAAAGAAAAAAAAAATGCTTTGGACATCTAGGGAAAAAGAACAAGTGACTTATAAGGGAAAAAATACTTAAATTATCATCAGACATTTGAGACCAAAATTGATGGGAGTAACACACTCAAGTTCCTCAAGGAAAAAAAATGTGAGCCTGCTACTGAGTTACACTGAAAGAGAATTTGTTATCTCAGAGTAAAAGTCAAAAACAGAAAACACATACGTATGGAAATAATATTAATAAATATACGGTGCATACTGTGATTATAAAATTTTGGAAAATATCTAAAATATGGGAATGTTTAAACCATGGCATTTGAACATGGAATATTATGGAGCCATTAAAAAATTATGGTTATGAAGACACATAAAATGAGAATACTTGGGATGGAACACTACTGAGAAAAAGGAGACAGCAAGATTGGACCAACAGACTGATTCTAACTATGGAAGGAAGATAGAGGTATACATAGTAACATAACACTTCAAGAAAACATTCTTATTAAGAAAAATTTGGAAGAGAGATATAGAAGGAAATAAAAAGCCTTTAAAAGTATATATGTTAAAGATACGAATCAGAAGTTTATTTTATGCCAACATGACAATTATAAAACTGCTCAAAGAACATACTACATGGGCTAGACAAATATATACAAATACTAATAAAATACTTCGAGGACATATTATCATGCAAACTTTGTATATCAATGCTCCTATAGAACATTAAGGAGACCACTATTCTCGATAGAAAGCTCTGTGGTCAGTCAAACTCTGGTTAAATTCAGGTATAAATATAAACAAACAAGTTAACCAAATTAAAATTAAACTCATTCTTGACAAAAATGATTATTATTTTTAAGTGTAAGTAATAATTATTTATATTTACCAGACTGTATTCAAACAGGCTTACTAAAACTAAAAAAAAAAATCTATAACTAAAATATTAAAATTCACACTGAAAAAATTTAATATATACTGAAAAACATTACATTTAAAATCTCATGAAAAGCCTGCTGCATTTAAAGATCACTTTTGGGATGAGCACTGTGTGTTGTCTGTAAGCGACGAATCATGGGAATCTACTCCAGAAACCAAGAGCACACTGTGTACACTGTATGTTAGCTAACTTCACAATAAATTATGTTGAGGAAAAAAAATCATTTTTGAATCTAAGGAATCAATAAAACAGATCCACTTTGTAACTACTTTGAAAAGGACTGCAGTTTGGGAAAGGCAACACAGGTTAACTGATTGGAGAACCTGAGCCTCTCTGAACCTGCCGAAGAGCATCATACAATTGTAACTGAGCAGGTCCGTGAACATGGCAGTCCTGCGGAGGCAGGAAGGCTCCTCTTCCCCTGAAGAAACACACTGCAGCCCACATAAAACTAAGAGCTTCAGCTCAGACACTTCAAAGTTAAGATCTAAATATAGGCAATCTCGATACGATACGAAAATCAGTGTAATGCAGATTCAGTGACACTCCATGGTTGTCACTTTTGCTAAGAAATCAATTTGATAATCTTTAAAGATTATCTTGATTGTTCATAGAAACAAAAATTTTAAATTTTAATCATCAGATGTGCCCTATCAACTATTTTTCTCAATAACCTAGACTCTGCCTATAGTAAAACTGGTCAACACAGATATTGGGCTGGGTAACAGTATATGAGTTGAATTATATCAATTTTCTGACAGACTTAAAATTTTTATGAACATTGTTTAAGTTTAAGAGATGAATATTTAATATATTTGAAATCTTAAATGAATTCTGAGAACTCTAATAAAAAACTTTTAAATGAATGCTCAAGTAGCAAGCTATTCTTCTAGTCACCAATAGATAAAGTATGCCATAACAAAATCATCTGTACCGGGAAAAAAATCACTCCAAAGATTTCAATTATGATGCCTGTATAAAGGAAACATAAGTATGCAGAATCATGAAAACTGTAACTTTCTTCACTGAGAAAACCAGAACTGCACAGTTACATACACAGGGACTGACTGGTATTGCCTAGCCCACGCACTCAGTTTCAAAGGTATTGAGGAAAATGAAGTAATATAGTATACAAAAAATACACAAACATTTGTTCCAGGGAAAGGGGAAAACATAAATTGCTCCAGTTCAATTTCTTCACTTTCCTTAAAGCTCTCCTTTTTCTAAGTCAGCCTAAAACACAAAGCATGATTACTGAGGGCAAGTTACAACTGGCAAACTGGCAGATGTTTTGAGGGAATCCATTAAACCTAAAGATATTCACACCTGTTTGGGAAAGTAACTCACAAAAGTTATTTTAATGATTTAATATGATTATTCATTAAAAGCTCACACTGAAGTTCACTGATCTTTACCCAAACATTAGGAGCTATGCTAAACACATTCAGCGGCTCATTTAGCCCTTAAAATAAACAAACAAATAAAAACACAGCTCTACTGAAAGTATATTCTCATTTTCACTGCATAGATAAAGGAAAGGAGGCTTGAGAATTCAGTAACTTGCCAGAGTTCACACAGCTAGCTCTTCAAATAAATGTGGGACCTGAGATACAGATCCATACCAAAGGATCTTATAGAGATGCCAACCTGTGCTAGCAGGAAGCAGCAGGGACATGAAAATCTCAGGTGACCTGGGACAAGAGATAAGCCTAAAGCATTACTGTTTGCCTCAACAGGAAGATAATTTAAATTCAGTTTTGCTATGCAACTAATCAGTGAAAATCCTCTGAAAATCAACAGTAGAGCGACCTGTCATCTAGAATTTTAAAGTATTTGTAAAGTGACAAGAGAATACTACAAAGTTTCCAGAGGCTTTGGATTCTCAAATCTTTATATATTCAGTTGTTCCTGAGCTAGAGATTCCAAAGGAAGCACGCTATCTACCACTCTTGAAGAGTAGATCTTCAAAATACTAAGTTCAAAGTCTTATAATCTCATTTGTAAAATGAGAATAACATATACCTCACAAGTGAGTAGCAAAGATTAAATGAGAAAATGGAATATAAAGCAATAATCAATGTGCCTGAAACACAATAAACTGTAGTAAGGATTCTATGAAGGTGATAACCTCTGCCTGGAATTCCCTCCAAACCCTCCGACCACCGACACTCACTACAGAGCTACAGGACAGCCTTTGCCATACATAATGAGATGTAATTACATATCTGTATGGAAAGCTAAACCCTGTATCTCACACCATACACAAAAATTAATTTGAAATGGGCGATAATAGATACAAGTTGGAAAAGTAAAACAATAAAGCTTTATCTAAAAGAAAACAAAGGACACTATTTTAAGACCTTGGGGCAAGCAAGATTTTTTTCAAGAGGACACAAAAAGCAGCATCCATAAAAAGAAAGTGATATACTGGAGTACATTTCATTAAGAACTTCTACTCATTTTTAAAAAAATTTTTTAAAGTTCATTTATTTATTTTGAAAGAGCGAGCAGGAGAGTGAGTGCACACAAGTAGGGGAAGGGCAGAGAAAGAGGGAGAGAGAGAGAATCCCACACAGGCTCCATCCACACTGTCAGCACGAAGCCAGATGTGGGGCTCACACCTACGAACTATGAGATCATGACCTAAGTCGAAATCAAGAGTTGGATGCTTAATCGACTGAGCTACCCAGGTACCCCTCTGTTCATTTTTTACAAAGGCGTTACTGTTAAAAGGCCACCTATAGGCTAAAAGAAGATATATGCAACATGCTTATCCATAAAATTGCTCCATCCAGAATATATAATAAACTATAAATCAGAAAAAAACAGAAGTAACAAAATACAAAAAGGAGGAACAGACTTGAACAGTGACTTCACAAAAAAAAGGCATATGAAAATACACTCAACTTATTCAACACAGAGAAATGCATATTAAAACCACAATGAGACACCATCACACAACCATCAAAATCATTAAAATTAATAAGAAACAATACTTGGTATTAGCAAAAAAGTGGATCAACTGAATCTCACAAACAGCACTGGTAGAAGTGTAACATGGCACAAGGACTTAAAATCCTTTGGCATTTTTTAATAAAGTAAAACATGATGCCTATGCTAAGACTTAACAAGCCCATTTCTGAGTATTTACTCAAGAGAAATGAAAACATATGTCCAAAAAAAAAAAAGACATATACAATAATATTCACAACAGCTTTACTGTAATAGCTAAAAACTAAAAACAACTCACATGTCCATCGACAAAGTGCAGCATATCCATGCAATGGAAAAACACACAGCAGTAAAACAGTATAAAGTACTATTCCATTCAACAAAGCAAACATATTGAAGACTAACAGAAACCAGACACATCCAATTCTTTTAAGCAATATAATGTGGTACCTGGAAAGGATTAAGAGGGAGTCCTCTGATGTGCCAGAAATGTTCTATACCTTGATCCTGGTAGGTATACGCAGGTGTATGTATATATAAACATTCATCAAGCTATATCCTTAAGATGTATGTACTTACTGTGTAAGTTATATCTCAATTTTAGAAATTTAAATAATTTACACATAATAAAGCCAAGAGCAATAACTAAACCTAATGTTTTCATTAGGTATAATAACTAAACCTAACTATTCCTTCATGTCTGGTTTTAATTTAAAAAAAAAAAAAAACACCTCTCTAAGAAGATACAATAAAAACTGAAATATAAGAATATACATGGTAGCTATCTGACCTTTAATGTTACTAATGAGTCAACCCAGAATTTATACATCTAAATGTGTCATGCTTCTAATATATCAAAAATTGAAAAAAAAGGAAAGAAAGAAAATTTCCTTAAGAGGCAAGACATTTGAACATTAAGATGTTTTTCACACTAGTTCCAATGTCTATGGGCTTAGGTTTGTCTCCATCATCAAAACATAAATAACCAAAAAGAGAATCACAAAAACAAAATATTACTTCCAGCTTTTATGATAATATTAATGCATTCTATGTGGCAAATCACTTATCTGCATCCATAAAAGGGAGAAAGTGAAATTACCTCTAAAGGCTTTCCTTCAGTTCAAGGTTTCTAGGATTCTGACATTCAACTAATCAACTTAAATGTCTTCCAAAATAAAAGCCGAACCTTTGGTCTGGCATTCGAAGTTCCACATCAACATTATTCTATACTTACCTTTCCAGTATCTCCTCACATTGGCCCTATAAAAGAACCTACGTGCCTTCCTTAGTCCTTGTTTTTGTTCATGTGATTTCCTCCTTATATTCCTAAAATATTCTTCTCCCAAAGTTCTATAGTAGCTTATTAAAATCTTTGTTATCTGTAAATCCATTCATGTATTTATTGAGGACCTTTTCCATATGAAGTACAAAGTTGGATAATGGTTGAGGACAAAGAAACAAGACATGGCTCCAGCTATAATATGGGAATGTACAGAGCTAACCCTAATATAAATTAGAATCAAGAAATTAGCAGTCAATTTACAGTGTAGTAAAAACAAAACAAAATAAAAATCATTTAAGCATTAGACCCAGCTGAAATCCTCTCTCCTTCAATTTTCCCTATTTTATTCCCAGAAAATTTTCTCACTGTTCTGAGTCACCATAAGATTGTTTTATATCAACCACCTATAATATCATCTATATGTTTATCTCTTTTATTCCCCAATACATAAAAAACTTGAGAAAAAACTTTTTTCTGTATTTAAAAAAAAATTTTTTTTAATGTTTTATTATTTATTTTTGAGAGAGAGAGAGAGAGAGAGAGACAGCGTGAGCAGGGGAAGGTCAGTGAGAGAGGGAGACACAGAATCTGAAGACAGGCTCCAGGCCCCAGGCTCTGAGCTAGCTGTCAGCACAGAGCCCGACGCGGGGCTCGAACCCAAGAACCATGAGATGATGACCTGAGCCGAAGCCAGACACTCAACCGACTGAGCCACCCAGGCGCCCCTGTATTTTTAATATCCATTAAATTTTCTTTAAATGCTAAATATATATTATTCAAATAATGATTTCAAAAACTGCTTTTTAAAAGTGAAGAGCTCCCATATTTTATCCATTAATAGTTAGGGCCAAAGTGATTACAATAAAAAGTAAGGATTAAAAGAGATTGCACCTCATTAGAAATTTCTGTAGAGAATTTCACGGAAGGTTAGCCAAGAGTTAGATTTTTTGAGTAACTGAATTTATTCTTTTATGAATTTTACATATAATTATTTTATTTTACATATAATTATTTTATTCTTTTATGAATTTTACATTTAATTATTTTTATAAAGAAAAATATTTTAATTGACTAATTTTCCTTCATAAAAGTTTCCCTAAATACTCCTGTACTTAACCTGATAAGTTTTAGTACTCTAACCACCAAATACTTAACACGAAAAACAAAGCTCAATTTACCCTGTGCCTAAACACAGTCAATTATCCATGTCCACCAAACAGTATTTATGAACACAAGTATCGGTCTTACAGTTAATACAGTTTGAAATATGAAATGCTTCTATAACAGTGATGTCATAGCAAGATTAATACCATGTTTCAGATTTGACCTACCAACAACTGTTTGTAATTTGTTATGTAGTTATATTCTAGGAGCATGTGACTATTCAATGGCATAACTGAACACACATAAGCAACATAAAATCTAGTATGAATTACCTTGTTATTTGAACATTTTTAAACAACACCATTAAAAATAGCTAGCTTTAAGTTTTTCAAGTAAGTTAAATGCAAATTTTAAATAATTTTAAAAACTTAAAATTCAGGGGACCTGGGTGGCTCAGACGGTTAAGCGTCGAACGTTGGCTAAGGTCATGATCTCACGGTTGGTGAGTTCGAGCCCCTGCACTGGGTTCACTGTTGTCAGAGCAGAGACAGCTTCAGATCCTCTGTCTCCCTCTCTCTCTGCCCCTGCCCTGCTCATGCTCTTTCTCTCTCAAAAATAAATAAAACATGGAAAAACAATTGTAATTGAAAATTCACTGTCTTATGTAATATAATTTAAAATCTATCTTATCAACTCTGTTTTGAATAAACCCATACTATACCTGGTTACTACCATGGCCAAAAGGAGTACTAGATAAATTCGTGGTTACACTGTGCAAAATAATTTCACCACTGAGAGACCCAGAAGCAATGTAGCAATCATTCCAATTATAGGTAACACAAGTTACTTCATCTTTATGATCCTGAAAAAAAGAAATTAAAGTTAAGTACACTGCCACATAAACTTCACACCGTACATCTTCACGTTCTCGTAAATTTCATTTTTTTATAAAATAGTATGTATTTGTGAATCTAATATTTGTTTTAACATTTTCCTCAAATAACCTAAAAATATTACTCAAATGAGTAGGAAACTATCTGATCAACATCAAGTCTTCCAAGGAAGAGAAACTTAGTTTTTATAACTGTAATAATGATCACACACTCAAACAAGAGACAAAAAGGAAGGTAATTTTCTAGATAGCATTATGTCTCCCTTCCACTGACAAGTAACATTTGCAGCAAGCTGACTATTATGAGAATCCCTGGCCTGGAGAGAATCACTATTCAATCAAGAAGACAAGACAGGACATTTAAATTAACATGAAAATGGCAGAAGGAATGCTAAATGAGTAGTAGAGGCAAAGTGTCCTAGGAAAGAGAAAAAAAAGGCATCACGGTGACCTGAGTTGACAGAGGAAGCTTTGTGGAAGACATAAAGCTTGAGTTCCACCTTAAAGAAAAAATAAACCCTATGCAGGGAAAGGGGAAAGAAACCAGACATGCAAATGACAAGACAGCAAAAACAAGAGCCCCAAAGCCAGAATGGGAAAGGCATGGTTGACAGACAACAGCAGCTGTTTCCATGTGCTGAATACCGACTAATGCTGGGAACTTTTATGAATTAGTATTAATCCTTAGAAGAATCCTAGGAGGCAAGGTCACTTTTCTTATATTATGGATAAGTTAACTATAAGAGGCACAGAAAGGTTAAGAAATCTGTGCAAGCTCACATAACTACTAAGTGGCAGACCCAGGATTCAATTCCAGATCAAACCCCAAAGCCTATTTTCTTCTTGGTATACTAGGCTGTCTCCAAAATCCAAAGGGGAATCCACTTTGAGGAAATAAAACTGGTTTTAAACAAACTGAGTTCACAAACACTATATTTTCCAAAATCAAATTAGAGATATCTAGTAGTCACACAGAAAAGTGATAAGGGTTAGGAGTACAGTTTTTAAGAGTTTGCCATTTATATTAATAATATAAACAAACTTTTGTATCTAATAATTAGATTAATGTTAATATCAAGAATAGTAGCTATAATATTCCACTTATAACGCGATTTTTTCAAATGGTCCCCCAAGCATGTCTGGAGATATCTTCACATTTTATTCCTTTCCTAAATCAAAGAAAAAATTGCTACCCAAAGGAAAAAAAAAATGCCTGATGAGAAGAAAAAAAGAGAGTGGACATTTAGTGCCTTGTTCCCACTTGGAAAATTAAGAACATGGCATCCAATACAATTTCTATGATTTTATCAAGAGGCAAGGGTCTTCCCTATTTTAACTGTGGAAAATGAGTCATTCTGTAAATCTTCAGTAAGTACTAAAAATTGTGTTACCAGGGAGAGCACCAGAGAAGAGAGCCCAAGGTGAAACATTAGATTTCCTACTATCACAATTAGTCAAAAACTTGTTAACTGAATGAATAAAAAAATGAAGTACCCTAAGAGTTGCAAACAATGAGAAGAGATAAAACCATCTGGAGTAAGTAATTGGGAAAACTGTGGAAGGAAAAACGAGTAGAATTTTCATGCAGTAGGAATTAGAGGTGTAAGTGATGCTCCTAAAATGAGTGAGAATATGTGACAAAACTGGCCATAGACTTCTAATCTCTTCTCAATTCTGTAAAATATTCTCTGCTCATAGTAGGTATACCCCCTCTAAATAGCTTTAATTCAATTCTGTCACAATTTACAACATTAAACAATGGATAATATCTAAGTTTGCATCTCATCTTTGTCATTACTAGTTGTTTGAAATTGAGTAAGTTCTTTAACTTCTCTGAGCCTGAGCTCCTCCACAGGTACACAGGAACAGCACTACCTGTTTTGCAGAATTCTTGAGACACAAGAATAAACGTATATTAAGCACAGTGGCTGGCGTATCAAAGAACTCAATAAATTTAACTATTCTCATTTTGGCAAACTTTGAATTATCCTTAATTCTCTTCAAAGCTTAGCTAATATCTAAAATAATGAACTGCCAAAGGTAAAATTTTAAGTAGCAATTACAGGATTATATTTCAATTATTCTAAGAGAAAATCATTCTTCTATATACAACTTCCCTAGTAAGAATTAACTCAATGACATTTGACATTAACAAATGATAATGATGTCCAGTATTTGCTTCAAAATAATCTGAGGTTGATATTATATAATAATCTAATTAGAGAGAAGATAAGGGCACAGATAAAATAATATTGGCCATAAGTTGATCATCATCGAAGTCTGATGTTGAATGTGTGTGCCTCTGCATGTGTGTATACATATCAATGTTCAGAATTTTTCATATTAAAAGTTTTTTAAAAACATATAAAAATGAAACATAACTTTAAAGATGAGTTTCCAAGGGGCGCCTGGGTGGCTCAGTCAGCTAAGCATTCCGACTTCAGTTTGAGTCATCATCTCATGGTCCGTTTGAGTTCGAGCCCCACCTCAGGCTCTGTGCTGACAGCTCAGAGCCTAGAGCCTGCTTCAGATTCGGTGTCTCCCTCACCCTCTGCCCCTCCCCTGCTCATGCTCATGCTCTGTCTCTCTCTCAAAAGTAAATAAACATTAAAAAAAATTTCTTAAACAAACAAAAAAAGATGAGTTTCCAAATATTAAAAGTACACAATAGTGAAAAGCAGAATTCCAAAAAAATCATAACCCAGCTTTCATGTGATATTTTTATTTTGTGAAACTGCAAAAAGCTAACCATTTAAAGAAACATTAATTATAAATAGTAAATTATTTTAGAAAATATCCCATTACCAAGATGAAAACACATACGAAGAAAAATAACACGAACAGCAGCAATCATATACAGTAAAGAAATAAGAAGCTGAATCCCAACTCTGATTACTAGACCAATTACTGCCATCCTAAAACCACTCTCATTTTTTTCAGACTTAAGAAAGATCTCTGATGAGGGGTGCCTGGGTGGCTCAGTCGGTTGAGTCTCCAACTTCGGCTCAGGTCATGATCTCACAGTTCGTGGGTTCGAGCCCCGCGTCGGGCTCTGTGCTGACAGCTCAGAGCCTGGAGCCTGCTTCGGATTCTGTGTCTCCCTGTCTCTTTGCCCCTTCCCCTCTCATGCTCTGTCTCTCTCTGTCTCAAAAATAAATAAAACATTAAAAAAAAAGAAAGAAAGATCTCTGATGAAAACAACTCGTACTTAGGAAAAAATGAAGGAAGTGGTTCACTCAAAAAAGAGTACTAAGTGAAAACTAAGGGAAAAGTTTTAAACACCAATAATATGCATTGGTGATATATGGAGATAAAAGTAGACAAAAAAATTTTTTTCTAACCAGCATCTTTATTTACCCTAACAAATCTCACTTCAATTTTGAAGCATCTTATTTTTATCATATAAGCTCAAAATTAGAAGTTTGGTAACTACTTTAAACATCTTAAGATACTCATTACTATAAGGATTTTTAAAAAACAAGTTGCTTACCTTAAGAGATCGATGAACTCTTTTTGATTTTAAATCCCAAATATTAACAGTGTTATTTAGGCCTCCGCTTACCAAATACATAGATGTGGAATTTAAGCTGACACATGTCTGCTTTTGCTATTAGAGAAAAAAAAAGTTACCTTAACAGAGTCCAGAGTTTCAATTCCCATCCAACACTTAGTAAGCACTTTATAAACATTTATTGAATTAAATATGATAAACATTTGTTGAATTACATATGATAAACAAGCTAAGACTTCTCCTAAAGATTCACCTCTTATCATCTTCCACATGCATCCAACAGCTTGTAAGAAGTTCAAAAGGGCTTCAAGGAAATCACTCGGACTCATGTTCTCTTCCACAGAACAGAGGGGACAGAGGAAACTTAGCAGATCCTGGCCTCCTATCAGGGCTTACCTGCCCTTAGTATTTCCCCTCAGTAAAATCTACTCTTGCACTTCCAGAAAGTATACTGAATTAGGATCAACCCACAGCTCATAAAACACTAAACCTAGAAGAAACTTTAAAGAATGTCTAGACCCCTCATTTTACAGATGGGGAAAGTTTATAGAGGTCAAGATACGTGCCTAAAGTTTCACAACAAAGTCTTCCCCTACGGAGCCCAAGTTTCAAACATCAGGTCATTAGAACCTGACTCTACACTCTTCCTCAAGTCTGTAAAGACACCATACACTAAGTTTCCCAATATAAAAGTCCAGAATTACCCTTGATTCCTTTACTCCTTCCCTGTCATCTACAGGAAGTTCTTTAGACTCCAATACTAACATAAACCCCCTCTTTATCTACCGCTGCTACCAGCACACTAATCTGAACCCCGCAGAACAGCATCCTCCTAACTGGCACCCCACTTCCAACTCTACGCCCCTACATTCTATGCTTCACAAGTAGGATGACCTTTAAAAATTGCAAATTGCAAATCAGATCATTACTCTCAGATCTTCCAATCAGCCCTAGAATAAATTCCAAACTCATTAACCTGGCTTTCAAAGCCCTCTTCCTCTGATCCCTTCCTACTTCATCTCATCATTTCCCTCCTTGCCCACTAATTCTCCAGCCACACTCACCTTCTTCTATTACTTAAACATAACAGCCTTGTATTGGCTTCAATGCTTCCACACAACTATTCTTACCTAGAAAGCTAAGTTCCCCAAACCTTGGCTGAATGACTTCTTCTGGTCAATAGACAGCAACTTTAATGCCACCTCTTTAGGAGACCTCCCTTGGTCTCCTAATGTAACTTGCTATATCAATTTCTTAACACAATTTCTTAACACAACTTATCACTATCTGGGTATTGTTCGGTAGTTTATTGTCTGTCTCCCCCCAGAATGTCAGTTTCATTAGCACAAAGCCCATTTCCATGCCCCATAAATATTTATGGCATAAGTAGCTAAAAATACAGAGGTCATCAAGTTTCTCTCATAATGAGTATCTATGGGCATCATCTATCCAGTAGTGCCATCGGTAACTATGCTACCAGTAAAACACAATGTTGCATATTATTTTTCCTATTTAGCCTTCAGATACACTATGCAGTAACATTAATTGTTCTCACCTCTAGTTACATGCTTTGGGGAAAAATTAAAGAAATGAATTCCAAGGGGGACATTTTATTACTTAAAAGCTAAAAGGCAAGCTATGTAGGCTTAGGCAAGTCATCTCACCTTTCTAAGCTTAGGTTTCTTCTTCTGAGAAGTAAGAAATTAGGATTAGATCTATCGTTCTTACTTTGAGAGTCCATGCATCTGAAAAACACCCCATGCTCAGAAGAGCATTTCTTTTTTTTATTTTAATTCCAGTATAATTAACAGTGTTACATTAGTTCCAGGTGTACAGTATAGTAATTCAACAATGCTACTCATTACTTAGCGCTTATCACAATTAAATGTACTTTAATCCCCTTGGAGAGCACTGGATTCTTAAAAGGGTGAAGATACCCATCTTTCCCCTTCCCCAAGGTTTCTTCCAGCTCTGAAATTTCTGACCAAGAGTCAAAATTACTAACACATATAAAAATATCAGGAGCACATCAGTGTTTCAGTATAGTTGCTATCAATTCCTCTATAGACACCATTCTAGGAAATGACTTCGGTCTAAACAGTCTAGTAAGATTTAGAATCTGGTTATTACCGCAAAACAGGACAGTTTGCTAAGACCTTTCCAAATAACTGTTAAAGAAAATAGATAAGAGCGTGCCTGGGTGGCTCAGTCAGTTGAGCGTCTGACTTCGGCTCAGGTCATGATCTCACTGCTCGTCGATTTGAGCCCCACATCGGGTTCTGTGCTGATAGCTCAGAGCCTGGAGCCTGCTTTTGATTCTGTGTCTCCCCCTCTCTCTGCCCCTCCCATGCTTTGTCTCTCTCTGTTTCTCAATAATAAAAAAATATTTAAAAAAAGAAAATAGGTAAGAATGGTGTCCATCAAAGATCAATGTATTAGGATTTTAATCATCAAAAACAATTCAAATTATTAAGGGCTCAGAACAAAACCTATGCTTTTAACTGGCTTACCCTGATGATAGAAGATCTTTTTTTATGTTGATTTATTATTAATGTAGCTAGTGAACTTAAATAATTAATGAAAATTGTGTGATTATAGGAATCCTGTACCCTAAGACACAAGCAATGGGAGAAGTTTTTAAAATCTAAAATAAAAGCTGGTCAAATGTCTAGGTTATACAGTAGCCTATCATATTCATTATAATACTATTAATACCAATTTGCTTACTCCAATGAGATAAAATAAAATAAAGTTCTGCTCTAAAAATTATATTAAAGTAAGTAGGACAGAATCTTATTTTCCCAATAATAATGGTCTAATATCTCAAATGACACATAAGTAACAAGACTTGGGTCCTACAAAGCAAAGGTTATCAGCACACTAATATGTTACAAGAAATTACTAATAAATGCTAAGGAACCAATGTTTGCAAAATATTATTATAAACAAATTAAATTAAAGCAGATTCAAATTATAAGAAATAACCTCACCTTCCATCCACCTGTATTCTGATGTAATTTCTTAACTGTAGGAAAGAGAACTATAGCAACTGATACGGAATATTCACAAAATCCTTACAATTGTGTTACATTTGTGAATATCATCTGTTATTTTCATACTTTAACAATGACAACAATGACAACAACACAGTTCCCAAACTGTTCTAAGGCATAATGCATAGAAGTAGCACAATATATACTGTGGTGGAAGAGGAATCTAAAATTGTTTTGATGTTGACATTCAATTCAACAAATGCTTGTTGACACATTTTATAGTATCTAAAGATCCAAATATGACTAAGATGCTCTGCCTGCTCTTGCAGAGACCAGTTTGCCTTTTATTGACCAGGAATGTTCTCTGCCTCAATTTTACTTAATTGAGTTTGAAAAGGCAGTGTATCTCAAATTTCATATCTACCCTTAGCAGACATTCTATGCCCCAGCCTCTGACATCTGTGGGCTGGAATTGATGCTTGGGTCAATTCCAAAAAAAGAATGGATAGAAACCTAAAGTCCTTTTCAAATTAGATGAGCTTGTATCTATGTTCTCCTGTGTTCTTTGTAAATGGGCTACCTTACCTATTCCAGTGTGTAAAATTATGACAATTCATAATGGTTTGTGGCCTGCTATGAAGACGTTGAAACTTCAATTAAAAAGAAGCTACCAACTACTTGCACCTTCTTATTTAAACCTATTTTTAAAAAACAGCTTTCAAAGAGTGTATAGGACTAACAATGAAGACGCCATCATTATCCTGAATCAGAGGGATTAATCTATAAAACAAGAAATATGCAAGGAGCACTTCACTTAAATGCACTGGGACCAAAGCTTAGTTTGACAAAGCCATTCTGTTCTAGGAGAGCTTGGGGAGACTCAGGCAGGCCCCTCGGTCCCAGAAGGACAGAAGCTAGAGCAGAAATTACCTTAACATAAGGGTCTTTAGGTGATGGTCCTGAGCTCTACGTCAGTAAAGACAGGGATACGTCATTGGACTCTTATGGTCAAATCCACCTGGTGACCTACCCAGGGGATGGGCTTCAAAAAGGCAGCAATACCAAGGAATCTCCCACAGAGAGATGGAGAAAGCGAGTGACTAGCTGAAAAAGGATATCTAAGTCTTGATTGCTCTCCTTGGATCCGCTATTGTTTTACCTAAAGATGTTTCAGTACCAATCTCCTCTTCAAGTGTTATTGTATTGTTTTGAGCTTAGGTTAAGAATAATACTTTTAAATGCCTTTATATTTAGTTGCAAGCACCATAGAAGCAGTTACCACCCAAGCAGAATTAACATTTTTAATAAAAGGTTTTTTTTAAAAAAAAAATCACTTACCCCTTCACCAAGCTCTAAAAGTGGAACAGGTTTACATTTGCAACTTGAAACAACAATTTTGTCACCAGTGGAAGAGGCTGTCACTAGAAAGTTATCTAAATGAAGAGTTATGGAGCATCAAACAATCCATGAGCATCTCTAGCACTAGTCTATTATTGCAAGAATCATTATGATAAAAGCAAGTACACTAACCTACAACAAGCAAGTGAATATAGCTTATACACCAGCTTTCAAAAATGGTTCAGGTTACTAATTACTAAGACTAATTCTCTTTACCACTACGGCAGGGAAGAGCTATCCTTTCTGGCTTTGCTATTACTTGAAAGCTATTTTACCCAAGTGAAATACTACTCCATTTTCAAAGAATAGACCAGAAGGTCTAATTTTATCCTTCAAGAATGAGATCATGATAAAAGCAACATCAGCAAATATCAATCAGCCTTTTCATCCATACACACCATTCAAGACAGTTATTTATTATTAACAAGGTGCTTGGTACCAATTTAATCTAGGAAGCAAACATCCACATTAGTCTTCCGTTCGTCCACTAAAAATATAAAGCCTGATATATTCTTAGAACTGGAATTTTTATGATAGAATGTTTCAATCTTAAATATATTAATAAATATAACAGTAAATATAGCAAATATAAATAAATGAGGTTAAATAGCAACTATTTATGCCATGGAAGAGTTAAATTTTAAAATAATTATATAATTTAAAATTAAATTTTAAATAAATTTAACTTAATTTAAAGTTATATTACCTTATTTTACAGAAATTATAAGCAGAATAATCAGTAAACACAAACCAATGTAAATTAAGCATTTTTAAATTAAAATCATTAAACGCAATATACTCAAGAACAAGAGTCTAATTTTGAGAGTCATAACAAGTTAAAATATCAGAAGGTTAAATCTATGCTTTTTAACAAGAGAATTCTCAGTTGTATTATTTTTGGATGGTTTGCATAACATTCATATATTTCACAAACAGACCTTGTATTGTCATTTTATTATGGTACACGATTCAAAAAAAAATCATTCCTACCTAGATATTACAGCACTGAGAGAAACAAATCATTTCCCTATCCTTGGCTTCATCCTCTATTTACTGCTACTTTTTCTCCTTAGACTACAGAAAAGAAAGGACTGAACAAAGATAGTACGAAAGGGTAATCTATTCACAAGATCATGACCTGAGTCAAAGTCATACACTTAACCGACTGAACCAACCAGGCGCCCTCTGCAACTAAAGTTTCTGATGGCAGAAACCATATTGGTTTGTTTGGTGCCTGAAAAATACCAGGAGCTTAATTAATTTTCAGTGGTTGAATGAATGAAGAGCCAAGGCTGCATTAGGATTTTCATGATCCCTGGGTACTTTTGCTTTCATTGGCTCCTTCCTCCAGAGAATATATTTCAAATTATGTTTTATAATTATGTTGATATACACATGAACATAACCCAAGGTGGAAAATTTTTCTGTTCCTCTGATTTGAAATAAATTAAACACTTTATGGACTATTAAAAAAAAAGAAAGAAAGAAAGAAAAGAAAAGGTAATCTACTTACTCCTTTTATTTCTCTCGTAGATTCTGAAGTCAGGAGAAAGTGAGGAACATTACCTAAGAGGGCCAAAAAACTAACTTCCCTGGCACCTCACCCTTAATCCTGTTCCTGGAATCCATGCTAAGTGGACCCCAAGTAGCTGAGCCTGGGAAGTACCTGTTCTTCAGTAACTAACCTCCAGGGACAAGATGAAGGCCTCATTAGAAATAAGACTATGTACAAAAGTTTCCTATATGTATCTACCTGTACAAGAAAACTATACAGAAATAAGACCAGGTTCCAAAAGTCATACCACACTACCTCACAATCACATGCGTTTTGTTGAGAACATTAAGTGGTTTAATAGCAGATGCCAACTCCTAATAAAACTCCTTGGAATAAAAATAAACCCAAAATATTAAATCTTATCAAGAACTGCTACTTTTCTCTTACACATTAAATAACAGAGAAACTAGCTCCACACATAATAAAAACCTAATAATAGAAGCAGCCTCACAGATTTGTTACTCTCCTTAAAACATTCCTCCCCCATGGGGCACCTGGGTGGCTCAGTCGGATTAAGCATTTGACTTCGGCTTAGGTCATGATCTCACGGTTTGTGAGTTCGAGCCCCACATCAGGCTTTGTGCTGACAGCTCAGAGCCTGGAGCCTGCTTCAGATTCTGTGTCTCCCCCTCTCTCTGACCCTTGCATGCTCTTGCTCTGTCTCTCTCTGTCTCTCAATAATAAATAAATGTTAAAAAATACTAAATAAAATGTAAAAGTAATACATAAAAATGTTTCAAAATTTTTTTACATAAAACATTCCTCCCCCCCATTACACATCTGGAGAGTCCTTCAAAAATGTACTACCTTTGCCATGAGTTTGATTAATAGAGCACCAAAGTAATTTGTTTTCCTACTTTAATACAAAATCAAGGAATAATAAAGAGGTAAATTTAATTCAGTAAAAAAATTCATCACTTTTGTTATATATTTGCAAGAACAATTAGATTGGGCATGAAATCTTGTTTTGTTCATAAATCAGTCATATTTTAAAGTTTTGATATTTTTACTTTTATCAGGAAACAGAATATTAATACTTTGATATTGATAAGATCAGACATAAGTTAAAACTTAATTGTTTAAGAAACAGTCTATGAGTCACACAAAAGAATGATAATGTCTAGCATACCAAGTTTACGGAACATGTTCACAGCACTTTGTTTACAGCAATGGTACTACTGAGGGCTACCGGCATCTGGTGGGTAAAGACCAGGAAGGCTTCTAAACACCCCACAATGCACACAACAGCCCCCAAAACAAAGAATTATCTAGCCCCAAATGTCAAAAGTGCAAGGTTGAGAAATTCTGATTTCTAAGCTTCATTCCCTTATTTGTCTTATCCACACTTCGGAGCTTACTAAGACAGGGAGGGAGTAAATTAGAAACGTAGAAAAACTTAGGAAAATCCAATCTAGACAATTTCTCTGAGAAATCAGGCTATTTTCATCATAGACAGAAAAGAAGAGAAATATAAGAGCATTTTCAGTAAGATGAGGATGTTGGAAAGTTTTAATTTGTATTTTAAATTTAATTTTGCTTCTGTCTTTGAGTTCTGTCTTTAATTTGTAGACTAGATCCATAAATATCCAAATGTAGATGCAAAAACTCATTCCAAACTTTTCAGAAGTTTTCCCACCATTACATACCTTATTCCATTTGGGTTCAGTGACAAATTGTTGATAAGAAAACTAATTCTACGGTCTGGATTTAGTAGCATGTATATATATACACACACACACACACACACACACATTCATATGATGTATTATTAAACTCCTATTTTGCTGTATCTATCTAGCTTTCATAGCTATGCAAAATATATTTATTATTGGTCACATGCAAAAGTTTCATTGATACTGGTTATTTAGCCTAACAAAAAGTGTTTTTTGTTGTTTTTTTAAAGGATACTATTGCTGCTCCAACATACTGAGCTGATTCCATGTGGTGATGTGTGTGGGTTGAATTTATCCACCAATGTCATAGATGGAGCATCCCATATTTTAACATCATCTCCAGATGAAGCAAATCTGAGGTTTTCCTGCATGACTGCACCTGCAAATAGTTTTAAAACAATATTATTACTTAAAAAACAATTAAGGATAGGTCAAAAAAAAAGTTAAAATGAAGGATCTACTCTAAACCCAGTGGCTCTACTCGTCCACTTTTGTTCCAGGCTGGGTGCTTACCACCAAGCAGCTGGAATGATTCTTCTAAAATCACATTCTCTCAATTGAGCCTTCCAATGGCTCTCCATAGCAATTGTAAGGAAATCCAACCTCCTCGATATGCCTTATATAACCTGGCCCTGGTGTAACACTCCTACCTCTCTTCCCCAGGGCTACATAACTCCCTGGCCTTCTTTCTTGTCTCGGTCTTTCCATTTGCTGCCCCCCTCCCTGGAACGCTCTTGCCCCAGATTTCCCATGGTCATCTCCTTCACTTCACTCTAGTCTGAGCTCAAATGTCTCCTCAGAAAGGCCTTCCCTGGCCACCATGGCTGAAGCGGCCCCCTACCAGTTGGCCATTACGCAGTTTCATTTTTATCCATGGCATTTTCTGCTATTTGCAACTTATTTGTTCTCACAATAATGTCTGCCTCTCCTGACATGAACAATGATCCTGAAAAGGGACTTTGTCTTGTTTACTATCAGTCTTGAAATATTCCTGGCACACAGTACGTACTCAATAAATAACTGCTGGATAGAACCTCCTAAATTGAGGTGCCTGGGTGGCTCAAACGGTTAAGCGCCCTACTCTTAATTTCGGCTCAGGTCATAGTCTCATAGTCTTGACACTGGATCCCAAGGTGGGCTCTGTGCTCGGCATGGAAACTGCTTAAGATTCTCTCTCTCCAGGGGCATCTGGGTGGCTCAGTTGGTCAAGCATCCAACTTTGGTTCAGGTGATGATCAGTTTGTGACTTTGAGCCCTGTGTCTGGCTCTGTGCTGACAGCTCAGAACTTGGAGCCTGCTTCAGATCCTGTGTCTCCCTCTCTCTCTGCACCTCCCCTGCTTGCACTGTCAATAAACATTAAAAAAATTTTTTTTCTCTTTAAAGACTAAATTTATTAAAGATTCTCTCTCTTCCTTTCAGCCCCTCCTCTGTACATACCCATGTGCACTCTTTCTCCCTCTCTCAAAAAAACAAACAAACCCTAAATCTTTTAAAAATGTGTAGTAAACTGTAGCATCCCTGCATGTCAAAATCCAGACTTCAGTTTTTCCAAATAACTCCAAAATTAGCAAATACAACCAAGAGAGATGTCTAAGTCCCTAAACCAATACTTGGTCTACAATGCCCCCACTCATATTATTTATTCACAGTATGTAATTCAAACATAATTCGGACAAAGTGATTTCACAAACCAAGGCAACCTAAAAGGAAAGGGAGCTGCTTTAGGCAGATACTTTAAGAACAAGTAGTAATACATAACGAGTCAGAAAAAATATCCTCAAAAATACATGGAAGAACAGGGAAAGGAAGGGGGCCTAGAAATATGCCCTCTACACCTTCCCAGTGTGGACAGTGTAAGAGTACAGCACTGTATTAGTGATGTCAGAGACAGGCTCCCAAGTCACCAACAAAGCATCAGGTCTATGTCCGGTATATCCTATTTCAGAGGCCAAGTGAAAGGTATAATAAATTACAGGGTCCTTGGGTTCTCAAGAGACCAAAAAAATTTTTTTAATGTGTTTATAAAAAGACTAAAACTTTTGTTAACTAGAAAAGTTACTTCTGTGGTTCATTATGCTTCATTCATCGGATAAATACAGTACTACTAAAATCCTTTAGCCATCTGTTGAAATGTAGACATACAGTGTTTGGATTTGGCGCTCTGACATGTGGTAACATGTGTTGGTTCCCTACTCAAGGTACAATCCAGTGCTGGAAAGGCAATCTCTTAAACCCAGGAAACACAAATGGAAAACGCCTTTACCATAATCTTACACCATTCCTGTTGAGCCCGTGTGATGTAGTGTAGAAAGATCACTTAAGCCAGGGTTCTGAAAAAGTGGGTTCAAAGGATCTGTCCCAAAGTTACATGCCAGTGACTTTGGCAGAGTCACTAAATGTTTCCTTCTCTTCAAGTGCAGCGGGGAAGGGGACCATCTGCCCACACACCTCAAGTCTTCTGGGAAGTGGGCACTTAACTCTAAGGGAGAGGCATTAAATTACATCAGCCTCCCAAAGAGAGTCCCATCAAAGCGAGCTGTCAAGACACAAGGCGGTAAAGGGCAGCCAACCCCGGATTTAGGGACAACAGCTACATGAAGAAAAAAAAATCCACTACAACACTTAGCTTAAACAAATAAAAGTTCTTCAACTTTCATTCATCCAAAGTGCATTCTATTTGCAGGAGAACTTGCTCAACTGGGGTTACCTTATAAAATGTATTGGAGTCGTACTGGAGGTTTACAAAAGCTGGAGACGGCCGGTGTTGAAGCGGCAAACTTTCCGGGGGCAGCACATCCCTAAGAGCCGCCACCAACCTACCCCAGCCGCCCAGGCTACCTCTCAGGCCGAGCCAGGGACGGTCACGCACGGAGGTGCGCGATCCCGGCCCGGGGCTCCCAGGCACTTCCGCGCCAAACCCGCCCCCGCGCCCCTGGCCGACAACTGTCCGGAGCACCGGACAGGCCCGGGTGCGCGCAGCCCGGGGGACCTCCGACCCGCCCCCGGGGTGGCAGGAGGGATGACGGGGTTCGGGGGTGTGCAGGGACGCGGCGGGGAGAACCCCCGCTGACCCCGAGCCCTACGGAACCTCACCTCTCAGCCGCAGCACACCGGGGGCCACGGCGCGGCCCTCTCCGGCGCTGGGCTTCCGGCTCCCGCCCGGACTGTTAAACTTCGGCGGCCGGAAGTCCCGCCTTCAAGTGGCGTCATGCAGAGAAGAGAGGGGTGGCTAAGGTTGGCGGGGCAGGGCGGGGGGCGGTCCTGTCCGGGTAGCTACCCCAGCGCCAGGGCGGGAACTGCGGGCGTGGGCGGCTCCTTCCATGCCCCAGCGAGGAAGGCGCTCTGCACCTTTGTGGTTCATTTGTTCGCTGACTGTCCGCTGTGTGCCAGGCACTAGGCTAGACTCGGTGCGCGGTTATGGGTTTAGCCTGCGAACACTCGTCCCTGGCCTCGTAGAGCTTACAGTTCACTGTAGGAGGCGGACGTTAATACATAATTACATACTTAATAGATACATAGACACTAAAAGAAAAGTGAAACTGTGACAGTTGCTTCAAAGGAAAGCTAACAGATGAACGAAATATGTGCGAAGGGAAATGAACATGGATATGGGTTTTGGAAAGGCTTCCTTGAAGAGGAAACCATGGAGAGCAGATAATACCCCATGCAATTTACAAACCAGAAGGGATGCTCAGAAAAGCTAACAAATAACCAAAAGTGTAAGTGTCTGAACTATCAGACTTCAAAACCCACTTTCTTCCTAAGCATTGATCTTTCTTCTTAATCATGCTGCAGGGTCATGAACATCAAACACCATCTGGTTGGGAATTCTTTTGAAAGGGATGTTTCTCAGCATGGAAAAAAGAGGAGCTGAACTGAGTTTTTATTACCAAGGCCTTTTTTTTTTTTTTTTTTTTTTTTTAGCTCTACTGAAAATTTTTGCTGAGAATACTTATAATACATATAGGACATTTCTTCTGCAAACAGTATTATTATGCCTTCATCACAAGTGTGTGAAAGAACTAGGAGTGGGTTTCTGAACTAGGTACGTAAGACCCAGTTATTTGTACCCATGTGGCAAATAACTTGGAAACTCTGACTGCAATATTTTCAGAGCAGAAATTGAAGTCCTAACCAAGTTCTAAAGATTGGTGGTGAGCCTCAAACAGAGAAAGACAGCAAGCAGCAACTGCCTTCACTGTATAGTTTATAGTTCTTGAGTTTATTAAATCCAATTTTGGCATGGATAGTGGCCAAAAAACTTGGAAAATGAGAAAATAGAGTAAGGGAGTTGGGGCAGGGAGAATTGAGGCAAACAGGAAAGAAAAGACAATTAATGAAATCTCTGAAAAGTTGAAGCCAGAAGGAAAATTGAGACTATATGACACAAAATATAATAATACATGTCATAAAATACAAATGTATTGTATAATATAACATACAGGGCAATAGATATTTATTGAATGCATACTTTACTAAACATTATGTATACATGTATAGGTATAATGTGTGTATGTATAGTACATATATAATTTCATTCTTCTAAAAACACTATACTATTATATGTATACATATGAAGAAACAGAGGTTAAGTAACTTGCCCAAGGTCACACAGTTCAGAAAATGTATGAACGGGAGTTAAACCCGGAACCATAAATCTACAGAGACTGTGCTATATAGTCATTATGCTGTATAGTCAAGAGCTAAAACACAGCGCAAAGAGCCAAATGTTAACCTCCAGTGCCCATCCTTGCTGGTGCCACAGCCTCATCAAAACATACATGGTCTTGAGACAGTTCTGTGATTATTGCTCCTACCCTTGTGTATATGTGCATAGTTTCTTCAGATCTGTAAAGTATAAGCAATAGAAGCCAAATGTTAGAAATCTTACTAGTATATGAATTATATAAACATATGTACCTTTCCAAAAGTAGATATGAAACATTTCTAGATATGACAAGAGATATTTATAGACACAAAGAGAGATATGTCATAACAATAAAAGTGTCAATAAACCCAGAAGCTATATAAATTATAAATATACGTGTGACTAATTACAGAAACTCAGAGTATATGAAGAATAAATGTCACAGCTAAAGGGGAAAAACGGCATATCCAGAATCATTGTTGGAGATTTTGACAGAATTCTTTCAGTAATTGAGAGAATATCCAAATAAGAAAAACAATAAGTAAAGATGTGGAAGTTCCGAATATTATTAACTATTTCTTCTATATTACAAAAAGAAAGAAGAAAAGAAAGACAGAAAAGAAAAATTAAAGAGAAAGAAAGGAAAAGAAAGAAAGGGAAAGAAAAGAAAGAGAAAGGTCACTGATCTATGCATTCTCTTAAGGAACCCAGAAAAAGAGGAAATTAACACAAAGTAAAGATTAGAATGGTAAACAATGAAACTGAAAATGAACAGTAGAAAATTTCAATGAAATCAGAAGGCAAATCTTTGTAGTGACCAATAAAATTAATAAACCTTTACCTAGACTTATCAAGAAGAAAGGGAAAACATAAATTACCAAAATGGGAGTTGAAAGAGAGGCCATTAACACAGAAACAAAAGATATTCCGAAGGATAGTAAGGGAAGAATATGAACAACTTTATAATAATAAATTTGATAACTTTAGACAAAATGGACAACTATCTTGAAAGACAAATATTAAAACTGACACAAGAAGAAATAATATGAGTAGTCCTATATACACTACAGAATTTGCATTCATAATTAAGGGAACGCTTCCACAAAGAAAATCCCAGGATCAAATGGCTTCACTGTTGAATTCTATCAAACACATAAGGTAGAAACAATACCAATCTGAATCAACCTTTTTCTGAAAACAGAAGAAGGGGAATATTTCCCAAACTTGTTTTTTAAGGATAATATTACTCTGATACTAAAACCTAAGACATTATAAGAAATAACTATAGACTCATATCTCTCATATATACAAAAATTATACATGTATGCAAATTAAATATATTTGCAAATCAATTACAGTAACATATAAAAAGAATTATACATCATGACCAAGTGAGGTTTATTCCAGAAATGCAAAGTTAGTTTAACATCCCAAAATCAGTTAATATAATTCACCATATTAACAAAATAAAGAATATCCATATAATTATGTCGATAGGTGAAGCAAAACTTTTGAAAAAAATCAGCATTTATTCACGATTAACAAGTCTCAGCAAACTAGAAAAATAAAAGGAAAGGAAACACTTCAACCAGGTTAAGAACATCTATGAAAAACCCACAGACAGCACCATACTTAATGGTTAAAGACTGAATATCTTTCTCCTAAGGTCAGGAACAAGGCAAGGATGTCTAGTCTCACAACTATTATTCAAATTCTTCTGGGGGCCCTAGCTGATGCAGTAAGACAGGCAGAAAGAAGGAAAAAAAAGAAAGAAAAGCAAACAGACAGGAAGAAGCAAAACTCTATTTACAGACAACATGATTGCGTACTAGAAAATCAAAATCTCCTAGAACCAGTAAGTAAATTTAGCAAGGCCTACGTAAAATCAATATACAAAAATAAAGTAGCATTTCTAAATACTAGCAATAAACAATTGGAAAATGAAATGAGAAGTATAATTCCATTTCCAATGGCATCAAACGCATAAATACTTAAAGTTAATTTAATAAAATACTAAATTAATAAAATACAGTCAATAACTACATATTGAAAACTATAAAACATTGCTGAGAGAAGTTAAAGACAAATAGAGAGCCATATCACATTAATGAGATGGAAAATATTACTAGAATGTCAGTTTCTTAAAAAGACAAATTCAGAGGACCTACCTGCTATCAATCTAGATTTAAGGCAAATTAATTCATAATGACAGAAAGCAGTGCAGCACTTGCCTGGGTAGAGGAAGGGAAGGACTATAAAGGAGTCAAGGAAGTAATTGTTAGTAACAGAAATGTTCTTTACCTTGACAGCTCAGAGCCTGAAGCCTGCTTCAGATTCTGTGTCTCTCTCCCTCTCCCTCTGTCCCTCACTCGCTCATGCTCTGTCTCTCTCTGTCTCTCAAAAATAAAAATGTTTAAAAAATTTTTTTAAATAATAAAAAAATTTCAGGGACTAAGAGCTCCTGATCCTTAAGAAATAAAGTGATGTCCTTGACTAATAATAGAAAAAACAAAATTAATTATTTTTTAAAGACATACCAAAATACCTAACTGTCAAATTTTAGAATATTGGCTTGGGAGAGATTTTAAACATTACCAAAATTGAAAAAAGAGAAGTTACTACACAAGTTTTAAGGATTAGAATGGCTTCCATGTTCTTAATAGTAACACTGGAATTTATAAGACAATGGAACAATTCCTTTATATATATTTTTAAATGTTTATTTATTTTTGAGAGAGAGAGAGAGAGAGAGTGAGCGGGGAGGGGCAGAGAGAGAGGGAGACAGAGGATATGTAGCAGGGTCTGTGCTGACAGCAGGGAGCCCGATGTGGAGCTCAAACTCATGAGATCATGACCCGAACCAAAGTCAGTTGCTTAACTGACTGAACCACACAGACGCCCCATAATTCCTTTATATCTTTGAGCAAAAAAATGATCATTAACCGAAAATTATCTAGCCATATCACCACTCAATTGTGAGAGAGGAATACAAACATTTTCAGTCATGTAATGTCTCAAAAAATTTACCTCTCATGCACCCTTAGGAGGAAGCTACTTGAGGGGGTGCTCCACCAAAACAAAGGAGCAAATGGAGAGAGAGGAAGCCTGGGTACCCACTCTGAGAAAGGTAAAGGGATCCCCAGCATGCCAGTGAAGAAAAATCCCAGAATAACAGCCATGCACTGGGCTTAAAGAGCCATCAGCCCAGAGAGCAGGTCAAAAGGCTCCAGGAGTGCTATTGTCAAAAATAAACACCCACACACACCCACACACACACACACACACACACACACACACACTCATATCTGACATGCTTAATTGTGTTAAGAAGAGATTTACAGAACTGGGAGAGAGGAGGTAAAGCGCTTAACTCAAGACTGAATACATAAAAAACTAGAAGACCCACCAACCAGCCAAACACTAAGAGAAAACTAACACTAGGGAAACAAAATGCTGGGCAAGAAAGAAAAAAATGAAAATAGCAACCAATGTACCATATAACTCTGTGATGAGTAATATTAAGGTAATCATAAAAAGTGAACATGGAATGTTAATTTAGACAAAATCATGACACAGCTATCTTGAGTTGATAGGGAGATGGGAAGTATGCATTTGTGTGTAGTTAGGTCCCATGAGAACTGGTTCCTTGTCTTCTATGATGGAAAGTTAACAGGTAAATCCTAAAACTTAAAAAAATATATATCACGAATTAGCTTACTAGTCAGAGAGATGGAGATGAAAACCAAAAGACACAGCAAAAATGTTGAAAGTTGCCTCAGGGACAGTAATAAGTGGGTGATTGATGATGGATGGGGCAAAGGACTGCTTTTTTTTTTTAACCTTCTGGTTTTATGTTACTCTTTTTAACTTATTCCAATATGTCTGATTTTTTAAAGTAAAACTTAAAAAGAAAAAAATGTAAGTGCAACATATTGACCCATTATATTTTAAGGCATCAAAATTTAGAAAGGACAGAGCAACTAGACAATATGTTTTATAAGTGTTTTTCAGGGATATGTCAAAAAGCCACATTGTTTGTTATTTTTGTACGGTTAATGCACACTGAGTCCTCCGAATTCCCAGAAAATTGTGCCGGTTAGTTCACACACCAAGATGAACAACATCCCTACCTTGGAGAAGTTCAGATTATACCAAAGTAACAGGTACTAGTGATACAAAGTGATATATGCTATTATATATAAAATATAACACATGATATATAATATGTAATATATAATACATAATATATAATATACACTGGGGAGTCTTGGTGGAAAAAGGAATTAGTACTGCCGAAAGAGCTAGGATTGGTTTCAAAGGAAATAAGATGAGAAACTTAATAATTGAAGGTTTTCAGGTACTGGTAGGGTCCTATTACGTGGAGATCTGCATCCCTTCCCTCCCCTTCTCTTCCCCACAACTGCCACCACACATTCCTTTGGGACCCTGCTGCCCTGCATGGCTCTTCTTTTTTTTTTTTTTTTTTTTTTAATTTTATTTTTAACAGAGAGAGAGAGAGAGGAGAGAGGGACCAACAGAGTGCGAGCAGGGGAGGGGCAGAGAGAGAGGGAGACACAGAATCCAAAGCAGGCTCCAGTCTTCCTGCAGTGAGCACAGAGCCCAATGCAGGGCTCGAACTCAGGAACCCGAGATCATGACCTGAACTGAAGTTGGAAGCTTAACCACCTGAGCCACCCAGGTGCCCTCTGCATGGCTCTTTGCACACTCTTCCCTGGGACTTTCCTGTGGCTCCTTCTGGCACTTTAATCAGGTTTGTGCTCAAATCTCACCACTTCAAGATGCTTGTCTTCAGACTAACTTGTCTAAATTGTCCCCACACCTCATCATGCTCTGTCTTCTTACCCAAATTTGTTTTCAAAGCACACCTGACATTTTACAGTATTATATATTTATTTACTTTGGTTTGTTTAGTTTCCTTACTGGAATGAATAAGCCATGAGAATAGGAATTTTGACCCCTTTTTACTTGCAACTGTATTCCTAGTGCTTAGAACATTGCCTGGCATACAGTAGGCCCTCAGGAGTTGTTTGTTGAATGTGTAAATGGATAAAGAGTGAATATCTCCAGTCTCAATCTCTCACCTGACTGCAGACCATATACTCAACGGCTACTGTCTCTACCAAATCATACAACTGGGTCTCTAATAAACCATACCCTCCTCCAAAGCTCTTAATAGCATCCCAGGGGCTCAAACCAGACATTTGCAAGTCAATACTGACTTTCCTCTGTTCCTTTCCTCCTTCCCACAAACATCCAAATAGGTCATCACTAAACCCAGTTTGTTCTGCTGATGAATAACTCTCAAATCTGTCCAGTTCTCCCCATCCCTGCTGCTATTATCTTGATTTAAAGCATCCTTGATTCTTGGCTGGGTTGTTGAGTTTCCTCTTAATTTGTTTTCCTGGCTCCAGGCTTTTATCTCTCCAACTATCCTCCAAACTCCTACCACATTGCTTTTCATAACATGCAAATCTGATCACATGACTGCCCTGCTTAAAACCTAGGTTCTTAGAATAAAATCCAAACTCCTATGCATGGCTCCCTAGGTCCTTCACCATTGCCTCCGGCTGACGTCCCCAACTTTTCTCTGGCCACCTGTTCAGCCTTACTGACCAGATCCACCCTGTGGCAGCTTGTGTAGCCTTTGCCTTTGCTGCTGCCTCTGTTTAGAATGTGTCCTTCAGCCTCTCTTCAGTCTGATCTGATGGCAGAGACTGCAAAACTGTCCCCCCCTGCTGGGTGCCGCCACAGCATCCTGTGTCCACTCCAATGGACTGTAAATCATGCATCTACTCATTGGCCCCCTGCACTAGATCTGAAGCTCAGGAGCACAGTGTCTGCCTATGAAAAATATGTCTTTATGTCCCCAGTCCCTGGCATGATACCTGACACAAAGGAGATACTTAATAAATGTTTGGAGAATGAATGAATGAATGAGTGAGTGAGTGAATCCGTTTTTCAGAATCTGTTCTTAGAATTTAGCAATAAAGTGGAGAATGCATTGCTAGTAGGGGGTCTGAAAGCATGCAGACTAGTTAAGAGCTAATTGACATATTCTGGACAAGATGAAGAGAGCCTGGACACAGGCAGAGGCAACAGGGATGGAAATAAGGAGTCAGAATCAAGAGACTTTTGTTCAAAAACAAAAAAGATATTTTATGAGCAAATGCAATTGAGCACTGTATGTTTTCTGAAGGATGGGTCTGGTGTTTTAAATTTAGACAAAGGGCTGGAAAGCCAGACGTGCCCCATGAGAAGCAATCAATCAACAAACTTCTTGAAAGTGAGAGGAGGTGATTGAAGCAGACAAAGAGGTTAGCGAGGCACATAGAGTTTTTGATACAGAAATAAAAGACAGTGTTTTAACTGCCCGAAGAATCAAGAGGCTGACAAGGAGAGTGAAGATTTTAGTGCAGAGGATGTAATAACTGGAAAAGTTTGCTTCAGCGCTTAACATGGTAATAAAATTTGCAGACAGCCTACAATTCTATACTGACTGCAAAGTTATACATTACACAAGCTGCCTTCCATTTTGAAGAGAGAAGTATAAAAGCAAGCAAGCAGGTTTCTGGGATTTATTGGGAGGAAATAACAAATTTCCAGGGCGTGTCATAGGATCACTGTAGCCTCGTCTCATTTACAAGTAATCGACACCTCTAGAGCCATAACATGACCTAATGCTTAAGGTATCCCCAGCGCATGGAAAGATTCTGTTATGACACCTGTGCTATTAGCCTATGTGTGGGGAAGGGGAAGGAATGGATGTCTCGTAGGAGCCTACTATGTGTAGGACGCCGTTGTTTGCATGTGTCCGTCACCCACCCTCACTTTTTAAAAAGGAACGTGAATCATTCTCTGTCATAATTGATTTTGGAAAATTCCTTTTGGGAAATTCTTCAAAAATAATGAAAACCTGCAAATACTTTTTGTTTCTGAATAGATAAAAAACATACATGTTGTAACACATTTAATCAGTACAAAAAGGCAGAGGCAGAGATAAAAATAAATTTTCTCCCACCCCAGATACTGAACTACATATTTTTCCCGTTCAGACAATAATAAAAAGTAATTTCTTATGTATCTTTCCAATTATATGCTATGACTATGTATACTTTCACATACTTCATTCAAAAATCTACTCAATTTCACTGAACACAAACATTAGCTTATTATACATCTGTTCTGTGCTCCCCTTTTTTTCACTTAATCTATGTCGGAGAGTTCCCCATCTTGGTAAGTATTGATCTCATTCCTTTTTCTCATCACATAATATTCCACTGTATGGATGCATAATGTTTTATTTAACAAAGGCTCTGTCAGTGAATATTAAAGATATCCTTTACACGTGCATACTTTCTCATACCCACAATTAGAACGGTATTTGCTAGCACTGTTCAACAGTAATATGACGTGAACAACTTACATAAATTTAAATGTGCTAGTAGCCACATTAAAAAAGGTAATAGAAACAAGTAAAAATTAATTTTTAAAATATATTTAACCTATTATATCCCAAATACTTCAGCTTGTAAATCAAAGTAAAAAATCAGTACTGAGACATTTTACATTCTTTTCCTTGGACTAAGTCTTTGAAAGCCTTTGTATATTTTATACTTAGAGTACCTCCCAATGCGGACAAGCCACATTTCAAGTGCTCAGCAACCAGGTGTGGTCATGGCTACCATATTGGACAATGTAGGTATATACATTCCTAGAAGAAGAAATGCTCAGAGGAGTATGAGGTAAATTTTTCTGGCAGCTTCTAAACTGCCTTTCAAAGAAGTTGTACCTATTTACATTACTCATGATTCAGTTAAAACTAGTATGTCACTGAGTTTTGATTTGTATTTACTTCATTACAAGTGAGGTTGAACACCTTTTTATAGGTTTAAAAGTTATTTGCATTTCCTTTTCATGGACTATATATATATATTTTTTTACTGGATTGGTCTTTTTTCCTCACTGATAGATCAGAGAATGAAAATACTCCCTTGTCATAAGTGTTGCAAACGTTTTTTCTAGTTTACCCTCCTTTGGCTTTGGTGATGGCATTATTTTGCCATGCAAAAATGTTTACATTTTGGGGGCACCTGGGTGACTCAGTTGGTTAAACTTCCGACTTTTAATTTTGGCTCAGGTCATAATCTCATGGTTTGAGGGATCGAACCTGCACACGGCTCTGTGCTCACCATGCAAAACCTGCTTGATATTCTCTCTCTCTCTCTCTCTCTCTCTCTCTCACTCTCTCTCTCTCTCTCTCTCTCACCCTCTCTCTCTCTCTCTGCCCCTTCCCAGCTCACTCATTCTCTCTCTCCCAAAATAAATAAAAATAAACTTTAAAAAATGGTTACAGGGGCACCTTGGTGGCTCAGTTGGCTGAGTGTCTGACTTCGGCTCAGGTCATCATCTCACGGTCTGTGGGTTCAAGCCCCGCATCGGGCTCTGTGCTGAAAGCTCAGAGCCTGGAGCCTGTTTCAGATTCTGTGTCTCCTTCTCTCTCTCTGCCCCTCCCCCACTCATACTCTGTCTCTCTCTGTCTCAAAAATAAACCAAAAAAAATTTTAAATAAATAAATAAATAATGGTTACATTTTAAGCAGTCATAGTATCAATCTTTTATTGCTTCTTGATTTTATCATACTTACAGAAATTTTCCTCCCTCTCAGATCATTTAAAAAATTGTTTCCATGACTCTTGTAATGCTCACAATAAAGTTAAGGAATTGATGTCATTATTTCCATTTTACAAATTAGAAAATAGATGCTTGGGGAAATATTAAATAAATTGCTTAACAACAGCCAGCTAGTAAGTGACAGAGCTAAGATTCAAAACCAATGAGTTATAGCTAAAGACAATGCTGTTTTTCTGACTAGACTGTAATGATGAATATAATCTGTGTGAGGTGTCTCACTATTGTTCACTTCTTTTACATCCTAGAACTGTATGAAATATATCATCATTATTGATATTGATAACTAAAACATTACATCAATGCTAATGCCATATTCTCACAAAATGCCAGATCAATAAAAATGAGAAGTCTGAGCATGGCCATCGTGTGAGGACAATGGGTACACCCAGGAGGAGGAAACCGAGGATAATCAACTAGAGTGCAACAACAAGGGAAGGCTGACACAGGAGAATGATGACATTTGATCTGTGCCATAAAGGACATGTAGAAATTTGACAGAGAGAACAAAAAAGATAAAAAGTCAGGGGTGCCTGGGTATCTCCGTTGGTTGAGCATCTGACACTTGATTTCAGCTCAGGTCATGATCTCATTGGTTTGTGAGTCTGAGCCCTGCATTGGGCTCTGTGCTGACAGTGCAGAGCCTGCTTGGGATTCTCTCTTCTCCTCTCTCTGCCCCTGCCCCCCTCAAATAAATAAAAAAAAAAACTTTTTAAAAAAAGTCACAGAGAAGGAACATAAAATATTCAAGAGTTCAGTTCATTGAGTGAAAGAGATAACAAATGACAAATTTCAGTGAGACTGCAAAGAGCCTTGGCTTCCAGCAGAAGGGTTTGGACATATTTATGTGAGTAGCCAGAAGTCACTGATAGATTTTGAAAAAGGTAGTAACATGATTGGAATCATGCTTTAGGAAATTAATCTGGCTGGTGTGTGTAAGAGCTACTGGAGAGAGAGGAGTGAAGTAGAGCAAGAGAGAAAGGGAGAAAAAGGAGTGAGGAAGAGAGGAAGAGAGGGAGGCAGAGGAGTGAGGGAGAGAGAGGGGGAGAGAGAGAGAGAATAAGAGACAGGGAGTGACAAGGGGAGAGGGAAAGAGAGGTGTGAGGGGGAGAGAGAGGGAGAAAGAAGAAGAAAGGGAGAGAGAGTGGGGAGAGAGAGGTAGGCAGAGGAGTAAGGGAGAGATAGAGAAAGGAAGAGAGAGAGGTTTGAGGAAGAAGGGAGGGACAGAGAGAAAGGGAGAGAGAGGGAGGGGGAGGGGGAGAGACAGAAGTGTGAGGGGGAGAGGGAGAAATTGGAAGGGGGAGAGGGAGAAAAAGGGATGGGGAAAAAGAGGGGAAAGGAGCAGATCATTTAGGGTCCTGGAGAGGAAAATTAATCCATCTCGCTATTGTATTACATGATTGTGCTGTATTCCTATTATTCACCTTTTTCAGCAAATTTTACTCCAAATGACAACTTACATTGTTTTAAAAACTCAAATCTGTCCTTTAAAGAAATAGATTTTTACCTCTTCAAACCCTTCAAAAGAGTCTTTGGGGATTTGTTTTTGTTTTTCTATCAATATCTGTCAGAGCTGAATCTAAAAGCCTGACTGGGTTTCAACTGCAAACTGGCTACAACTGTCATCATTCAACAGATTGTAGACATCTGTTGTTTTTGGTTGCCCTCCATTTCTCCCACATATTCTGGAAACAGTACTTCTTCCTCTTCCTTACTTTGGATTTATTCTTTGCCTGTCAAACCATGTGATTCCACTAATGTGACCATTTACAGTACCTACTCCCAGACCTAGGAATGGGCCTATGACCTTGGCCTCGCCATTCAGAGTCCTTCATCAGCAAGCTGTATATGCTGAAGTGGGGAAAGTTGTTCCCTCTTTTCTCTGGAGTCACAAGGCTGAGGAAATGTAAGCCTGGAGCTGCCAAGAGTCTTGTGTCCCTGCATGGACAGGGACCCTGTCTGCAGTAGAAGAGAATGAGACCAAAAGATAGAAGGACAGGGACATGTGGATAAGGGGTTAGGGTGATAAATGGACAGAAAATGTTAATATCATTTAAAACCTGGACCCTCCCTCCCCATTCTCATTAATAGGAACCAATAAAGTCCTTAAGCTGATTTGACTTGAGCTTCCAGTAATTGCAACAAAAAGAGATATGACCAATTGCTGCTCTTACAAATTAGTTCTAATGTACCCAGTATGACATCACAGTCCTTAGCTCATCCAATCTTTTTGATGTCCATGTCTCTGCTAGCTATGTTCCTTCTTACTCTATTTTCTTAGCCTTTATCCCATCTCTCTGGCCACTCCATCTTGGTCTCTTTCTGGCACTTTGCCCCCTGGATTTTCATGCTATGCCTTTCTTCCTGTGAAATAGCATCAAAACTCATAGCTTCAAAACCCACTTCTACTCTGTTGACTGTAAGTCATACATCCTGCAGACCCCTCCAGCCCAAGGGGCTATAGTAAACTTACTGTCTTTGACAGCAAACCTGCTCCTTCTACCTACTATATTCTGTGTCTCAACCGGTTGACCTATCACCTACCCATAAGCCCAATCCAGAATCCCAAGAATCATTGTTAGACTCCTCCTCTCCTATCTTCTCTCCTTCTATTCTATCAATTAGACCGTATAGATGTTACTTCCTAAGTATCCTTCAGATCAGTCCCTACTTTTTGCCTTACTATGCCCTACTCTAATTCAATACTACTGTTACCTCCTAATGACTCATCTTACCTCTAGGTCTGTCCCTTTATAGAATATGTTCTAGGGGCACCTGGGTGGCTCAGTTGGTTAAACATTCGACTTTTGATTTCAGCTCAGGTCATGATCTCATGGTTCATAAGATCGAGCCCCACATCAGGCTCTGAGATGACAGCGTGGAGCCTGTTTCAGATTCTTTTTCTCCTTCTCTCTCTGCCCCTCCCCTGTTCATGAGTGTAAGCTTTCTCTTTCTCTCTGTCTCTCTCTCTGTCTCTCTCAAAAATAAATAAACATTTAAAAAAAAGAATTTGTTCTAAACTATTGCCAGAGGATCTTCCTGCAAAATAAATATAATCATTTCACTCTTCTCTTGAATGCTTCAGGAGATGGGTCCCCATCACTTTTAGGATAAATTTCTAATTCCTTAGCTCAGTCCGAACAGCCATTTTTCAGTCACTAAACATGTATTAAACACTCACCATGTTAAGTTCTGTAGTAGATGTTGTAGTTGCAAAAAGTAAAACAAAACATGGCTTCTGATTAAAAGAGCTACCAGTTTTGGGGAAAGTTACTAACCAACAGCAACTTGACAAAAACGTACAACACGAATGCTGTGATACATGCCTTTTCTAATTCTATGAAAAAAACAACATCAAATACATGATCTAAGAGACCTCACCTTGAGATTTTGCTCACTATAGACCCACTCTTACTTTTAGCCCTTTGTTTGAACTGTGATGAGGCTCTTCTAGAAAAGATTAAAGGAGAATTCAGCCCAAAGAGTGACTTTTTGCATTTCTTGTAGCTACTGATAGATACCAGCTCTCAAGGAGATTTGAACATGATAGCCCTGCACTCCTATACCTTGTTGGAGAATGCGCTGTCTTCCTGTAGCCACATAGGTTCACCTTTGGGTCAGATACCTGTCCTGTGTCTTCTAAACACAAAGTAAAGAATGCTCTATATCATTTGGTTTCTAATAACATGCCATACAACATTGTGGGGTTATAGTATCTAATTGGTTTGGTACGTGCTTCCTGTCTATTCCTATAATAAAGGGTACATTAGGTGTGTTTTATGTGTATGGCTTGACTTTGAAGAAAACAGCTGCTCTCATTTTAAACTAGAGAAAAAAACTAGGAATTATATCAGAGGGAACAATCCTTCACCCGATGACCTAATGGATTTTTTTTCCTTCTAATTTCCATGAGTCTAGACGCATCTTTTGTGAGAGAAAAAAATGCTTTCTGGCTGTTAATTTGACAGCTGGAAATTTTTACTCTTTTTCACCTGGACTTTCATCACTGGATTCAGCTTGTGGGGGTGCAGGGGAGTTGTCTAAGAGAAACTATTTTTGAAAGCTGACTAGCAATGGTCCAAGGGTGACTCATGCTGCAGGAGGGTGAGTGTTAAGCAGATTATTGAATAGGAAAAAAAGTTGTTTGGTATATTTCCTTCTTCCTGCTGCAGTATTCACCAGAAAGGGTCTTCTTGGATTGCTAGTGAAATTCTATTTCTTTATCCCCCATGGTTACTAAGTATGTTCAATTTGAATAAATACATTGAGCTATATTCTTTGGATTCATGCAATTTTCTGTATGTATGTTATACTTCAACAAAAAGCTATTTTTAAAAATCCTGAAAATCCCCTACTCACTTGGAGGATAAACAGACACATGCACGTACACTCATGCTCCCTCTTCATGCAAAGGGATTATTTTCCTAAAACATATTTTTTTTTCTGTTAGACTATAAATTCTTTTTCTTCTTTATTAGACCTTAAATATTTTGAGAGTAGGGAAAAAGGTCTTACATAGTTTGTGCTCCCTCTTGGAGCTAGCACAAAGGGGATACTTGGATATATGCTGAATGAATGAGTGAGTGAAAGGACTGAATAAATGACAAAGGTAAGGATACTAGAAACAGGTTTTAGTGACTCAGAATAGGAATATACTAAACTAGTATTCTCTAAATTGTAAAAGACAACTATGTTTGTGATGATCTTAGACATTGGCCAGGTTCTCCAGGCAGATGGAATCTCATAATTGTGGCAAATATTAAATATAATATTTGAACAATCAAATCAGCCTTATGCTCAGTATTATCAAATAAACATCAGGAAGAGTAAGCCCTCTGTGACTTAGTGATTGTCTTTACCCAGTATTGTAACTATGGTACTGTAGGGTGAGAGGGGCTTAGTGTTGGAGCAGGGGACACAGCACTTTCTCCATCCCCCTATGATAAAATCTTCATTCATGTCATAAGAGGCACTGATATTACAGGGACCTGACTTAACATATGGTTTTATTTTGTTATTGTTTTCTTTAGGCTTCATCTTGTTTTTAAAAATTTTTAATGTTTATTTATTTTGGAGGAAGAGAGACAGAGCATGAGTGGGGGAGAGACAGAGAGAGAGAGGGAGACACAGAATCCGAAGCAGGCTCCAGGCACTGAGCTGTCAGCACAGAGCCCGATGTGGGACTTGAACTCACGAACTGTGAGATCATGACCTGAGCTGAAGTTGAACACTTCACCGACTAAGCCACCCAGGTGCCCCTAGGTTTCACCTTGAAAAACAATCCCATGCTTAGATTATGGAAGAACAAATAGGCTAGAACAAGTAGAGTGTCTCAGAGTGTGTCTCGTCACTGATTTTTATCACGGTTTGTACTAGGTGTTTACAAAGTCTCTCTGGAATAATGGATATCATACCATCACTTGAGAAGCAGGGGTGGAGCAGTGATATGTTAGTTTTGTATGTCTGTGTAATGAATTACTTGAGAACGTAATGGCTTAAAGCAATAAACACGTATTATCTCTCATAGTTTCTGTGAGTCAGGAATTTGGGAGCAGCTATGCTGGGCAAATTGAGGCTCCAAAAAGGTGAACTAACTTGGCCAAAGTTATAAGCTAATAAGTAGCAGTGCCAGGATCTAGAACCAGGTTCTCTGACTCTTCATGACCAAGGGTGACACTAGTGATCAAGATTCCAGTTAGCAAGCTATTGCAAAAGTCCCAGAAAGAAATAACTCAGGACAGTTACAACTTATGGTACAGGTGGAAGTGGAAATATTTTGACAGCTGACTGCAGGACTATGCTGAGAGCAAGGCAAGAGGGTCTCCTGCCCCGGACAGTGCTTTAGAAAGCTATATTCTGGGGTGTCTGGGTGGCTCAGTCAGTTAACTTCAGCTTAGGTTATGATCTAACAGTTCGTGGGTTCAAGCTCTGCATCAGGCTCTGTGCTGACAGCCCATAGTCTGGAGCCTGCTTCAAATTCTGTGTCTCCCTCTCTCTCTGCCCCACCCCCGTGCACTCTGTCTCTGTCTCTCTCAAAAATGAATAAGCATTTAAAAATAATAAAAAAAACATAAAGCTGTATTCTGGACATTTCCTTGCCCACAGAGCCAAGACACTGGTCTACCTGAAGCCCACACTCCTCCCTTTAGCCTCAGGTACCCAGAACCCTAGAATTACCTGCCTAGAATGACCTCAGTCCATATTCACAAACGTCATAAGACTCTTTCCCAAGTTCTTCCTGTTGAGACCAAAACTTGCTATTTGTGACCAGAACTTGCTATTTGTATATATAACTCTTCCATCTGAGAAACCACCTCAGTTGGATGTTTGCCAAGGGTTCTGACAGAACTTGACAGTCAAGAGGGTGTCAGTCCATGTGCATGGATATAAAATTTCTCTCAGCACTGGGCAGAACCAGGGGTGAAAAGAGAAAGCCCACAGCTGGGGGCATCTCTCCTTGTGCAGCCAAGTTCCTGTCCAGCACCCCAAAGAATCCTCCAGGTTGTTATAGAAGTGTGTTTGTCACTAGAATGACAGAATACACTCTAGTTAAAAAAATTATAGCTTGGCATATAACTTTTAATTATTTGAATATCTACTTTATGTGCCTCTATTTGTACCCTGGTTGATAAAATATGATCATATTGGAGATTTCTTTTTCTGGAAATATTGTTGGCTAGAAAACCCCCACATTCCTGAGCTCAGAGAATGCTGGATAGCGTTCTAGATATCTCTAGAAATTCTGGTTAAATGTAACAAATATTCCTTGAATGTATAGGTAAGCTTGTAAGAAAGACTAAGAAATCCCCAATGAAGGAATGAAGAAATGAAATCCAAGGTAGAGAGAGTATGAGTCGATAGTGTAACCTCACTGGATGAAGCTTTTGGTTTTATTAACATAATGGTATAGGTTTAATGACTATGAGGCCTGGGAATGCACAGAGCGCCAAGTTATAACTAAGATATAAAGCTGAGATTTTATTTTTTTATTTTTATTTTTTAAATGTTTATTTATTTTTGAGAGAGAGAGAGACAGAGTATGAGCAGGAGAGAGGGAGAAAGGGAGACACAGAATCCAAAGCAGAATCCAGACTCTGAGTTGCCCGCACAGAGCCCGATAACGAGGCTCGAACTCACAAACCGTGAGATCATGACCTGAGCCAAAGTCAGATGCTTATTCAGCTGAGCCACCCAGGCACCCCAAAGCTAAGATTTTAAAAATAACATGTGGCCAGCAGATAATGGCTCCCCCCAAATATCCACATCTTAATGCCAGGCCCCTATAACTGTTACCATGCATGGCAAAAGGGAGTTAAGGCTGCTAATGAACTGACCTTATAACAAGATTATCTGAGTGGTTCCAATGTCATCGCAAGAGGACAAAGAGGAAGACAGAGGAAATGGTCATAGCCATGTAGCATGAGAAAGACCTGACTCACCATTGTTGGCTTTGAAAATGGAAGGGGGGCCACCAGCTGAGGGATGTGGGCTGCTTCTAGAAGCTTGAAAAGGGAAAGAAATCGATTCTCCCCTAGAGCCTCCAGAAGGAACTAGGTCTGCTGACACCTTGATTTTAGCTCAGTGAGATGCATTTTGGACTTCTGACCTACAAAATTATAGCCAGTTTGTAATAATTTGCTACAGCAGCAATAGGAAACTAATGCAGACTACATCCTCCATAAAATGTTGGAATAGAAAAAAGTCTGTATCTAGTATAAGTGCTGCTGAAGTGAGCACAAGGGTTTTTATCTAATTTCCTGGTGCTCTGGGTTAAAAAGTGTCTCCTGTGATTTTGTTGCCCTTTACTAGATATAGGGTCTGGGCCCCCAAAACTAAGAAATTGCCAAAATAATTGCTCTCAGGGAGAGGTTCCTGGCAAAATCCTCTTAGAAAGACCCAACCTCAGCCCAGGCCACACATGACTTACACAGATAAAGTTTTGATAATACTTTACTTAAAACAACAGTCCAAATTAAAAAGAAAAAAGAGGAGAAAATAATCCAGCATAAACCAAGGTAAGCAGATATTGCAAAGAGCAAAATCAATATAACAGGAGTATCATGATAGAAAAATCTGATAGAGATAGGAAAACAAGTATGTTTTCAATGATTGACAACAGAAAAGAAAGAATCAGAATAATAAAACAGGACACTATAAAAAAGATCAGACAGATCTGATAAAGAACAAAGTGGAAATTCTAAAAATGAAGAATATACCCTTTGAAATTAAAAATTTTATGAACAGATTAAGTAGCAGGTTTGATAGAATCAAAAAGAGAATTAGCAAACTGAAAGATATATCTAGAGACACTATCTAGAACAACGCCTGGATGGAAAGTAAAAAGACAAGAGACAGAGAAAGTAGAAAGAGAAAACCCAAAATATGTGTATTAAGAGTTCCCAAAGAAGAGAATAAAGTGGATGGGAGAGAAACAATATTTAGAGAACGCATTATTATATCTTAAAACCCAATACCAAGTAGGTACCGATGAAGAAAATGGTTATTAAGTACCTCTCTCTTGACTCTCATTTCTGGTATAAAGTAAATAATAACACTACACATTAAATAATTAGTCACTTTCCTATATTGTGTATGATAGGTTTCTCCTTTGTCAAAATATAATTTGCAAAAGTTAAAAACATTATACTTATAAAAACATAAAATGAATATAAGACACAGACTTCATCCAATTCATTAATTAGGGAGGGAAGCTTTTAAATGGTAAGGCTTATTTGAAGGGTACTTAAAAAAATTTTTTTTAAGTTTATTTATTTTTGAGAGAGAGAGAGCAAGCATGAGTTGGGGAGGGGCAGAGAGCGAGGGAGACACAGAATCCAAAGCAGGCTCCAGGCTCTGAGCTGTCAGCACAGACACCAACATGGGGCTCGAACTCACAAACCATGAGATCATGACCTGAGCCAAAGTCGACGCTTAACTGACTGAGCCACCCAGGCTCTTTTTTAAAAAATGGCACTTTTTAAGTGTTAGAATAAGATTGCTAGGTTAGACACAAAACTGGTTTTGTCCTACAGGATGATGAATGATCATTTTTGAGTTATCTTTCCATTACTGGCATCCCTTTGGGATAAGATTTATTTACATTTTTACTTGTATTCCTATCAGTTTTTCACAACTTAATCTCCAATCTTACAGAGAAGTAAAACATCCTAATTAATTGTAGATAAAATGCCAAACAAAAGTTAACATCCCTAGAGAATCAGATACTTAACTCAGGCATATGAGACAATGCCCAGCACTCCACTGATAGGACACCCAGTGATCCTTTTTGCCTATTTCCAAATTTTGGATAATTTTTCTTAACATCCCATAGATTTAGAAAGATTTCATAGATTTAAAAATCTCAACTTACTCTCCTCACTGGGAGGCCTGGGTGGCTCATTTGGTTAAGAATCTGACTTCTGATATCAGCTCAGGTCATGATCTCATGATTTGTGAGATTGAGCCCTGTGTCGGGCCCTGCACTAATAGTGCAAAGCCTGCTTGGGATTCTCTCTCTCCTCTCATCCCCTCCCATTCGTGTGCTCTCTCTCTCTCTCTCTCTCAAAATAAATAAACTTTAAAAATCTATTAACACCAAAATTGGTTCTTCATCATACTTCATGAGTTTTTCTCAGAATAACTTTTTTAAAAACATTTTTATTTTAATTTTTGAGAGACAGAGAGTGCAAATGGAGGTGGGGCAGAGAGAGAGGGAGATACAGAATCCCAAGTAGGCTCCAGGCTCTGAGCTGTCAGCACAGAGCCTGATGTGGTCCTCGAAACCACAAACTGCAAGATCATGACCTGAGCCAAAGTCGGACACTTAAATGACTGAGCCATCCAGGCACCCCTTTTCTCAGAATAACTTTTAAGGAGAATTTAATTGGTGGTAGGAAACAATGTGATTGGACTACTCCAATAAAATTGGTATAGGTAATTTAGGGCGGCCTACTTTCACTTTATCATAAAAAACAACACCAAAGCCCCAGGTTTGCAAAGATAGCTACATCTTTCCTGCCCATTTTCAATCTTGTCTTCCTATTGCAGCCAGAGTGATCTCTAGTGCAAATATGACCTTCTCATTCTGGCTGCAAATCCTTCACACCTCACTGTGGCCCCTGCAGCATTTTGTGAGTGATGTACCTTTCTAACTCTTCCTCTCACCATCCCTGTACTACCACCTCAGGCTTGTGATCCAGCCAGATTGATCTTTTTTCCATTTCTTGAAAAGCCACACTCCTTTAAGTGCCCAAATTAAGTTAATTAAGTTTCTATTTCTTGAAAATCACACCTGCCTTTAGGTGTTCAAATACACTATTCTCTATGTCTGGACTAATTTCCTCTATTCTCTATGTCTGGACTAATTTCCTCCATCTTTAGAAACTATTTCTTACTTATATATTTATACTTAGTATTAGTTTAAGCCTGGTCTTAGCTCAGGTTTCCTAGGCAACAAAGTCTAAAGCAAGAAACCAGAGCTGGTGCTTTGTGGAGAAGGTGGGGATGTATAATCCTAGAGCAAGCAAGTGTGAGAAAAATTTAGGTGAACCAAGAAAGGGTGTGAAGCAATGTGAAATGTGTTAGTACACTGGCCACCACTTCAGGACAAGCCTTAAGAAGTATGGCAGTTTGCTCAGCAGATGTGATTGTTGAGTATTAAAGATTTCTAAAGGTGGCTACACAGAGAAACAATGCCTCAAGATGGGAAGAAGGGAGATGGGGAATATGTTTGCCCCAATCCCTTGTCTCTTTTGTTTCCCACTGGACTGGTCTTTTGAGGATCTCAGGTTTATGCAAAGATCTTAGTTCTAACTTGCCACACTGTGCAGACCCAGGCCTCACAGGCATTAAACCCCAAGTGGGGTTAACCATTCCATTGTTGTAGGACATGACATCTGGCCCTTTCTGCAGCTTCTCAGAATACCAGATCCCTATCCAATGATATAGCATGTAGGAATCAATATATGTCATTTATATGTGCCAAGATATGCCACTTGGAATAAGAATTGTTTTGAGTTGAAAGCATTTGAGACTCAATAAATACAGAAAGTTTTTCTGGGGCTTCCCTTATCTGATAAAAAGCAAAAATTTCCAAGAAATGAATACTGCTGGAAATCCCTCTCCTAGGGAAATTTTATGGCCGCAAAGAAGACAGAAATTTAGTACCAAGTGGATCTGCATAAAGAAAACATACTCATTCGTTTTTACCATATATTTACCTTCTCATAGTTTGTCATCCTTGGACTCCTGAAACCTCTTATTTTGTCTCGTCACTTCTCTGCAAAGCTATTATTCTTTGTTAAGATGCTTTGAAAGCTCAAGTTCTAACCACCCCTTTGAGTTCCTCATCACTGAGTTTCTCCTACATGTATGCATGTTACATGTGTTAATAAACTCTGTTTTTCTTGTGCAAATCAGTCTTTTGTCAACTTGATTCACAGGGCCCCAGTCAACAAAATTAGAAAAGTAAAGTAAAAGTATTTTTTCCTCATCTACAAGTATTTCTAGAGTAAGGATTCTCTGAGAAGCAGATGTCAGAACTGGGTTAAATGTCCAAGATATTTATTGTGTGAAGCAACTATGAGGAAATTGAGGTTGGGCGGGGGGGAAGGTGGAAAAAGCAGAGAGTGATGTCAAAGCATGATGGAGACAGTGAGGGAAGTTCTAAGAATGTTTAAGTCAGACTGATGGGGATCCTAGAGGGCCAAAGTTGCCTATCAAAGGAGTGTGTCTTATGGGAATGGGCCTGCCTCAGGATCCCTCTGTCACTTAGTCACTGGTAGAGAGCAACCTGGGGAAATAGAGCATCAGCACCAACTCAGTAGTGGGTTCAGAGCACAGAAGCTGGAGTCATCCATTGCTTCTGTTCCTCTTAGCAGATCTGAGTAGTGCGCAATGAGTGAAAATCTCTAGTTGAGTGGCAGAGGCCAAGATGGAGGCCAGGACCACTGGATGTAGGGTCCCTGGTATTGGCAGCACAGCCCAGTGTAGGAGGCTGAGAGAATCTGAGGTGGCACATAAGATTTGTGTTTGACGCAAGAGTCCAGGCAATTCCACCAGGAAACCTGCCTTCAAAAGCATGTTAATCTTTCATCCTAAATTAGGGACTCCTAGTCTTTGTTCTGTGATTCCTTTATTAAAGCACAATTATACTTTATGATAATTGCATATTTATTAGTAATCTTTCCTAATAGTGTAAGCTCTAAGGAGGCAGGGGCCATAGCTGTCTTGTTCCTGTTCCTCAGAAGGGGCGTAACAAAGAGAGCTGAACAGATGAGAAACAGAACCCCTGCTGTCTGCCACTGATACTTTCAAGGCTGTGAAATGATCTGTGGGCTTTTTTATACCTAAGATTCTCTGTTTTTAAAATGAATTTCAATTACAGGACACCTGGGTGGCTCAGTCAGCTAAGCATCTGACTTCAGCTCAGGTCATGATCTCATGGCTCATGAGTTTGAACCCTGCATCAGACTCTCTGCTGTCAGCATGGACCCGCGTCAGTTCCTCTGTCTCCCTCTCTCTCTGTGTCCCTCCCCCACTCATGCTTGCTCTCTCTCTCTCAAAAATAAATAAACATTAAAATAAAACAAAATTAATGTCAATTAAAATCATAAATAAATAAATTTAGCCTCTTCTAGAGGTTGTGAAGGGTAAGCTTAGACAAAGATGTGGAATGGAACTTTCCTTATATTCTCAGAATTTTCCTAAGCACTAAAGAAGAGGCCAATAGTTAATAAGTCAATTCACATTCTAAAGATTGTTGAGGAAGCTTCTAGACATCCCATTCTAGGACTTGCCAATAGATGGCAAAACAGGCCTTTGCATCACTTCCCCCACCCCAGCTATCCTACATAAGCAAATGAGAGTTCATTTGGAAAGGGAATTTGGGTGCAGAGGAGAGTGCTATACCTTTTCTCCCCTCTCTTGATGGAGTGTGGGGATAATGAAGAAGAGTGTTCTCTGATGCACAATGGCGTTGGGATGGAGTGGTTCTAGAGAGAAGCAAGGTACAGACCTATACCAATAGAAGACTTCAGTCACTTGGCAGCTTAATCTGGGGCCATCAGGAGCAGGCAAAGATTTTAGGAAGGATTTATATCCCTAGAGTTTGAGGCTGTAATTGAACATGTAGCATGTGCTTCCTGACTGCAGAATTCTGACGGTGAGAGGCTGTAATTCCACCCTACCACACACCTTCACCTCAGACTATGTAGGTAGGTTTCTGCAAGCTCTGTATAATTCTGACTTCTGGGATTAGAATGTGGTTTACATTTTTATGTCATCTTTGACTCAGAATTCCTGCATCTCTGAGTTTGTTCAGTTTGTGAATCATCTACCCTCATGCATCCTAGACATGGAGCAGCCTTTCTGTGATTACCGCTTTGATGTCTGTCTCTCACAGAAGGCATCTGTGTGTGGAGCAGGGGAAAGGGTTTTATGCCTCCTTGTTGCTTGGCTCTTCCTTTTCTCATTTTTCCTTCCCATTGGTGTCCCTAAGAAATTAATTGTCCTTTACTTTTTCCTGTACAACAATTTAGACCACACTGCATCTTACTTGCTCAGGGCTTCCATTTACCTATACTTAACATGCTCTGTAAACAAAGACCCCTTTCTCCAAAGCTTCCACCTTGAGCAGCACTAAACTCTGCTAACAGTCTCTGAAATTATACAGCTGAAGAGATCTAATTCAGAAGTCATTGAAAAATAATTGATAAGCCACCACTGTCCACCCTCTTTCCCTAGTTCCCTAAAGAGTTAGCAAGAGGGCATGGAGACCTCCATCATGCTTGGGATAGGTCTCAAGGCAATTTCGAAGGTGGAAGAGAACAATACATTTCCCCACTAGATAAATCATGACTCCCCCCACTTTTGAAAGCAGATGCTGTGAAAGTCAATTTTCATTTTAAATAACACATTTTTGTCCTCTTTATTTCACATCTGTCACATGAACCATACCAGAATACATTTAATAAAGAAGTCTATGCTAATCATTAATTATAATACAATATACCAGTTGTATTGTATTCTAACGTAATTCACACTTGTGGATTTCAAAAAGCTTCTCCAGATTTAATTAATCCTCAGCTTTGCTAATGAAAAGCATGGTTTCTACCAGGCATTCAGTTTGGGTTTCTAATCTGTTCCTTAAGGTCACCTCATTTTTCTTGAAAATGTACATTATAGTTTAACACTGCAGATCTTTCACATTCCCTATTAAGCAATTATTTTGATTACTTCATTATCTTTCTTTTTTTTTTCCTAGACTATTTAGGTTGGTTTCTGCCTACTGCTAGCCAAGTGTAATTCCGACATTCTCTTTCACTCCCTTTATTAGCATGATTTGCATTAGCAAGGGATTCATTTTCATTCTGAAGACTGAAAACAATTTCATTATCTGATAAAAATTATCTTCTCATATGCTGTAAGAAGCAATTCTCCTCATTTATGGTCTCATTAGGCATTTCATCCACCTAATACATCTTCTCAATTCTTCCTCTTTCCGGAAGTAATCATTCTTGTGGCTCAACTAACAACATCTTGGGCTTGGATTTCATTTTTGCCTTCCTTCCCTCTTTTGTTCTTTCTTTTCCTGATGTAGTAACTGCATCATCTCTGTGAACACTGGCTATTTCCTTCTCTTCCTACACATTTTGCTCAGGTTTTGTTCTAACACCTACACTGTTATAGGTGTTAGAACTAACACCTACACTGTTGTAGGTGTTAGAACTAACACCTACACTGTTGTAGGTGTTAGAACTAACACCTACACTGTTGTAGGTGTTAGAACTTACACCTTACAATCATAAGTTGTAAGTTTACATTTCTGTTGTCCTTAATGGACTATGATCATCTGAAGGGTGGGCCACAGCTTCTGGATCTTTATATTTTCAGAGCCTGGGACTGTGTCCAGTGTATAGCAATAATCAAAAAATGTGTATTGAGTAGATGAAAGACTAAGTTCACATGTACATTCATTTTTATCTTGAAAATTAATACTCTTCAAAACATAGGAGAAAGTGGAGAAGCCAAAGCAACTTGATAAAGAAATCAGTTGGACAAACTAGGGGCAAGCTTAAGAGATATACAGATCTGTAAGGAATAGAAAAGAAGTGATTTAACTGCCCCACTTGGAGGTAAAACACCTTTGAGGCTGGCTGCAAGAGTCCAGTGGAGCAAGAGCAGAAATCCAAAGCAATATCTGGAGAATATGGATGCATCACAAATGATCACATGGAGCAAGTTCCAAGTCAGACCTAGTGCCTTCTGTGCAAATAAGACACTAAATCATGACTATTTCTTCTCACCAAATCTCCAAAAGTTGACAGATACTGCCAAAAAATTCCTGTCTGATGTCACATTTTCAATTTATTTCTCAGTTTTATTCATCCCTCAAGGAGTAAAAAGTAATTAGAATACTTTCTTTTCACCATAAGCATGTTAGAAATATAGGACTGGTGAAGAATCATCCTGTGCCGTTGGGGTCAAGTCGAATACCAAGGTGCCTCTGCCAGCTGTTTGGAGCTGGGCCTATTTTTTTTTTTAATATTTTTATTTATTTTTGCGAGAGAGAGAGAGACAGCATGAACAGGGGAGGGTCAGAGAGAGAGGGAGACACAGAATCCAAAGACAGGCTCCAGGCTCTGAGCTGTCAGCACAGAGCCTGACGCGGGGCCCAAACCCACGAACCATGAGATCATGACCTGAGCTGAAGTTGGATGCCTAACCGACTGAGCCATCCAGGCGCCCCAGATGGACCTATATTTAAGGAAGCAGAATTCCTTAACAGATTTTGATTACATTAAATTAAAAAATGCTACTAAACCTTTAAATGGAGATGTCAAGCAGGCAGGTAGCTATAAGAATTTGGAGATATGGGAGCAGTCCAGGTTGGAGATGAAAATTTGGAAGATTTTAACAAACAAATGGTACAGATATGGTTATCCTGAGTGAGAATATGGAGAAAAGAAAAGGGAGCACATGTGAAGAAGGAGAGTTTTTTGCTTAAAACTAGTCAATCTTTTATGTAAAGGGTCAGGAAATGATGATCTGTGGGTCAACAGCCCTCTGCCTATTTTTGTTCAGTCTTTGAGCCAAGAATAGTTTTGCATTTTTAAATGATGAGGAAAAAATAATCCAAATAAGAAGAATATTTCATGACACATGAAAATTATATGAAATTCAAATCAATGATTAAATTTTTGTTGGATCACAGCCATGTGCATTTGTTTACATATTATTTATGGCTGCTTTTGCACTAAAATAGTAGAATTAACTAGTTGCAACAGAGACACACAGGCTAAAATATTTACCATCTTGCTCTTTACAGAGCAAGTGTGCTGGCTTATAGTGTTGTGTGAGGACATGAGTCCTGGAACTGCGATGCCAACTGCAATACCAGTCTGAATATGAAAGGTGGCAGGGAAGAAGGTTGCTAAGATACTTGCTAAAAAATGGAACTAGAGCCCAGAAGTGACTAAATTCCCCAGACTGAATCAAACCTGAAGCCCACTTTATCACTGCATTTTTCAATTAATGAGCAAATAAACTCCATTTATTATCTGATCTAGTTGGATAGATTTTCTATCACACAAAACCAAAATATACTTAACTAATACAGTTATGAGATCCAGATGTAAATCATAGCCCTTTTTGCCCTTAATATATACCAAATTGACTCAAATCTCCCATTTCATATCCTATAACAGTCCAAAGTCATCCTCGTGATTTCTACAAATTCCTGAAGACTTATCATCTTAGTTTGGGCTGATATAACAGAATACCATAGATTGGGTGGCTTAAACAACAAGCATTTATTTCTCACAATTCTGGAAGTTGGGAAGTCCAAGATCAAAATGCCAGCCAATTCAGTGTCTGGTGAGAGCCCTTTTCCTGGCTTAAAGATGGCTGCCTTCTTGCTATATCCTCACATGGCAGAGAGAGAGAGAGTTAGCTCTCTGGTATCTTCTTGTAAGGGCAATAATCTCATCATGAAGACTCTGTCCTCATGACCTCGTCAAACCCTAATTACATCCCAAAGACCTTACTTCCAAAAAGCATCATATTGGGGGTTAGTATTTCAACATATGAATCTGGGGGGAACATAAACATTCAGTCCATAGCACTAATGGTCCTTGCCCCCTGGATTCCATGTCCATGACATATGCTGTCTATTTTTCACTCATTCTACCTCATCACAAGTTTCCCAAGCCTACACACATACTCTGTACCTATCATTTTGTGATTTCAGTAATTGTACTTAGGGCTTGAGGGATCATTAAAACTTCAGCTACTATACAACCTCTCGCCATCTCTTGGCTATCCATTCTCTTCTCCTCTCTTTACTCTCTTATTCTCAATTTCAAAGCAAATTAATCCCTCTCTTTGTAGGATAAGCAACCATCCCATCTTGCCTGGGACTGTCTTAATTTTGGGACTGTCCTTCTTTTTGCACTGAAATTCTATGTTCCAAAAAGCATCTTTGTCCTGGATGAAGTGGGAAGATAGCTGATTCTATTTCTTGTCTCAGGTAAAGGCTTTTTACCTGATTCTCTGAAGCATCAAAGCCAGCCCACATCTGTGGCTCACAGAAACCACCTGCTCCAAGAGACTTACTGAAATATCTTCCTAATCAGGGCAACTCTCTCCTTATACCAGATGCTTTGAAAATAAACATTAAAAAAAATTTTATTTTTATTTGAGAGAACACGTGTGTGAGCAGGGGTGAGGGGCAGAGAGAGACTGAATCTCAAGCAGGCTCCATGCTCATAACAGAACCTGATGTGGGAGCCAGTTTCACGACCCTGGGATCATGACCTTAGCTGAAATCCAGAATCAGTCACTCAAACAACTGGGCCACACAGGTGCCCTACAGATAGAGAGGAAAACACACTTTTCTTATCATTGTATGCATATATCCTTAGGGTTGTTATGTCATCTTAATCAATTGATGTTTTTATCATTATGAAATATTTCAGTTTACCTCTGGCAGTAATCCATGTCTTGAAATCTATCTTGATATTAACATAATTACACCAGATCTCTTATGTTCACTGTTCATACGTATATATTTCTCCATCCTTTGATTTTCAACATGTCAGTGTCTTTATGTAAAATGTACACAATCTCTGCCTTTTAACTAGAAGCGTGGGTCCATGTACAATTAATGCAATTAATGATATGGTTGAACGTAAGTCAAATATGTCATCGGGACTTCTATCTCCATCCATTTTCTTTTGCTTTTAATGTTTCTGATAAGACATCAGCCTTTATTCTTATCATTATTCCTTTCCTTAGTATTTTCTGTCTTTTTCTTCTAGATGATTTAATATTTTTTCCTATCTTTGGTCTTCAGAAGTTTGAATATGATTTGCTTGGATATGAGTTCTTTTTTTAAAAGGCAGTGATCACTTCTGTGATTCAGAGATGTAGGCTGGCTTTGATGCTTTCCATTCCACAAGTTTTACTGTCTATTTTTTCTTCTGTGGTGCCTGATTTGCTATTAAGTTCATCCAATGAAATTTTTATTTCAGATATTATTGTTTTTACTTCTAGGATTTCCACTTGGTTCCTTTCTGAAGTTTCCATATCTTCCATATCTCTTTTCCTAATCAATTCCTTTAATGCATGATAGTTATTTTAAAGTCTTCATCAGCAATTTCTAACATTTGGGACTTTCATGGATCTGTTTGACTATTTTTTTTCCTTGATTGTGGGTACAGTTTCCTGCTTCTTTGTATACACAGTAATTTTTAAAGTATATACCATATATCGTGGACAATATATTGTAGATGGTACATTATTTTTCTCTAAAGAGTACTGGGTTTTGTTCTAGTAGACCATTAAACTACTGACAAATCACCTTCATCTTATGGGGGTTTGATAGAATAAACTTGTTGTTTTGCCCTGAGGTCTCAGTTGTCATTCTTAGTCCTGGGATTCACATTCTTAAGGCATGGCCCTTGAAAAGTACAAAGAATTTAATAAGCACCTTTTACTTGACTGGACTTGAATTCCAAAACTTGTCTCTTTAAACACCTACTGAAACCTTTGCTTAGCTCTTTTAACCTTCTAGCTTTACTTTCCACTGGATTACCTGGAGTCTGATTATGTGCAAGTGCAGCTTGTCAGGGAGTCAACAATTTGAGGGGAATTTGTGCACAGATTTTGGGGCTCCCTACTCTGTCTCCCAATTTTCTGAAATATCCTTCCTTAATCACTAGCTGCTCTGACAACAGCACACTCTGCCCTGTGAATCCTCATCCACCTCTTCCTGATTGAGCTCTATCCCTCATATACCTTACAAAATGAGGAGTGCTCTCAAGGAAAAAGCTATTTAAATGTGGGTCTCATGTAGTTTGTTTCCTTCATTTCAAGGATCATGTCCCCCTCAATTTATGCATATTTTCAGCCATTCCCCAGGGCTTCAAATAGTTATTTGAATTCTGATCTTATAATTATGTACACTTTTTAGTTCTAAGTTCAAAATGGTAATTACCAGATGATAGTTCAATGAAACCTACTCTGCCAGTAACTAAAAGTGAATACCTCTTATTACTAAAAATTAAAAAAAAAATCTCTGAACTTCCTAGGCAGAACTGAACTTTCCTTAAAGGTGCATGTAATAATATAAGATGCAATTAAAGTAAAAGATAACTACACTGAGTATTCAGTATCTGCTAGCCACTGTTCCAGGTGCTTTATCTATCCCCAATTTATAAATGAGAAAACCAAAGAGTAGAGAGGTTAAGAAACTTACTCAAGTTTATGTAGGTGGTAAATCAGAAAGCCAGGAATCCAACCCACATGGCCTGATATCATTGCTAGCTGTCTTACCCACTGTATGGTAATGCTATTTAAGTGTGGGCTTGCCAGAGTCCAGCTCCAGCAGGTCCAGGGGTCCCTGAAAGATGGATGGTGTCAGTGAAAAGGAGGGATGAGAGAGCCACGAGTTTCTTTCTGATCACCAGGCAGGCATCTCTGCACTGAGACTCAGCTTTATTTATCATTAAGTGTATGGGGCACAGCACAGAAGTGGTAGATAATGATTTCTGGTGACAGATTTCTTTGGTATGTAAAAATTTCCCAGAACATAGATTTGTAGAAGACTCATGCATAATCTTTATCAATAGTGATTGATGTAGGTGATTTAGATGCTTATCATATGGGGAAGGAAGTTATCTTCAGCATTCAAATACAAGACAATGTTTTTAGCATAGCAAAGGCAAAAGTTAGTTCTTTGTGAGCAGGGGTCAATAGCCTGTTTTCTTGAGGGGAAGAAAAACAGGTTTCTCAGGAAATGCAATATTTGCTCCCATAATCACAAAAGAAGAAATTCTTATAATAAGTTCCTTCCAATCAGCATATTTTAGGGCCAGAATAAGGGGACAAGTCACTCCGATACCAATCAACAATGTGCTTTGGGGAGTCGGTGCTCAGGCAAAAATAATGGAGTGGGGGGTAGAGATCAGTCACTATCTGATGGCAGGAGGCCTTGCAAAACCCACCTTAACCTCACAAGGAGTATTCTCAACTTAGTGAGTTCAGAAATGGCTCCCAACATGGGCTGCTATTTAGTGTGGTCTTTCCTTAAGGGAGACAGTTTAGAGGGGATTTAAGCTCGTAGCAGAGCACCGAACTGGATAACTTTATGGGTCTTTAAAACCTATGAATCCATTATCCTATAAAAATTATAATCTCCAATCAACCAAAAACATTTTCATGTCAGAAAAATTATTTTCCTTCAGCCAGAAATCCAGAAAATGTACACATAAAATGGTATTTCCATGTATACTCAGCTCCTGCAGAATCCTTTCTCTTTCCTTTAGAATTTGACTTACAACACCTCAAGCAGAACTATATATTGTGGTTGCCTGAACTACTTCAGCGCTGGCTGTATATTGTGTTCATTCCGAATGCAATGTCAAGATTGATAAACCAACTTACTTCAAGCAATCCAAACCATCAACCTTTGAGATTTTGAAAAATAGCCATTTTGGTGTGTTTTTCCATGCCAGCCCAATGCATTTGAAAAATATTTTTCACCAGCAAAATTGTTCTAAGAAAAAAAGCCACATTTAGTTTTTTTTTTTGGTCTGAAACTAGTTTTAAGCTCAGTAAATATCTGTCCCTTGCTACATGCCTCCCGAATTGCTTTAAATTGATTAATCAGATATGGATATTGTTTTGCAAAAAAATAAAAAAATAAAAGGAAAATTCTCATATGAAAGTCTGAAAAATACAGTCCCTTGTAGGTCTACGGTCCTTGAAATGATCTATGAAGTGGGTTGCATTTCACTGTAGGCTGCTATTGAAGAAACAGTTCATTTAGGATATAGTCTCATGAGGTCCCAGGGGAAAAACTGTTCTCTGAAATTAGTGCTAGGAATACCAGTGCTCTTAAGTACATGGTCATGTTTCCCCAACAACACTGTTGATCTTGGAAAGCGCTGTGCTTGTCAACTCATGCTGCAGGAAAGCACGTGGCCACATCCGTGGCTGACCTCTAGTGAGTGCAAAAGTGGTAGTACCATTTTTTTTCAAGAAATTAATTCAACTCCTTATCTTTGTATTGAATACATATATGTAAGCTCTCTTACATCCTTTTTGAGCAAGTCTGAATAAGTGATAAGGATTTGACTCCCACAGTTTTAAAAATAAAAACCACTGAACTGTAAATGAAAGATGAGAGGCAAATGTAAACCTGAAAACAGTGTCACAAATTATACGAAAAGGGCATCAAGGGATCTTGGAAATCAGCAAAAACAACAACAACAACAACAAAATAGATGGACATACAAGTAAAAAATTGAGTAAAGGTCTTGAAGAGACATGAAAATAGAAAAAAATGTGATGCACAGATAACAAATATAAAAAAAACATTCGACTTCAGTTGTAGTCAAAGAAATGCAAATCAAAACTTGATGAGAAACTTCCGTTAAAAAGTGGAAATATCCAGTATCTGCTAGCCTCTAAATTAAAAGTGGTAAAATAAATTCATTTGTTTCCTTGAAGTCCACCTATGTTGCTCGCTGACCTCAAGTTAGGGGCCAGACATGCAAATAAGGATGTGTAAAATAGAGTGGGTACCTGGAGGCACCAGGGGGCAGCCGGAAAGACAGGTCCGAGTAGGAGACGTTCCTGGACTGTATCTAGAATGAAGAGCTGTATCATTAGATGTGACTTTTTTTTTGAAGGAAGGGACTAAAGCGGCAGTCCTCGTGTGTAGTCTCCAGCAAATAGTGGGCACTTGATAAATATTTTCTAAATAGAAAGAGTGAGAAAGGACATTCTTGCCAAAAAAGCAAAGGCACCAAGTAATGAATAAAATTTATCAAATGAACAAGTGTGTGCTTAAATGAATGACCTAAGTTTTTCAGGGAAATACCAGTATATCTAAAAAAGAGAGATTAAATGACCAGCTTCCAAAGGACAAAATGAAGATTTGATATATATTTTTTCCTTCCTATGGATCATTACCATATATTTATTATTTGGAAGAAGAACTCTGGGCAATTCTTTGGATCTAATTACACCCTGATTTTTCTAATTGCAGTTCATTCAGGCCACCAGGTCTAAACACTTCCAATTTGGGCATTTTCCCAACTAACATGCTCTGAAAAGGCATCTGCGCTACACCTAAGGAATATGGATAGTTGCTTCAAATCTCCATACTTCTCAGTCTAAGACTGTATTTTTCTGGCTATTAGGGAAAACAATTAGATATGCCAGTGGAAATATATCTAAATGTTAACATTGATTGTTTCATAGTGGTGGATTTTTGGGTAACTTTTATTTTCTACTTTGTACCTTTTAATATTTCACAAATTCTCTATATTAGTTCTGAATTGTTTATTTAATGACAGGAAAAGACATCAGCTCAAGTTTTTCTCACGAATCTTGGGGAGAATTAAATTAGGAAAGTTGTGAAACTCTTCAAAAGTCTTCAAATTATTTAGAAATCTATTGATTTTTCTTTCACATTGTGGACATTTTTAAGGGAGGGTTCAAGGTAATTTGTACTTAGGCAGAATGTGGTTTTTAGACCTGTTGCATTCTAAGTTATTAAACACAAAATGTATAAATGTTATCTTAAATATCAAACAAGACCAAAGGCAATTTAATAGCAATTAATTTTGCATCGTTTCCAAAGCTCCAGTCGAAAATGTCCTTGTTGTAGTAACATTCCTATGCCTCTTAACCCAGCATTTTATCTAATGAATTAATTATGAAAAAAACTGCTGTCACTAAAGCCCTCCCCCTTAATCATGCCTGTATTTACGACCAAAAAATATCTGTTGCTATGGAGATTTTAGTGTCAAAGTTGTATCTCCTAAAGGTCTACTGACTGACCTGTAAAGCAAAAATAGGAAATGAGTCTTCAGTAAAGAGAAACTTCTTTCTTAATACATTTTTAAAAACATTGAAATTATGGATAGTAGATGGATTTTACAATGACCCTTATTTTGCATAACAAGCAATCATGTAAGAAGTCATGCATGTATCTAATTTTGGGAAATCAAATAATTTAAAGTATGACTCGGGAATTTACCATCGACAGGAATTGCACAGAGAATCTGCCTCAATTTAATTAAACATATATCGAGGTTCTACTAACATATTAAAAATTAATATTTTCATAGATTTGAGTTTTCTAAAAGTGAGCACATATATAATCTGACAGTAGTTTCCAAATGATTTTTAGTTGTCATTAAAACCCCAAATAATGGAACCAGATGTGAACTATTCAGTAACAGCTGTATAATGAGACCAGAGTCACAACTCACATTTAATATTCACCAGTAGTTGAGCCAAGAACCACAGCTTGCTGGCCAACAAGCTGAGGAAGGTAAATGATATATTTGCTTTTAACTTATGAAATGTGTCATGTATGCAAAAGAAAGTAGAGACCAATACAACAAATACCCAGCTGAAAAATAAGACAATTTTACAAGTACAAATGAAACTTCTTGGGCATTCTTGCTAGATCTCATTCCCCCTCCTTCATCCAAGAGGTGACTGGAAACCTGAATTTGGGGTTGACCATTAATCTGCATTGAAAATGTTGTTAGTACATACTCACACATACATAATGACTCTGTCATTTCATCTGCTTTAAAAAGTTTTATATAAATGATGTCGTCCTGTATGTTTTCTGCAACACTACATTTTTTCTCTTTGGCTCGACCTACTTTTGAAGTGTATCCAGATAAATATCTCTTTAATTCATTTACTGCTGTTCTTTGGTAGTCTCTTATGCATTCATTTGTAACTTCTGTGTAATATTCTACTGTATGACTACACTATTATTTTTCTATTCTCCACCTGAGGGATATTAGGTAGGTTTTTTTTTGTTTGTTTGTTTTTGGCTATTGTAATCAATGCATCAGGAAAACATTTTTGCACAAGTTTCCTTGGGCACATACAGGGGCATCCATTCAGGGGTAAAGTTTCTTTGGGGGATATAACACGAACATTTCAAGTATGCAAAAATGAGAAAAGGTGACCAAACAGTGGACTTCCTGGTCCACTGTTTTCTCTCCCCTAACCCACAGTTATGGGCTTGTCCAATCCTGTGCACACATAGATAATATTAAATTAATAAAGTTTATTTTTCCATAGATTGAAGATATCTTTGATGACATTATATATATATATATATATATTTTCCATATATTGAAGATATCTTTGATGATATCATATATATATATTTTTTTTAACCTAGGTTTCCAGGTTGTATGGACACCTTGTACATTCCAAGATATAGTGCAAACAATGAGGTGCCCGGTCTCAAGCTAAATGAAACCCAAAGGAATGTAGGGTGGGCTCACACACTTATGACACCCTTGATCTAAGGTTATAAGACTGCACTGTGCAAATACAACAGTGCAAAACTCTGTGCTAAAGGACACTATTAGAGGCAAATGAGCAGGACACAAGGAAGTGCCCAAGGAGTTCTGGGAGCCCTACACTCTGTCATTTGGATTAGGATGGAGAGATTCATACCATGTTGTCCAGAAGGAGAAGGAAGAGCAATGAGGAATAGAGGCAGAAACCAAGTTTCTGGTACTCTCCAGAAATGTGCCATTTCCCCCCTGCAATTCAGTGAAGAACAAGTTAGCTGGGGTGGGGAATGTGTAAAGCACCAACACGTGAAGGGAACCGAGACTGCACTAAAGCCTCTGAATAGCTGGCAGGTGGTCAATTTCTAAAGCAATTTCTTAGAGATTGATATGGAGAAAGATATGGGAAGTTCTGGGGTTTTATTACCTATCACTTAGCTGCTGGCACTGGCTCCTATTCTCTCGCTCCCTGCTTCCCTCCCCTCTCTTTCTGCTTCCCTTCTTCACCCCTTTCAGTTTGCATCCTGTCTTCTCTGTTATAATTAAAATAGAAAACATTGCAGGTGTGTGCACTATAAAGCACTTGCAGATACTGTATACTGCATGAAAAAATAAGCAGCTGCAAATTGTGTAATTTGGTCTTTAAAAAAAAAAAGCCTGAAAGACATTTCTGGAAATAAACACATCTTTCATCCCAGTAGGGTTGAATTTTCTTTTTGTTTGTACTTCAGTCCATTTCATCACCATCCTCACTGCCTTGTACAGAAAGTTTCAGCATTAACTAGTGAGTGGTCCTATTTTAGAAGAGATGAGGGAATTTCTGGAATGATGGCTTAAAATGGGGCAACTATCAATAGGGCGTGGTGCAGTTTTAGGCAGTGTTTTTCTCAGTCATAACAACACCTAAGAATACAGCAGCTTTAAGTTATTAAAAGTGGAGAAAAAGTAAAAATGTGCTGAAATATTATCTGTGATAGTTGGGAGGGATCCACCATCCCCAGAGGAAACCAATACATTGTCATGGAAAACACTGGCATGGATAACATGCTTTCTTGGGGCAGCCATTCTGGTCTGCAAGTCATGTTTAAAAATCTGCTCCTAAGGCAGACAATAGGTGTTTCACTTTTAGCTTGAGGCTTAGCTATGTCTTCCTTTTCCTTGACTTCCCAATTTCCAAGAGCCGTGGAGTGGGTGCAAGGGCTGGGCAAGCCAGTTTAGCAATGAAGAGTTCAGATTCTCCAGACAGAGCTGGATTTAAATCTTGGTTCTACCTCTAACTGTGATCATCAGGCAAGTTACTTAATTGCTTTATGCTTTTGTTTCCGTATTCGTAACGTGCGGTGAGTCATCCTATGTGCATCATGGTAATAATTCTTGTGAGAACAGAAAATGTTCCAGAAAGGTTAGGCAATAATGGTAGTGGTAGTGATGGTGCAGGTGGTAGTGATGGTGGACGTGGTGGTGATGGTGGACGTGGTAGTGATACCTTTGCTTCCCCTCCTTTTAGAACTCCATCATACCATCTTGCCTGGGTCACATCCATCCATCCATCCATCCGTCCACCCATCCATCCCAGAAATGTTATAAACCTCTACTATGTGCCAGACATTATTTTAGGGTTCTATAAAACAGTACATGCCTTTATATCTACTAATATTCAAAATAAAGAAAAATGAGGGTGCCTGCCTGGGTGGCTCAGTTGGTTAAGCATCTGACTTTGGCTCAGGTCATGATCTTATGCTTTGTGAGTTCAAGCCCTGTATCGGGCTCTGTGCTGACAGCTTGGAGCCTGGAGCCTGCTTCAGATTCTGTGTCTCCTCTGTCTCTGTTCCTCCCCCACTTGTGCTCTGTCTCTCAAAAATAAATAAACGTTAATTTTTGTTTAAATAAAGAAAAATGAAAAGCTCCCAATTAGTGAAAACTTAATAGTGACAAACAGTGGAAGACATGCATATACACTCCTGGGAAATTAATACTAGGTTGAAGTAAATGGCCTTGGTTACTAGTCATGCTATATTTCCACACCTATATTAAATTCATAGTAATTTGTTGTGCCTTTTTGCCCCTGGTGGCTAAACTTCCCATAAACTAAACTTTCCCTCTGAGAAACACAAAACCTTTAAAAGCATTCTCTCTCCCACGAGAGAAATTTATAAGCTCCAGTCTCTGGACAAAGGATTTGAAAGCCCTCAACCACATAAGAGCCATCATATCTTAGTGATTTTCCTGCAAGACCGAAACTTTATTTCATATAAAGGTAATCAGGCAATTTTCTTTCCTGAATTCAAAGGGAAATAGTGTGTTCTTTTTTCTTTCACTGCAGTCTAGTATCCTAGTGCTTTTGTCTCTGTTTCTTCCCTTTCCATTGTATACTGGATACATATCTTCTTGGAAAGCCAGACCATCATTTCATTCATTCATTCATTCTTTTTCACTCACTCAACATTTATTGAAATTCCATTAGTGCCAGGAATTTGCCACTCCTCTCCTTAATCACCAGTAATAGTACCCTATGATACACTGAATCAAGCCTGAAGCCTTCAAGCTAGTTCCATTCTTAGAGTTTAACTCATTTTCCATTATGACTGTCCACTCCAGATAGGTAGCAGGAAAGTCCTTGACATACAAACCATATTCATTTTCATTGTTATGCCTCTGTTCTCCTACAGCATCCTCCCTACCAGCAAATTTCTGACCATGAAAATTCTTATTATTAAAAGTCTTGCTTCAGGTTCATTTTCTCCATGTATTATTCTAGGACAATTCTACCTTGGCTGTTCCCAGACTTTGGAACTGCATGGTTGTGTAAATTTTTTAAAAATCAGGGACCAGTATAAAGTTGCTACTTTTTTCTTTTATTATAAAGAACATTAAAAAAATTAAAATAGTTAACAGCTACTATTACCACTACTTCATAAAAGAAAAGCCAACAACACCAATAGGAAGCAGAAAATTCATAATCTCAGAATAAAGGGCAATTCATTAATCCCACTTAGCTTTAGAAAAATACATTTATGTTATACCTACTTTTTTTTGTTTTTCATTTTATTGTTATGATTCATGGGCCGGCATGTAGGAAGCATTTAGGCATAGCATTCTTTGATGTTAAATAAAATGGGCCATAAATGCATGATCCTCTTCCACCTTGGCAGGGAAATGATAACTCCTGGCACAGTGACTAGTACTACCTCAGGTATTGCACTAAGTACCTTATTACATCATCTCACTTAATTTAATTCACACAGCAATCCTATTAATAGCCCCACTCTACAAGTGAGGAAACAAACAAAGGCTTAAAGAATATGTTACTTTCCTAAAGGAGAAGAACTGGTAAGTGGTGAAGTTACTGTTCAAACTCAGGTCTATATAGTCCACACTCTAAAATTTTATATAATGTTGCTCCCAGCAGTATAAAATATGAAAGGTCTTAATTTGCTATAGATTTCTTTCCAAGCCACATAAACAAACTTCCAAAGTTGAACTGACCACATGTTGAAGTTTAACATGGAATTTCTCATTCTTGGCCCTATCGACATTTTGGGCCAGATGATCCCTGGTCATGGGGCGCCCTCCTGGACCTCGCAGGATATGTAGCAGCATCCCTAGCATCTACCCACTGGAGGCCAGTAGCACCCTTCTCCCAGTTACAGCAATTGGAAATGTCTTCACACATTGTCTCATGTCCCCTGGGGGCAAAATTGCCCCCAGTTGAGAACCACTGTTTTAATCCAATCTTGTTCTATGGACACATCTAAAGACAACCTGTGCGTGAACTATATAAACATGGGAATAGTTGCACCTTGTACAAGCATATTTTCTATGACTAGTTCTGTAAGATTGTTTTAATAGGCAACAGCATTGTCATTTAATTCAGATACAATTTAAGACATTACCCAAAACTACAATTTTTGAGGAAATTTAGCCTGTGTAAGAAATAATTTTATTTTACTTGTAAGAATACAGTTCCAAAAACGAATTTAAATGAAGAAAAACAGTATCAATTAAATCCTTTATAAGCTTAACATGTAGAGAATGTTTAAGGAATAATCGACACCATCCAGTTGAAAAGGCTTCCTCCTGATACGATACAACCATTAGCAAGATCAAAAAGTCTCTCAAGATTGAATATAGATGGCAGCGAGATATCAAATGGGACCTGAGAAGAAGCAAAAAGTGTTCATGAAATTCATTGTTTCGAACTGTTGGCTGAAGTAAAGTTCTCTAACACACAAATACCAATTCCATATAATGATTTTATGTGAAAGATATATAACTCTTGCCTAAGGTAAAATGCAAAGTTTCGTATCTCTGCACTGCTGAAAGGTCACACATATTATTTTATATCCTATTAAGATTCATAGATTAGCCTACAAAACAGCAGATATTTCTAGAAATATGGACTATTTGCATTTCTATAATCACTGTGTATGATTCTACAGGTAGGACTTTGGCCCTGTTCGAAACGAAATGCTTTCCTCCATTAACAGGTTGTCCAGTTGACAAATCTCTTCGTCTCACTTTGAGCTTAAGTTCTGCCACAGTGAAGCGAATTACATTTGGAACTTACTCTCCCTGAAAGAGGGACTAGGAAACCATGCCGAGAACTACTGCAGCCAAAGTCACCTGAACGAAACAAAAGATGGAAAATAAGACTGCTTTTATGATCACAGCACTGGCTATTTCATTGAGAGAGAGGCAAGAAGAGAATAAACAGGAAGGAAGGAAAAAAATGTTTCCTGGGGACCCTTTGGAAGATGAATGAGCAAATGTCATGTAGAATGACCATAACAGATCAGATTCTTCTGGGCCTAAATGCTGGTAAGAAATTAGAAGACTTGTTTTATTAATTTCTTGTCCAATTGTTAAATGAACCTTTTATTCTTAAGAAAACTCAGTGAGCCTAGAAGTGGAGGCTGCCTTTTATTTTTTTTTTCTTCACTTTGTTGGATTAAAATATGACAAAAGTATTCTAGTACTTTTCTATAACTTAAAATAATAAGGAGGTGAAAAAAATTAACAATGTCTTCCTTTCTCACTCAATCCTGAAGTAATAAGTATTACTAGTTTTAGGAGCATCTTTCTAAAACTTTTAAAATCCTCTAACAAATAAATGTATATTCATATGAGTTTTTTCTTTTCCCTTTTTTCTTTCCTTTGTTTTTTGAAATGGGATAACTAGATTTCCATTATTTGCTTTTTTTTTTTTACCAATATGTAAGAGGAATCTTTCTTTAATCAACTCAGGGAGACACAGTTTAAGAGTGTGCATTCTAGAGTAAGACTGTTTTAGTTCAAATTCAGACCTCTCCATATACCAGCTATGTGAGCTTGAGTGAAATATTTGATCTGTTTGAATTTTAACTTCCTCATCCATGAAATAGAAATAATATTGTAATTGTCATTGTTATTACAACATATTGCTATTACAGGATGGAATTAATTTATACATGTAAATACTTAGAACAGTGCCTAGCACACAATAAACACACAATAAAAGCTACACATTACTAACATGGTCGAATACATTCTTTTTAATGGCTACATAACAATGCATGGGATGGCCAGATCCTAATTTATTCAATCACTCACCATAGAGGCTGTTTCTAGTTTTTGTACATGCTTGTCTATTCATATACATCGTTGCATACACATGCTTTTATTTCTGTAATTACTACTGATTCCCCAAGATGGTTTGGTTTAGTCAAAGGCTGTTTATATTTTACATTTTAACATTTCTTTTATTTTTTTAAATTTTATTTTCTAAGAGAGAGAGTGAGTGCGAGCAGGGGAGAGGAACAGAAGGGGGAGAGAGAAAGATCTTAAGCAGGCTCCATGCCTATGAACCTGGGATCATGACCTTATGTGAAATCAAGAGCTGGATGTTCAACCAACTGAGCCATCCATGTGCCACACATTTTAACATTTCTTGGCAGATTTCTTTCCAAATAGGTTATGGCAATTAACATAGACACCAAATTGACCTAGCTCTATTTGTTGACAAGATGTTCTTTCCTCACTGCACTGCAAAGCCATGCAAAACCATAGGACCACATATGTGTGGATCTCTTTCTGGTCTATATTTTGTTCTATCGGTCTATATCTATACTTACTCTAATCTCACACTATTATTACAGCTCTTTCATAAGACTTGACAACTAGAAGTATAGCTCCATTAGCTTTGTTCTTTTTTTTTAAATGTTTTTGGCTATTCATGTCCTTTGTATTTCTGTGTAACTTTTCTGATACTACTGTAAATGATAGCTTTTTAAATTGTTCACTTATTACTTTTTTCTGCTATACAGAAATAAAAATTATATGTACATTCATATGCATATACCTACTTCATTAAATTCACTTATTTATTCTAGGAGTTTATCCAAAGACTATTTTGGATTTTCTATGTCTATAAATAATAAGAATTTTATTCCTTCCCTTCTCATACTTTATTCCTTTCTGTTTTCTTCTTTACTTCACTGGCTGAGAATCCCCATGCAGTGTTAATTAGAAATGATGATAGGATGTCATAAACACAGGATTAATTTACTTTTCAATTCAGGGAAAGGGGGAAGGTTTATTTAATGAATGGCATTGTAAAACTGTCTACTACTAAAATTCATCCTTTTCTTTACTTACATCCTCTACTATTTTTGTTAAATTTATTCCTAGGCATTTTATAATTTAGTTATTACTGTGAATGTTTTAAAGTTTTGTGAAAACTTTAAAAGTTTAAAGTTTAGTGAAAATGATAAATTTATCTCACAGCCAAAATACATCAGTGCTATAAACATTAAGAGAATCTGAATGTGCTTTAGGAAGTCAGAGTTACATCTTTTCCCCAGAGAGCTCAAGACTTTACAAATTAAAATTTATAGGATTTCAAATAAAATGACAGAGTTAAAAGATAAAGTATTTCTTTAGTCATGTTTCTTGACCTGTATCTACTCAATCTTAATACCGAGACAGTTAAAATGAGTCCGCATAATGTTTTATAATGTGAACACACCCATGAGGCTCAGAGACTTTAAGTGACTTGCCCAAGCTCCCTCAGCTAGTATCAGAGCCAGGATCTACACCCAGACATGCTGGCTCCTCAAAACACATTCTTAACCACTCTGTGGCACTGCCTGTCCCCTGCTGCCCAGACTGGCCTCTGAGGTCCCTCCAGGTATGGCTTGTGTACCAACCACGGAATGCCCTTGCTCCCTGCAGCCTCTGCTCCCAATCCCACCTGACTTCAGTCTCCTGCTCCTCCCCTGGCCTTTGTGGCACTCTGGACCAGGGCTTCCATAGAGAATTTCTCAGGTAAAGTTAAGCTTCGGTGAAATTACTGGATTTCTTCTTTTGTCATTCAATAGAGACAGGATTAGCAATCATATAACCATGGGAGAGTCTTTTATGTCTTTTGTAAGTAGGTTTGAGTCCGAATTGTCCTGGATAAGATACCACGGAATCCGGGTTCCTTTTCCTGGATCAAGAAAGGCTTTGTGGAGAGAAAGGAAGGAAACAGCTTGGCAGGTAAGCAGACTGAAAATTAGTTCAAGTAGGTTATGTTTGACGGAACAGTATTAAAGAAATGATGATGATTCTGGCTGCGTAGAAAGGATGGAAGTCTGAAATAATATGAAGAAAGGAAAAAGTTAATCAGGTTGAGAAACACTGAAGGGGTTCATTGCCAGGACTTGAGCTTGTCTTGGGGGGGCTTGTGAAAGTCATTGGAGAGTTAAGGTTATTTGCCAGTGCTATAGAAGTGTCTGTGTGAAAACTAGATTCTATCATAATGAAGGATTTTATTACTTCTGTTCTTTTGTTCCAATAATTTTCCTTGATTGACAGAAAAAACATACCATCTTCAAGAATCTATGATTCTTCTCAATCCAATGAGTTTTTATTGAGCACCTACATTGAGAATTCTTCTTGGTTCTCTTGGCACAGTGTCAGTTGCCTTTTCATTGGTTCTAAGTGTTAATGACCAAGAAAAATGGGAGAAAGCTAAATTCCTGCTATTCAATTAATATTTGCCTAATCTTGTAAGAGGTAAGCAGGTTATCAAAAACCGTGGGCTTTGCGATATGGATGGATTTAACTTTGCCTCCTTTCAAGAAGTTTAAAACAGAGGGATCCACAGCCATGAAAAAAAAAAAAAAGGTTTAAAAGCTTCAGGGTAGGAAAACAAATGCTGTTTTCAGCCAGCCTTCTCACATATAGGTTTCTGTGCCCTGTTATAGGTCTATCTCAATATGTCACCTGAGTCTTTGAAGTTAATAATTTCTTGGATTTTTTTCAGACTAGGGAATAAAATACATTCTAAGGTAGAAAGGATAATATGATACTGTCTTCCTTAAGACTCGGTATCATGAATGACCAGCCATAATAGACATTATCCTCCCTGATCTAACAGAAATAGCACCCAACTCTTAAGGTGAGGAGGGCTTGTAATACAACTCTGCCAGACCACAGGACATTTCACACTTTGCTGGGAACAAGATTATCTTTTTCATCACTCTAATTTTGGGATAATAAAACTTTAAATATGACAGGAAAAAAGGTTTTTTTAACATAATATGAGATCAAAGGGTCATTTTGGTAAGATGGTAGAAACCTTCTAAAATTAAATTTTTAAGAAATAACATTATTATAAAGACACCTTGCTGAGAACAAGAAATTAGAAATTAAAGATGGGATTGGGAGAGAAAGCATTTGTACAGAGAATTGTTTCAAATGTCACACTGTTTACAAATAGGATTGATTCTTCATAAACCTTCATCATCACCACTGCTATCATCACTGTCACTGTCCCACCACTGAGCTTCGGCCATGCATGGCATTTCCTTGAGCTCTTGAACAGAGTTCACCTTTTAATAATGGACAATTTTTGCTCGCGTACACGTTGTCCTACATGCTCAGGAAACCAAGTGTTTTAGTCAGTTCAAAAACTGTTCGGCAATACTAAGTAAGGGGCCCTGTCTTTTCTAATACCTAAGAAGATGCCAAAAATGTTTTGAACAATGGCCTCTTTATTGGAATACATGAAGAATACCTTGATAAGGGAAGATATATTGAGGGGGACTACATCCATTGGGCGTATGTTTAAAAATCAATTTTAGGTTTTATTCATAGTTTACAGCTATGGTATAATAAGAAATAAGTAATTGGTCTTTGTCCCAGGTTCCTGACATAAAGCTCCTAAAATCCTTGGGAATTTTCCTTTGTATGCTAATAAGATGACTGTGGGGACAGGGGCCTGATAGCTTCAGGGGCTGGTCACCAGGAAAACCAACCATTTGATTGAAGGATGGATGGAACTTTCAGCCCTAGGCCCACCTCTGGGGAAAGGAGGGGGTCTGGAGACTGAGTTTGATCGCAAAGGCCAACCACTTAATCAATCGGGCCCATGTAACGTAAACCTTCATAGAAACCCAGTAACGACAGGTTTCAAGGAACTTCTTGGTTGGTGAACCCACTGATGTGCTGGGAAGGTGGAACACACAGAGAAGGCATCGAAGCTCTGCCCCTGTATCCCACCCTGATCTTGCCCTATGCATGTCTTGTATGGGACTGTTCCTCAGTTGTATCCTTTATAATAAACTGGTAATTGTAAGTGAAGCACTTTCCTGAGTTCTGTGATTCATTCTAGTGAATTATTGAATCTGAGGGTGGTAGCTGGCATCTGAAGTGGGAGCAGTCTTGGATTAAACCTTTCATCTGTGTAATCTACCCTAACTCTGGTAGTGGTGTTAGAACTGACTCGAATGGTTAGACATCCAGTTGGTGTCAGAGAATTGCAGAATTAGCTGGTGTCAGGAAAAACCACCTAATAGTCATGCCTGGTATTATGTAAATTAGGGCAGTGCTCAGCTAGTGAGTGTCTCTGGGGGTCTTTGGGACCTTCTCCTACACCTGCCTTGGCAGCTATTGCCCTCCATACCCCTTCTTAGGCCAAGCTGAGGCACCACTCCGTGAAAAGCTATAGAACTGGCAGTGATGTCTCCATTATGGGTGTGTGCTTTGCTTTTTACAGGGAACTATTTAAGAAACAATCCTATAAGGCCAAAAGAGATCCTTAAGAAAAAAGTAGGAGTTTAGGCTGTACATACCAAGCTTATTCTAACTGCTCAAGACACTAAGGCCCAGAGAAAAGAGTCTTTGAAATGTGACACCCTGTTGTGCAGAAAGAACAGCTGCTCTCTCACTCTCTCTCCAGGAAAGCATTTTTTACCATATAAAGAACTAATAAAGGGTCTCAAACAGGGCAAATCCCCTTTAAAATATCAAAAGCTCTAATCAGAACAGGAAGGATGAGTTATGCAACCAACAATGAAGTGCATGGGGCATAAAGGCTAGATGCAAGTTCATGGCCAATGGTTCAGTGCTTATAATCAGGGGTTTGGGAAAAGAGTTAAAGGAGAAGTGTCTTGGATGGAGGATTTAACAGAAATGCCTGTATCCAATGTGTTATAAAACTGAATGCTTATTTTTTGTTCTCTGTGGAGATGCAAGAGCACAAATTCTAAGCTAGTACTTATACATGATTATATCATTTTATATCACTGCCTTTATTTTGGGAAGATAGTTTTAAAGCTTTACCAGGTCCTTGTTTTTCTACTCTGAAAAAAATACTTTTTCTAAGAAAGAAAGCCAGCATTGATTGAAGATTGCAAATGGGCTAGAGTCTTTGTTTTACTGAGTTTATTTCATTTGTAAATTAAGTGTTAAATGGAGGTCAAGAGAAAATGTGGTTGAACTACAGGGTCACATTGTAGAATGTCATTTTAATTATGATTGGGTGACATGTGTATGATGTTTTCTCTTTACTTCTACATTAGAAAATAAACTTTAAGCCAGAAAGTATGCTTCCTAGTTCCTTTGGAATTCTTCTCATTCCAATAATAAAGATTAATTAAGCACTCATGTATTCATCGCCAGTCAGAGATTTCATTTTTTTTTTAACTCATTGCTGAGGTTTGGGTTCCTGGGAAACAGATTCTGAGATGGAACTCAGCTTTCAGGAAGCTTATTAGAGAATACTCTTGGGATCAACACCCATAGGGTATGGAAAGAAAGCAGGATTAGAAGAGAGAGAAGAGCAGTCACAACAAAGGGCTCAGTCAACACCATAGTGAGGGAGCTTTGAAGCTGGGATGACCCTTCAGAGACGCTCTGAATTGTGGTGAGGGGGGGGGGTGGGTCAGGTCTTTGTACCCCATATCAACCAGACTTCTCCCCCACCTCAGAAGGAGGCCATCTCTTTTTCCCCATGGGCAGTTCCTGGAGAGGGTTGAGAACTCAGGGCTGTCAGCTCATTTCCCAGAGCTGGGAAAAAAGCTCTTCAGTCCTGAAGGGAGATCTTGGGGACTCAGTGAAAGGGCCATGAGAGGCACAAACATTTAATTTAATAATTAACTATAGAACCATTAAGCAAATGGAAATATGGCTATATATATATATATATATATATATATATATACACACAAACTTTTATATACTGGTATATAAGTAATACAAGCCAAAGGGAGATTTAAAGTAATAACTAAGTAAGAATTTTTATACCAGACTTCCAGATGCTGCTTGCTTTTCTGGGTCATGGTAGAACAAGCTTAATGCATTTTCAGTAAAACTCCTATTAATCACATTATTTGATTACCCTGAGGAACAGTGTCCCTTCTGCAGTATGAGGAGAATTAGAAAACAAAGAGTAGGAGGAAGATTCAGAAATAATTTCTTCCCTCAATATCTATCCATAAACTTAAATATGAAGAACTTCAATAATTTCACCTAAGCTTAAGTTACTTTACTTAACTTTCCATTCCCCCATGGAACCCTTAGAAGCTTCCATAAAATTTCTAAAAGTCAAAGCTGGGAAAGGGTCCAGAGTGCCAAGGAGCCCACAGGAGGAGCAGGAGATTGAAGTCAGCTGGGATTGGGAGCAGAGGCTGCAGGGACAGGGGCATTCTGTGGTTAACACACGTGTCATGCCAGGAGGGACCTCAGAGGCCAGTCTGGGCAGCAGGGGAAAGGCAGTGCAGCAGAGTGGTTAGGAATGTGTTCTGAGGAGTCAATTTGCCTGGACATGGATCTTCTGACACGAACTAGCTGATGTAGCTTGGGCAAGTCACTTAAATTTATCACGTGTAATATAAGGATAATCATAGCATCTACCTAGAAACAGAAATCTAAAGTCAAATGCTGAACTTCAGAATGTATGTGCACATTCACGTCTGATTGCTTCTGTTACAAATTTGCGACTAACCTAGTGGCTTACAACACAAATATGCTCTCTTACAGTCCTGGAGATAAGAAATCAGAATTCACTTTCACTGTGTTTAAATCAAGATGCCAACAGGGCTGGTTCTTTCTGGGGGCTGTATGGGGACAATCTGTTTCTTTGCCTTTTGTAGCTTCTAGAGATCACCTGTGCTCCTTGATTTGTAGCTGCTTTAAAGCATTCACTCCAGTCCTGTTTCTGTCATCACATGCCTTTGCCTACTGATGCCAAATAAGGATACGGTGACTGTACTTACAGCCCACCTGGATAGGCCAGAATAATCTCCCCATCTCAATATCCTTAACTTAATCATATCTGCAAAGCCTTTTTTTGTCTTACAAGGTAAAAGGTTCTGGGGATTAGGATGTGGATATCTCTGGGGGGCCATGATTCAGCCTACCACATGGGTAATTAAATAATATGGTTTTGCTCATAAGAACATCCTATTTATATCATATCTGCTCAACAAAGTTTGGGTCACTGGAGTTATTGAATTCTTCCAATTTAAAAATTCATAGCATCATTGCGACAACGTGGTTGGAGCTAGAGAGTATAAATACCAAGTGAAATAAGTCAGTCAGAGAAAGACAAATATCATATGATTTTACTTGTATGTGGCATTTAAGAAACAAAGCAAATGAACAAAGGAAAAAAGAGAGAGAGAGAGAGGCAAACCAAAAAACAGACTCTTAACCATAGAGAACAAACTGATGGTTACAGAGGGGAGGTGGGGGGGATGCATGAAATAGGGTATTAAGAATACACTTATGATGAGCACTGAGTAATGTATAGAACTATTGAATCACTATATTGTACACCTGAAACTAAAATAACACTGCACATTATCTATACTGAAATTAAAATAATAAACCAATCAATCAAAATTCATGGCATTCCTGTAAAATGTCTATTGTTCCCAAAGTTATCAGTGTTCACTATAATACATACTGGTTCCTCTACAATTCTCCACATCCTTGCACATCAGGTTGAAGTCAATACGCTATGAACAGAAATTATGATAGCCATTCCATACTGGCTCTTGGAAATGGTCACCCTAATTTATTGCCTAACCTGGGACATAAATAAGGAATAAAAGGAAAAAGGAAATAAAAGGAGAATAAAAGGAAATAAAAGGAAAGTTTCTTAAGCATTATTCCAAATCAACAGGTATACTTTATGACCGTCCCAGGCCAAACGAGATGAAGGACCACCCTACTTAAAAATCTCCAGTGAAGTCTTCCAGTCCTCTTCCCTTGCAGTGGTGATGTTGGAGGCCATACAGTCCAGAAAGCATAGCTACAAGTAGAAGGAGAGTCACTCAAGCCTCACTTAACTTTGCATGAAAAAGAAATGAATCTTTATTGCCACTGAGATTTGGTGTTTATTTGTCAGCACAGCATAACCTCCCCCATCCTGTCTAAAACATCCATGCTCTGGCAAGTTTGTCCTTCCCTTATAGTATACACGGGGGGAATTCCATCAGAGGGAGGTTTAACTCCACTTAAAGGTCAGGACTTTGAATTTCAGTGCAGAGAAATGCTGTAACTGGGCACACTGAAGCTGGGCTCCCTCCTGAAGGGCTGTGTCCAGCCTGCCTGTGGGCTTCTGACCCAGGATACAGAAGTGAAAACCCCAGAGTCTGAACAATACTTGGCATTTCTTGATGCTTTTTTATGAAGGAGATCACTGGGCTTACAGTCTGGCAACTAGAAACAGGAGGCTCTTTATTTATTTTTTTTAAACAAAGGCTTAATAAAGAACATGAAGTTTGCATTTTGTTCATGGGACTTTGTTGCTTAGAACCAAAGCATGACAGGCTTTGTTAGTTAATAGCTTCCACTTGCAGTGGCAAACCGGAGGGCAGACCTCTTGTGCATAATGTGGAAAGAAAAACTGCTCACGCTGACTTCTGTATTCATATCAGCATATACAGCAAGCTGCTGCAACCCACTCTTACACTGCGGCCAACACTGACCAGCGAATTCTGATAGAAAGTCTAATGGAGTTTGCAATTTATGAAGGAATTTCACATAAATCATTTCACTGAACTCTTTTTTAAAATTTCTTACTTGAGTATTTAGCCTTTGTCTGTCAATATTAATAAGAGAATGCTCAGAAGAAGGGGGCAAGGAAAGAGGAAAAGGCCAGATAGGAGGAGGAGGAAGGACGGAAGGAGGTGGAGTGAAAATCCACTACTGAGCTTCCCTGAATGTTTGCTATGTGCTATGTGCCAGGTACTGCATCAGGCACTGTTGACTAATGATAATTCTGTGGCTAAAATAAAATGTGCTGATGTTCATTAAGTTCATCAAAAGTATAATTTAATAGCTCTCTGGGGGATTATACTGAGTGAAAAAATGACACCTCCCAAAGGTTACATACTGTTTGGTTCCTTTTATATAGCATTCTTAAAATGACAAGATTATAGAAATGGAGACCAGATTAGTAATTGTCAGAAATGAGGGATAGTGGTGGGGGGTAGGAAGTGAGGTATCTATAAAAGGACAACAAGAGGGTCCTTTCAGTGACAAAATTGTTGTTCTGTGTCCTGATATTAACGTCAGCATCCTGGTGGTGATATTGTACTATAGTTCTGCAACATGTTACCACTGGGAGAAAGCTGGCTAAAGGCTACACAGGATCTCTATATTATTTCTTATAATTGCCAGTGAATCTATAATTATCTCAAAACAAAAAGTTTAATTAAAAAAGGATGGAAAAATAATGTTAATAATACATTTATTAAATGCCCAATCACTCTTTTGAAAATTAGCAAATATTTAAGTAGGCCAAAAGCCACTAATGAAGGAAGTTTCTAATGGTCAAGTATATCAAGTCTCATTCATTTCACATTATTTAAGGCTGGAAAAGATACAGATGACCACAGTGTATTGAATGCTTACCCATAGGATTACACTGACACTATACGAAATGTGTGGTGTACTTTTTCCAATGTAATTCTCTGTAAGGAGAATGTACAAACAAGGAACTGAAGCACAGAGATGTAAAGTAACTTGCTCACAGTCATACAGTCAATAGATGGTGGAACCAAGAATTAAGTCATGTTTTTATTCACTAAGATACACTGCTTCTGAGACCTTTAGCTGACTCTATCGACCTGAGGTCTTTAAGGATTGATGACTTGTCCATAAGGGGACGCTCTTCCTACAGTACCGTGTTCTCACAGGTGGTTGAGAAAAGAACGTAAGGGCATTAGCTGCCTGAGGTATAGGCAGAATGAGAGCAAAAATGGCTAGTGTCCAAAGTATCAACAAGGAAAACGGGTAGATTTACACCTGTTCCTTCTTTGTGGGTTTATTTTAATATAAAGAACATTTGTGCAGAGAATTTCCGAAGCTTGCCAATTGACTCAGCTATATGAGGCAAAAGTCAAAATCCTCCTAACATGAAAAGATAATCTCATTGTTAAGCGCACAGTTTGTTAATCAAGACAAAACCATTTAGCAAAATGAATGAAGTAAGTGAAATTAAATGTTTAACTCAGTTTTCAGCAAATTGGAAAGCAATAAACAGATTTGCTAATGAGACCCCTGCCTTCCACTCTTCCGAAGCTCTCCACAGTAACTAAACTTCAGGAAGCCGTCTCTTTGGTTCTGAGCTGCTCTTCTATCCTGAACGAGGCCAGGCTTGCTTGATCCAGCAGTCCACATGCTTCTTGCTACTTAGATGGTAAATACACAATATCAGGTTCGTAATTATATTCTGGTTTAAATTATATCTAAGTATCATTTACCAGCAAATTGCATGTCTAACAAGAGTAGGACCAGCACTTTGAGTACAGATAGCACAAAGGCTCTTGGTTTCGTGATGAACAAGAGTGTATTTCACCTTGACACTATTGCTGGCAAATCTCTGAGAGATGAGCATTTTGAAAACGCTATAAACAGCTTAGCCTTTTCTTAGCATTTTGAAGAGCACATTAATAGCCTGGCCTTTTCTTAAGGGCTTTCTTTTTCCCTTAGCCAAATTTGACAGCTAGAAGTGAACAGTGAGAGGATGGAATCAAAGTCAGGGCTGTGTTTTAAAAGCAGTGCGGAACTGATGTCATCCGGCATTGTCTTCAAAAGAATATAAGAATATTAAGTGGATGTCTCATGAACTTAAACACAAAGGAGACTCTTCACTTGAGGACAGAATGATAATGTCTCACAGAAGAAAGATGTAATTCTAGATGCCCATAAAATCTATTCAGACAGCTTTTGGCGGGTACAAAAAGAAGAAGAAGAAGAAGAAGAAGAAGAAGAAGAAGAAAAAGTAAAAGAAAAGAAATGAAAATCTGCAACTCTCAACTTAACCAAAGAAGTTATAATATTAGTAAAATTAAGTTTTAAATACTAAGTAGACACCTACCACAGAATATTGTTATTGCCACCATTTGGAAAGTTCTGCTAAAAAGAAACCAAGAGGCACACAGTAATGTAATAAAATTAGCAGAAGGAAATTAAATAGCTTAGCATCACCCTCTAGGATTTAACAGCCTAAAAAACAAAGGGAAGTAGAGACTGTCCCACATGACTTGGGAATATACAACCCCACCTCCTACCCAGAAAAACCTCCTAGGTCACTTCAAAGGCTGCTTTGAGAACCCTCCTGGTTTATCTTCTACCCCCTCGGTATAAACACTCAGCAACTTCAGGACAGTTACCGAGCATCTTTAGCGAGAGTTGCTGACTAATTTTAAAAATTGCCTAAGCAAGCTGCCCAGAGCGGCCTCTGCTCGGAGTAGGAAAGAGGCCTACGAACTGGGAGAGCTTTACTGGATGTTGTGGCAGATTGCATTTTCCCAAAATGGTTGCAATAGCTCCTGACCCACATGCCCTTCTTATAATTTGATACTGACACTCCTCCCACCAGGAGATGGAATCTGTGTTCAACCTTGGATCTGGGTCGATTTGAGACCAGTAGGGAAAACCCATTACGTAACTTTAAAAGCTAGGGCATAAACAGTGATAGAGCTCCTTTCTGGTTCTCTTGGAAGGCTCATTCTTGAAACCCAGACACCACACTGCACCGAGGCCCAACAGGGCACACCGAGGTCACATGTCATGTTCTGGTCTGCAGCCACATCTGCCTTCCCAGCCCCTAGCCAACAGCCAGCATCAAGCACCAAACCAAACTCGCCTTTGACCCTTCAGGGATCCCAGACCTCAGAAACTGAATCATCTTCAACCTTCAGGTCTATCCAGCTGATTCCCCAGATATCATGGAGCAGAGACCAGTTGTCCCGTTAGGTCCTTTCCAAATATGTGACTGGCATTTTAGTGAAATGGTAGTCATTTTATGCCACTAAGTTTGGGGTGCTTTGTTGTATAACAATAGTAACTGGAACAGATGAAAATGGGAAATACATGTGGTTAAAAGTGACCCATTCCTAGCACTGGAATTATCGCAGCCTCTCTTTGGGGAATGTACTCAGAGGCTTTAACTCAGGCATGTTGTTGTTCTACGATAGCCGCTCCTCTACTTACAGGGGTCTAACTCCAAATGAACTCAGATAGCTCTTAGATGATGACGATAATGTTTCGCTTCGGATGGTGCCAGGCACTGTTCTAAGAGTTTACATGGATTCACTCATTGGATCCACACAACAAATCTCTGAGGCAAATACTATTTTTATTCTCATTTTACAAATAGGGAAACTGAACCCTTGGGGTTAAACCACCTGCTGAAGTTTACACAACTAGCAAATATCAGAGCTGGGCTGGGATTTGGAACCAGGCAGTTGGGCTCACAAGCCTGTGCACTAACCACCACGTGCACCACTTCCCAAATGCTGCCTCTAACTCTCCCTCAATTCAGCCCCTCCCTCTCAATGGCCAAGAGTGCCCAAACTGAAAAAGTGGGACACTGTGGGCTTTGGTGTCAGGATAATCGTTTGGTCACAGGCTCTGGAGTCTGCCAGTCTTGGCTGGGACAGTTACCAGCTGTGGTGACTTTGGGCAGGTCTTTTAAGCTCTGTTTCCTCTTCCCTCCCCCACCCTTGTATACAAAAACAATCATGCATTTTAAAACCACGACCATCTTCTTCATTAAGCATTAGCCTTATTCCTCCTTTCTAGACTGAGCCTCTTCAGGGCAAGGACTCCATCTTTCTCACTTCTGATTGCTCCAGTTGGGCCAGCACGGTGCCCTGTGCTCTACTCAGCTGCAGCTTGTAACTGAGCTGCCTTTTGTTGTTGTTGTTGTTAACTTCTGTCTTTATTTTTGTATCCAGAGATTTGGGGATTTATTCTGTTCTTTCCATCCCCATGAACAAAGCCATAAATCATGCCCTTACCACTGAGCCTGCTGTCAAAACTAGGACTTGGGTTTACTGTTTCTTCTTTCAAAGGTCTTCCTAATCACAGGAAAAGGTTTTCACAGACACCCTTGATCATGTTTATATCTACCTAAGGATTCTCTACTGCCTTCTGATCATTTTCCAAAGTAATTAAAACTTCTAACCATGGGCCACAGGAGCTTCTACTAACTTGATTTCTTACTGGGAACTATTTAACCCTTCTTAAAAGATACCACAGGGAATTTCTCACCTTCAGAATTATGCCAGGATAATACCAGAATATTAACTGATATTATTACTGAGGAGGGGTGCCTGGCCCCCAGGCCTCTGTTTTACCCTGTACTGTAATTACTTCTGTATTTGTCTGTTTTCCCCACTAAGCTGAAGGCAGGGACCTTGATTTTTACTTCTGTATCCCAATGTCTAGTACCTAAAAGCACTTGACAAATGTTCACTATTCAAATGCATGGAGTTGATGAGCTCAAAGTCACTGATAATGTCCAGATTGCAACCCAGGGAGATCTCTGGAAGATGTATCAAGAGCATTCATTGATGTAACAAGCATTTATTGAACACCTTCTTGGGAACCAGCATTGGGCAAGGCAGTGAGAATGAAAATGTAATAAGATCCAATCTTATTATATAAGACCCAATCTGCTCTAATAGGGGAGACAAATATGGAAGCACATCATTAGAACTTATTTTGGTAAAATCTAAGTACAGAAATCTAAACCATGGGCTTGAGAGACAGTGATAACAAGAAGGCAGTCTGAGGTTAACAGATTACATGTGTTATTTCCGATTTTTACATGATAACCCAGAAAAAGATAAGATGCTAGCTAACGTTGTGGAATGATCCTCCAGCTGACAGCCAGGGCCATGAGATCATAAGGGGTCCAGGTGGTCACATGATAGAATCAATACCATCAGACACAAAATGAAAGATGCTAATGACTAAACTAAGATTGGCTAATATATCTGACTCTGTGTCTCCTTCTACCTGTCCTTCTACCCTCCCTATACTTCTCACCCAAACCTGCTTAAACATAGAAATCATTTTAGTGACCAGCATGTGGTTGATGTCAATATCTAAACATAAACATTAAAAAATGATCATTTTAAGAATCAGAAATAAGAGACCATGCATACACTAAACTCAATCATGTGAAAAGGAAGGCACATGATGTACATAAATAATGCAGTGGAAGTCATTAGAACTTAACTGTCATTGAGGATTTTTTTTACATTAAAATTCAAGTTATTTTTGAGAAAACATATTGAATAATTAAACTATTTTATGTGCAGCTGGGCTTGAGAAACAATGCCAGACATCAGGCCAACCTGGTGCTTTCTCAGAGTAGAAGGGAGGAGTTTGGGGATCTATCATGAGGTAAATTCGTGGCTGCTGTAATCCACCAAGCCTCCAGCATAAGGTCACCTGCCTCACTAGCACTCTCCTCTTGCACTGATCTCCGTTGGCATTTTCCACTCCATGTCCAGGAAGGTGAGGGAGGCTGGAAAAAACCCACAAAGATGCTTGGTTCCCTAACACATGTATGACTTCTAAATTTCAGTGTGGCTTTCAATCCTCTTACTTGTCCTTGGGCAGCTTTCTTGCTCATCACACCCAATGACTGTGAATGCTCGAGACCTTCATCTTTCCCTTGGAGACCACACCCTCAGCCCTCCTGCTCACCCTACGAGAGTTAAACTTGCCTCCACTTCATGGAGAGTGTGAAAACCTCGGGGTGTGAACTGCCCCAGCTTTTCCCACCCTTTTCTTACACACTCACTCACATTCCTTCACATCTTAATCTGCCACCCCAAGACCTAGAGAAAGAGGAGTCTTACCTCTGTTTCCAGTCAGTTCTCTGGCTTGTACTGTCAATGTCTTTCTGTTCCCACCCTCTCCCCAAAGGCCCTGCCTCCATCATTTGTCCTTTTTCTCTTCTAGAAAGGCAGTCTCCACCCCTGCTAGCTCTTTCCTCTCATTGCAGCCCGTCTCCTCCAGACTTCTCACCCAAACTTTCCTGAAGATTCATCTACAGGTGCAGCTTTCACTCTTTCACAACTCACTCCTCAATTCCCTGTAGCATCTGCTCCCCATTCTAATGAAACATTCGTTGGGTGTAGTTTGGCAAAACATGCAGTTCCTGGATTTAAGCAGAACTGTATTTGATTCCTGCCTCCTCCACTTACAAGGTACAAAATCCTGAACATGCTGTTTAATGTCTTCATTTCTAATGCGGGGATAATAATAGTAACCAACTTCATAGAGTCTTGTAATAGTCAATGACATGCTGTATGTAAAACACCCAAACAGTGACCGCACATGCCATGTGCTCGATAAAAATTATTGCTAGTAAGTAGCATTTGCATTTTAATGATAATTATCATTGTTATCAGTCAGGTACTATGCTAGGTCCAGCTAGGAATCCTGAACTAAAAGAAATTCTACCAAATTCATGCAGCCAAGAAAAACTAGTTTGCAATCTTCTCATACAATGTGTCTTATCTCTTGGCTTAGGATCACCTTTTCCACCTTCAAACCAGGAGCTGCTCCTAGGAATTTCCTTCCATACTGATTCTGCATGACTCTGCTCAGCTCTGTATACACACACACACACACACACACACACACACACACGGGAAATTTATTTGTATCATGTGAACCAATTGAAAAATATTTGATTTAGCCAAATGCAGGAACTTTAACCTACACTGCTTTGGCCGCAACAAAGTATCTACACTAATGCTCTGTGGGCAGTTGGAACTCAATAATTACTGATGAACAGACAGTTGTATATAATGACTTAGTCCTCCCCTTGGTAGGTCATAGCAAGAACAAGGAGCATATTTTTAGCATCATGTTTGGCAACTTGGAAACTGTAATAATTTGAATCTATGTAAGCAAGGTAAGGATTGCTTTGTTGTTGGTACTCCAGAAATGAAACCTAATGGTCATCTGTATCCTGTGATAACTCACTAAGAAGGCTGGCATGGAGCCCTCGTTTCCTTTCTCCATCTTCTTGCTATTTTCAGTGTTTCTGTCACAGGCTCTGTGTGGCAATATTTGTTTTAATTGGGAAGACGCAGTACAGGCGAATGCGATTGTAATAGGTATGTTCAGTAAGGAACCAAACTGCACAGCAAGATCTCATCTCAGTGACAAAAATGGCTTCACTAAGGCATGTAATTTTGTTTGTCTAGCAATTTGGTTTCAGGAACAAGCTCGGACATTCCCATGCCCCACCTCCCTGAGCACTACTAGGTAAGGCTTGATTTCAGTGGAGGTATTAGCATGGGGTTCAACTGGGGGCCCCTTTGGACTGGTGGACCCTTTCACTGATGGGATCTCAAGTCAGGATCCTGCACACTGACCTAATGCCTCTAGGATTCAACAGCGATTTAAATCCCAAAGAAAATGTTTCCTGATTCTCTCTCTCTCTCTCTCTCTCTCTCTTTCTCTTTTCAAGATTTTTCTTAAGTAATCTCTACATCCAACGTGTAGCTCAAACTCACAACCCCGAGATCAAGAGGCACACGCTCCACTGACTGAGCCAGCCAGGTGCCCCATCTTTCTCTATCTTTAACACAGTTCCTCTCCCCTTCTATCAATATTTCACAACAAATCTGCATCCTAAACATCTGTTTGAAATTAGTTGGCTCGGGTTGCCTGGGTGGCTCAGTCAGTTAAGCATCCGACTTTGGCTCAGGTCATGATCTCATGGTTCGTGGGTTCGAGCCCCGCGTCGGGCTCTGTGCTGACAGCCAGCTCAAAGCCTAGAGCCTGTCTTTGGATTCTGTGTCTCCCTCTCTCTCTGACCCTCTCTGCTCACGTTGTCTCTCTCTCTCAAAAATAAACAAAAACATTAAAAAGAAAAAAAGTTTTGAAATTAGTTGACTCAGGGATGAAGAATTCACACATGGAAAGCAGGACTATGGTAAGGATGAAAATGGTGTTGATACCTAAATAGCTAATAATACTAAGCACTTATTTCTGTGAGGCTCTATTCCAGATACTTAACATATATGATTTCCTTTAGTCCTCACAGCTGCGAAGGGTTGGAATTATTACCCCCTGCTTCAAGTAAGAGAACACTGAGGCTTAGAGAGGTTAAATAACTTATCTAGGGTCACACAACTAATAACACTCAAGGCTAGGATTCCAACCCAGGTCTGTCAGATGCCAAGGCCCATTAATGCTATAAATCATGTGTCTTAAAGAATACCTTTTTTTTTTGTGACCTGTTTTCAACCACAGTTTGTACAAAATTATATTAAACTTGATTTTTATTACAATTTCTCCCATGGCAAATCTATGTATTTCTGTAATACAAAATTAGATTCCCATTTTAAAAAATGGGGAAAAGGACATTAATGGCCAAATGAAATAAAAATTAAGGCAAATGTTAAATTTCAGATACTTACAACTTAGGGGAATTTGATTCAAGAAAGAGTAACCAAGCAATACACTGTACTAGGCACTGTAAGTATTCAAAAATTAAGATAGTACTGCTCCTGCTCCAAGAAGCTAATGATCTAGTGGGAGGAAAACAGTGTAATATTTCATATCTTACTTCAAATGTCATCTCCTAAGAGAGGTCTTCCCAGAAAACCCTACCTAACCTGTCACCCTTTCCTGGTTACTTTCTATCACAGGGGTTAGCAAACTTCTTTTTCTGTAAAGGGCCAGAAAATAAATTAGGCTTTGTGTGCCATATGGTCTCTGTCAAAACCACCCAACACTGCTGCTGTAGCTCATAGCAGCTATAGATCATAAATAAACAAATGAGCATGCTGTGTTCCAATAAAACTTTATTTACGAAACAGTCAGTGGGCCAGCTATAGCTCACAGGCTGTAGTTTGCTGACCTACTCTAACATATCACTCTTTCTTTCTTTCTTTCTTTCTTTCTTTCTTTCTTTCATAATACTTAACAAATCTGGAATTACCCTGCTTATTGATTTATTACTATTATTTACTCTTTCCCTCCACAAAAATGGCAGCTCCAAGAGAGTGAGGTCCTTGCTGCTTATTCACAGCTGGCTCTCCAGGACCTAAAATAGGGTTCCTGACACATAGTTCACTAAACATTTTTTGATTGACTAAATCAATGAGTACTATTTCACAAAAGGAGAAACACTGACTGCCAACAAATATATAAACTACATTTGACCATATTGTTAATAAATATAAAATAATTGAAAATGTCTTCTTCTTTTCACTTATCATACCTAGAATGGTTAGAAAGAGAAGGAGGAGGGCGAGCAAGAGAGGGAGAAGAAGGAGAAGGGGAAGAGAGAGGGGTAGAAAGAGGAAGAGAGCATGTATCGATGAATGTGTGGTAAACTGGCCCTCTCAACTACTGCTGATGGGAGAGAGTATATATCTAGAAGAACTGAAAGCAGGGGCTCAAACAGATACTTACATGCCCATGTTATAGCAGCATAATGTATAGCAGCCAAAAGATAGAAACAACTCAAATGACGATCCATCCACAAAACAATGGATAAACAAATGTGGTAAACCCACAAAATGGAACATTATTCAGCCTTAAAAAGGGATGAAATACTGATACGTGCTACAACAAGGATTTACTTTGAAAACACTGTGCTAAAAGGAATAAGCCAGTCACAAAGGAACAATATTGTATGATTCCATTTATATCAGGTATCTAGAATAGGCAAATAGTAGACTAGAAGTAGAAAGTAGAATAGAGATTATCAGGAGCTGGGGGGAGAGAGAATGGGGAGTTATTATTTAAGGGGTACAACGTGTCTGCAATGATGAATAATTCTGGAGCTGGATGGTAGAAATGGCCGCATAGCATTATGAATGTACTTAGTGCCACTGAAGGGTATACTTAGAAATGGTTAGAAGTGTAAATTTTATATTAAATATATCTTACTATAATAAAAAAGTATATACACTTTTTTACTCCAAAATCCTACTCCTAAAGAAGCAACACTGAGATAATACAGAAGGGTGAAATATGCATATGCTAGAATCCATCAACCTCAAGATCCATGAATAAAAATCTAGTTGTATAAATAGAGCCTGACAACAAATACACAACAGAAACTGTTATGCAGGCATTGAACATGACAAAGTAGACTTTTCACATAAAAATATCTCTGTAACATGTACGGTATAATCCCATTGATGTAAATATTCTAAAGTTTCTCTATACATGGAAAACACTTGAGATATTCTCTAGACTGCCATAGTTGGTTAGTCTCTGAATAGTACATTTGAAATTATTTTAAAATTATCCTCTTCATAATTCTCTGTACTTGATTTTTTAACAAAGAATATTTTTAACCAAAATAACATGCTATTATAAACTCATGTTTATCACTTTTTCACATTAATTAAGGAGGGTTAGGCCCTTGATACTGTCATAATAGCTGTTTTCTGTATTTCTGTTTCCATAGCAACAATACTTGCGAGAGAATCAGATACATTTTTACAAAAGATACGTACCTCAGACAATGGTGTTGTACCTCTATTAGTCAAAAATAGACTTATTATTTCAGAGCAACATTCAATAATCATGTTCTAGAAATAAGAAAACAATATAGTGAGGTTGAGCTTACTGGCATACTACTAGATAGTTTAGTTATAAACTATTTATTCCATTTGCCTTTCCTTGCATGATCACCTAACCCTAATTCTCCAGGAGAAAATTTAGAGAGACTCAACGGTCACAATTCCTTAAATAATTAAGGTTATTTAAAAAGATACAGGATGGTCACAACAGATAAGATTTAATTATGAACAACACATTATTTCATTGTTAAAATTCATATGTTACACAAGAATAACAAGTAAGGTAATGCATGCCAAATTAAGGTTTGGAAAATCACTTTTCTTATGAGAAGAGAACCCTGGGATGAAGAGATTCAGGCCCCAGAAAGGGATTTTAAGCACAGAAGAATAGCTGAGAATTAAGAAAAAAATGGAAAAAGTAAATGAAAAGGAAGCAAAAGTCAGTATCATACGTTGTCATTGTTGATGGCACTGCCACAGCCCCTACTGTATGGACACAGCCATGCTTATGTGTGGACATATGATCTACCCATAGGCAGTGATGAATCAATTGGATTCTCTAGCATTTCATATAAGGAAGGGTAAGAGAAGAGAGCTATAGTCAGTACTGTCTATATGAGCTGAAGGTCCTGATACAAACTTGGAAAAGGCAGCCATTGGGCTAGATGTAAGATGAGTAAGAGAAGGAAAAAAAGAAAAAAGAAAAGATGAGTAAGAGAAGGGAACAGGGATGAGTGAGAACTCACACCCCCCTGTAAGTAAGCACAGGCTTGGCTCCCAGCACACCAGTTCCATTTTCTGTGAGGCCCATTGTATTGGTTTCCAGTCCTTATGTATGAGCTTACTTATCATACTCTACCGCATATTGCCTCCCACCACACCTACTTTACTTGAGCTAGTGTAAGTAGCCCTTCTTTACAAGACCGTCAGAGATTAACTATGCCTACCTTGTAATGATGCCAGCATCCAGCAACAATTCACTTTTATGGGAGCTTTAAGACATACATTTACCAGCATTCAGAAATATGAAAATGATAAAATTCCATTAATTCTTATTTTTAAAGAATTTTTTGATATTTATTTATTTTTGAGAGAGAGACGGAGCACAGACAGGGTAGGGGGGGAGGCGGGCAGAGAGAGACAGAGACACAGAATCTGAAGCAGGTTCCAGGCTCCAAGCTGTCAGCACAGAGCCCGGCGAAGGGCTCAAACCCACGCACCATGAGATCATGACCTGAGCCAAAGTCAGACACTTAACTGACTGAGCCACCCAGGCGCCCCACATTAATTTTTAAATTATGACTGACCAGTGATGATTAAAACCTTAAAATAAAGAAGCACACAATTGAATTCACAGCCCTAAGTCATATTAGATTTAAGTTTCAATAAATGCACGAACATAGAAAAGATCAAATTCCAGAGTTCTAAAGCTATATATTAACAAATATATCCGAGATGCTGTGGAACACAAAGATGAAAAAACAGACCCTATCTTCACAAAGTGTGCAGTAGCTGAGAAGGATAGATCTATACACATCTAAATAAAATACCAAGTAGAATGTGGTCAGAACATGGATAGGAATAGGTTATAGGAGCCTAGGAGTGTAGGAGAGAGGAATTATAAGGAACAGGGAAGATTCCTGGAGGGAAGGTCATGAGAACTGAGCCTTGAATGAGTAATAGGATTTCACAGAGAATGGGGACAAAGACATTCTAGATGAAGGAAGGCATGTAAGCAATGGAACAGTGGATATTCAAGGAATGTAAACATTTGATACGATCTTTACTATGGGTGTGTATAGGAAGCATGGCAGTAAGAGTGATGAGGAATAAGGCTGGAGAGGTGAACTTATAACAGGACATGTAAAAGTAAGGAATTTGAATTTTATTACATAGAAAACTGAGAGGCACTGGACTAAGGAAATCATGATCCAACTGCTTTAAAAAGATAATTCTGGCTATAGTTTAAAGGTGAACTTGACTGAAAAAGAGACAAGAGAAAGGGAAATTAGCTCGGAGATTACTCAAACTGTTTGGGCAGGAAGTGATCATGGCTAGAAGCGTGCCAGTTTCAGGGGGACCAAAAAGGATGGAGGGCAAGTAGGATACCAGCACTGATCAGGGAATACTTCTTTCCTGTGAGCAACCTCCCAGGCTCTTCATCCATTTTAAGACAGAGGGGATACTCTTCCATCTCCACACTTATACTCCTCTTATTTACCTATATTTCTATATTTTTAATTGAGTTCTTAGAACTGGTTAAAGTATGTTCCCTTCCTGTAGGAAAGGTTTCAAAAACAGCCATGATGGGTTACTGTCATGATTTCATCAAGAGCTATCAGCAAAATAAGACCGTGTACGTCATTAATCATTTCACACAACAGATGAAGACAGCAATGTTACCTGATGAATAAATGCCTTCCACTACCTGTCTCAACATTTATCAAGAGAAATTTCACCTCAACAACATCCTATTTCTTTGGCATTATTTGCAGTAAACCACATACACACATCAGAAGTTGGCTGACTGGATATCCGGCTGTGGGAGACCTCGCGTGACCTTGCTACCACAGAAGTGAAGTCTTGAGCTCATCAGCCCTGGCAGACAGCTGCCAGAGGTGTGCTGCGTGTGGTTGGCAGGGGCTGGGAAGGTACAGAGTGACTCTTGTTCAATCTTTGCCATTTCTCCCTTAAAAAGGAGCATCCGTTGATTCTCTGGAGAATGGTTTTCTGAGTTACTTGAAACAACCATGGCAACTCTTTGACTTAGTTGTAATCCTCATCTTCTTTCACGTACTATATGGAAAAAACTTCCTAAATTGTTTTCCATCCTCCAAACTCTTGCTTCCCTCATCCCTCTTTCACATGCCACCAGTTTATGTCAGCCAGTCACAGGGTGGATCATGAGATGCCCTTCCAGGTGCTCCCCCTCCCTCTCCTACTCCCCACACCCAGCCCTGTCTTTTCACTGCCCTTGCCTACAGAAAAAAGTTCACTCACCATTTATTCATCCAACACCTACCATATGCATCCTAAGTGTCATGAAGTGGTAATGAACAAGACAGAAAGACAGCCCTTAAGGAGCCAATGAATGGTCTAGTGGAAAGAAAAGAAGAGACAGACTCTTACAGCACCATGTGGTGAATCAGAGAGGAGGGAGCACTTAATCCACCCACCTCTTCAGCCCCATCACCCACTACATTCACCCTGTTCTCCCATCACAGCAGGCATCTCATCATTCCTTGAATATAACATTCAGTTCCATGACTTCACACCCCTTCTCCTGCTGTATCCTCAGTCTGCTATGAGTGCCCTCCGCAGGTCTTCAACTAGAAATTTCCCAAGCAAGTACTGGAAAGGCATTATGTGTCAGGCACTGGACCAAATATCAGAGATAAAATGATGAATAAGACCCCCTGGCAAAGGAATTCATAGTAAAGAGAGAGGATGAGAAATGTAAACAGATAACTTTCAAAATAATACAGTAAGAGTACTGTATTTTGGGTATTTTGTTGGAAGGTCGCATGTGGATGTCAGAGAGATACTAAAGAACATGATAGTTGGGGAAAAGAAGATTTAAAAGAAGTTTTGCCTTGTGTTATAAAAGAATTCCCTCTTGAATGTTCTTATGAGAGACTCCATAAAGATTTAGATTATTTTCAATGGTTTTGAACAGCAGATTGATGTTTCTTGGAATGACACATTTTGCTAAAAGAGGACCACTCGATGGCTGGGCTCATTATGAATGACATCTGGGTACCTACAACCATACTCATACAATGATTAAGCTCCTCCATGACAAAGACCAAATTGTACTGATTTCTGTATGTCCTTATCTCCTTCCCAAGCCTGGAAAAATTTTGCACATAACAGTTCCTCAAAAAGAATTTGTTAACTGATGCTAATGTTCAATTTTATTTTGTTCTTTGTTTTCTCAGTACTTTGATATTTGGGATATGTTGACTATATACTAATTTTAATTGCCTTGTACAATCCAGGCATCCCATAAATGTTTGCTGAACTAACCTTAGGTGAACTGGTAAACATATTTTAGGCTTTTCATATCAGTATGCTATCATTCCGAATAAGATATTTTTCTCTTAAAATCAGGATGGTGTGCATCTTTCATATGGTTTAAAGTCCCTGGTAAGCTCTGAAGATACCCCTAAAGCTATGAATGACAGGTTAAAATAACTTAGTCATTCTGAGCCAGCTTTGTTCATTTTAGAAAGACGCACATGGTTTTCAAGCCAGAAGTGATTAGAACACCTGTTCTGTAGCCCTCTTGATACATCTTAAATTAATATGTGTTCTGAATTTCTTAGCTTATTTCAGACCATAGGCTTTGGGGGGGAGGGGTAAAAATGGGAAGGGAATAAGAAAGAGAATAAGATTCATTATCCCCCATATCAACCAAAGGCACATTTTCTGGTACCTTCTATTTAATAACCCACCAAAAATCTATACTCTGATAGAAATAAATATAATAGACTATAGAGGTTATAAAATTCGGTCCAATTTCAGACCAGAATTGATCTCTTCAAGTGTCCTAGTTAACTTCTAATTAGTGCCAAGTGAAGGTTGTCATGACAACGAACTGGCAGATTTAGTCAATGGGATTTGTTAGAACACAGAATATAGCTGCTTTTTTTTAAAGTGCCAGTTAGCATACTGGGGGGGGGGGGAAAGAAAACTTTATATGTTTCTTCTACTTCTCAACTTTTCAAGTGTTCTGAACTAATCTGTTTGCCAGTTCATCTAAACAGAGATTGGTTTGTCTTCCATTTGATGACATTCTCTCATATATAGAACCAACAGAACCGAAACACATTAAAAATACCTTCCTTAAAGCTGAAGAAACATTTTCTAAGTGGAATAACAAGACAAACTCAAAGATACAGAGGAGAACATCATGACTGAAAGTAGTCTGGTTTACTCAAGGACTGATCCACTCACATATATCATTCTAGTCAGGACATGAAAGCAAGCCACAAACTCTGGTTAAAACAAAGTAGGGCCTCTGGATTCCTCCCTCTCCTATGTTCAAATGCTCTCTCTTACCCCCATTTATTTGGTATTTGCTTATATTCATAGTCACCCTCTTGACTGAGATGCCAGGTTCATTGTGATAAATTTGATTCTCACATCAGACCCCAGGGAAATTCTGGTGACTCACCTTCCAATCAAGGGGTGTGGCTTTCCATCTCAGAGGAGTATTTTAGTGAGATGATCAGTTTTAGAGATGAGAGGAACAGTAGTCCCAGATGAAGGTAAGTGACTGACCCTAGGTAGTAAAACTGTGTGGCAAAGCACAACCTAGACCCTGTGCTCTTATGGGTGCTCACCCTCCTGCCTCAGACAATAGAAGGTGCAAAGACAAATGGATTCAGGAGAAAATAATCATTTTTCATATATGAACTATATGGAAGTGGACTCAGGGACAATTTCAGCAAAAATATTCTAGACTATGACTCAAAGATAGCAATCTGATATGTTTGGACTATGACCAAAAAACCAAGTGACCAAATTAAGTGATCTACAAAAGAAGTGCAAAAATGACATGAGAGTGGAGTTCTTCCTGAAAACAGACATAAAAGGGCAACCATGCACTTTATGAAAAAAATACAAATGTTAGAAAAGATGCTCAACATCACTCATCATCAGGGAAATACAAATCAAAACCTCAATGAAATACTACCTCACACCTGTCAGAATGGCTAACATTAACAACAGAGGAAACAACAGGTGTTGGGTTGGATGCAGAGAAAGGGGAACCCTCTTGCCCTGTTGGTGGGAATTCAAACTGGTGCAGCTGCTCTGGAAAACAGTATGGAGTTTCCTCAAAAAGTTAAAAATAGAACTACCCCACAACCCAGCAATTGCATTATGAGGTATTTATCCAAAGGATACAAAAATACTGATTTGAAAAGGTACATGCAACCCGATGTTTATAGCAGCACTATCAACAATACCCAACTTATATGATTCTGTGTTCCCTCTGTCTCTGCCCCTTCTCAACTCGCGTTCTGTCTTGCTCTGTCTCTCAAAAATAAATAAATGTGAAAAAAATTTTTTAAAAAAGAAACAAAACAGATGAACATAGGGGTAAGGGGACAAAAAGAGAGGGGAGCAAACGATAAGAGACTCTGAACTATAGAGAACAAACTGAGCGTCGCTGGAGGGAGATGGGGAGATGGGCTAAATAAGTGATGGGCGTTACGGAGGGCACTTGCTGTTAGGAGCACTGGGTGTTATATGTAAGTGATAAATCAAAGTGATAAAAATTCTACACTATGTTAACCAACGAGAATTTAAATGAAATCTTGAAACAAAGAAAATATGTATGTTATATTATTATTTTATAATATGTATAATCTTATGGGTTTGAGATATCTGATCTATTAGATTTATTATAAGTGCTCAGTACATAGGTAATATCAAGAAACATCTGGTATTTCATACAGTAGCCTGTAAAGACACTGAAAAGATAACGGGATGTGCAACCCAAAATCTAAGACATCAGTTCTACGATAAATCGAGGCACAGAGCAGAGGAAAGGCAAGTATGGGAAAGTGGCATTTTGCGAAGGCTAACCGTTCTTGATGAATCCTCTTACAGCTGGGCTTGTTAATTTCACAATAATGAAAAATGGATTCACTCACTCTACTGGTAAATTCAGACTGAAAATGCCAATAAGTATACTCTGAGAATCAGAAGAGTCTCCAACTTTTACGCTTTCACATGAATGCATAGATGAGGAAATAAAGAGCCTAACCTACACCTGAAACTAACATAACACCATGTGTCAACTAGACTTCAACAAAAAAGAGGGGAAAACATTAGAAAGGTGAAAAAAAAAAAGAAATATAAAATAGAAATAGGACAAAAAAGAGGTACACCAATACTTCTCTTTAGGAATTAAAAATGTTTTGGGGTGCTTACGTGGATTAGTCAGTTAAGCGTCTGACTTCAGGTCAGGTCATGATCTCACAGTTTGTGAGTTCCAGCCCCATGATGGGCTCTGTGCTGACAGCTCAAGGCCTGGAGCCTGCTTTGGATTCTGTGTCTCCCTCTCTCTCTGCCCCTCCGCCTCCCCTGCTCACATTCTCTCTCTCTCTCTCTCTCAAAAAATAAAATAAACATTTAAAAATTTTAAAAAGAATTTAAAATGTTTCATTATTGTAATTGAATATTAAACTAGCAAAAAGTGATTTAAGGAACAAGATAGAACAGACCAAAAATGAGGAAAAGATCCTAAAAGCTTACAGAGAGGAGAAACAGAGCTGGGCCCCAACTGGCTGGGAATTCAACCAGGAAAGCAGCAAAAGGAGCTCCAGAGTTAGAGGTATGTTGCAGGCACTGGGGGCAAACAGTCCTCAACTAGGGCAGAAAGATGGGAGCTTTCAAGAAGAAAAAAAGGAATTGAGATATTTGATAAGCATGAACAACTGGGTAAAAATCTATGGATGAACATATGAAAATTCTGATGTAATGATCAGAAGAAAGTTAAGGAGGGGTGCCTGGGTGGCTCAGTCAGTTAAACGTCCAACTTTAGCTCAGGTCATGATCTCGCAGTTTGTGGGTTCGAGCCCTGCATCTGGCTCTGTGCTAACAGCTAGCTCAGAGCCTGGAGCCTGTCTTCAGATTCTGTGTCTCCCTCTCTCTCTGACCCTCCCCCGCTCGCACTGTCTCTCTCTGTTCCTCAAAATAAATAAGTAGATAAATAAAAAACATTAAAAAAAGAAGAAAGTTAAGGAAAAAAGAGAAAAATCAAAGCTTATACAAGAAAGGAAAATAACCATAGTACACTATTTGACTTGACTGTGAACATTGTTTCCAGAGGCATGATAATGTAAACACTGAATAGTGACTTAACCAAAATATGTGGTATCAAAATACTTGGAAAAGGGGGAAAGGAGAAGTTGGGGAGAAGTATAAGTGAATTAAACCCTTATATACCCTTTTATTATATATATATAAAATAAAATCAATAGATATTATATCAAGTTGATACATAAAAGAAAAAAGAATAATTATTTGTAGCTATTAGCACTATTCACCACTATTTCTGGTTTTCCTCCTTCCAAGCCTGTAGGATGTGACTTCTTTGGTCAATGAAATATTAGTGGAAGTGATATGATGGAAACCTTAAGAGCCAATGTGTGGTTTGCCCCATTTCTTCCCTCCTGCTACTGTGACTGGTGATATTTCATGTGATGGATGCGCTACCAGCCTGGATGCTGGCCTAAGGGGACATGGAACAGGGCCCCAGTTAACGCTCTTGGATTTGAAGGCTGTTTGTTACCTCATTTTTCATGACTGATACTACATATTATTATACACATGGAAGCAAATAACAAGAGAAACAGCTACCAGAGCTGATAATGGTTACTTCTGCAGAGCAGGACTGCAGAGTGAGAAGAGGTTGGGTAGGAGATTGTCCCTTTTCGATAAGTCTTGGAGAGCTATCTGGTTTTTAAAATGGCCACAATAACTACAGAATCTATACTCAAGTAATACATTGGATTAATGTGCAAGTGGAAATTCAAAGGACAAGTGATTAGGGAAGAACAAATATGTCCCTGCTCTTCTCATTTCCATAGAGCATAAGGAATTGCCACTCCACTCCTGAAGGAGGAACACTTCTGGCTTCTTTTAGACTTGTAACTAATTTACTGCCAGGAAAGTGGAGTGACTTAACTGATTGGTAAGTTTGGGAAAAACAAAATAACATGCTTGGCTCAACCTCTTCTGGGCAATCTTCATTTATATTTTTGGAGGCACCCTGCCTAGACTGTTGGTCTCTGCTCCTTCCTGCAGTGAGCCTGGAGGGGGCAGAAGGGCACTGGGGAAATCCTATGGTTACACAGGTGTGACTAGGTGGGCAAGTCTGGCTCATTCAGGGGTGAGATACTAAGCTCATTTGGTCACAGTCCTAAAGCAGTGTTTGACAATCAATCAGCTTTCTCAGTTAATGATGCTGAGATTTTGATTTCCACTATCCATCTGCTGTATCCCATTCCTCAATGGGTTTAGAACTCAGAAAGTGTAGAAGAGAAATGACCCTCAATGACCCTCTTCTCCAAACATATACATCAATCATCACAAAAACCACCCAACTGTGTGATCAAATTAATAATACACCATTAAGATAATGCCTTTTTTGTTGCTGTTCAAAAAATACATACATGCATAAAGTTTCTGAAAGATATTTCTCTTTACACATTTCTTGAGTAATAAAAATGTTCAAACAGTAGACTTAAGAATAAAGAGTAAAAGAATTATATAAAGTTACAGAGCATTGTTTCTTGGGATTCACAGTGATATCTAAATGATTTCTCTAGATTGCCTTTGCTTTGTTTTACCATCAGATTCTTATAATTGGTATGTTTAGAAAAGCTTTGAAGGAAGCACTACCTATGTGTCCAAAAAAGTTGAATCATATCTGATACTCTAAATAGAGAAATTGAGAACAGAAGAACCACAAAGTTCAAGTTTAGTTACATAGTTGTGCTTTGATGAAATAAAAAAAAATCACTTAAATAATTATGTAAATGACATCTATGCCGCAACAGCAATGAAATTTTCCATTATTTAACAACTTACTTCCATTTCCTTATCAACTGATTTCTTTTCCATTTCTTGCATTTCAGATACATTTTCATCTGAAGTAATTTCAGGAGTTGTTGGCAATGATATTTCAGCTATTTGCGTAAGATTAGATAGTTTCTCATGAATTGAAATAACTCTAAAAATAACAGATGCACATGTATTTTACTCGAAAAGTTAAGAAAGGCATTCGTTTATTCCCAGGATCAGTAATATGTGTAAAGTAAGTCCTCAGGTATTTAACACTTGGGTTTCTGGCATTCCCAAACATCATTCATTCAATCATTCTTTCATTCAAGAAACATGAGCAAAGAGATACAATTCTAACCCGTATATCTTTGATCTAGTTATATGCTCAGAGAGATAAAAAATGACAAACTGGCAAAGGCACAATGACAGAAATGCATACATCCAAAATACTTCTTAAGATGAAAATAAAGAAAATAAACATTTACGTGGGCAAAGAAAGTCCAGGCAATAACAAAAGGTTTGCTCCTATCTAAATCTTAATGCCGTGCCATGACTACCCTGCTGACCTGAAGGTAAGAACTATAGCAAGTTAGCAATAGCTTGCAAAGGCCAATCAATGAGCCCACAACAATGCAGTATATTGTGCGGGGAGGGGTGAAAGGGCAGGGAGCAGGATCAAGAAAGAAGGAAAAGCAAAAGCCAAGGAGGAAGGCAGAGGACACCGCGGCAATTATGCTGAAGATGGGAAGTTTCTGGAGCCACAGGCCAGTGAACAGTTGATACTCTGAAGGCAGAGGTAAATGGGTGAGTGGAGTCAGGAGAAGGAAAAGCATTTGGAGCAGCTGAAGGAAGCAAATAGCCACCTGTGTGGCCTTCAGTGAATGTAGGCTATAGGATATAGCACATATATGCATGCATGTGTGTGTGCGTCAGTGTGGGTGTCTCCATCCAGGGAAGGAGGGAAACTTTTATGAGAAAGAAGTAAATGATCCATTAAATCAAACTGACATCAAAAACATATGCAGGAAGGACAATTCTCTGATGTTCCACCTGGTCCTCATCTGCAGCATGGTGTAATACTCGATGATCATAATGATAGAAGGTGAAAAAGTATCTTTAATTATACATAAGATGATCTGAAATGATGTAGTATGCTTAACAAACTCTTTTATAAAAAAAAAAAGGACAATGGTTAAAATGTAAAAATCTGGTATTAAAAGTTTACTTGGAAAACATCCATTTAAAAAAAGGTCATTTCCAACAGTGCTAGAAAGGGTGCCTGATGCACTGGAGAGAGAACAGGTAGGACTGAAAGGTACCTGCGAAAGTCATGCTTGGTTCCAACACATACCAGCCATGAGACCCTGGACAAGTCACCTAACCTCTCTGACCCTGACATTCCTCCTACTGCAAGCCTGGAATAATAAAACCTGCTTCATCTACTTCACAGCATTTTGTATGGATGAAATGACATAACTACATACATTCCTAACTGAAAAACCACATGAGAGAAAGATGATATTCTAACACACCATTCTTCATTCTAATACCCAAGAAGGGATTCTTATAATTCCCATTTCTCTTTCAAAAATAACATAGCTTCCCTTTCTAATACATGGAATGGCAGGAAGGATAAACTGTTCTTTGACATTTTGGTTTCAGATTGTCAGTGAATGTCCAGAGCTGTACTATCTGTTCAAAAACAAACGGCCTGGTCTAACTCTGTAAAAAGCAGACTGGGACAGAGCAGAGCAGGCTGGGCCCCCAGGCAAGGAGCAACACCAGAGGACATAGCATCTCAGCTTCTGGCCCTGACATTCATGACCCCATTTGCCCAACATCTTGCCCATATACATCTTCACCTCTCTGTCCACGCCAATGCTCAGTCCAGCTTTTAATTCCCACCTTGGCCCACAAGTATCCATCATTCCATCCAGGTTAAACCAGCTCCCCACAGCCTCTGCTCTCATTTACTGACTCATAGGCACTCTCTCCCTCCCAGCCTGCCAGGGCCTGGAGGCAGGACCCAGACAGAAGTAGACATGTGGATGGCAGGAGACTTAAAGGCAGAGACAGTAGGCAGGGGACTGGATCTTTGTTAGAAGAACATAATTAGATAGAACTACACAGAAACCTTTATGCATGTGTATTGAGAACACTATCTTTTGTTGCTATAGAAAAAAAAGCCAAGAATTAAAATATGTTTTTCCTTGTGAGTACTTAATTTGGAGATTGGGAAGTGACATGAACGATTCAAGAGGACTGTCCAATCTGAAGGCTATTCAGGTTCCTTCTCTGGCTTATTTTTTCGGACCTCTTGTATTCTTACTTTGCCTTCTGAAAGATGGTTGACAAGAGCAATTCCCCACATACTGATGTTACCCTGGCCCTCCTAAGAGTACAAGGAATGCCAGCCAAGGTGAGAGAAACAGGCAGCTTTCACTGTGCTGCCAAGGGACAGGTTAGATGAGAGACTGTCAGTGGCCTCAGGGACAGGTACATGTCCCTAACCCTAAGTAAACCTACCACTGATCATAAACACATCCACATTAAAAACTGTTTGGTATAAAAAAAAATTCTGTCAGTTTGATTGCATTCTACTCTGCAGAAATTATCATTTTCATCATGTGATTCTAAAAAATATTTTTTTGCCATATTTCTGGACACAAAGCAAGTATATAATTTCATAACTTCGTTCCTTAGCTGTGCTGGTATGTCCTGTGTCTAGATTTTCTGCCAGTTCAAAAAAAAAAAAAAAAAAAGGAAAAAGGGAAAAAAGAAAATTGGCTGAATAATTGAAAATATGCCAGCTCTTGAAACATCTCTTATTTTATTCTCTTTTATGGCAAGGCCAAGAAGTCCTTCAAAATGAAAATCTTGGGAGCATGAACAAGGCTTTTTAGGGAAGAACAGAAAAGCACCAGGTCTCTGTTCACTAAGTGCTTACTAGGTGCCTAGCAGGGCAAAAAGCTAACACTGACAGACACAGGGGTTAGTAATGAGACTTATTTGCCCAGTGCTTCCAGCCTTTCAGAAGATATGCATACGTTGTCTTGCTTGATCTTAACAACAACTCCGAAAGGCAGGTAGAATAGATATTCTTTCCATTTTACAACTGAGGAAATGGAGGTTGAGGTCACAAGGACAGTGAACAATGGAATCAAAACTAAATTAAGAACGCAATGAAAACAGTTAAAAACTAGGAATTTGGTAAAGTGAAACAGGAAAAGAGAGAAACCAGGCATGAGCAAAAGTTAGAGATAGGCCCTGATGGAGAGGAAGGAAAACAACCTGCATGAAGCAGAGGCTTTTGATGTGGGGAACAATAAAATAGGATTGGCTACAGGGGAAGGGTGGGACAACAGAGGTCATGGAGTTTGTGCATAATTTCGCAACCCAATACAGAGCCACATGTTATTTTTTAAATATGCCCCAAATTAGGAGCGCCTGGGTGGCTCAGTTGATTAAGCAGCTAACTTCGGCTCAGGTCATAGTCTCACGGCTTTTGAGTTTGAGCCCTGTGTTGGGCTGTGTGCTGACAGCTCAGAGCCTGGAGCCTGCTTCGGATTCTGTGTCTCCCTCTCTCTCTCTCTGTCCCTCCCTTGCTAGTGCTCTGTCTCTCTCTCAAAAATAAATAAGCATTAAAAAAATTAAATATGCCCCAAATTATAGGCAAAATATAATATATATCCTTGTACTCTCTATAATCTCTATGAAGTGTCAGGAACTGTTTCTCCACAACCCTCAGTACTATTATTGTTATTCCCACTTCACTGATGGGGAGACTGAGGCACAGAGAGGTTAAGTAACAAGCTCAAGTTTGCAGAGTTAATAAGGGGCATGATCAGCATTCAGCCCAAAGCAGGCTTTGGATTCAGAGTACATACTCTTAACCACTACAATGTCATACTCCCCTAAATAAAAGGAAGATTCTTCTAAAAATGTCTTCTAAAAGTTCTTCTGTGACTTACCTTGACCATTACTAACACAGCCTGTTCTAAAGAAAATCAGCAGAGTTGCAGGAAATCTATCATTACTTGCCTGTTCAGTGGAACCCAGAAAGAACCAACGTAGACACTGCTGTAAGTGCTAGAAGGCACAGCATTTGAAATATTCTGGGGCCTCATGTTATATCCATACAACAATAAAACCTATAATAAAATTAAAAGACAAAATGTGAGAATAAAATTACACTTTGCCTCAAAATAATATCATTAATTTTTTTAAAGTTTTTCTTTGAAAGAGAAAACAATTGTTTTTCAATTCACTTTTAAGAGGAATGATTCCAACAAGAATTGTACAAAGTTTATGAGGTGAAAAGAAATGCCATTTGATAATATTATATTATTTTTGAAGAGTGCCATTTCTTACTGCAATTATTAAGTTTAAATCTCAATCTTTGGAGGCTCTCTACAAGTAGAAAATGTGTACCTGGTGAATATCCAACCTTATTTCTCATTACTTCTCAATATGCACCTTTCCCATTCATGGTCATAGCTGCGTCTGTGCCTCACTTATGCTGCTCCCTTTCTCTTCTCTCTGTTTATTCAACCTACGCACAACTCCCTGGTCCCTGCCTCTAATATGGAACTTCTCCTAATGACTCATGCTCTGTTAATTTCCCTGCTGTTTGAATTTTGATGATCTTGAAAGTCAACTCCTCATAGCACTTATTTATGGTCCTATTCACAGAACTTGAGATACATAGAACCTTGGAATGGATCTGGTCTAAGTCCCTCATTTTAGATATGAGAAAGCTGAGGCCCAGAAATGTCAGTCAAACCCAACTAATTAAGTGCATGCATTTATCTCTGTTTCTTTGATAATCAAACTAAAATAAGAGTACAGGGATTTTTTAGGAAGGCGTAAATCCACAAAGACAGACAATAAGAGAGGAGGTAAAGCAGACAAGAGATGTTAGCAACACATTGAAGGACAGAAATTGCTCAGAGGAGTGTTGGGGGACTCAGAAAAGAGGAAAGGCTGTGTCCTAACTGCCTTCAGAGGGGTTGCCAACAACAACCATGATGGAGAATGCAGAAAGGCTTGGGAACTGGCAATGTTCCTCCCTCCTATGCCTTCCCTGAGCCCATGCAACCAGAGGATTTCCCTACTTCCCTTGCCTCCTCTCTGGCCAAATTTTCTTCCATTTTCCTCTCTGCTGAGGTTAAATCAGAGATCTATTCTCTGGGACATTAGGTACGGGGTGAGATGCAGAACTGAAAACATGGGAATTAAGTGAAAGTCTGTGTTCTGAACAAGAGACATCCCCTACCCCACTGCAGCCCCTGCTCAGGATGTAGGAGACCAGACAGAAGTTGAAAAGGATCCTCTTTGAGGAAACTGACCAGACAAAGAGAAAGGACCTACAGATCCTGACATTTCAGCATCCTGAAATGAAACTGCTGGCTCCTGCAGTTACCCTACAATGAGGCCCATAAATCAATAAGTCTGACCTGATACACCCTGTAGCACCTTCACAAATGAATGGATAGCCAAGGGTCACTAGACATGAAATGAAAAGTAGAGACCAAAACTGACATAAGAAAGGAACTTGAAGAATCAGATATAAGACAGAGAGCAGAAGAGAACTTCAGTGAAACCATAATTTGTAACTTCAGAGAGAATAAAGACAATATTTCATCTGTGAATCAGGAACACAGTGCTGTTAAAATGAACAAAGAACAAGAAAGAGCTCTTAAGAACTAAAAAAAAATATGATCACAACTAAATAATCAATAAAAGGTTTGAAATATAAAATTGAAAATTTTAAAACCTAAGTAAACCTAAATTTTAAAACATAGATAATAGGGGAGAAAAGATGAGAAAAATACTCAATCTAACAAATTCGATATCTGAATAATTATTCCAGAAGGTACAGAGATAGTCAAAGGGAGGAAATTATCAAAGAAAAAAATTCTTGCACTAAAGGATATACTTTCCAGACCAAAAGGGGCACGATGGATGACAGACCCACACCAAGGTTCACCATGGAATTTCAGAACACAGGGGACAGGAAGAAGGTCCCCACAGCTTTCACAGGAAAAAAAAAAAAATCAAAAGAAAGAACTAGGTATCAGAATGGGACCAGGCTTAACAGCAATGCAGGATTACCAGAGACAATGGAGCAATGTCTCCCATGCTTTGAGAGAAAATAATCTTCAACCTAGAATTTTATGCCTAGAAAATGATGAAGTCGCATTACAATGATGACTTTGTGTTAGGCATTCAAGGTCTTCTTATATCCTGTGTAAGTACAGGGTCAATTTCAGTCAATCTGTTGCAACTGGTTAACATCTCAGGGGACTGTAGTCATGGTATTGGCCCTTGACCAAACCCGAATAAAATGTACTACCCAGTGACTAATGCAGTCCTGTCCTTGATTCTGAAACACACCAAGGGGCAGCCTGTGCCATCTTGTCAGCATTTTTTTGTAGAAATGTACATATTGATGATTTGCAACTGGATTCTATTGTTCTCTTCGTTTTTATCACTGAGTCTGGTCCTACACATGGTTTTGACTACATGAATAGAGAGGTATGAAAGACTCCTCAAATAAGACATCAACCTTCTTGAGACCAAGATATCTTACCATATTTTGGTGGTTAGTGATCTGTAGATGAAGTGTGTTCTGTGCAACTGAGCGAGGACCCAGGCAACTGCTCCCAGGCATCTGGGGTCTCTCTAATGGTTATCTGAGCTTTCTTTATCCTGCCATGCCTTATCCTTTACCAAAATCATCCATGAATATACTTTGTGGAATATATTGTATGGTGTGTCCTTCAAATAATCAGAACCTCCAACACATCCCTTGTTAGGAAACTAGAATATGTGTTCATTCAACAGGAGAGAAAGTCAAGATAGAGAGAAACATGGGACCCAGGGAACCCATCTCAGAAAGAGATGAAGGAATTCTCAGGAGGATGGTGAATGGGCTCTTATGATGATATCTGAACCATGAGAGCAATCAATCCAGTTTGGAGCATGTCTCTGAAGAAGAAGAAAAGAAAAGAATGAAGATAAACTTATGAGTTTAAGTTTGTGTCGAGAAAAATTGTATAGTTCTCTGAAAGTTTAGGAAGAATGGGAGATTCTAAACTACAGAGAACACTAAGTTAAACAAAAATAAGGCAATTTTTTTCTTTAGGATAGAAGTCAGGAAGAAAGGAAACAGTACCTTATTTGGCTCAGCTGTGAGTGATATTTACACAGTCATAATGTAAACACTGGCTCTGAGTTTAAGAATTTTGATAGAACTCATTTAGGAGAAGAGTACCTGGGCGACTCAGTCAGTTAGGTGTCCAACTCTTGATTTTGGCTCAGGTCATGATCTCATGGTTTGTGACAGCACAGAGCCTGCTTGGGATTTTCTCTCCCGCTCTCTTGTTTTGTCAATAAATACATAAACTTAAAAAAAAGAACTCATTTAGGAGAATGTGTGGAAGAGAAGAGTATATGTGAGGGGGGAAAAAGGTTGACATTAGCCTTCATCTTCCATGGTAGTATGTGAGGCTGATCACTAAAGGAATTATCAGGTGAGCATGTAATTAAGATGTATGGGGGGGGTGGGAACCCAATAATACAGAGACAGCTGAGAGTTGAAAGTAATTGTATCTGATGGTGGGATTCAAGGATCTGGACAGCTAGACAGAGAGGAATGCTCTTTTTATTCATTAAAAGTCTTTCACATTTGGTTTTTCAAACTATGGTAAATTTGATGAAACATTTCTGAAATTAAAATGAAATGAGTCCCAGAGAGATTAGTCTGTCTTATGGTGTTTGCTCTTGTTTTGTGTTTGTTAACCTTGACTCCCAGGCTAGCATACAAAGTCGCTGTGGACAGGAGTGACATCTTGTACTTTTTTTAGTAGTGCTTGCAGCACCTGCTACATGTTAATTAATATCTTCATATTTCTGAAATTTTCATTACATCTCTTAAGAGCTAATGAAGTTCCCCACAGTGTGTTCATGGAAAAATTTAAATAGATAACATACTTTATATTTAACCCCTGATAATGAAAATGACTTTCTCCCTCCTCAGGCTGACACTTGTCAATGGCTTTGCAATACAATTTTAAAGCCTTTTCTAACTGAGTGAGGCACAACTAATTTCAAAGTATAACAGTCCGAAATCAAAATGGACTTGGATAAAATAAGGCAGTAGTTACACAATAAAACTCTAAAGTCACTTGCATCTATTTGTTGTGAGCCTGGGGTTTGAAGCCAGAGTGCCTGGGTTTGCCTCCCCCACTCACTGGCTGTGTGATCTGGGCAAATTATGAAAATGTTATGCCTCTACTTCCTCATTTGTAAAATGGAGATGTGGTAATCCCCATCCTCATGGATCCTGTGAAGATTCAATGAGTCAACATGAAGTGCTTAGAGCATCACTGCTGTCACTGTGAGCCATATGACCACTCCTGGCTCCTCACCTTACCTTGCTTGGTACCTCATTCTCCATATTCTTTTAGACCCACTGCTAACCCCAAGCCAGCTTTATATCTGACCTCCCAGGCTGTCCCCATCAAATCCACGTGCTTAGTTCTATTTCAAACTTGTCCTCACTCTTCAGGGATAAGCATCACTATAAAACCCTGCATACTCAGGACTAGATTCTGCAGGAGATAATATGCCCACAATAAATTTCCAATGCTCCCTTACTCACTTTCACAAAGACTTGTTTTTCAATCGCAAAGAAGTGCTGTGGCTTTGACAAACACTGAGAAATACTATATCTAAAATTGTCTTGAATAGGGAATCCCTTACAGTCCAGGAATGGCTGAAAAAAGAGCCCCTCCTCTACTAGATGGAGTTGATTCATAACTTCCTCATGCTGGTATCTTAATCACCTAGCAAAACACCTGGCATATAGTGTGTACTCAATCAATGTTTTATTAATTTGTTAGTAAGCAGCTGTTATATGCATGTTACAAAGAAATCCATATGAAGAAGTAGAAGACTCAGGTACCCACTCATGTTTTTGTCATTAATAAGTTGTGACATTGGTCAAGTCACTGTACTCATATGGGACTTGGCTTCTTCATCTGTAAAATGAAAGCATCAAATAGATGTTCTCTTAGTTTCTTTTCAGTTCTGCAATTTGACTTGGGTGGTACCAACGGAAGTCAGAGAAGCTTTCCAGTGGAGCCTACTATATAAGCTGGCAATACAGTAGCTTGTTTGAGAATCATCATTCGAGCTGTGAGGTGCATTGGTAGCACTGGCCTAGCCCAGTGTTTCTAAAACTTAAATATGCATAAATTACTTGGGAGATATTAATAAAATGTATATTCTGATTCAGTTGGTCTGGAGACCTGAGGTGCTACATTTCTAGTGGGCTTCCAGGGGATGCCAGCACTGCTGGTTCTTGATGATCAGATGCCAGTCCCTGCTTCATTTATGCAGCCTTTGTATTCCCCAGCTCCCAGAAGCAGGGTGTACTTTTGGGTCTCATCTGCATCATGAGGCTCTCATTAGTCACTTGGCCAAAAATACCCAGAATCCGGGGCACCTCCGGAGAGAAGCCCTGGGCATCTGTATGATCTCTGAGTTACGGCACTCCTGACATCCACACTGACAACACTGAGGTTCTGTGTTTACTATGACTTGGTAGTTTTCCCAAGAATCCTAACTCTTCCTTTGGTATCCTGAAGGACTTGTCTTGAATGCACAGTCTGCTTGTTTGGAACCACGAAATATAGTCTAGCTCGTACAAGGGCTTTAAAGATCTCCAGACAGGAGCAGCAGCTCCATATGTCTTGTTCCCAGACTGGCTGGGCTTCTGCATTGAATAGATTTTATCTCCAAGAACTCTTCAGGTTCTATACAACTTTGTGTTTTCACTTGACACATGGAGTCTTGGTTTTCAGTGCTTTGCTTGACCTGACTTCTTGCATTGATCATGCTTGTCTGCCTAAATCTTCTGTGGCCTCTGAATACCATGCCTTGAACTGCCTAGCTGCACTCAACACAGTAGCCTTTGCAGCAGTTTGATTTCCTCAAATTAGGTCTCAGAGACAAAAGAAAGGTCCTGCAACTGATTCTTTATTGCCCCTCCTCCCTGCTGGCACTGAGTTGCATTCCTTCTGTCTGATCAAGTAATAAATATAATTCAAGTCTCATTCTAAACCTGGGCTGGCTTGGAATCCAGGACATCCTACTGGGAACTCCAGGTTGTAAAAAATAGCAAGAAGATGAGGTAGAATAAAACTAAAGTTCCTACGATATATTCTTTAAAAAAAAATGTTTACTTATTGAGAGAGAGAGAGAGAGAGAGAGAGAGAGAGAGAGAGAGAGAGAGAGAGAGAGAATGCGTAGGGCAGGGGCAGAGAGAGAATCCCAAGCAGGTTCCATGCGATTAGTGAAGAGCCCAACACCGGGCTTGATCCCACAAACTGAAATCATGACCTGAGCCAAAATCAAGAGTCAAATGCTCACCCAACTGTGCCACCCAGTGGTTACGCCTTTTTAAGCTTATCCATAGTTATGAATCTCTCAGCCATTCTTCACAACTATTTTTAAAGCCTGTGTGTGGGAGGTTCATTAACATGATAGCCCCTGGAAGTTTCTTTAGTGTCTGTCTCTAGAAGATATTGAAATTGTCCAAAAGATGCTTAGTGTGTAATAAGATTCCAGTGAAGAGCTTATAATGTGTTTCTACTATATTCTACTAAAGATAATTTTCTTAAACAGGATAATACAATTTCTACTCCTGTACTTAAGAAGTTAAACTCTTCTAGGGCATCTGGGTGGCTCAGTCAGTTGAGTGTCCGACTCTTGGTTTCAGCTCAGGTCATGATCTCACAGTTCATGGGATGGAGCCCCATGTTGGGCTCTGTGCTCACAGCAACAGAGCCTGCTTGGGATTCTCTCTCTTTCCTTCTCTCTGCCCCTCCCCCTCTTGCATGCACATGTGCTCTTTCTCTCTTACTCTTTCTCAAACTATATAAACTTTTTAAAAAAGTTAAACTTTTCTGAGTTATAAACTTAACTCTAAAGAGTATTGTGGCATGGAAATATTTAGCCCTTTGAATTATCTAAAAATTTTGTGTCGAATTCCCTTGTCCTAGGATTTTTTACTTTGCTGCTGCCAGCATCCTTAGCTTCTACTGGCATTTCTGCTTCAGATACTAGATTAACTGAAGAGGACTGAGTAGGTGAATCAAGTGACATTAACTTGCATTTTTAACCCTAGTCTAAGTCCCTGGAAACTCCAACACCCTAGGTCAGATATTAATTTTCATCACCATCCTGTCCAGAGGCTAGAAGTGCTTGCAAGCCAGGACCACTGTCTGAGCACTCAACAAAGTACCATGCTTGGGAGTGCAGCCTTGGAATCAGATTGCTCCAATCCCAATTCCTTGCTGACTAGCATTCCTCCATCATGTCTCAGTTTCCTCTTCTGTAAAATGGGGCTAGTATGAGTAGTCATCTCATAGAGTTGTCGTGAAGTTGATATAAGCAAAACATCTAGAATATACTAAACTTTACATTCACTATTGTTATTATCTTGTAGTTGCATGAGCTTCAGCCAGATTATTCAACACAGAACTCTACACTCAACACCTAAGATAATGAGTAGATAAATGTTCAAATACACCAATATTTATTTATTTGTTTTAAAGTTTATTAATTTATTTTGAAAGAGAGAGAGCATGAGCAGGGGAGGGGCAGAGAATGAGGGAGAGAGAGAATCCCAAGCAGGCTCCACTTTCAATACAGAGCCCAACATGGGGCTCAATCTCAGGAACTGTGAAATCATTACCTGAGCCGAAATCAAGAGTCAGATACCCAACCGACTGAGCCACCGAGGTGCCCCCAAATACACCAATAGTTAAGTCATCAAACACATTTCAGTGTAATCTCTGAAAAAGATAAAATCTTAGGTCTGAGGAGATCAAGTCAAAAAAGTTTCCCAACTTTTTTACTGAAATTTATATTAGCAACTACATCTTTTATCATGACCCAATAATACATATTTGTTATCAAAGAGGGAACAAATGTCCCCAAACTAAGAAATGGGAAAACTGTGTGTTCTTGTGTCTTTGCTTGTGGCATAAGAAAATCACTCAAGCAACCTGTTTAAATCAGCAGTTGTTAGCCAGTGCTCTCCTTGTAATCTCTGTCTGACACTAGCATGTTTCCACGTTAATTGTCAGACATGATTGCTGATGGATGAAACCCTGTTACTCTAATTATCAGCCACATATGTAGTCATAACATTAACTTCACAGATCATGCAATCTCAGATTGATATGAATGTGATATTTCTATGACCTTGTAAAATGAACGTTTTACTTTCTTCCTCATTTTTTAAAACTAGCTGCTTAGGTAAACAAACTATTTCCCAAGTAGGTAATCTTTCTGTATCCATATCCTCTCTGAATGGATACACTCTCATCACTTGGTTGTTTCTCTTGCCATCAAATAAATGAATTCAGACATATGCTGAAGATCAGTCAATCTGAGAAATTTTTTTTAACATCATGAAATAAAAATTTCAGAAAACATTTTCACTTACTGTGTATAATACATTCTGATATTTTTTATTTTAATTTCTTTAAAAAAATACTACTCAAGAGCCACACAATATTGATTCCATGGTCCATTAGTATTCTTGGAACCACAGTTTGAAAACTGCTGTACTAAATTCCCCAAAAGAGACTACACAGATTTATTATTTTTAAATGTCCATACAATATCTGGCAAGGATTTGACTTGGAAAGTATGGGGAGGAGAGCACTTTCAAAACATGATAAATAACTTTAAATGTTCCTGGGGAGTGATAAGTTAAAGTTCTCTTTTTGTAGGAGTAGAAAGAGATATATAATTGACCAAGAGTTAGCAGCAGGTTGTCAGCCTAAGAACACAGAATGAAGAGGCCAATGGGGGAAGTGTGCTTGAGAGCAAAGAGAGGTAGGCCCAGGAGGTTTCACGATCTGACAGGGTCACATAGGTCAAGGAGCAGCAGAAGCTACCAGAGGCACAGCTAGAGGGGATGGCACTCAAGAGCTGGAAAGTGCAAGGGTAGACCAACACAGGAGGCAAGAAGTAAATGAAAATGCTGAACAGGGCAAAACTATATGGCAACTGCTTTATGGGGAAAAGCCCGAGGCTCTTCTTAGAGAGACAGCAATCAAAGGAATTCTATAGTGGAAGATCCCACAGCAAATGGCTATAGTGACCAATTGTTCCATTTTTAAAAGGCTGACCCCTTATCAAGATTCTCCTAGAATGTGAATCACTGTTCTATCTCCAACTGTTCAGGGATTTATATTAAACTGCTTCTAAATACTTGCCCCCATGTCCTCTTGCTCCCCAATTAGCCCTACTGCACATGTCTCTCCATGCATATGGACATTGATATGGATAAAGATATGGATCATAGTTAGGTACAGATAAAAATAATAAACATTAAAACAAGGAGTGATATGTGTGACATAAATTTGTAAAGGAAATTTAGAGGCAAAGTAAGTTTTTCTCCCCTATTTGCTATGCATTTTAATTCTGCTGGTAAGGCACAGTTTACTCTCTTTTCTGTACGATGTTGGCAGCTACGGTATCTATAAGAAGATATTGTTGCTAATCTTTAAAAGGAGTTTTTAAATAATGTTTAGTGTATTGCATGTATATTTGAAGTTATTAAACTTAAAAACATAACAATTTTAAAATAATTTCAGGGGCGCCTGAGTGGCTCAGTTGGTTAAGCATCTGACTTCGGCTCAGGTCATGATCTCGTGGTTCATGAGTTCGAGCCTGAGTCAGGCTCTGTGCTGACAGCTTGGAGCCTGGAGCCTGCTTTGAATTCTGTGTCTCCTTCTCTCTCTGCCCCTTCCCCACTCACATTCCGTCTCTCTCTCTCAAAAATAAAGATTAAAAAAAATAAAAATAAAATAAAATAAAATAATTTCAGATAATAATAAATGACAACTACTACTTATTGAAGTTAGACATTTATATAATTATCTAGAAGTAAAGATGAGTATGACTATGATATAGAAAAGTTAACTAATCTACTGAAGATAACAAAATTATTAAGTGACAGAGCTGAGATTCCAACCCAGGTAGTTTGGCTCTAGAGTCTATGTTTTTAACTGAATGATAATGATGATACTATAATAAAAACTTGTGAGGGGCACCTGGGTGACTCAGTCAGTTAAGTGTCTGACTTTGGTCTAGGTCATGATCTCACCATTCCTAAGTCCAAGTCCCGCATGGGGCTCTGTGTTGACAGCTCAGAGCCTGGAGCCGGTTTCAGATTGTGTCTCCCTCTCTCTTTCTGCCCCTCCCCCACTTGCTCTCTGTCTGTATACCTCAAAAATAAACATTAAAAAAAAATTTGTGGGATGAAACCAAAGCAATGTTTAGAAAAACTCATAGTCTTAAAATACATACATTAGGAAAGGAAGGACTAAATATTAATCCAGACATTTATCTCAATAAGTCAAAGGCTAGAAAAAGAATATACCCCCCACATACACACACACCAAAAACAAGTAGAAGAAAGATATGATTACTGAAATAAAATTAACTAATGAGGGCCCTCTGGTGACAGTTATCAAGTAAAATACACAAACCACCACTGTAAGAAATAGATACACTTCAATACAAATACATCAGAGAGATTTAAAGTATGAGAGAAGTTTTAAATAAGATGAAAAACTTTCTAGAGAAAGCAACTTAAACCTGACTCAAGAAGAAATAACCCAATGTTCTATAAACAGGGATGATAGTAAAAATATTTAACACTTCATTTGACACAGGCACATACCATTAGAACAGCTATTGACCCAATCAGAACTGATACCAACTCTGGTATCTAGTACATTAGTACAAGTGCCTCTAACTGTTGAGAATTGGGGTGCCTGGGTGGGTCAGTTGGTTGAACTTCCACCTCTTGATTTCAGCTCAGGTCAGATCTCTGTCGGGCTCTGTGCTGAGTGTGCAGCCTGCTTGAGATTCTCCCTCTCTCCCACTCTGCTCCTCTCCCCTGCTCGCTCTCTCTCAAATAAATAAAATGAAAAAAACTTTTTAAAAATCAACTAATATATTAAAAGAGAAAAATCATAAAATCATCTTTATAGATGTAGTAAAGACTTATGATAAAAATTCTTAGCAAAGTGAGGAGTAGAAATAAACTTCCTTAATGTGATAAGGAATGACTACAAAAAAAGTTAAACATTATGTATTATGGTGACACACTAGAAAGTTTCCCTTGAAGATCAGAAAAAAGGAAAATGATCAACTTGAATCAGACTTTCCTGATTTCTTAGTTATTTTCAGATTCATTCTATTAGACAATACAGATTCTATATTGCTATATATTTTCATCTATATGGCAAGATAATGTGCTCTATTTTCAAATTATAATGGTCAAGTTAAATTCTATATCTAAATATAAGATTTAGCTTTGTAATTATATTACATACCATAGGTTCTGTTTCCTTTGGGGGTCTTTCTAGAGGAGGAATGTACCATTGAAAGCAAAGCTCTTTGTTTAAATCTTGTATGTTCCTATCTGATGACACATCTCCTGAAGATGGGCTGGCAGAGAGCTTTAGTGATGAATTGGAGTATGGAACACTGTCATGATATAACTGGGGAACAATAAAAAATAGTTTAATTGCTGGTAATAAATTCATTCAATATTTAAAACATTTATTCAAAAACCATTCAGTATTGGCTACACTGCAAAACTCTGGGAGTTGTCTTAGTTTGTTTTATGGGTGTAGCTTTGAAAACTGTCCCTGAGGAGTACGTGGCTGGCTCATTGGTAGAGGAGGTGACTCTTGATCTCTGGGTTTTAAGTTCAAACCCCATATTGAATGTAGAGATAATTTAAAAATAAAAATCTTAAACAAACAAATACTGTCCTTGATTACCACAGAGGACATTCTCCTACAGAAAAATATGCTTCAAAAATATGCTTCTAGTTGACCTTACAACTAGACTCAACAAATGTTGCCCATTTTTGGAGTCTCCCCAAGGAAAGATCTAGAGAGGAAAATGTCAATGCTATCATTTCAGTCTCAAGTTCACTTTAGATTCTAAGAATATCTATTTGTTTTTCCTCATTTATTCAGTGGTGAATAAACTGAGGGTGTGATTATAACTTAATATCTACTTTCCAACAGCATCTTTTACATTGCCATATGCAAAATAAGACAGTTTTTACTGTAAAATAAAATCAATTTCTCTCATTCTCTCTTTACACGAATGTGGCTGATTTGCAAATTCAGTCTTGGTGAATCTAGGCTTAGCTTCTTTGATGGAACTTAGTTTCTGAATCAGGAGTTTTCAAGGAAGATGAATGGATAGAATGCAATTGACAATTTCATAAATTATTTCATTTTTTTTGCAGAGAAAGCAAAGCATGGTTGCTACTAAAAAAAAAAAAATAACAGTCTAGCCAGAGAGATAATATTAGTGATAATAACACCTCAAATCTAAAAAAGACCCTCTTTAATGGAGTACAAACTATTTTCAAAATTAACTTGTTTTCCGCAAGATTATAGCATGGTAGCTGGGAAGCAATTTTTCTACTTAACTTTTGACATCTAAGGTATCTTAAGGCTTGTTGACCAAGGGGAACATGTAAGAAATGCCAAGGGGCCAGTAAGAAATGCCTGGTGTTTCCATAAGGCTTTGTACCTCCCATTATTTATGAGCTTATTCAAGATATAAGACTGTCAATGAGAGTCTTCAAAATAAAATAAAAAGAGAAATAAAGACACTGACCTTTCAAGTTGTCTAGTGATAAAAAATATGTCATGACTGAAAGGTACTATTAAAGATGCAAACTTTTCAGAAATGTCTAGAGACTATCATAAAAGGATATTATAAGCCAGAATCCTCACCTATTAGCACGATGATACTAAAAGCATGACCAAAATGAACAATAAACAAGACTATTAGGTTTGAATAATCATTTACAAGTGCTAAACTAACATTAATTCTTTGTCAACAAAAATTTAGGTAAATAATTGATTCAAAAAATAATAACTCATATTTTTTTCATATCTGAGTACTTTTCAGAGGTACAACTATTTAATAGACAACTATTTTAGCAATGAATTCACATTTAATAACTAAACAGAAAAATGATAAGCAATATTTATTATTCAATATATACAGCATTTACGAACAGGATGGTCTAATAATGGTAAATTATAACAAAAGTCAATATCAAAATAGGCATTTAATTTTCCATTATCATTAAAAAAATAAAATCTAGCTGCTAATGGAATTCATTATATATGCTAATTGATGGACTATGCACTTTTGTTTGCCACAGTTCCATAAACAACAAATCACTTTACTAGCCAAATATTTGACCTTACAACCAGTCTAAACATGAATAACTTAGCATTGTGCATAATTTTAATCATATCCTTTTTTCTTGGAATTTTAATGTAATTTGTTTGGCACCTTTGTTTTGCCATCATGATGCGTCAATAGACCTAACAACATGCAGACGCATACAACTGATAAACGAGTCACCTAGCAATGATCACTCTGGAAAGATACCTACTTTTTTTGTGGAGGAAAAGTGGGATTAAGTATCAAATTATGGAAAGAGTTTGATTGAAATAGCCTCCTGAGTGATTAAAAGCTCAAAAATGTTATTATAAAAATCAGCCAAGCTTGCAGTTTATTTTTTTTTTAAATCCAAAGGCTCTATGCTCGTTAGCTGTCTACCCCAGTGAAACGAACACATGATTAGGTGGCTTGCACCTGTCAGGCGAGAGACAGGGATCTCCAGAGCTGATTATTCTGAAAGAATGTTACACTAATTATATTAAAAAAAAAAAAAAAGAGCAAACAGGGTACAACAATCTTGGATAACACTGCTGCCATTAGAAATGCCACATGTATTTACAGTGTATTCAAGGCTGTACCCTTGGAGCATCATGCTTAGGAAACGGGTACTGGTAGGCTGCCCTTAATAGTAAAGTACTCAAGCAGAGCTCCTTTCTTTCAGAAGAATATTTAAGAAGCCACACCGATTATTTTCCAGACTCTTACAAAATAATCACAAGAACACATTCACTAAAACTGTAGTTCTCAACCTTCTCATTCTCTGCCTCCTATGCCAAAACACCAGAGGCATCTGGGACACATGGCAGTAATCCTCAAAGGTAGTCACCGTTTACAGAGAGGTGAATCAGGATCTGGTGTTAGATGGAAATGATTTCATCCCACTACTGCTGCTTCCTTCCTAGCAGAGGGCAGGACATTAGCAGTATGTTCCTGGTCTTTCTGCCTCCTGTCACTCTCCTCCCCTGGAGAGCTACTTGATTGGTAAATTTGGGAAAAAAGAAATTTTGGATATGCACAGTTACACTCTTTCTTCTTGGGAGAGAATGGTTTGTAGGGAGTGAATGTTCTCTGCTCCTTCATGCAACAGATTTTAAAGAGGTCTGTGTCCACACAGATTTTAAGGGGGCCTATAATGACCAAACCAACCAAACAAACATACAAATATAGCTGAATTGATAAAATCTGTCTACTTTGCTATTAACTATTAGGAAGGCCACTTACCAGGAAAATATAACCTATATCCAACAATATTAACTTTATGACTCATAAGGGTAGGTTTTTTTTTAATCTCAAACTCTTTATTTTTCAAGTGATTTATAATCTGGGAGAAAATGGGGTTATTGAGTATCGGGCATGGCAACATCCCAGTATCTGGAAACTAATTTAAAAAAGTCCTACCATGGGGGTGCCTGGGTGGTTAAGCGTCCACCTCTTGGTTTCAGCTCAGCTCATGATCTCATGGTTTGTGGGTTTGAGCCCCACATGGGGTTCCACTCTGACAGTGCAGAGCCTGCTTAAGATTCTCTCTCCCTCTCTCTCTCTCTGCCCCTACCCTGTTCTCTCTCTCTCAAAATAAATAAATAAACTTAAAAAAATTATTATTGTCTACCGAACAATCTAGCAGGATAAGATAAGCAAAGGTTCTCAATTTGGAAGAAATCACATTTTCAGGTCACTTCTCTGGGACAGAAATATGGACATGTCTTTTATGGAAAGTGTATAATCATAAAAATGGAAGCATTATATGGTGAAGTCCAAAGTCAAGATAATTCAAAGTAAATGATTGATATTTTTTGTTTGGAAAGAATTCTATGCAAATGACTTAGTTTATTCATTTCACAAATACATATTGGAAACTTACAATACACTATGTCTACTTAAACTTTCTCAAGTATGCTTCCTTCAGAAATATAACAATGATTCTAAGAAGTTTTATAAAAATACATAACGTTTGAAAACAGTACCTTGACTGAGTTATATAAGGTATTTTCTGAGTTAAGTGTATTTTTCACTCCTTGACATAGTTCTTTTGGAAATTCATCAATACAAGAGGAAGAATACAGCTGTAAAAATCTTTTAAGGAAAAAATGCATTTCCTTTTGGCGCAGTATCAGCCCAGAGTTGAAAATAGATGTGAGAAGTGTATCATCTGGCAAAGAAATTCCAGATCCTGGTTTTGGAGATGCTTAGGGAAGAAAAATAATTTAGAGTCATGTTAGATAACAGAATAGTCTCAGTATTGTTGGTATTTGCTCATTAGCCACTATCCCTGTAAATCACACCACCTCAGCTAGTGGCTGCCAATGTAATTCCTCCACTTTTAAGCTTATACACTAATAGAACTGCTTCTTGCCAGAGGAATGAAAGAAAATCTCAGAAGGGTGTGAGGATATTGCTTGAAGTTCTAAGTCTTGACAATGCAAAATATTCTATCTAGTTGTCTTTTTTGGGACTCACTTCAAAAAAAGATCATAAAGCAAGAATTGAGTCATGGGTAATTTATTTGAGAAGTGTTCTCAAGGAGAAGTGAGAGAACGAACAAAGTGCGATGGAGAAAAGAGCCAATGAGAGTAAGTTAATGAATGGGCTGTATCTGTGGACAATAAGGGCTCAGTCCTGCCTAAGGCCTTCTGGAAAATAACATGTAGAAGTGTCTGGGCCTGGGAAGCTGGAATGATTGCTACCATTCCCTGCCTCATTAGTTGAAGGTCACCCTCTAATGTGCGGAATCCCTGGGCACTTTGGACTGTCCAGACAGTGGGATGGCCACGTCTCAGGAGGCTCAGAAAAAGCCCAGAGAAGAAAAGCAGTAAAATGTGGAGCTTGATGTGGCAAGTGCCAGCAGGTGGAGTCAGAGGTGAGCCAAGCTGATAGAGGGCAGGGATTGTCAGCGTGTGCTGCACGGGCTCACTTCCGCATCCTTTGCCACTGAACTTCTGTTATTCTTGCCCTTCTCCCGATGCACTCACCTGACACTTTCTGAGTGCTTGTCTATCCCCCTACTAACTCCTGATAACTGTGCTTAGCCACTCTGTGACTCAGCCTGTTTGCTCTGCTGGCTCCTTCATCCCTGGGCCCTGTCTTTTCCGACTGTTTGCACTGATGAACAACACTAAATCACCAGTGTCATAGGCACAGATAAAACACAACATACATTGTCACAAACACGAGAAGGACTGACATGAAGTAGATTATACCAGGTTTTCGGGATGCTCTTCAGACAGCATTAGATGATACAACAAAGAACTGAACAAAACAGTGTAATGGAGTTAAGTATCCTATCTGAAGCATGTATTTCTTTTCTTTTACATACTGACCTTAAAGCCAAAATTTTACCGTGTTCATTTTATAAGCTGTCATATTATGATCACTCTGATTCTTAACTGTTTTGAGCCATGGGCCATGTTGGCAGTCTTGGGAAGCCCCTGGATGCCTCTTTACAATAACATTTTTAAATACATGAAATAAATAAAATATATACAACATCAAAGGAAGTCAGTTACATTGGAATACAATTCTACCCAAAGATCTATGTATCTCAGCTTAAGATCTGCTAAAATTTTCATCTTCTGATGAGAGTTCACTCCAAAAGATGTCAAAAGTACTTTATAATTCTAAGTAAGAAACATGACTTGAACAAGAACTAGAAAGGAATGTGTTCTTTCTTAACACATCAAAAACCTACCTAGCAGTTTGCTCATATTATTAATCCTTTGCAGATGAATATAGTAGCGCAGTAGAAGAATCCATGTAATATCCACTTTAGTCTTTTTTCTAGCATCTGTGTTGTCACATGTGCCATCATTTTGATAAGACAATGTACAGGCAGTCTCAAACACCACTTGATAGTTATCTGAAAGTAAAAAATAGTACTAATAAATGAAAAAATTTTGTAAAACAAATACTATGCTATCCTTGAAAAATAACCATATGTAAGAAAAAAAAAGCACAACCCATTAAGGAAAGATTGACACATGGGACTACATTCCCATTAAAAAACATTTTCGTATCATTAAAGACACCAAATGCAAAGTTAAAAGATAGATCATTGACTGAGAAAAAAAATTTATAGCACGTATGAATTGTTTTTCTCGGGACACCTCAGTGGCTCAGTCACTTAAGTGTCCTACTCTTGATTTCGGTTCAGGTCATAATCTCACAGTTCATGAGATGGAGCCCTCTTTGGGCTCTGAGCTGACAGTGTCAAGTCTGCTTGGGATTCTTTTCTCTCTCTCCCTCTCTCTCTGCCCCTCCCAGGTGCATGCACGTGTGGACACACACACACACACACACTCTCTCTCTCTCTCAAAATAAATAAACATTTAAAAAAATGATCTGTTTTTTTCTCAAATATGTATAGCACCTTGCACCAATCAATAAAGAAAAAGAGTCCAACAGTAAAGTGGGCAAAGAATTTCAACAGTCAACTCATAGAAAAGGAGACTCAAATAGCCAAAATTTTAGCATCACTAAAAATCAGAAAAATGCAAATTAAAATGAAATATCATTTTCCACCCCTCCCTCAGTAACTGATAGATAATAAAATCTGAAAAAATAAATACTGGTAATAGTGTGAGAAAGCCGGAATTCTCATATACTACTTGTGAGAGCAACTTCTAGGGAAAGCAGTTTGGCAGGATCTAATACAATTAAAAACGTGGATACTCACATAAGCGTATGAGGACTCTTGTGTAAGACATTGATGACAACATTGTTGTAATATCAAAAAAAATGGAAACTTGGAAAAATAAACAGAAGTCTATTCATTTGATGGCGTGTAAAGTGAATTAATTAATCTATAAAGAAGAAAGTACCGTGTAGTGTCTCAGTTCAAATTCCGGATAAACTTCTCACTACTGTGTGATTTGACCCTCTCTGTACCATAGGTCTCTCTGGGTTTTTGACTTCCTGGGTTTTAATGTTCTCATCTTTAAAACGGGCATGTTAAGGGTGGTCCTGGATTGATCTTGACAACATATACCGAGTTAACGGTACATAGATTATACATGTACATAGAGTATTACCATTTGTATGCATTTGAAAAAAACCCAATGACATACTTTGTATTATTTATGTACATACATACACACACAAGTATATATATAATGTGTGTGTACATACATACACACACAAATATATATAATAATGTATTTTATTAGGATAGTGGTTACCTCTGGGAAGGACGAGAGGAAATATGAATAGAATCTTTTGTAGTTAATGGTCTACGTATGTTTTCTTGAATAATAAGATGAACTCCCATATACTTACCACCCAGTTTAGCAAACAAAGTATTCTCAGTATTTTGAAGTACTGTGCAAACCTTTCTCTAATCCTCATTTCCTTTCTTCTTTTCTGCCTTCCTTTTTTTTCTATCTCACATATACTTTTTTGTTTGCAACCTTGTGTGCTAAGTAAGGTACACTTGCTAGTAAATTACTTTTAAAAAAGTTCACCGAAAGAGGGGCGCCTACATACAATTTGAGTCCTTATGAGGCCTTCATGCTTGACTGACTGTCCAGCTAATTTTTCCGAAAAACCGTGAAGGCCTTGCTCTACTGCTTTCTAGTATCTGTCATTGCTGGTGAGAAGCCTGATGTTAGTCAGATGCTTATTCCTCTGTATTTGACCATCTTCCCTACTCTGTAATGTTTTTAATGAACTCCCCATTATTTGTGGTGATTTAAAATTTCATTTTACATCTAGGCCTAGATCTTTTTTATTCACACTGCTTTTGGAACATAGTAGGCCTTTTTTGTGTGAACACTCGTCTCTCTTTTGGATCCTGCAAAATATTCTTTAATTTATTTCTTTGATTAAATAAACAGAAGTCTATTCTTTGAAATAAACAGAAGTCATTTCTTTGATGAAATAAATAAAAGAACATATTGATTCTCTCAACTTGCTCTCTTTCTGCCTTTCCGTCTCCCTTTCTCTCTCACTCCATATATTTGGGCACTTGATTTACAACAGATGTGATGTGGCAATGTTGTAAAGAAGGTTCGTCTTTTCAATACATGGTTCCAGGTTAATTGTATATGATATGGAAAAAAATTAATCTTGACTTCGGCCTCACACCATATGCAAGAATAGATTCTAGGTGAATCTAGGTGATCTAAATGTGAAAAGTAAAAATAGATGGTTAAGATAGTGAAGATGTTTATAATTTTTGCAAATAAAAAGATTTCTAAAGCTGAATACATAAAGTATAAACCATAAAAGAAAAGATTTATAAATTGAACACTAAAATTATGAACTTTGTATAATCAAAAGATACCACTAGCAGAATGAAAAGACAAAGCACAGGAGGGGTAAAAAAAATATCTGTAGTACATATAATCTATAAAATGGCCATATCAAGAATCTCTCCATATTTCTAAGAAAAAGACAGAAAACCTCCCAAGAAAACTGGGCATTATTTTTGAATAAGGAGTTCCAAAAAGACTAAGCAAAAGCCAATACTATATATAATATAATTTTGGTCATCAAGGTAAATTTCAAATTCAAACCCCTTTGGAAAACTTCTTGGTAGTATTCACTAATGTTGAAAAAAAAAATCTATTAACCAGCAATTCCACTTCTTGGTATATACATAAAAATGTGTACAGGGGTGCCTGACTGGCTCAGTTGGTTAAGTGTATGACTTTGGCTCAGGTCATGCTCTCACTGGTTGTTGGTTTGAGCCTCGTGTCCTGCTCTTGCTGAGAGCTCAGAGCCTGGAGCCTGCTTGGGTCTCCATCTCTCTCTGCCCCTCCTCCACTCACACTCTGTTTGTCTTTCTCTCTCAAAAATAAATAAACATAAAAACATTTTTTAAATGTGTACTTTGTGCACAAAAATGTAATGTACAAGTGTATTCATGGAAGCACTGTTCACAATAATCCCCAAATGTCTCTCAACAGTAGAATGAATAATAAATTGTTATTATGTTCATCAAGAATGAACTACACAAGGGGAGGCTGGGTGGCTCAGTCAGTTAAGTGTCCTACTTCGGCTCAGGTCATGATCCCACTGCTTGTGGTCTCAAGCCTCGCATCGGGCTCTGTGCTGACACCTCAGGGCCTGGAACCTGCTTTGGATTCTGTGTCTACCTCTCTCTCTGCCCCTCTTCCACCACTCTCTCTCCGTCTCTCTCTTTTACTCAAGAATAAATAAACGTTTAAAAAAAGAATGAACTATATAAATATAGTGTTGAACAAAAGAAGATACAACAGAATATAGACTATATAATTTTGCTTATACGACATCAAAAGCTGGCAAAACTAATCCATCTGTTATAAATTAGAGAACAGGAAGGTTAGAATGTATTAACCTTATTGTGGTAATCATTCATAATGTATACATATATAAATCATTACACTGTATACCTTAAAGTTACACAATGTCATATGTCAGTTATATCTCAATAAAGCTGGGGAAAAAGGGGGTTGGGTAGGCAATTGTAGGGAGGATGATGTAGAGTTCTGTATTAGTGGATTTGTTCTATTTTTGACCCATGATGGTTGTATGAATATTTCCTTTAGAATATTGAATCAAGTTGTATTTTCATGATTTGTGTGATTTTCCATTTTTATGTTATAACACAATAAAATAATTTTGTGGTGACTTCCAGCAAATGTGTCTTTATAGTATTGGTATGTCTCCTCCTGGAAATCATTCCAAACAATGCAAAAAACAAGTAATAAAAACACAGATTCTATTTTCAGTAAATCAGGTAAGAGCTAAAACCCAAAACCACAAGATTCATGGAATCGTGCTCAAAGTAGCTGTCACCAAGTAGAGGACACAATGGAGATGAAAAATAACACTGAGATAGAAATCTCAGAAAGAAATAGCAATGTATACTTCTTGATGGTGAGTTGCACTTTTTAAAAACAGTATTATGGTACCAGCTAAGTCAAGGCATCTTAAGAGCCATGGTTTAAAGAAAAAGGAACAGAACACTTGGAACGTGTATGTGGTAAGCTCTTTAAAAGCCAAAAAAAAAAAGTCTTTGTTATAGCTTTTCAAACTACAAACGAAAAAGTCGGTGAAGCATCATATAGAGTAAGTTATCCTATTGTGCTGGCTACAGAAATGCACACAAAATCCTACAGACTAATAACTTGCCACAGCTGAATATATATCCTGAAGTCTAGGACCAAAATGTCTTGTTTGCAATAATCTCCACTGGTTGAAAAACCAGTAAACAAATTCTAGCACTTTCCAATAATAAAATAACTTGTTGAATTAAAGATGTAGCTGCAGGGGTGCCTGGGTGACTCAGTCAGTTAAGCATCTGACTCTTGATTTTGGCTCAGGTCATGAACTCATGGTCGTGAGATTGAGCATGGAGCCTGCTTAAGATTCTCTCTCCCCCTCTGCCCCTCTCTCTCATTCTCTCTAAATAAATAAATAAATTAATTAATTAATTAAAAAGAAAGATGTAGCTGCAAACATGATGACTCCATTAATAACTCATCTGCAGAGTGGTACCTTTGCCTTACAAATGCTCAAATCTACAGACATTGTTGGACATGCAGTTTTGTTTATATTTGATAGCATCAGCACCAACTATTCAAAGAAGATCTCCTTGTATGTGAATGATTAGCAATAATGCAAGTGAAATATGCACGGTGTTGAATAATCTTTCTGAATCCAGTGGTTTATCCTGGAATAAGTGAGCTGATATTTGACGGTAAATAAAACAGTGGTGCCTTAGCACAAACCTAGGAAGGCAGTGACACCAAACATACTAGTAGTTCTTGCATTCTTCATTGCCATGCACTCACTGTAAAATGAATAAATTAAAATGCCAGTTTCATTTAAGAAATATCCCTGATAAAGCAATAAAATTAATGTTATTAACTACTGACCCTCAAGTACATGTCTTTTTCATATTGTGTGTGGTAACATGGGAAGCACACATAAAATATTTCTGTTTCATACTGACATGCAATGGCTGTCTTGAGGAAAAGCACTTCTGTGATTAAGGTGGAAACAGAATACCCTGCTCTGCTGCCCCCCTCCCCTCCCCCTGCCCAGCCCGCCCACGGAAAAACTGAGGAGACAAACTGTTTTCAGACTTAGGTATGTGGCAAACACTTTCTCACAAATAAAAGTAGTAGGACTTCAAGGAAAACAACTGACAGTATTTGCTGCCAATGATAAAATTCAAAATTTTCATAAAAACAGAGAATTTTGGAAAATTTGTTAATGCCACCATGAGATTCTCAACACTTAGACTTTTCTGATAAGAATAGCAGTGATATTTTAAAATTTTGATTTTTAAAAATTGTTCAGTGAATTGTACCCACATTTGGAAGTTCTACATAACCCAGGGAGTCACTGTTTTCCAAATGTCTAATGCACGATGTTACAAAATTATGCATGAGTAAAAGATCCATTTACACTGAAAGACTAATGTATTTTAATGTACAGGGTGCAAAAAATTCAATGATAATGCTTCATAGTCCACATCGGAGCTAACCTTTAAGAAACTACCACTTACCCAGTGTTGGTTTGGTACCAAAGAAAAATATCCACAATTATCTGAAAAGACTTTTAAAATAATCTTCCATTTTCTCTCAAACATATCTGTGTGAGGCTAGGTTTTCTTCACATATTTCAACTAAAATATTATCTTAGACTGCAGAAGTAGGTATAAGAGTCTAGCTATCTTTTATTAAGCCAGACACCAAAGAGATTTTTAATGTTATTTATGCTAACTTGTAATGGACTTATTACTATTCTTTAAACTTAATTAATAAACTTTAATTTTTTAGTCTTAATTTCTAATGTAACTTTATTTCTTCTATAATAATAGATTTGCCTAGTTTTTTATATATTTTGAAGTAAATTTGGGTAAATTATTTTTTTCTCCAAAATTATATATTTTACAAAGTTTTTCAAATTTATTTGCTTAGAGCTAAACAAAAAAACTCTAATAATTGAATTTCTTAATATCAGTGATTATTTTCCTCTTATCATTTATCATTTGTGGGGTTCTTTTTTTACTGTAATTTTCCTAAGTAACTTTGCTAATAGTTTATTGTTTTTCCCTGAAATTACAAGTTTATCTTATTGTTTTTTTCCTAATTTTTATATACATATTGTAAAATGATACAAAATAATGCCAAAGTTCATGTCAACTAATTAAAATTGGCTAAAGTTGCCTATTAACAAAAAAAAACCTATCAAGTTTTAAAACAAAGAAAACCCAATTCTGTGTTCTATTAAGAGGCATATTTAAAATAAAATTATTGAGAAAGGTTGAAAATTTTAAAAATGGACAAATGTGTACTAGAAAAATGTAAACAAACAAAAAAAGGAATATTTGTGAAACTACTATCAGATAAGCTAGCATTCTGGCCAAAAAGCACTAAGTGAAATAAAAGTGAAGCCTTTATAATGTTACAGGGTCTAATTTACAATAAAGATATGATAGTTAAGAATATTCATATGCTGGGGCACCTGGGTAGCTCAGTTGGTTAAGCATCCAACTCTTGGTTTCTCAGGTTATGATCTGAAAGTTCGTGAGTTCGAGCCCCGTATCAGGCTATGCACAGTGCAGAGCCTGCTTGGGATTCTCTCTCTCCCTCTCTCTGTTCCTCCCTGCTTGGTTCTCTCTCTCTCTCTCTCTCTCTCAAAGTAAATAAATACACTTAAATATATACATATATAATTATATATGTATATATTTAAATTAAAAAAATATTCATACCTTAAGCAACGCAGCAACAATGAAAAAAAAACAAATACTATAGCTATGAGAAAAGAAATAAAATGAGAGTAATAATAGAAGACTTCTATTCACCTTTTCTAGGGGTTGTCAAACTATAGTTCATGGGCCAGATTAGGCCTATCCACATTAATGTATGATCCAAGAGCTAAGAATGGTTTTCATATTTTTAAGTGGATGATAAAAAGCAGAAGAAGAATATTTTGTGACATGTCAAAGTTTTATGAAATCCAACTGTCAGTGTCCATAACTAAAGTGTCACTAGAACACAGCCAAGTCATGTCCATTCATTTACATCTTGCCGGTGGTTTCTTTCACATTACAACAGCAGAGTTGACTGGTTGCAACAGAGACCACAAGGCCTAAAATATTTACTATGAGTCCCTTTACAGAAAACGTGTACTGACCCAAACTTTGTTTATGAAAAATCAAGTGGCAAAAACTATTGGAAGATAATAAGGTAATAGAGAGTCATCAATAGCCTCCATACATAAAAACAACTGGTAGAAATATAATAAAAAAATTTTTACAATGCCAATAAAAAATTTAAATATTTAGAAATAAGCCTAACAAGAAACATACAAGACCAATTGGAAGAAAATATTAAAGTCTTCCAATAATAATAAAAAAGTCCCTTTTTTAGTCCTAAGGGACTAAAAAACCAAAAAGGCTTGAAATAAAAAATATAGGACATAAGATGACTTAATAACATAGAAATGTAAGTTATTTCTAAGTTAATGCCTAAATGCAATGCAACTCATAAAAATACAAGAGAACTTTTTTAACTAGGCAAGCTGCTTCCAAAGTTAAAAAAATAAAAGTCATAAAAGACAAACAATTTTGATAAGAAAGATTAGCAAGTGGAGACTCGTCCTAATAGATATTAAATATAAGGCTATGATAATTAAAACAGTGTGGTATTGAAGTCTGAGCGGAACAGAGCAATAGAAAATGAATAAAAAGTACAGAAATAAGGCAGCCATCTGGAAAAACTAAATGTGTGTCCATTTGTTATTTTTTTACATATTCCAAATAGATTTCCATAAATTATTAAAAGTCCATGGGAGAACTCATTTATAGTCTTAGAGTAGGGACTAGGTCTTTCTGACATAAATCCAGAAATTATCAAATAAAAGATTAATAATTTAGTCTGGGTGGCTGAGTCGGTTGGAAATCTGACTTCAGCTCAGGTCATGGTCTCATAGTTCATGAGTTAGGGCTCAGCATCAGGCTCTGTGCTGACAGCATGGAGCCTGGAACCTGCTTTGGGTTCTGTGTCTCCCTCTCTCTCTGCCCCTCCCCACTCATGCTCTGTCTCTCTCTGTCTCTGTCTTTCTTGCTCAAAAATAAAAACAATTAAAAAAATTTTTAAAGATTAATAATTTATACTATTTAGAAATAAAAAGTTTCTTTATGGTATAGAACCACCACAAAAAAGTTATATAACAACTGATAATTGGAAAACTATATTTACAAATTAAAGGGTGGCTTTCTATAAAAGGGAGGAAGGGATTTCACAAATACTTAAAGAAATGAAAAAAAAAATCTCAAGAAAAACTGAGGTTTTTCAAACTGAGCAAAGATTATGGGCAGAAAGTTCACACAAGATGCTTAAACTTAGTCCTAGCAAGAGATATGCAAATTAAAATGAAATCTTCTCCTCCTGCTTACCATATAGACAAAAGTTTAAAAATTGCTTATAATATACTTGTGTCAGCAAGACCGTAAGAAGAAAAGACCTTTTAGTAATTGCTGGCAGTTGTATAAAATTATCTATGCTGATGTATAAAATTATACATGTGTATGTATATGTGTATATTCATAGATATACATATATATCATATATATGTAAAGTTTTGTACATAGGCTAGTATATCTATTGGGTCAACAGATACATTATACCTCTTGGGTCAATATATAAATATATATGGCACACATATTTACATATATATGATGTTACCTATAGTAGAGTTTTGTAATAGCAAAAGAGTAGAAACAACCTAAAAAATCTATCAAAAGACTAATTAAATTAACTATGACACATCTTATAGAGGATTATTATGCAACAATAAAAAAAAGACACTGTGTTGATTGGAAAAAACAGATAGACTTATATTAAGTTGAAGGAAAAAAGAGCAAAGAACATAATTGCGTGCACTAATATTTATGCTATGAAATGTATTCGTGTAGGGAAAAACATATCAATGTATTAGTGTATGCAAGCATACTGGTTCATGAAACATCCATCCTAAACCCTGAATGTGCCTGCCTGTATTGAAGTTACAAAGATAAAAATCATGGTTGCAAGATTTCCTTGCAGCTAGGGCTCTGCATGGGATTTAGGTGTTATGAATTCCATCCATTCACGTAGGAATTGAAGTTGGCACTGTGCCAGGTGGTGCAGAAGACAGGATTCGAAGCATCTCTCTTGCTGTGTGGGTTCTGGCAGAGGCCATGTAGCTCCTGAGGCTGCAGCCTGAGCAAAGCCTCCTTACTTTGCAGGCAAATCCTGATTCTACAGCTTCCTTTATGCTCTGGTCTGAATGTTTGTGTCTCCTCCCAAACTCATATGTTGAAATCCCAATCCCCAGTATGACATTAGAAGGTGAGGCCTTTGGGAGATGCTGAGCTCATGACACGAGCCCTCATGAATGGGATGAGTACTGAGAGGCTCCAGATAGACCCCTCGCCCTTTCTACCACACAAGAAGACACCATCTAGACACCAGAAAATGGGCCCTCACTAGATACTGAACCTGCTGGCACCCTGTTCTTGGACTTCCAGACTCCACACTGGTGAGAAATAAATTTCTGTTGTTATAAGCTACCCAGTCTGTGGTATTTTGTTATAGCAGTGTTAACAGACTAAGACACTTTTTAAAAACAAAACAAAAACCTGGAGTTCCCTTGGCCTAATTTTGTGTCGCTTTGTCAAGATGTTCAGCCTAGAATGCATTTCTTTAGTCCTCACAGGGATTTTGAAAGTCTTAATAAATCTCCTTCTGCTTGAAGAAATTGGAGTGGATTCTCTTCTTTCCAATGAAACCTCAGCAGTTTGCATAAGCATGTATATCTCTGGTACGGATCCTAGAAAATGGATTATGGTAGCCGAATACTGGTTCCCTACAGATGTTCATGTACTCATCCCCAGAACCTGTGACTATGTTAGGTTACAGGACAAAGGAGAAATAATGTTGCAGGTAGAATTAAGATTGCCTGTCAGCTGACCCTGAGAGGGGGAAGTTATCCTAGGTCATCCATGTAGCCCCAGTGTAATCCTAAATGTCCTTAGTAGAAAAGGAAAACGAGAGAGAGAGTATGTCAGAGTCAGAGAGATTGGAAATGTAGGGAGGCACCACAGGCCACAGGAGCTGGAAAACACAAGGAAACAGATTCTCCCCTAATGCCTCCCTAAAATACTCTGCTGACATCTTAATTTTAGTCCAATGAGACCCATTTTAGACTTCTGACCTCCAGAACTGGAAGATAGACCTTGCATTGTATTAAACCACTAAATTGTGGTTGTTCCTTACAGCAGGAATAGGACACCATACAATGACAATACCAATTGCCTCTGGGGACAACTCAGTCACTTGCAGAAAAGACAGAAGGGAGACTTTCTCTCCATGCCATTTGAGGTCTTTTGAGTTTTGGTTCTTGAGGACAAATTACCTATGTAAAAAATTGAACTAAATTAAAAGAAGAAAAGAGTCTCTGTATATATTTGACCAATGTTGTCTGGTCTTTAATGTCACAGTAGAAATTTAAGACCAGTTCAACTCTTCTTTCTTTTCAGAAAGTCCACTTTTTCTGATTGAGTGCTCACAATTATTTTCTTTGTCATTATAATCCAAAAGTGATGCCAGAATTTGTCCAGGTATAATCTGCACTATACATTTATCTTCAGAACAACTTTTGTGGGAGGTGGGTCCCTTTGCAATAGTTTCCCTCCAGCTGCAGCCAGAGCTGCATGGGTTTCACTGGTTCTGGGTCAGTATTTATGCTCATTTCCCTGCATCTTTCAAGTGGTGAGAATTCCAACTTACAAACTCATTGGGGTTCTGACTTCTCCCAAGTGACTCATTTTTGGCCCTAACAGGGCCCTTGGCATGTTTCTCTGCATCTACGCAAGCCAGTGGGCAATGTGTTTCTGGTTCTCAATTTGACAAGTCCACTCTGAAGCTCAGTTCTATGCAGTTAGAGGGGTTCTGACCTTCCCTACCTGCAGGGCCCTCCTTCCAGACCCCTCTTTGTCCAGGCATTCAAGTCCCATCCCTAGCAGTTCCCTCATCAATGAGGTCCTCACCTTCAGCCCTTGCTTAGAATCACTCCATTTACTTTGGTAACTTGAGATTTTCCTTTCATGATTCATGCTCAGCTGTAAATTAAAACAGTTTTGGTTCTGTTTTATCCAACCTTGTGTTACACATTTGGATTGGGGAGGGCAAAAGTATCTTTTGTGTCAGCTCAATCCAAAAGGGTGATCCATTAATTCTGCACTTTGATTTCCTAGTAATACTTTCTTATCACACCCAACACAGTGATCAAGGCCACAGCTTTTAGAATCGGATAGATCAGGATTTGCATCAGCAGTAGAAAATTATCCTAGTTACATAACCTCTCTGAGGACCTTTCTTCATTTAATATATATGCATAATGACACCCTCACAGGATTTTCCTAAAGGATAAATGAAATCACATAAGAGAGCACTGGCACATAGCATCTGGACACACCAGTCCCACTATTATCTAGCATTTGCTGCCTTACAGCTTTCTGCTCTTGTATCCGTCTTTGACTGTTTGGGCCCTGCTAAGGGTTCCAAACGATCTTGTTACATTTCTTTTGGCTCCCTGAAGTGTCAATCTTCCTCTGAGTCTTCAAGATGGCATTTCATTGTGCTTGTCTGGCAATGTTTTTTTACAGGTGCCTTCTGTTGTTTCTTATTTTTCATTGTTGACTCTTTCTAGACTAAAGAATCTCTTCATACCTAGTGTCTGATAGTAGAGAGTGGAGAATGTGTATGCTCTGCTCTTGATCAAGAGACTGTGCCTTCTCAGATTTACGTGATCAAAGTATACAGCTCTGAATGAAATTTCTAGAATCTTGCAGGTGTTGGACCAGGACAGCTGTGCTTCACAGAGAATGGTTCTCATCATGCCCCAATTGTCGCAACTGCTAATACTCTGGTACAGAGCATGTACACACGCATACACATGCATGTGCGCACGCAGACACACACACACACACACACACACACACATCACTGCTATTAGCATAAATGATTTCTCTCCATTCTAATCCATAAGCAGTGTAATAATTTGGGATTTGAGGATGTAATGTGTTTCCCTAGGTCCCTACCTGTGGAGTATTGTGTCTCAGAGGAATACAAGAAATCAAGATAGTAGCAGAGGAACGGCATCCCAGTTTTTAGTCGGTATTGACCCTATGCTTCTCAACCAAGGGCAAGGCAGTAAGGAAAGAACAAATCCTATTTTTTCAGCCTGAAAGGTTTTCTCTGTTTCAAGAGGCAGAGCATATATTAAAGGTCAGTTGTGATCCTGAGTTTTGCTCCACAGTTCTCTTTGTATGTTCTGACAATAGGTTCACTGGCATTAGTTTTCACATGACATACATTTATATTTTCTATATGCCAAGTGCATTTAGTTGTGAGAGGCTGAATCCTGGACCACTAGTCCTAAATGGTACTTTTAATTCAAAATGTCTTACAGAATTTAACAATTTTTATCCCAGCTGAATTTTTTATTAAAGCCACAAGAAAATCAAGACAAATAGATAAGTATATTTAAATACAACTAGGCCCAAAGTAGGTATCTAATAAATGTGTTTTTTTTTTGCACTGAATCTAAATATGATCTTATTTTGCCAGTATCATCATCTCAGGGTCTCTACTCCCATAAGACAGTGTAGAGAAAACCTCAATAAATTGGACCAGGTGAATCACTCAAGTATCTTCTTGTTCTACATACATCATACGGTAGCTTTCTGGTACACATACTGACCTATTATGGTTCACATACACATGAATAGTCTATTCTGTCATCATGCTTCTCTGACTGCCAATTGCTCTGTTGAGAAAGTGTGCTTTCTCTCCACTCTATTACCCATGTCTCTGGTCCATTTATACCTGCCCCACAATATACTTGTTCCAGAAAAAAAAAAAAAACGTTTCTAATTAACTAATATGCTCATCCTGCCTGTGACCAGCTTCAGCCTAATCTGCTTCCATTAATATGGTCCTCTTAAAATATGTATCTCTATATAATTTCAAAGTGTGTCCCTGTTCTGACTGTCGATGACTGGAAGCTCATGGAAGGTAAGACTCACTTTCCTGATGTTTTCAGGACTCCTCCTTCCCTCCGGACATAAATATCTGGTACAGTCCTCCACACACAAAAACAATGACTATTGGTCACCACCTCGAGTATAGATCAATGCTAGTGAAGGTGAGATTACTGAGGAGGTTTTCTCTGGATGCTAATTTATGCTAATGCAAGGAAAATCAAACAAGTTTTATTTGTTGCTGTTGCCTTTTAGCAATTCATTAATATAAACTTCTTTGCTGTCCGAGTATTTGTAGCAGTCAGGAGGGGATTCAGTACCTCCTCCCAAATACTGAAGTGAGGGAAATCATCAACGTGAATTAATTATCAGTCTGCTAGGAAAATACTGGAGGGCAAAACTATTACCCTTAAGGCAAGGCAAAATGCAAAATAGATGGGACTTCAAAATTTGGTCATTTCAAATTACTGTTTTGGTAAAATAGTAAAAGAGTGCTAATGGTACAAAACAGAAACTGAAAATTGGAATATGCTATGAAAATCACCAAAACAGGCAAAGAAAGCACACATTCTAGCATTAAGCATAGCTAAGATGAAGACCACCTGCTCAACTGGATCAGCTCAGATCATTTGGATCAGGGATGCAGTTCCTCACTGCATGTGCAGTGGGTGACATCATTAACTAATGATGGCAACACCTTTTCTTGTCTTGCCACACAGGGGTTCAGAATTCTTCTCAGGTAGCTACCGGCCACAGATTGAACTTGTCATGTATGATAGTTTGGATTATCATTCAGCAAACATTTGTGCCCCTCTCCCTTCCTCTCCTGGCAGAGTATATTTCCCTTTCTCACTGATGTTGGACTTGGCCATATGATTTGCCATGGCCAATGGGATGTGGTGTGAAGAGAGGCCTTGAGTGTGCTTCTGTGGTTGAGCTTGGCCCCTTTGCTCTGGTGTACACTGTGGGAAGAGCATGCTCCAAACAGCCACTGCCTCCTCAGCCTGGGCTTCATAACACATGTACATGGACTATACCAATTCAAAGGACAAATCCTCATTGTAAGCCACTAAGTTTTAGGGTTGTTTGATATACAGCATAATTTTGGTAATAACTGCTTAATACGGCATTTTATATAAAACCGATGAAGCAAAATCCCACCAGTCATTAAAGCAATAAAATAAGAAAGTGACACGTTGGCATAAAAAGTTTATCTAACGGTTTAACCTCAGGCAATGAATTTTTAGGTTGGAAAGGAAGAAAGCCAAGGAAAGGGATAGTTTCAGACACTAATCCTTTGGCTAAAGTTGACTTAACACTTCAGCAGAGTAAGCTGCTGCCTACAGATGTGTTTTCAGCAGGCTTTAGGAAGATCACTCCCACCCCCACCAGGTTATCCCATTTGCTCAATGCTCACCTAGTGCCAAGGAAAATTATTGTTGTTACTGAAATGTCAACCTGGAAGTAAGACTCCAACACCTTACATCTTCGAACCATCCAAGTGGTCAGTATACAAGAAACACTCAATAACTATTTTTCAAATGAATGAATGGACAAACACATAAATGAATGTTAAATATATTACTGCTGATCTGACTTAGAGGTTAATATTACAGTTTACTAACTAACAAAGGAGTTGTAAAAGAGAAAAACAAATAATGGTGAGATCAAGTTCAAATTCTAACCTCTCATTCATTAATTCATTTAATAATTATGAGGGGTGCCTGGGTAGCTTGGTTGGTTAAGCCTCCGATCTCAGCTCAGGTTATGATCTCATGGTTCGTAGGTTCGAGGCCCGCATCGGGTTCTGTGTTGACAGCTCAGAGCCTGGAGCCTACTTCAGATTCTGTGTCTCCCCCTCTCTCTGCCCCTCTGCCACTTGTGCTCTCTCTCTCTCTCTCTCTCTCAAAAATAAACAAAAAAAAATTAAAAAAACAATTACAAATGCCTGTAATATGCAAGTAATGTGTGATTTTTCTGTAGTTAGGGCAGCAAATCAAATAAAGTCCCTACTCTCAGGAAGCTGATGATATTTTAATGAGAGAAAGAGTTCAAACATGTACACCCATGTGCATATTCATACATGCACACACACACGCACACATACAAATATAAAATAACTATGAAAAAGAATAGAGAGCTACATGAGAGTACAAGGGTGAGCATACATTTCAGGGGATCAGGAAAGGATCCACAAGTAAATATGGTTCCAAAAGGCCTCATTTGATATGCATGAACTGGAAAATAAACCAACAGAAGGAAATACCATTTTTCACAGAGCCCTGCATCTGTAAATGCAGCAGCTGACTGAGTAACATGGACGTACGTACTATGAAATATGCCCCTTTGTTTTGGCAACGAGGCTACAGGAACCCTATCTTCTCCCTGAGGTTCCTCCCGCCATTCTACTTTCTTAAGCTAAAACCCAACAAGTCACCGTGATGAAACATTTGCAAATTGATTATGCATTACTTATATCAGGTTTCTATAAAATACCTAGACATTTCAAACATACCAAGCAAATAATCCGTATATGAAGACAAAAGATCCACAGTGGCAAATTCGGGGATATTTGGTAAGGCCCCTTGGCTGACTTTATCAGTTCTAGTGTTCTTCTTTCCAATAAGTAGATTAATTGCCAGCACAGCTTCACTGACCTAAAATTAATGCATAATTAGAATTCATAAATGTGAGCTTTCTGATTCATTGATTATCCATTAGGCGCATAACGTGAAAAAGCGAATTCATAAAATCATATTCAATATACATTGGAAGAAAAAATAAAGACAATCTGGAAAACAACATGTGATCCTCAACATGTAGTATATATCATTGTCAAACAAATCATTTCTGTTGACAATGTAATTAATGTATGAGTCACTTTAAATAGGCTATCTCACCTAGGTGTGAAAGATATTTGCCAAAATGTCAAAATGTGCACATATGTATCTGCCAATACTTTCATTAAAGAAAAGTTGAAACAAACACAGCCAGGTCTGGCTAATAAAGATTAAAAACACAACATATAAGGAGCATTCCTAATCTTCCCAAAGAAACATCACTGGCATAAATCCTAAAGAATGTGAATTTTCCTTTCTCTTGTCTAGATACATTATGCTGTCTAGTAGGTAGAGGATATAGATAGGACAGTAAAAAGAAAGCTTAAATAAAAATCACACCAACCTGGGCAGCAGCTCTTATCACAGTCCAGGCCAGAAAACTGCACATTTCAAATTTATTTACTGTTGGTTCTTTAATAGAACTATGCCTTCTGGTAGGAACCTAAAAAATATAGCACATACGTTATGATAAAGATAAATAAAGATATCATTAAGTTTCATGACAAATTTTCTCATTTTCTGAAAATGACATTTCAGTGGAACACTATGTAGCCACTAAGAATAATAATGTAAAAAAAAGAATAATGTATGTAGGTATTTTATGTATTGACAGAAAAGATGTTCAAAGTATATTGGAGAAAGAAAAGTAGAGGTTACAAAATAGTATGCAAAGTACAATCTTATTTTTAAAAAGATATGTATATACATATATTCCCTACATACACAAGCAAAGAAAATTATTAACAGTGGTTATAATGGGTCTTAAGGGTGGTTATTTTTATCATCTTTTCTAATTTTTTTATAATGGCCTTAGATTTGAATAACAATAAAATAAACACAAATGGCATTTTAAGGAAAGTATTTACTTAAAATGGTATTTGCCATTTTAATAGACGATTTATAAGTTGAATACATTGTGTAAGAATGTCAGAAATAAGAATATTACTTAAAGGTTTCTGATAGGTATTTGCTATCATTTTTCAAACTAGGGAACTATTAAAGGGATGATGTAATTGTAAAGTTCCATAGAATAGCAGAAACAACAATGAATGAAGGTATTTGTTTACTATGTGTGTGTGTGTTCAGTTTTTTAAACATAAGAAAGTCAATACTACAAAAATTAACAGAAAGAAATCCTGTTATTTAACTGAAAATAAAATGCATTATTGAGAAAAATTAACTAATATCTAAATAAATGAAGGGACAGGTCATATTCATGAATTGGAAGATTCAATACTATTAAGATGGCTATTGCCCCCAGATTGATTTAGAGATTTAACACAATCCCTACCAAAATTCTGTTTGTTTTCTTCAGAGAAATTGACAGACAAATCCTAAAATGTATATGAAAATGCAAAGGACTCAAAGTAACCAGAACAATTGTGAAAAGGAAGAACATAGTTGAGGACATGTACTTTCCAATTTCAAAACTTACTGAAAGCTACCATAACCATGAGGTGGACACCCCAGTAAAGGGGCGGACAAGGTGTACAAGGACACCCCAGACTTGTAGATCAATGGAATAGGATTGGTGGTCTAGAAATAAACATTTACATTTATGAACAACTAATTTTTGAAAAAGGTGCCAAGACAACTGAATGAAGAAAAGACATTCTTTTCAACAACTGGTACTGGGACAATTGGATATCTATGTGCAAAAGATGAATTTAGATCTTTGCACACTTTAGACAACTATTGATTCAAAACAGATCATACTTAAACATAAACACTACAACTATAAAACTTTTAAAAGGAAATATAGAAGAAAATCTTCAACATCTGGGTTTAGGCAAAGAATTCTTGGATATGCAACCAAAAGCATAATATATAAAAGAAGAAAAATGATAAATTGGGCTTCCTTAAAATTTGAAACTCTTTTTGTCTCCAAAGATACTGTTAACAACATAAAAAGACAAGCTACCAACTGGAGGAAATATTTGCAAATCATATATCTGATACAGGACTTGAATCTAGAATATACCTTTTTAAAACTTGTGATAAAAAAAAGACAAACCAGTTTACATTAAAGGCAAAGGATCTGAATAAACATTTCCCCAAAGAAGATACATAAATGACCAATAAGCACATGAAACAATCTCAATATCATCAGCCAGCTGGGAAAGGTACACCAAAACCATAAGAAATACACTTCAAACCCACTAGGATGGCTATAATCAATGATATAGATAATAACAAGTGTTGATCAGACTGTGGAGAAATTAGAACCTTTATACACTCTTCACAGGAATACAAAATGGTAGAGCCACTTTGGAAAACAATCTGACAGATCATCAAAAGGCTAAACATAGAGTAAACATATGATCCAGCAATTCCATTCTTAGATATACACCCCCAGAGAACTGAAAACATAAATCCACATAAAAACTTGTATATAAATATTCAAAGTAGCATTAATCAAAACAGCCAGAAAGTGGAAACAATTCATATGTCCATAAACTTTTTAATGGACAAAGAAAATACTGTGTATCCAAAAAAGAGAGTACTATTCAGCAGCAAAAAGGAAAAAAAGCATTGTATATGCTACAACATGGTGAACCTCAAAAACATAATGTTAAGTGAAAGAAGAGGGCATAAAAGGATACATAGTGTATGATTCCATTTATATGAAATTCCATTAAATGAATGATCCAGAAAAGGCAAATCTATAGAGATAGAAGACAAATTCGTGGTTGCCTGGGGCTAGGGGTGGAAATGGAAATTACTGCAAATGGGCACTAGGGATCTTTCTGGAATAATGGGAATGTTCTAAAACTGGATGGTGATGATAGTTCCACAACTCTGTAAAGTTACTAAACATCTGTGAATTGCACTCTGAAAATAGGTTAATTTCATGAATATATATCATACCTCAATAAATCCATTTTTAATGTGTGCTTGCTAATCTCTTTGACTATTTTCCTCCTGCTTAACTACTTGGTAAACTTCTAGTCATTCTTCAAAATTCATCTCATCTAGGAAGCTTTCTCTAGCATTCCCCCAAAGCAGAATTAGTTTGTACTTTGCTCTACTTCTCTACCTTGACATATCTTGATTATAGTCCTCATTAGATATTTTTAAAAGTTTTTAAATGTTTATTTAGTTTTGAGAGACACAGAGTGTGAGCAGGGGAGGGGCAGAGAGAGAGAGAGAGAGAGAGAGAGAGAGAGAGAGATAGGGAAACACAGAATCTGAAGCAAGCTCCAGGCTCTGAGCTGTCAGCACAGAGCCTGACATTGGGCTTGATCTCATGAACTGCAAGATCATGACCTGAGCCGAAGTTGGAAGCTTAACTAACTTAGCCACCCAGGCACCCCTTCTCATTAGATTTTGATACAGTTATGTCTCCCCCTTGCTCATCTATGCTTCTTAGGGAAGGAGAGTAACATACCTGGAATACATTAGGTACTCAATAAGTATTTGGTTAACTAATGAATAAATGTTCATGACATAGTCAATTTCATTTAACTAAAAAATAATTAAGGAATACCTACTATATACAAAATACTTTAGAAAGATAACATGTAAGTATTTAGCCAAAGTCCTCCCTGCCTGTTTGAGTACTTATTATGTGCTACGTCTATTATCTTGTTAATTCTCCTACCTCCATCATTTCCTCCATTTCACAGATGAGGAACCCAGGCTTAGGAAGGCCCCAGCCACACTGCTATCATGTCACGAAGCCAGGATTCAAACTGAGACCAGTGCTATGATCACTCTGCTATTCGGACTCTCCATAAGAGCGAAGCAATAGCGCTTTTTAAAAAATTTTTTGGTTATGTTTATTTATTATTGAGACAGAGAGAAACAGAGCAATAATGGGGGAGGGGCAGAGAGACAGAGAGACACAGAATCCAAAGCAGGCTCCAGGCTCTGAGCTGTCGGAACAGAGCCTGACGTGGGGCTCAAACCTACAAGCTGTGAGATCATGACCTGAGCTGAAGTCAGACGCTCAACCAACTGAGCCACCCAGGCACCCCAATATAGCACTTTCTTTTAAGGGCTTATAAATTATAAAGCATTGTCTTCTAAGGACAAACTTCTAATGTGGTATTTCAATGGTTGAAGGTGTCTGGATAAATTTTTGCTTGTCTTTGGCTGTTTTCTGTGTTTCTAGTAATTGTATGACTTGCTAAAATATTTATACTGTGTAAAGATATGAGAAAAATAATGTGATATTGTATGGAATTATGCTATTTTTTTCATTCAAATTCTACCTTGTTCAAGCTCTTAATTATAAACACTGTTCTAGTGAAGGCCAAAAAGGTGATATATTATTATCCTAGTATACTATTAATTTGCATTGCTACTTGCTCTGGAAACAAAGATTTTTGTTTCCTCTTACTAGAAATAAACATGTTTATCACACCATAAAAAGTAAGTTTTCTGTGTAATCACTTTGATGAAATAATAAAATAAAATACTAGCTGCTATATCCACCCAAGGCAGCTACCATATGAATAATTCAACTGACTGAAAGCCTATTTGCCTAAAGGTTTTATTTATTTATTTTTTATTTTTATTTTTTTGCCTAAAGGTTTTAAATCATGTCTATGTTGTCTCAAAAATTAGAGATTTGATACCAAAATTTTATGAAAAAATCTATTGGTGGGTCAAAGGATCACTTAATTGGGATGAATTCTAAAAAGTCTACTGAAATTCAAAAAGTAAAAACTAAATGTTACTGGGCTTGGGGCACCTGGGAGACTCAGTTGGTTGTCTGATTCTTGATTTCAGCTCAGGTCATGATCCCAGAGTGGTGGACGAAGCTCTACAGTGGCCTCCATGCTGAGTGCAGAGCCTACTTAAGATTCTCCCCCCTCCTCCCTCTGCTCCTCTCCCCTGCTCGCACAGCATCTCTCTCTCTAAAACAAAATAATAATAATGAATTAATTAAAAATTAAAAGTTACTGGGCTCATGTATCTTCAAAGCACCCACATCCTGCCCACAGGATCTCCCTCAGTCTAGACCCCTGGAATTCAAGTGTGGTCCACAGACCAGCAGAAATGCCGAATCTCACACCCCATCCTTGCTTACGGAATCAGACTCTGCACTTTCACAGGATCCCCAGAGATGCTTCTGCCTCTTAGTTTGGAAGCACGGCTCTAGATAGTGCATGCCCCTGCAACTCTCTGCATGGCCCCCTCCTCATCCAACAAATCCCACCTCTTGCCACCGTGTCATTCACAATCCTACCAACCCAAGTTCTTTCCTAATCTCCAATTTCACTACCTAAACCAACCCCCCTTCCTTGTCTTCTTTCTCTCCTTTGCTCCCTGCCCCCCAAGCTTTCTTCCTCTTGCTTTTTTCTTTACTGGTTTATTGTTTCTCTCCCTCTACTGAAAACTAGTTCCATGAGAACAAGACTAAGTTTGTCTTAATCATTGCTTAATAAACTTCCAGAATACTGTCTGGGTCATAGTAAATGTTCAATAGGTATGTGATAAATAAATGAATGACTCTATCAAAAAGTGATCTGTTAGTATGCCATATCAGTAATTAACATCTTACTTGTCCATCTGCTTAACCAGTATATCATTTCCTACAGTTCCTGATTAATTCTAATACCTTAGAGTATTTACATACATCTACATTTCATATATAACATTTTAACAGGCAAAAATGTCCACAGGAACTCCATTTCCAGAGCCTTATATAAAACATCCAAAGAAGTATCTAAACATGAGTGTGACTATAAAGTAATAAATGAATTTCTCCAAGTTATACAGGAAAATCAGTCTCATTATTTCAACAGCACAGAGTTATCAAAATAGCACGTTCAAAGGCAATTAACTTAATATTTCTAATAAAATAGTTTATTACCTTAAGTGTTAATGGTGATGATGAAAGTTCGTCTTTTGGCTTCCTCATATGTAAAAATAATAAGGCCATTTCTAAGTAGGAGTCTCTTATCAACCTAAAATGATATACTGTACTTATTAAAGAGCTTCACCACTCATAATCATTTTGCATCATTTTCCACAATTTCTGAGCTAATGAAAGGTAAAAATAGACAAAACCAGGATCTGTCCCAAATTCACACCTTCTTTTCAAAACACCGTTGGCAGATACAGCACACCTTCCTTCCTACTGAAATTGGAAGCTCTTGAAGAGAGCTGAGCATTCTACCTTGTCCTGTATTGGCAACACCCCATGGCATGACTGCTCTGATGCCCAGCATCCATACCATTCTAGAATGTTCCAGCACACAAGGCACTAAAGAAGTGAAAATCAGGACTGAAGGAACCTGCCTTGAAAATCAGACCTCTTTTTCTACCCTCCTACACTAATGAAAATGGAAAGAGACATGGAATAATGCAAAAAGCAGCTATATGATATAGGTTAGGTCTGTGTGTTCACTATCAAAACTGTCAGTTGGAGCCATTTAAATCAGTCCAGTTGTAATAATGGTGGCTTACTCTCGATCTTAAGATGATTTTTTATATAGAATTAAGTTGGCCAACCCTGGTCCTGTTGACCAGAGTGAATATCCACATAATTTCCTTCTAGATACAATTTCATGCCAATGAGAGGCTGCTGGAATCCTGGGACAGACTGGAGATTGATGTCAGTAAAGACTAGAAGCAATTCACAGCCCAGTATGCCACCATGATAACTGCCATCATCAACCATCCCTGTATACAAGGCCTTGTGTCAGAGCCAAGGGCAACAACCTTGAAAAGGAAGTCAGTAAATCTAGTGGACAATGGACCCCAATGAACTAGTCCTGCTGTAGGAAGATGATCTCCCAGTCATCCCAGCCTTGAATGTTCAGTGTACTACCAGAGCATGGGGCTTAAGCCAAAACACACATTGTTATAATAATGGGAAGATCTTTTTTTTACCCTGAGTTTTGATCATTTTTCAAGCTTAGTTGTATAGCTTCAAATAAACTCTCAAGTTGTGAACTTGGAGATTTCTCTTCCATCAATATTTGACGTTCTATTTTGCCTGAAAGAATAAAAAAAATGTACAAAAATGGTTTTTCCTTTTTCTATCATTTACAACTTCAGAATAAATATTTCATGCTGGGACTTCAGAAAACTGGATGTGCTGTCCTTTTTGCCCATCTGTCTGTTGCTTTTGCTGTAAGGTCAGCCAATAGTGAAAGATCTTTTGCTTCTTTCCCCAGGAGTCTCCAGGTTCATCCTGCCTTTAGTTAGCAACACTGAGTCAAAGCCTCTTTTGGCTTTCCAGACACAAATGTTCTTACCATCTTATTTTTCTATTTCCTTACTTTGTACCTTCCCTTCCTCCAGTAGAGCTCATTCCCTTTGTCTACATCCATGTCCTCTTCACTCTGTCTAATATTGCAGATCTCATAGAAAACATCTCTGTTAAATCCTAAAAAGTCAGCAAACACTTGAAAACCATCACAAATGACGGAAATACTTTGGTGCTCACACTGCTCTCAGATCTCATGTTAGCCACAGCCTTCATATGAATGGCACTTCTGTAGCCATAAGGGCAAGGAAGGGAAATCGTATAATCGCTATAAAAATAACTCAGTTTTCATTTAGCGTGTGGACAGGACACAAAGCCTCTCAGTGTAAGTTCACACCTAGGCACTATCATTTAGTAGCTGCTGACTTAGAGAAGGTTACTTAACCAGACTGTACCTTATTTTCCTCATCTGTCAGCTAGGATTGGCCATGTGGACCCTGTAGAGCTGTTGTAAGAATCAGCAATACGAGATGTTACACACTGACTACTATAGGGCCTTGCATCTAGTTGATGATCAACAAATGATAGCAACCATCATCGTCACTCTTCTCATGCCTAAAGTAGCCACAGTAATTATGCAAATATTCATCGTACATAAGTTATAAATATAGGTGTGCTACAGCTATTTGAGTGGCTATGTATCTTTTATAGAAATTAACTAAAATGCTTAGCTAAGGAATGAAATCATGCATAAAAAATGCCTTCCAAGCATTCTTTAAGAAACATTATTTATAGCTAAATGGCTGATGCTGACATTTTTGAGTCAAATATAAAACTTTGTATAAGGAGGACCAGTTGTAATTATAAAAGAGACTAAGAAGTAGTACTTTTTTTCCTTTTTCTGGATATAAGTTTGCCAAAGGTACCCTTTATAAAATCTGCATTTTTTACAGTCAGTGCCCAGATTTTCAAGAAGCCTATTGTTTTTTTTTTTAATTTTTTATTAATTTGTTTATTTATTTTTGAGAGACGGAGAGAGACAGCGTGAGCAGGGGAAGGTCAGAGAGAGAGAGAGGGAGACACAGAATCCGAAGCAGGCTCCAGGCTCTGAGCTGTCAGCACAGAGCCCGATGCGGGGCCTGAACCCACGAACCGTGAGATCATGACCTGAGCCGCAGCCAGACACTTAACCGACTGAGCCACCCAGGGGCCCAAGAAGCCTATTGTTAATAGGAAAAAAATTCCATAAACTTTGTCACAGTTCTGACCTCAAGTACATCTTACCTTTCTGAAAAAGAATTTCAGCCTCTACCTCATGTTCTTCTGCTGCTGCTATCTTACAGAGCTTCAGTGCCATTTCAAGAAGGTGAAGGGCAGGTAACCACTTTGAGGGATCCTTTTTTATACTGGCATAATAGACTTGTTTGGCCACTGTGTGTCCTAAAGGGAACAAGTTGGATGGGGAGGAAAGAATGAAATACACGGTGTTTGTAACAAGCCTCCATGTTACCAGACTTCTCTCACAATAAGTTCGCTTAAGAACTCTGGTAGTCTTTACTTTCTAGCATCTAAGAAATATTTTTTAAACTCAATATTCAAATATTTCAATGAACTAGAACAGTAGCCCTTTGAAACTTTATCTTTGATAAATGTCAACATTTTCTCATTTAAAAATATTTTTAATGTTTATTTTTGAGAGAGAGACAGACAGACAGAGCACGAGCTGGGGAGGAGCGGAGAGAAAGGGAGACAGAATCCGAAGCAGGCTCCAGGCTCCAAGCTACTAGTACAGAGCTTGACGTGGGGCTTGAACTCACAAACCATGAGATCATGGACCATGACTTAAACCTAGTCGGACACCCAACCGACTGAGCCGTCCAGGCGCCTCAACATTTTCTCATTTTTAAAACGAAGGATATAACCTCTCAGGTCTCTTTCAGTTCTAAAATTTCATGATGTTCTACAGAACAACTGTGTTCCTAAGATGAGGTTGTTAGCAGGAAAACATCTGTAAGTCCTATGAAGTTTTATATTTTTCCCAATAAAAATTTGCCTATATTAATAGGCAGTAATTTTGTTTTTATTCAGCTTTATTAGGGGTTGCTTGCTATGCATATTTTGTCACTGCAACTAGATGCCAAAGCCGTTTGGATAAGGGCCATGTGCTATACTTCTTGTGTGGTCGCATCATCACTTAACATAATGAAGGACTTGTATTGTTGAAGAGCCATCAGATTTAATCTGTGTGCCCTCACAGACTGACAGGCAGACAGACATGTAGCAAATATTTTCTGAATGCTGGATAAAATGAGAGGCACTGGGCAAAAATGAGAAAAGAGAGAAATAAGAGCTCAGGTTTATTAAGTGATTCCTACAATCCAGGTACCATCCCAAGGACTTAAGCATTATCTCATGTAATCCTCCCAACTTTGAATGGATGTCATTTATACATTTCACAGAGGAGAAAGCAGTGGCACAGTGAGGTTTAATTAATTTGTCCAAAATCATGTGACTCGTAAGTAGCAGGGCTGTAATTAGAACCCAGGCAGTCTGGCTCCAGGGCCCACAATCTAAACATGACAAGAGTAAGAACATGGAACTTAGTGTTTAATAGGGAAAGAGAATGGCCTGACAGGCAATTCAAACACTGTGTGGTCAACTGTGGGCAGGGAAAGCATGGGGCAATGTGCTGGCGGGTTACAGGAGCCTTTGCCCAGACCTGGGAAAGCTTAGGGAAGCCTTCCCAGAGGATGCGGCTGTCAGGGCTGCCAGCTGATGATCGCCTTGTCTTTTGGTAATTTTTAATAAAGGAAAATGTTGGGATAAAGAATAGAAGGCAATGGGGGGAAATACTCATTGAAAGGAAAGTTTAACATGCACAGGAGACAAATATAAACAGAAAGGTAGCGTAGGACTGCAGCATGCTATTGCTGCCGGGTTCCAGCTGAAGTGGTGGGTCTAGGCCAGTCACTGGTGCTACCATGTCATTTGAGGCCTTGCACAGGTCCCTAAATGCCTCTGTCTGGGTCATGAGTGTCTCCCTCTGAAAAATGAGGCAGTAGAACTAGAAAATTTCTAAGGTCCCTTTGGGTTCTGAAATTTTTCAATTCCAATATACTATGCCCTACAACGACTTTTCAAGAAACCTAGAACTTTGTGTATATTTTTAGTTGAGGAATGAAAGGAAAGATGGTGGAAAAGGTGTCTCTCTCTCTCTCTCTCTCTCTCTCTCTCTCTCGTTCATCCAGAGAGAAGTTCCTGAGCCCTTACTCTGCACGAGGCGGGCTGGTAGCACATCGCTGAGAATATGGAGATGAAGAAACTGAGTGCTGCTTTCAGGGTGCTCCCAGGAGAGCAAGGAGGCCAGGCACAGGACCATGAGAATCGCAGACACCTAGGAAGCCGTCAGAACAACTAGGTGCCCTCCTAGCATGGTGCACATCCTACTCAACTGCGTCCCCCTACCTGCCAGTAACATCAGTTCTTTCCTTATCCACATTTTATGAGGGAAGACGCTGAAGCACAGAGATGTTTAAAGGAACTGCTCAAGACAATTGGACCAGGAATCTTTCTCCAGTGTCTGGGCTCTTCAAACCCAATAATTACCAAATGTGAGTAGATCCCAGGAAAGGGTATGCTAATATCATTTTGTCCAAGACACCTCATTTTTCAACACATCTGCCATTTTTATATGTCTCATTTATTGTTTCAAATAATATTAGAGCTGTTTATTCATATAAGACAACATTATCAATTATCTTTATGTAATTTAGGCACTTATATATATGTACTATATATGAAATATATGCTATATATAATAAAGAATTAATATATAATAAAATTACTTGAATTGTCTTCTAGATTTCTGTTGAAATGAGAAAGGGGTGTGTTACAAAAATTACCAACAGTTTTCTCTCTCTCTCCCCCTAAGTAGATAACAGGCTGTCTGAGGGCAGAGACGGTGACTGGCTCCCTCTTGTATCCCCACCCCCAGCATTGTTCTTGCAACTTTCTTCATTGCTATTACACAAGCAATCAATGACCTATTTTTTAATCTCATAGGTTCAGTCATTAATGGGAAAAAATAATCTCAAATAACCATGATGTTTATTTTTGGTCTTATGAAAACAGTCTCAAAATGCCTTTTTCTGTCAGAGGCTTTCACAAAGAAAAAACAATTGTTTAAGTGGCTCTATTCTTGTGATGCAATCTATACTCTCCCTATAAAGGAAAACTGTTGAGAAAACATCAAATCAGATGATTTTATGCTTCATAATATTGAAGTGCTCCTTTTTCCAATAAACATCAACTCTGTGAAAAAGAAGTTGTGAAACTGATGTTGTTTTGACAGAAAAGCTGCTTTTGGTTTTGTTTTTAGGTCTGTATTTAATATAATATAACAGAAACCAAGCTGTTCTGACTCAAGTGAGTCTAAAAAACAGTAGCACCATTGTCACAGAGTGGTGACACATCTTCAGGATTAGGAAGTCAGGAAAGCAGGGAATACATTTGATTTCACACAATCTGCACAATTTAGCACAATCTGTACTTTAAGCTCTGGTAGAAATCGAATATACTGATAATATAACAAATTGTGAACTAAAAATGTACAAAAATAGCTCTTATGGGATCAGATTGCTGGAAGGAATTCTAGAGGTCGGCTTAGCCAGCCTAATCTCATAAATAAGGAGACCTAACAATGTGGAGGTGATACAATTTACCCGAAGTAACAAAATTCATATCTGATGATGATGATCTTATAAAATAATAATGAGTAATAATCATGAGGAGGAGGAACAGATGGGGTGGAAGGGAAAAGATCCTGGACAGATGATGGTTTGACCACAGCTCTGTTGCCCTCCCTTCTCACTGAAATCCAACTATCTGCCTCTCGAGCTGAGCAGCTGCTGGAATAGGAGGCAAATGGGTACCAGGAGGTGAGGGGTAATGTTTTGAAATGTAGGTTTCTTTACTGTTCAGGTATGTTTCATTACTGTAGAGGCCAGGAGACAACTGCCACTGGAAACATAGTTTGTTACTCACAGCTCCCAAGAGGCTGGGGCACACCACGTCACACTGGGCCAGACAGAAAAGTACAAATGTCGGTCAGGAGGTCGAAGGAGCAAGGGGAAAATGTGGACAAGAACCTTTATTTTGGATGTTGTAGGAAGGGATGGTTAGGTTAGGGTAAACAGGCAAAGCAGGTTTAGGATTGGCTAGTCTGAAAAATTTGAGTGGGCTCAGCTATTAGTCTGATACCTGTCCCTGGGGTGATTAGGGCAGGAAAACAATGGCTCAGAGTGTCAGAGCCCAGCAAAGGACTACAAGGGAACCCAATAAAGGTTCAGAAAATGGGCTCTGGAACAGTCTCCGTTTAAAGGGCATGCTCACAGGAGAGTGGTTTGGTAATCTCTAGGAACTGGCTAGCCCTGGGAAGTCCCTCCCTAGTACGCAGGGCTCCAGATGTCAAAGCATCAGAAATATAGAAAAGAAAAAGGCATGATTAATATAGGTTAGAACACAGGCAGCTGCTATAAGATTTCCTGCCTTTTGAGTTGGACAAAAGCCTGGGAGCTAGAGACAGGCAGCTTTGGGTCAAAGACCAGAGACGGGGTCCTACAGAAAGCTTGACACATCTGTAAGCTCCAGAGAAGGCCAGCACCGGCTGGCTCCACTTTGGCTCCCATGGGCTGTACACCTCCCGCTTTCTGGTCCACCAGCTCCCATCAGGTCTAGTCATAGCTGGCTCCAGTCTAACCTGCAATCTATTCTTCACCCAGCAGCCAGGGTAACCTTCTGAAACATAAACCATCTCAGCTCACTTCCTCCCATGAGGCTGCCCCTAGCCCACTCTGATCAGGCTATCCTCATTTCCTGCACTTCCAGAACAGGTCAAGCTTGTTTTGACCTAAGAACCTACAACACAGCTCTCTCTGTCTCCACCATGCATACCTAGTCATTTGCAATTTAAGGTTTAGGGTTAAATACCACCTCCCCACAGAGCTCTTCACCAGTGACTCTACTGAAACAGGCACCCCTCCCTTCATTGTTCTTTATCAGCAGAACTCATCCACATCTTTCATAATACTGATCACAATTTATAATTACATGCCTATATGTAATTCATTATTGTACATAAGCTTTCTATATCCTCACTCATTTTCTGCCTGATAGTTATCAAATATACATTTTATCTAATACAATATTTATTTTTATTAAATTTTATAAGGGCTTATAAAATTTTAGGGACATTTTATAAATATTAAAATATTTTATACAATATTTATAATATGCATTTCTCCATATGGTTTGTTTACTTGCTTACTTCTGTGTCCCACAGAAAGATCAGTGACTATATCTGTTTAACCTCCAGTAATTTCCCAGGACCTCAGCCAGAATCTGGCACAAGGTAAATAACCAAAAACTATTCATCAAAACAAATGGAGCCTGAGTGTTCACAAATATTGCCCCATTTGAATGCACTCTTAGGATCACCTGTCTGAAAATGACAATTTCTCATCAGTGACTTGAGTGTAATATATGTTAAAGTGTTCTTACCAATCCTCATTTTTGTTTTGGCCAGTAACATGACATGGGGAAGATAGATATTTTTCAAAGGCTGCAATGGACTTGCATAGTCAGTGTTTGATAAAGGAAATTCAATTGTTTCTCCAAAAGTTAGCATCTGTAAAAGGAACACTGTATTAGTGACTAGCTTACGTGGTTTTGAATAAGACAACAGAAGAATCAGTGTCTAAGCCTTGAGGATACAAAAGCACACTCACCTGTCCAATAAGAATGTTGTGAGTCTGAGTCAACAAATGTAATTTTTCTGTTTTTGAAGGAGTTTCTTTGAATTTCTCAGCTTTTGTCAAGTCATCCAGCAAAAGCATGCTTCTCACCAGGGTTAAATGAGATCGAGGGGAAATAAATTCACTTTCTTCAAGTAAATGTATTACAGCCTATTAAAATAAAAGTATTGCTTTTGATAGTCCTGTTTCCAATTCACTGAAACAAGAGCTGGCCAAACTAACTCTTAATGCATTCAGCATCTAATGAAATTTAAAATTCTCTCCTTTTATTCTAATCAGAGCCAGTAGGTGAATATCAATGTGCATAAGGTCTCCTTCCTACCTGAAGGTTTGTTATGATGTCTGCCTTTAAATGCTTTTCTTGTAGGCCAATAATGACAGCTTGCATCAAGAATTCAGCCTGTAGCTCCCTGTCGCCTGCACTTTTTGCTTCCATGCACACTTCGTTGATGAGGCTGATGTAATCTGTCATATCGTTTTCTAAAGTGAATAAATGCAGTTATTTAAAATGCACTGGGAAAGTAAGAAAGCACGTATGCATAAGACCCCCAATATTCATCACAGGAATATTGTATAATATAGAAGAATAAGAAGATATAAAGACAGAAAACAGACTCTACATGAAACATTAAAAATAAATGTGCTGCAATTTGGGGGAAAGTACTTTAGGGTATTCCAATGCTGCAAAAGTAATGATGCTACATGAAAAAATTTAATGTGAGAGGCGGACAGAGATGGCTGGATAGATAGATTTACAAATAGATAATTATTAATCTGTAAAAACTGACATGTATATGTACCAGGCTATGAGCTAAAACTTTATAAATTTAACTAATTTAAGATTGACAATAACGCTATGAAGTAGGTACTGTAATTTCCATTTTTACCAGAGGAAGAAACTGAGCATCGGGGGATTAAGAGACTTGACCAAGAACACACAAGGAGGAAGTGGTGGACCGAACATTTGAATCCAAGTCTGGTACCCAGCACCAGAATCTGTGCTCAAGCCGCCTACACTACACTGCCTCCCTGAATGATAAGACAACCTGCATGTTAGTATTTTGAAATCTCCTTGCCTGTTTTGCATACATCAGAAACATAGATGCCATTTTCAGTGTTACAGAAATGATTATTTTTATAACATGATTTTTTTTTATTCTGGAAATGGATCAAACTATAAATTAGAAAATGTTAATGTTATAATCGAATGTATCCCAATAAAACCTCCATTATCTAAGTACAATTAATGTTTATGAAACCCTTGATTAAGTAAACAGGATATCTGTACCTGTCACAATTCCAACGCCATGAATCTGTGCAACAAATGCAGTCACCAATGCTAGGCGGCACCTCAACCACAGATGGATGTTGAAATGTTCTCGAGAATTTAGGGAAGTAGGATCTAAAAACTCATTATCATCTTTATTTTCAGTGGCCTAAACAATATTAAAATGATTGTTATCTTGCCATCTAGTAATTTTAAAATTTTTGCCCAATGCTAAGTGGAAGTTAAGAGAAGCATCCAATATCATTTAATACTTTTTAATTTTGGAAATTTGTCTTGCACATTCCATAAAATAGAAAAAATATACACACACAAAACAAATACAAAGATTCATAATCCCACCATGCTCTATTAATATTTGGAATACTTCTTTCAGCTTTTCTCTTTCTTTCTATACCCAATATAGAAAATAGTTTTGCACTCTGAAATTTTCATTGCAAATTATATTGTCAGTGGTATCTATGTCTTCAAAAATTTTGTGAACATCATTTTAATGGATGAAAAATAATAAATAATAATAGCTAATGTTTATTGAGTACTTATTATGTTCCAGGTACTGTGTCAAATGCCTTATATACATTATCTTATTTTATCCTCCCAAAAAGCCAAAGAGGGGTTATTATTTTTTCTGTCTTACAGATGGGAGAACTGAGACCTAGAAATGCTAACTATTTGCTTAAACTCCGTTACATTTTTGGCAGAGGTGGGATTCAAACCTGCATCCTGAATTTAGAGCTCCTCAACTTAATCCATTGTGCCACACTATTATATGCTGCTCATATTCTAAACATATATCATAATTGACTTACCATCTTCATTACTGCACTTTACAAGGGGGGTGGCCAATGTGCAGAGCTACTGAGAGGGAAGGACAAGGGGAGTTTTTTCCAATGGAGGGAATCCATTTTAGACACTAGGGAACTTTAAAACCACTAGAACAATGTTCATTTGTTCTAGGAATTTCCTGCTATGCATCCCTGACAGCTCCAACCAATCAGGAACACCTAATATCACGGAGTGGCCAGCAAGACTGAGGCGGGGCTGGAATGTGAATACCCAGGTGGGAAGCATAGAAGAGGAGGAGAGCCTGTCCTGGGAACAGAGTAAGAAGTGAACAGAGCCTTCAAGGCAGGATGGTGACTGGAAGGGCTACACCAAGTACTTGAGGAGTCTAGTATTTAGATTAGCAATACAGGAAAAAATGCCTATCCACATACCTTAATCTCTCAGTGCCTACATTTCCTGTTACTATTGAGCAGCCAAGTCACCCTTCAACTAAATCGGGATTTCTAGACTTAAGCACTGCTGGTAGCTGTGGGGGACTGTCCTGTGCATTATGTGTCTAACAGCATCCCTGACCTCTATGCACTCGATGCGAGTAGCACCCTCTCTTGTTCTAACAACCAAAATGTCTCCAGATACTGCCAAATCACCCCTGGGAGGCAAAATAGCCCCCAATTGACAACCATTCCTCTCAGTCAATTTTTGAATTAGATTGCTTTTTAGCATTTTTATTGTTTTTAATATAGTAAGAAATGAGTTTCTATTTAGGATAATTAGTTTTGCTTATTTGTAATGACACTAGATATGAGCAATTTTATTAGTAAAGCTTAAAATAATGAGCAAGGATTCTGTGTGACGAATCTTTATGTTTTAATCCTAAACAACCCTCTATTATTAAATTACTTGGTCTTATCAAAATCCATTAAAATTTCAAAGAATTTGTGACACCAGTTGTCAAAGAAATTTCAGAGCTTAAATGTGGAAGAATCTAACAAGAGAAATCTAGGGTAGGAAGTAACACAGGTGTCTTACTGGTGATGCCAAAGTGAAAAATTCTGAAGTAAAATGAGGAGCAAAATAAAGTGAAACAACCTTATTTGCTAAAGAAATCAGATACTGGAATAATGTATCTGGTGGGAGCTTAGTGATTATTACATTCAATTCCATCAGTTCACAAATGAGATTTAAATTAAAACTTAATTTTTTTAATCAAAGAATGTTTTAAAGTTTAAGGGACTTGCCTAAGGTATGCCAATAAATAAAGAGCATAAAATGGGGCTTGAACATTTATCTCTTTACTCTGGATTCAATGTTTTTTCTACTTTATGCCTTTATTTCATCCAAGTAATTATACCATTTCCTAGCATGCCAATAGTTATTATTATATAGTAAGTATTATAACGATAGACATTAATTAAATTCATACATACAGAAGCTCCTGGAAAGATGGAATTCTCTGTGTCATCTTGTACTACCTTCTTTTTAAAAAGTTTTGAATCCTGGAGAAGTCTAAGTGTAGAAAATACTATTGCAGCACTAAAATAGAAAATATATTTTAAACTTTATTAGTACTGACAATCTCATTAATAAAATGAGCACATAGGCATTTCATATGTATCATAATGTGGTTCTCCAGCTTTTTGAGGTCATAGAACTTTGTTACTTAAGGCTATACACTTGGAAACTCTTAAGCTAAATTATTGCTTAATCAGTGTCTAGCAGAACCAGAAGGCAAACATACTAAATCAAGAAAAGATAAGCCAGGAGATAAGAATTGTCCTTATTTCCTGTTGCTTTGTACATTTGTCTGCACTTTAAACCATCATATCCTCCTCCTCTGTAGAATGATAAATTTGTAATTGATGTCACACTTCTTCAAAATGTCTTAATATATATCAAGAGGCTTATTTTAAAATCTATTCCAAAATGAAATTCAAAACGCAGAACGATCTATATACCTGAAAATGCTTATTGTAACATTATTTTATAACATGGAAAGACTGGGTGGAAGTCAAATGGATAGTATACCCATCTATCTAAGCCCTCACTTGAATAGTTAATATACAATAACATTTAACAGGTGTTATGGGTATAATTGTGTCCCCTCCAAAAAAAAAAAAGTTGTGTTGATGTCCTAACCCTCAGTACCTCAGTAATCTGAAATAATCAAGTTAAAATGAGGTCATTTGGGTGGACTCTATCCCAATATGACTGCTGTCCTTATAAAAAAAGGAAAATTTGGAGAGACAGACATACACAGAAGGAAAGTGACATGAAGACACATAGGGAGAAGACAGGCACGTGTCTAGAGCGGTGCCATTATAAACCAAGGAATGCCAAGGATTGCTGGCAAATACCAGAAGCTACAAGAAGCAAGGAAGGCTTCTCCTCTAGAGCCTTCAGATAGAACATGGACCATGAACACTGATTTTAGAGCATGGACTCCAGAACGGTGAGACAATAAAGTTCTGTTGTTTGAAGCCACTGAGTTTTTGGTGCTCCGTTATGACAGAACTAGGCAACTGATAGAATAAGTTAAAAGCAGATATCTTCCTCCCACACCAAACCTGCTCCTCTTCCCTTATCTTCCAACACAGAGGCAGAGTCCAGAATCATCATTGCTATCTCATCGACCCACATTCTATGTTCAATCCGTCAACAAGTTCCATTAGCTTCACCTTCAAAATACAGATACCAGCTAGCTGCTCCTCCCCTCCTCCAGTGCTAGCGCTTTCATCCAAGCCACCATCATCTCCAGGCTGTGTGACTGGGAGCTTCCTGACCAGCCTCCCACTCTGGTTCTTGTCACTGCAGCACTGTTCTCCTCACAGTGTCACAGTGAACTCATCAAGAGGCAAATCAGATCAAACGATTTTCTTCCATATATGTTCCAGAGGCCTCCCGTGTTCCCGGACCATGGTCAGTACACTTCTTCTTGTGTGTCAGTTAGGTTTCTGGCCTAGTATATGGTCAGCCTCATACGTGTCCAGGATGCTTCTAGGAAGGTATAGTCTCTGCTTGTAGGCTCCCAGAGTGTGCACATATGCTCAATGTTTAAATTATATTTTAAAACCTTCTTTTTTGTCAACCTGTTGTATTAAAAGCTGAAAACATTGTGCTAACACACATACTCTACCAAAGAGACTTTCTCTCTCTTTTTTATTTTTCTCTACAATCCTGTTGGGTGCTGTGTTAAGTGCTTTGTGTTAATTAATTTACTTAATCCCCACCACAATCTTGTGAGGATTATCATCACTATTTTAATCCTACTATTATAATCACTATTTTATAGATTAGGAAATGAAGACAGAAATGGTAAGTGACTTACCTAAGATGACACAACTAGAAAGAAGGGGCAGGATTAGAACCCAGTCAGCCGGACCCCATGCCTGCCCTCTTAACTGTTGCCTATAGTGTGGTCTCTGTCTTTTGACAGTTCTAATAAGTTTGGTTTTGTTTATTTTGGTACAGTTATTGGTGCCATGTTTATGACTGCTACATAGTCATTGTTGACTGCATGTTTTATCCATGCAATGGCCCTCTTTGTCCACTTTAATGCCTCTTGCCTTGGTTTCAACTTAGCAGATTTCGTGAAATGGGATCATTTTAAAGATTAAATGAGCTATTTATTCTTTTATTTGTTCAAAAATACACACTGAGTACCTCCTGTGGGCAAGGAACAAATCTAGGGGCTACGGGTACAGTCCCTGCCCTCACAGAGTTGGTGTTCTAGTAAGAGTGGGGGGTACTTATCAGCAAAGAGGAGTGTTTATCAAGTAGAACATGCTCAGTACACGCTGTTCTCATTTAGTACACTGAGTAGCCCAGGGCATATGAGGGGTAACTAAATTGATTTTTTTTCTAAGTTAGTAACCAGAATAAAAAGCTTTCTGCGATGATTGGATTTTAAATTCCCAAGACCCTACTGACTTGTTAAAATGGCTTAGATATTTGTAGGATATTTTCTAAGATCTTGTTCGTGACTATATAACTTTACTGTTTTTATTTAAAATAAAACTAAACAAGAAAGAAATCAACACAAAATGTGACATGGATTCAGTACGTGTACAGGAATGAAATTTCCTCTCCCTGACACCCCTCCCCACTCAAGGATACGATTCGTGATACGTACAAGTTTCTAAGACACCTTGGTTACTGAGCAGCCTCTGAGGCTAGCACAGGATGGGCCAGTAGAGGGCCCTGGAAGGAGACAGTGGTGCCCATCCCACCCTTCCAATTCCGAAGACAAAAATCTGACTTCAAGCCGAATGAGATATGAAATTTGCAATCTTGCTAACCCCAAAACTTAGTGAATAATATATAAACAATATTAGTATGTCCTAATCCACCTGGCACTGCACAGACGAACAATGGAAAATTCCTAGTCTGTACACTCCACTGGAGAGACAGAAAGTGTAGGAGGATCAGTCACTATAAACACTCAACAATCCCCAAGAAAGGAAGTTCCATTCTGACACGAAATTAAAAGGCTCAAATGTTATCCCATTTAGACAATAAATTAAATAGAAAGGAAAACTTATATATATATATATATATATATATATATATATATATATATAAAGATAGGACTCTGAGAAAGGCAGCCCTAAAAGCAGCAGAAATACAGTCTGAGTAACTTTGATCCCATTTACTTCTTATTAACATTCATGACAAAAATGGTCAGTTTGTTCTCATAAAATCCATGCAGCTCACTCTACCTGTCACCCTGGGCAATGTTCCTTTCAATTTCCTTGACACATAATTTTATTAGAAGTATCATAAAATGTCAAGCTAACCATCATTTGGGAAAGGGGCTGTCCAACACTCTCAGCAGCGCCCAAACAGAAGCTCATGGGGGGTAAAGTTCACATAAGAGAAACTCATTCATCTTGACAGTAGGCTTCCCCAAATGACAACTCTGCTGCAAAAAGGCAACAACATAAAAGTTTTTGCAGGTTTTGTCCCAAGGGCCAGGTTCATGTATTTAAAATAGGAGTGATTCTGATATACTTGCACATCATTTGCATATGTCTATCTCGTCTTCAAATTAAAGTTCTATTATGACTCTCCTTCCTGTGGCCATTTTATAATTTTTAGTTTCTTGTTTCCTTCTTCTTCCCTAAAAAAATAAAAAATCACTCATATCCTCCAAGGATGTAAGACATGCAGAGGGCAGGGGGAAGAATAAAGGTAAATGGTAAATATTTTCTAGGGCTGCTGGTGATCTGTAAAAGTTTGGAGAAAAGAGTTCTCCATTCTTCTACAGGAAATCATATAGACACATTTTTGTAGATAGAGACGGAGATGTTGTTTTTCTATATATACAAATCATATACTTTCTATAAGAAATCATATAGTAAAAGTTCCTCCTCTTCAAACTTCAAGAGGGAAGATGATATATTATTATGCTAATTCTATTTAACATCAACCAGCTACCACTGCATTCTCAAAGATAGCTATAAATGTAACAATACTCTAAATCAGTGTGTCTCAAGCTTTTTTTTAATCTCAGCACTCATTTATACCCTTAAAAATGGTTGAGTATTCCCAGAGTTCTTTCAATATTTATATTAGAACTTAAGCTGACAAATTTTTAACTCTATTAATATTTATTAATTCATTTTAAAATAAAAACAATAAACCCATTACATGTTAACATCTATAATGCATTTTTATGAAGACAGTTATATTTTCCAATACAACAAAAATTAGCAAGAAGAATGCCATTATTTTGTATTTTTGCAAATCTCTTTAATGTCTTATTAAATTCCCTCTTAATAAAGGAAAATCTACCTAATAGAAGACTTTCATATTGCTTCTTTGTCTGCTATGAGATAGTGGATATTTTTTAATGTTTATTTTTGAGAGAGAGAGAGAGAGAGAGAGAGAGAGAGAGAACAAGCTGGGGAGCGGAAGACAGAGAAGGGGAGAAGGGGACAGAGAATGCAAAGCTGGCCCCTCCCCACCAATGCGGGGCTCGAACTCACTAACTGTGAGATCACGATCTGAGCCGAAGTTGGGCACTTAACCAACGGAGCCACCCAGGCTCCCCAAGTTATGACATACTTCTTTGATTGAAGTATATGAAGAAGACTAGGTTTCTTAGTCTTCCAACAACAGAGGTAGTTGTTGGAAATAGGAAGAGTATTTGAATATCCTCTTAAAATAATTGTGAATATTCTTTGATACTACACCAAAATGTGCCAAGTGATAGTTTCTTAAAAGTTTCTTGCAATGTGAAAGCTAATACCACACAGTGATACAATTTCCTACTCTGTTACATTAAAACCTATTGATCTATCTTGTTAACCAGGATTTTGGAACAATATCCACTGGTGATTTGGAAAATAATAACTCCCTGAGTTATGCAAATCCCCTTAATGTTGAAACATTTCATTACATAGTTTTAAAATAATGATGCTTGTTAATATTAATGACCCCCAATCTCATCGGAACAATATAAGCATTAGAAAACTGTCAAGCTCATGGTGACAAATAGAAATTTTCCAAAATTCTAATTTCCCTGTAAAAGTTCAGATTTTATCATTAGCAACAAATACTATCAGTTGTTTGCCTAGAAGTGGCATGTTCATTTTGCTGATTTTCAATAAAATGCCTGTCAAATACCCACGTCTGAAAAACCAGTTTGTCAGTTGCCTTTTCAAATAAAAATGGTGTTTCGTGAAAATAACTGCTTGTTCAGCTCTCATTTCAATCACGTATGTGTTCTTCCCCAAGACAACCACCAGACTTTGATATGCAGTAAAGATGCTTTAGGAGTATTTCCCACTTAATATTCCCACAGAATATTAAAAATATATTCAAGGATAGAGATTTATAAATGAAACAGGTTTTGCTGGTTCATCAAAAGCATAAACTGTTTTTTTTATTTTTTAACTGCAAGTGCACAGCAGTAAAGAGTGTAATGGCCTCTAGTCGTACTCTTTGGGACCACTGCTGTGATGCACAGCGAGACGCCAGAAGTTTTCCTATTGATGCTCTTACAGCATCAGTGAAAATAACAACACGATGGAGATGATGAATGACATCTTTGTCTTGTTGTAAAAATAGTTCTGACCTTACAGACCCCCTGAAAGGGTCTTGGAGACACCCCTAGAAATCCGGAAGCCACATTTTGAGAATCACTGCTCCAAAATGGACTAGATGGATTTTCATCACTGTTCAGAAACCACAGAAATTATAAATTTCCAAAAATCTATACTGCTGGAGCATAAAATCAAATTTAGATGTGGTTAATCATGGCGTGGCCTTTGGTCAAGGCTCACAATGATGAGATGATTATGTGTTTCCCATCAAAGCAAAGGGAAAATTCTGCTGAATTGATTTCCCCTTTGTGGAAGCCACAGGTGGGCTTCTCTTTTTTCTCACCGCCCTGCCTAAGAAAGCAGCTGGGTTTTCTTATCTGCCTGCCCAGATGTGGGGCAGGAGAAGGGGGGAGAAATGGGACTTGAAAGCTGTCAGCCACCAAACATCAAATTGGAGTCATACGCTTTATTACGACCGCACGGTTTTATAATGATAGCCCTCCCCCTCCCCCTGCCTCCACTCCTGGTGTCTCTATAACACGTATCACTTGTGACCACACTGTACAATTTACTCACTTACTATGTTCACAGTGTACTGTCAGCCTATTTATTATCTATTATAAACTCCTCGAGGGTAGGACTATTTTCAATATCGTTATATATTCTGTTTATATTGTATCTATCAGTACTGGGATATTGCTTTACCTCAAAAACTAAGAACCATGACTAGCACATTGTAGGCACCCCAAAATTATTTTTTGAATGTAATTAATGAACGGAAGATAATAAGCCTGCGCATTACTCAAAGAATCATTACTGAAATGTCACAGGGCCTCATGATAGAGGTATTTATCGCAAAGGATATGAGAAGTTTTTGAAAATAAAGGTCCGTATGGTTTTACTATCCCACTTAATTGTTTATATATCTTTCAGTATATGGATACTGTATCCTCAGTGTCTAGAGCAGAGCGTAACAATGCAGTGGTTAATGGATACTGGTTGGGTAACTGAATGAATCAATGAACAGGTGAAATGAAAGATCTGATACTAATAGTTGTATCACATTTAAATAATCATCCACTTAAAACAGCTTCTTAAATGGTTCAGCAAAACATAGTTCAGAAAAATGTTACTTGTTAATACTAGAGTTTATTTTTAATATTAACTATACTAGAATTAAAATTTTAAAAATAAAAACATCAATAAATAAAAAAGCAAAGCTCTGTTAACTTGTTCATTCATTATATGATATAAACCATTCTAGGGTCTCCTGGATGGCTCAGTTAGTTGAGCATCCAACTCTTGGCTTAGGCTCAGGTCATGATCTCACAGCTCGTGAGTTCAAGCCCCCATCGAGCTCTGCGCTAAAAGCATAGACCCTTGTAGGGATTCTCTCTCCCTCTCTCTGTCCCTTCCCCTCCTCAAAATAAATAAATAACTTAAAAAAATAAAAACCCATCCTAGCTGTATGCTTTAATAAAGTAATTGCTTTGTTTAGAACTGTAGGCTTAAGCATAATAATATATGAAACGCTCCTGAATAATAAAACACAAGTATGCTCTATTAATATTGGAATTTGTTAAACCTCACATACAATTTAGGTATATTTGACAAGCTAGGGTGGGGAAAAATTTCTCTTCGGTGCTTGAAGAGACTCACCTGTACGCGGCCCGGTGTCTCTGCAGGGCAATTGCAGCCAGCTGAAGCCTGGCCTCCACCACAGTCTCCAGCTCGCCAGCGGAGCACTGAGACAGGCTCTTGTGGCCTGGGGGCTCCATCTCTGACACAAGTAAGTTTAGCCTGTCCTCAGCTTCTGTCAGTAAAGCCAACTAAAAAAGAAAGCCACACAATCACATAAGCTTAGAGATAATACAAATAATAGCTCATTCTTATTTATCAGGTGTTTCCCATGTACTGAGAAAAGTAACCTTGAATGGAAGACCAAATAGGGAATTTGAACATAATCATCAGAGAAGAGTGCTCAGTGAACAGGAAAAAGGGTACAGAAAATGAAGGAGAGTAATGGCAAGAGTCAGCATGTACAACAGTTACCCTTTATTGTGCATAGTCAGCGCTCATTATTCATGGTACTTAAACTGTTCCATAAAGTGGCTATGTACACGAAATTAGCAAACACTGGAGCATAGCTCCTAGGGGAAATACAGGAATAGGTTCCTGCGGGCCTCTGGCCACAACATTTTTGCCAACTGATCCACATATAACTTTGTTTAATGTGTGTTTATATTTAAAGACACATTACTTAATATATAGTGTAAAGTCATTAACCTTGAACTCACAGCTAATAGCTCTAAAACTCATGTCTGACTAAAGCTTTTATTGCATAAGTATGGATTACGCATTTAGCCATAAAGCCCATCACAGCCCTCTTAGGAATTTAGTATTCTTAGGAATAATAAACAGCATTTCAGTACTACACTTAGGGGCCATTTTAAATAGTGAAATCACCAACGAAAAGCATAAAAATGCAAAAAAACATGGCAATATATAAACCATGGAAAGGATACTTGTTTACAGTATGAGAGTAGAAACAAAAAGTCAGAGCATTGCCTTTTCCAACTCAGCTAGGAATGTGTGTGTTGGGAAACAAATTTTTCCATGCTCTGTGATATTCACAAATGCACAAAAAAGAGCCATGAGTATTGATTTTGGAGTTACAAATAAATTTTAGCAGATAGGCTAGTTAGCAAATACTGAATCTGTGAATAATGAGGACTGATTGTATTTCAAGTTAAGCTATGATCACCTAACTGGCCATGTGAAGATAATGAGATTTTACAGCAGACAATCAATAGTAAATAGCAACTCAGCATGGCAAAGGAGAAAGGGACTAACCAATCCTTCAAAAAACAGGTCTCTAAAAACTTGTTTGTACAGAGCAGTACACATTATATAAGTACTAGGGCAACTTAGTATAATGGTTAAGAACACGATCTGCATTTCATTAGTTGCATGACATTAGGGAATTTTTTTTCTAAGCCTCAATTTTCTCACGGTTCAGCACAGCATAGTTCAAAAATGATTAATACCTACATCCCAGAGTTGTAAAAATTAATCATGCAAAGTGCCTGTCATGTACTAAGCACTGAATAAATGGTAGCTGTTTGTGTTGCTGTTGTCATCACTATTATTATTAGGAAATGAGAAACAGGGAATGGAATACTCAAATCCCATCAAATAATGAATCATATTTTCCACAGTGCCTTAATCAGGTTTGTAAAGTCAAAGTCTGACAATCTCTGGGCATCTGATTTTCTCATGAGGAGTAGACTCTGTCTCTGCCCCAATCTATGCTTATGCAAGAAAACTACTCAGTCTCCCAAGAGCAAACACAACCCTGAAAGTGAGCCTGTCCAAGGGCCTAATAATGGACATTTTGGTAACCAATTTAATATGATTTGAAAAAATTTCCCGACTTACCTTTAGTGTGCTAAGAGTGAGGTCATCTTTAATTTTTGCAAACTGATCAAGTGAGCTTCCCTCATCCTTTAAAAATAACTCTAAAAGACACAAAATTTTGGAAGAACCAAGGATATCTGTGGTTAGTTTAAATATTAATTCTAGTTTATAAAACTCATCATTAGTTGGGAAACTATCCATAAATTTCATATTTTAAAAAACCCACAATGATAATTAGAAACATATTGTTCTATCAAATGGTCCTTAAATATCATATATTCAAAGACTGAGGATGTTTTTACAACAAATCAGACAATTCTGAAAGCATCTTTAAGATGCTTGGTGATGTTCTTTAAATTATTGGCTACTGCTATAGAGGAATGGTTCCTCCTCTGGGATCACAGGACCCCTTAAGGTCCCCAAAGTATTTTCAGTCTCCCAGATATTTATAAGATCTCCTTGGAAATGTCAGTAGTTCTACTGATTTTCATAAGCCCCTCACACTAAAAGCAGAAAGTGAGACCATTTGGAACACCACAATCCACAATTCTCAAGTATCTCAAAAACCCACAATCCAAGCCTGTCATTCTGAGCAGGAAGAACTGAGATAATTTAGATCACAGACTCTGCCTGCTTCAGTAAACTGGACTTCTAGACTACAGGAAGAGAGGGGGAAAAAAAACACAAATTGTTATTTGACTAGGAATTACTGTAAAAAATACCCACCTAAAGAACTAAGTTTGCCAAGGGGTAAGAGGAAGTCCAAAATAGCATGGAATTAAACACACCTGACTTCCTTCTTCTTCCAATGACTACCTACATGGCTCTTCTCCTAAATTAAGGGGCTCTGGGGCAAGGAGTCAGCTGAATATGAAAGAGGGCTTGAGAATTGGGAAAGGCCCAGCAGAAAGCTCTGGGGTTGGGTTTTCTCCCTTAAAAGAGAAAGTGAGAGAGAGAGAGAGAGAGAGAGAGAGAGAGAGAGAAAGATCAAAAATAAATATCTGGAGATTGGCATGGAAGAACCTTGGGATGCATTTCAGAACATGAGAGATCCTAGGAAGAGTTTGATCCACATTTTCCTCCTGCTCTCTCTGCCTCTGAGTGATTTTGGTGATTCTCTGTGTGGCCCTCCCAGATAATGGCCTGCTCCTCCTCCTAGAAAACTAAATTACAAACTCTGTTTTTAATGGCTACCATCCTCTTATCTGTTGACCTCATTAAACCTAAATAATAATAAAAGTTACATTTTAAAACAGAGTCAATATTACTCTGATATCCAAACAGGACAAAGATACGAGAAATGAAAACTACAGAACAATGTTTATTATGAATTGGGATGTAAAAATCTTCAACAAAATACTAGCAAACAGAATCCAACAATGTATAAAAAGAATTTATATACCATGAATAAATTGGAGTTAGCCCAAGAATGCAAGGTTGGTTTAAACACTCAAAAATCAATTAATGTTATACACCATATCAATAGAATAAAAACCAAAAAACATGGAAGCATCTTAATAGATGCAGGAAAAGCACTTAATAAAATCTAGCACTTTTTTATGATAAAATCACTCAACAAACCAGGAATACAAAGGACAGTCCTTCACCTGATATAGAACATCTATGAAAAACCCACAGTTAACACCATACTTAATGGTGAAAAACAATTATTCTTAGGGCAATATCCAATACAGTTGAGAAATTCCTATCTAAGAGCTATAAATCCTATCCATGGGTGTCTCATCCCATAGAAATATACACTATATGAAAAGGATATGTAGCACTTCAGCCCTATTCCTAGAAACAAAGTGAATGTGCACCAACAGTGGGATGATTGAACAAATCATAAGATAATTCAGCATAAAACTCTGCATAACCAGAATAGCGGAAGAAAGCAGTTGCCTTAAAGTGATTTAGTGAAGCTTTTCTGCATAAAAGACACAAGATGCAGAAAAATGTAAAATATATCATTTTATAAATAAATGACAAATCCTATTTTGTGTGTATATATATGAAAAAGTGTATGAATACTGATATATATGGACAGAAATGGATATGAATATACCTAACATAAGCACATATGTGTGTCATTAAGTGTGCTTTGAGAACAATATGGAAGAATGTATATTAGACTGTTCATATGGATTATTGGGAGTGGAGTAGAAATAGTTGGGGAAAGAGGAGAAAGAAAAACAAGCCAAAAATGAAACAAAAGATTACCTTTCAAGTTTTGAAAGTATGCTCTACTCTTCTCAGAAACAGGTCCATAGTTGGTTATTTTCACTGAATTTTCTGGGACACAATTTATAGTTGCAGCCACACCTATTAAAAAGTAGGCTTTAACGAAAGAAAACTTATTTAGGAGATGTTGTTGGCCAACTGTAACCAGAATTACAGGCAATCCTTTACTTATTAATTCATCAAGTGCCTACAAAATAAAACAAAGAAAACAAGGCAAATCAGTAGAATATTGTTTTCAGATATTAGTTTTCATTCCCTTTTGCATTCTTCATTTGGTGTTGGATGAAGGAATACAGTATAGACATGAGGTACTATACATAGCAGGTCGATTGCAAGAGATGTATGTCAGATCTACCCCAGAAGTTCTGAGTGCTTCTGCCTTTCCCCACCACTTTGTGACCCATGCCTCAAGAGCCCAGCCCTGCCACAGAGAGTGAACCTGGTGCTGAGAGCAAGGGAGAGGACATTTCATCAAAATAGAGAACCCACAAAAGTTCATCAGCCATTCACACTTGTCTGCTCTGGTTTAGCATAAGTGAATTAGAGGTACTGGGGCAGGAGCAGGAGAATGGGTATATAAGCATGCTGCCCTTCCAGCTTAGATTTCGTGCTCAATCATTAGGTCTTGCCTGTATATGCCCTCAATTCCCTGGCCCTCTCCTTTGCATATACACTTCGTTGGCACAAGCATAGCCCTGGTAAAATCCAATGCTGGACCTTCTTTAGGTGGGCACCCTGCAGCTGAAGAAGGCTGGAGAAAATCATGCAGTCAGACTAAGTGGTCCCACTTGAAGTTCCTGACCAAACCTCAGTGCTGCCTGGTCATCGTCCTACATTTTCCCAATCCATTCACTCCCCCTCTCTTCTAGACAACCATTTCATGTTCTTTTTGCTTCTAAATTCTAACCCTTTCCCTGCCCCCGATGTCCCTCCCAGCTAATGACCTTGCTTTCTCTACTTAACAGAGAATGTGGAGGTGGTCATAGTAGTGTCCACAGACCCTATAGCTCCATTTCTCCCACCTACCCAAGCATTCTGCCACTTAGGGCACTGATCCTTTCTGCACTGGTCAACTCAGCCATTCTCTCTTACATCATAAATGTCCCCTTGCCATAGACATTCTCATTAGCACACAGCCATGCTGTCTTCTCTTCCATCTTAAAAAACAAAAACTATCTATACCCTGACTATCACTTCCAGCTACTGCCTAAATTCTCACTCTCCTTTAGAGCAATGATCTGAGAGTTGTCAATATTCCAACTTCTCTCCTTTAATTTGCTTTTAAACCCTCTCCTCTCCTATACTGAAACCCTTTGGCCAAGGTCACCAGTGGCCTGCACTTGCCTTAAACCAGTGTTCAGTTCTTAGTTCTCATTTGCCATGTTACTTTTAATCTAAGACATCATTATCTTATATGCCAATTAAATTGTCACATGCCTTCAACTATAAAATACATTCTAATTTGAGAGCTATTAAATGTGAAAAAAAGAGGCATGTTTATGACTCAGTGAGTTATGGTGCTTGATTCATATGCAAAATATGGCACTATTAATCACTTCCTTTTTTAAATTTTTTTAAATGTTTATTTATTTTTGAGAGAGAGAGAGAGATAGAGCACAAGCAGGGAAGAGGTTAGAGCGAGACGGAGACACAGAATCCGAAGTAGGCTCCAGGCCCTAAGCTGTCAGCACAGAGCCTGATGTGGGGATTGAATTCACAAACCACAAGATTATGACCTGAGCTGAAGTCAGATGCTTAACCGACTAACGACTAATCCACCCAGGCACCCCAATCACTTCCTCTTTTGAAAATATTTCTCTTAGCTTTCAAGTCACCATGTTCTCTTGGTTTCTTTCCTATACTGTCGGTCATTCCTTTTCAGTCTTTCAGTCTTTGTTGGTTCCTCTTCTTTTCCCATATATTCTCTAAGTTTATTTATTTATTTTGAGAGAGCCATAGAGAGAAAGAGAGAGAGAGAGAGAGAGAGAGGGAGAGAAAGGAGGGTCAGAGAGAGAGGGAGAGAAAATCCCAAGCAGACTCCACACTATCAGCATGTAGCCCAACATGGGGCTCGAACTCACAAACCATGAGATGACCTGAGTCGAAATCAAGAGTCAGAGACTTAACCCAACTAAGCCACCCAGTCAGCCCTCCTGTACTTTTAATATTGGAGTGTCCCAGGGCCTGGTCCTTTTTCCCTCTCCTTACTTGCTCCCCTTAGGTTATCTGAAAGAAGCTCATGGTTTTGATTTCATCTAAATGCGGATGAAATCCTGCATTTTTCTCTCCAGCTCCAATCTCATTTCCGAAGTCAAATCAGATTCTGACTCAAATAGTCCATTTGGATATCTAAGAGATACCTCAAACTCAACATGTCCAAAACTGTATTCCTAGTCACCCCACAACCACACACAGACACACACAAACACACACACAAATATGACTGAAATAGTATTTAGCACACACTAGGCTCAACAGATCAGTTAAGATAGGTAGAGTAGACCACAGACCTGCTATAAACCTTCCAGTGGCTCCCCATTTTGTTCAGAGGAAGAACCCAAGTTACAAAGGCCCTACAAGGCTCTTCTCAAGCTGGCCCCATTACCTCTGATGCTGTCTCCTACTGCTTTCCCCGTCACTCACACGGGCTCTGGCCACGCTAAGATGCCCCTCACCAAACTAGGCAGCCCTGCCCCAAGGCCTTTGCACTCACTGTACCCGCTTCCTAGATGGCTCTTTACCCAGATTTCCTAAATGTGCACATTTATCTGTTCACAAATGTCTCCTCAGTGAGGACTGACCTGATTACCCCATTTAAAATGACAACTTCCTAACCTAGCGTCATGATCCCAAGCCCCTTTATATGCTGCTGGGTTTATTTTCTCTGCATGGTTCACCTTCTAACTTACCATATAATTTGCTTAATTATTATGTTTACTTATATATCATGTTTGTTATTAGTTTTTTTCCCTAAAATATAAACTCCCTGATGGCTTGGGAGTTTGTCTGTTGCTGACCGGCTAATGTATTTATTTGACAACACCAGAATAGTGCCTTGCACACAACAGGCTCTTATTAAAAATCTGTTGAATTAATAATATTTGTTGATTAATAATCTCAGATGCTGGGGCTATATATTCTAGAAAAGAGGGAAACTTTTTGCCTTATGTGAATTAAAAAAGAAAAATCTTATTGTTTGGAGAGTCTGAGGCAATACTGGCAGTGGAGAGATCTGTTGTTCATTCTCCCATCCTAACATCTTCTAAAGGGTGAAAATCAATACATGCAGAAGACCCAGACATGGAACAGTGCTGAGCCTGAGTGTGCAACAAACAGTGTGCTAGGAACATGGTTTGTATTCTCTATCTAGGGAAGAAACTTCAGATTGGTTGGGGGTGTAGGGCAGAGGAGAACATTTCTCTTCTCTTTTTTCTCAATAGCAAATAGTGTCTTAATGAGCCTTGACAATTACACACAAACACTTGAGGATCAAAAGAAGATTAATTAGTAATGCTATTTAACACTCCTTTCTCTCCCTCTATACAGAAAATAAAAAGTGTAATCTGAAGAGTCTTTGGCAGACCAACAGTTTTTGTTTTAATTAATTAGCTAACAGAAGTCAGTTTTCCATTATACTGTCAGTCTCTTTTTGTTTAAAAAGAAATGATCAGACAGACATTCCTTTTATACCCAAAAACACTCCTTAAAGAACTGTTTTTAGGATGCCTTGGAATTTATGACTGAGAAGAAATAAATATTCTTAAACATCCTAAGGTCTTGGAACACTGAAGCAAAATATGAATATGTATGTGTATCTTCCTAATACCAATTCTTTCATTTCAGGCAGGTTGCTTATAAATCAAAACAAATTTTAAGGCAACACAATGAATCGTCTGAAGCATAATTAAAAGTGAAGTTTGTGGAATAACATGAACATTAATAGAAAAGTAGTAAGATTACATTTAATAAAAGGATAGGATATAATTCCTATCAAAATTATGGAAGACAAAAAGCAATTTTGCAGAAATGACTCTCAAAATTATTTAATAAAAATAGCTTACTTAATGAAACAGAATGTTGTTTCCTAGCACTTAAAAAAATTAAAACAACGTGCAGCTCTATCTCTGCACTATCACCGGGTTGTGTGAACCCCTTAGCTGTCTGTAGCCCCCTTACCAACGGCTGCGCTCCTACTCTCCTACCCTAACACTTTCTAGTGGTCACTCTGACGATACTCCTAAGATTTTAAAAAATGATTTCAAGATATTTAAATACTACACAACATGGATGGAGCTAAGAGTGTATTATGGTAAGTGAAATAGTCAGAGAAAGACAAATACCATAGGATTTCTTTCAATCATACATGGAATTTAAGAAACAAAAAGAGATAAACATACAGACTCTTAACTACAGAAAACAAACTGAGGGTTTGCTGGAGGGGGAAGGGGGATGAGTGATATAGGTGATGGGCATTAAGGAGGGCACTTGTTGTGATGAGCACCAGGTATTGTATATAAGTGATGAATCACTAAATTCTACTCCTGAAACTAATATTATACTATATGTTAACTAACTAGAATTTAAATAAAAACTTGAAACAAACAAAAAGATATTTAAATGCTACTAGGTTATCAAAAGCTTAAATCCCAATCATTCAGTTAGTGTCAAGAACAGATGTATTGGGATAGGGAATCTAGTCCTCTGTTTGCGAAGAGCACTGGGAAGTTAGAGGAGTTGTTTATGAAAATGTCATATGAAAACCTTCCATTAGCCAGCACTATGGTGGGAATCATACTGCAGGACATAAGAGTATCAGACCAACGTGTTGTAAATCTTAAATTTACACAAAGTTGCATGTCAATTATAGCTCAATAAATTTTTTTATTTTTATAAATTTTTTAAAATTTTTCAATAAATGGAAAAAAGAAAACCATTGACTGAGAAGCAGTCTCAGATTGGAGAAAGGATGTGAGTAAAAGGAGAATTGAATAAGTGGGCTAACAGCAAAACATATCATGATTATTTTCTCATAATCAAAGTCAGCTATTCTCACCAAGGTAATCAAGATAAACATTAAAGATAGATATTTGACAGGGCTAGATAAACAAAATGGATACATATATATAATTTAAACATTTACAAGCAATAAACATTAGTTGCTCAATTTGAAAGCCAGACCAGTTTGGGTCCAATCCTACCTCTGGCCCAACATCTGGAGATAAAAACCCCATTATTAGAAATAGAAGAGCATATTAATTACATGGCAGATTTTCAAAAACAAGTATTATACTTACCAAATAGATTGAAATGACTCAAAATCACCCTAAGTATCCAACATTTATAAAATATTGTTATCCTTACCTGTAAATTTTCTTTACTAGTAAGAGGTTTTCCTGAGTCAAATGATTGAAATATCTGTCAATATATAAAGCACTAACATTAGAAACAAAAGTATTATTTTTTAAATGAAACTGTTAATTTGTTATAAAAGTATTTTAAATGTAATTTTTATTATAAAAGCAATACATGTTCTAGTCAGAAAGACAAGTATAGAATAAAGAAAGTAAAAAATCACACATAAATCAACTTATTTTAGGTTGTCAATGTTAATATTTTGGTGTCTTTACTATCAATTTCTTTTTTGATGTATTTTAAATATATATTTGTATTCCTTTTCATTAAACATTGCATCATAATTATTTTTCCATGTCAATAAGTCATTTGTAAACCTCAGTCTAATAGCTAAGTAATGTTCTATGCTATGAATGCAGCATAATAACTCCTTTCCTTTTGTTAGACATCAAAGGGGACAAATTCCCACCCTCGTCCCACCATTGAGCCCTAGGTTAAATAACATGGGTGACTATTTCGTCTGTATTTCTTATTATCCCCTTTGGATAGATTCCTGGAAGCAGAATTGCTGGGTTATAAGAGTATTATAACTGAGTATTAGCATTCAGAAAAATCTTTCCCAGTATGAGGTAAAATCACATTACTCTTCTGAATAACTCTTTTTGTGGTTCTTTTCCTTTATTGTGAATGACCTGTCAATATGTTTGGCTCTAAATATAATGTTACATTAGGAAACATTCCATTTATTTGCCACAGGAGATGATTGTATCATCATGCAGGGTGCATTCCTCTTGGTACAGACGCCCTTTTTCAAAGATGTCAATACTGATGCCCTATCCACATCCGCTCGGTCATCTGGAAGACACCAGAAGCTTCCGTGGATAGGTTTCTCACTGATGGACAGTATCCTACTTCAAACACCTGTATGCCTTTGCTTGAGGGCGTTCTGCAGCCACAGAGTATTCAGCAGAGGCTGGAAGTGCAGGGAGCAACCCAATCCAATGAGCACAAGACTGTTCTCCCTGGTCTCTGAGGGCCTGCCTGTCCACACAGTGACTCATTAACGGTCCTTGCAGTGCTTCTCCTCCCTTCCCTATCTGACTTTCCACACACTTACCATTCTCCCTGAAATCACTTCCCAAATATACTACTTGCTCCCAAATCCTTCTCTTAGGATCTGAGGGATCTGAGAGACCCCTAAACCAAGACATCACATATAGCTCTTACTGGAATAAAGTGTTGGTAACGACTAAAAATCTTTCCCCTTTTTTGAAGATATTTTTTATCTCTCTCATCCACTGAAAAGTGAATAAGTGAATCCAAGGGAAGACCTTTGGTGATATAACAGGAAGAAAGTTGATGATGGACTTTAGACTTGGTGATAAGAACAGAATCCCAATACGAGTATCATGTTAAAAGATAGAATTTTTTAAAGCCAGTGAAAAGTCCGGTAGTAATCTGTAAGACTTTTTGAGTTACTTCTTTTACAACTAAAATCTAATTAATTAATCCTTTCTTTAAATAACTATCCTGCAGCCTAATAACATTGGCACCTATTTTAATTATAAACCCTGAGCACATTTCCTCTTTTAATTACACTTTTTAAGTTCCCAGTTGAAGCTAGAAAGCTTCAAATTAACTTGGAGAATACAAAATTTAAAGTCAGAATCTATTGAAAGACAATTCACCCACACTTTTCTCTCATGAAAACTAGATAATAAAAATGAAGTTGGAGTTTACCTGTAAAAATGAGTTTCAGACTGTTTTGGTGAAAGCAACCAATGTTAAAAGCTCTCTATTGTTTCTCTTTCTACCCAGCTGGATTTTCTCTCCTTCTCATCATCCTGGACTCAAAATGTGGATGACTCCAACATTTAGTCCTCTGACTTCTATTTCTCTCTCTTTGCCCCAGCTGATTTCATCCAGTCTCATGATTTTAAATTTCTATGCTAATATTCCCAAATTCTCTAGGATCCACCTCTACTAAGGAGACCACTTTTCATTCCTTCCACCACTATTACCCCAACCATTGTCATGTCTCACTCAGGTTATTTGCAAAGGCCTTCTAACTGGTTTCCCTATTTATATCCATGCTCAACCGCAGTTTATTCTCCAAAAAGCAAGCAAAGTGGTCCTTTGAAAAGTAATTCTTATCCCATCACTCCTCTGCTGAAAACTCTATAAGGCTTCTCATCTTATTTAGAGTAAACATCAGTCTCACCAAGCCCTAAGAGGTCCTATACAACTGTAGTTCCTGAGTCCCACCATCTTCTCCTCCTCTCTCTTTTACCAGCTTCACTTGACCTCCTTGATTTTCCTCGACCACATCTTGCAGGTATCTCCATCAGGGTCTATGCCCTTCTACTTCCTCCTATTCCTAATCCTCCCTCAAATCTTTCACCCTCAAAACTCCCTAATAAGTCTCTAATAAGAGAGACTTCCCAAACCACCTTGAATAAAATAGCCACCCACTGCTCTAATCACTCTCGGTCCCTTCAACTCAGCTTGAGTGTCCTTCATGGTACATCATCACCTGACATATATTTATGTGCTTAATATGTTTATTGTTTGTCTTCTTTACTGGAATGTCCAATAGTAACATGCTTCCAAAAAGCAAACAACTACATTTATCTTTTTACTGGTCTATCCCCATGGCTAAAACAGTGCCTGTATTCAGTAGGCACCCAAAAATATTTTTAAATGAATTAAAATATAATTTTAATAAGAAAATGCAAACCATTTACAACAGGGAAAGGCTGTTGCCTGAGAAGCAAGCAAGAAAATATTGTCAATTTAACCCAGGTAAGAAGATGAGTTAGATCATGCCAAGAAAATGAGCAAAAACACCAACTGACTCCTCTTTGTCGAGAGAGAGAGAGAGAGAGAGAGAGATGTATATACATACACACACAGATGTATCCTATTTCCTACTGAATGTCCCTCTTAGGATTTTCTGTAGATAACCTCACACTTACCCTAAAACAACGAATTATAATGCTGTAGCAGTCATATTGAGAAATAAGCAGTGACATTTTAGGGGAATACGCTGAAGTAATGAATGCATTGTATGTATATTTAACGTCAGTTGATACAAGTAATTTTCGAGACTTTACAGCCTATTTCCCAGCTTCTTTTAGGTCTTCCAAATTTGAATGTCACTGGTATGTACTGTATCTGCCAGTCTCACTCCTCACGCATACCATCTCCCCCAGGAAACTGACTTGTTATCTCTTATTTCCTTTACTGCTGGATCACAAGGGTCCAAGCCACTGCAAGATCACTCAGTGATTCCCATGAAACCCAAAATAGTGGAAAAAAATGGCTCACTTTGATTTATATATAAATGCCAGTATTCATTTTCAAGGATTTTTCAATTATCTAATTTACAAATACAATTTGAACAATACATGCTTACCACTTTGGTATACAATATATAAATCAAAAAAATATCCAAATAAAACATGAGGAGAAATTGTTTCAACTAACAACATTAACCAGAAATTATAAGATTAGATGCCAAAGTCTAAGAGGTCGTGGCTGATAAATGTGTCTACTGAGACCGTCCATAACATAGAGACAGAATTCCATTGTAAAAATCTACTCCAAAACCATACTTCCCCACATGACACCCTTCCATTCTAGACAAATGAAACCTTGTAAAAGCCTGCTGTTAGCTATAACCAGGCTTAACAAAGAGGTTTGCAGTACTAGAGACTTGTAAATACACTTTTGTAGAAGCAATCCCTAAATTTTAGGAATGTAACCTTCAAAAGGTAAAGAAATGGCTTTGAATCAAACAGCAGATTTACCTTCACTTTTCCAGTAGCTTTACAGCCAGCGGGTATTGAGGAAGGCATGTTTTTTCCATAAAAAATCTGGGATATCTCATAAAAGGCTTCAGAAAAAAATCCTAAATCTATAAGGACTTCTATCTTTAAAGGAAAAAAAAAAAAAGAAATGAGATTTCAAATTAAATGATTTGTTTTACTTACAAAATAAAATTTTTAGAGAAAAGTCATCAACTTTCTGAGATCCAAAATTTCTGCTTAATGCTGGTAATGCCTTCTAAATTAATGCTTGGTAAACACAGTAGATGGAGATGTATGTGTTTGTGTATAAGCTAGTTTACATGTGCAATAGACCAAGAAGCTGATAAACAACAGCAGGCAATTGTTCAAAACAGTGGACATTTATCAGATGTGGCTTACTTCATCAGAGGCAAACACGAAAATATGGCAGGCATACAAGAGTTAAAAAAAATAACTAAATTTATTTTTTGTTCCCATAGTGAACTATGGCTTAAAAGAAAAACAAAACAAAAACCCTCCTGATGTTCTCTAATTCTCTGAGCAAAGTGAAACAAACCAGGAGATGAACTCTACAATGAATCAACATAGAAACTATTTGCTTTGTCACCATGATTAATGGGCACCGTCCATTTTAAAGACATATCCTTAGAATTAATCAGTTGGTGACTATGGATTGTATGTGGCTCAATTTGAATATTATCCAGCAAGACTTTCAATCAGGAAATTATGGGAAGAAAAGTTCCTGAACAAAGTCATTCAATCGTTCAACATGTTTATTGGGCACCTCTTAGGTACCAAGCCCTCTTCGATGTTACATTCCTTCCGGGTGTGTATTTAGCTAAATTTAAATGATACACGAAGATCTACATAGGGGATAGAGGGTACTGACAAAATGCTACTCTCAATGTTCCAGTCAAGAAGGACTTCTCTGAGAAGACATCCAAGAAAAAATTTGGGAATGACGTGAGAGAGAAACATGTGGAAAATCTGTTGAAAAAACTCAAGTACAAAGGTCATGTGGCCAAAGGAGCAGTCTGGGGTTCCTGGGGTGCTCAAGAAAGAGTCTGCATGGCAGGAGTTCAGGGAGGGAGGAGAAGACGGTTAGGACGTAGGTATGAATGGTGGCCTGTAGACCAGAGTAGGAACTTGGAATTTTATTCTCTGTGTGATAAGAAGTTACTGGAGCATTTTGAACAGGGCAGGGCCCTGACCCTTACTTACAGTTTGAAAACTCCAGTGACTGTTGAGAATAAAGAAGAGTAAATTGTGCAAGCAGGGAATGAAATACAAAATTGGATCAAGATCATATGCATATAATATACATACACACACATACACTTATTATCTCTTTTCCACTAAGCACCACTGTAGGAATTTCAGGAGTGTATAAATTTTAAAGAAATAAAAAGAAGGTAAGTTCAGGGTAAATAGGATGTGACAATAACCTGAAAATAAAGCATAAAAGGTTAGGAGAGTATTTTCAATGGAGAAGAGAAAACTGCTTGTCTATTAAGTTGCATACTTTGGTTCTTGCTTAAGATACCTTGGGCTCTAATCTCCCCAGTGCCATACAATATCCAAGTAGGCATTAGGGAGTCATATGAGCTCTTTTAGACTTGTAGATGAACATTTTTCTTGTTACCCCTTGAAGGAAATGCTGTGTGAGGTTAGTCTCTTCTGGTGTTGGCTGTGAGATGGCTGTACATTAACTTCCTGTAACTGCTAAGGCTACCTTTGGTTTCAGTTTATCATACCCATCCAGCCACTTTAAAAAGCAATGGCAATAATAATGAACATGGATTTTCAGAAATGGCCAATGGTTTGAACATAAACAAGCCAGATGGAAAAAAGAACTACCCTTAAATCAACCCTTCACTCGCACAAATACAGAACTATCGGTTCCCATCCCAGGAATGCTAGATGTGTTGAAAGTAATAAATCTTTCAAGATGTTGGCAGTTCTAAAGTGAAGGCAGACTGGCTGATCATAAAGAGGTCTTAAAGCTTTCCCTGAAAGACACCAGTGCACAACAGAAACTTAACAGCTTGATCTATTGCTGTTTGACTTGTCAGAAAGTATTGTTTGCTATTTCCTGACTATGACTTTTCCCTCTTCCCACTCGCTGACCCCAGTTTACTTCAGAAAGGTCAGGCAAACTCTACTCAAACAGGCTGTCATTTCTTCCTCTCTATGATGCATCAGTTGCCCTTTTTCATTGTTTCCGTCAAAACCCTCGCCAGGTTTTTCTGTTCTACTATGCCAATAAGAGGCCATTTCCATCTCTCTCTGCTCCTGACACTGTTACCAGATACATCTGATCATGTCCTTCTTTTGATCAAGATTCTGCAATTCATTCCACCTCTCCACCCAAGGCTGCAGACTACAGTCCACAGTTCTTCACTGGCTTTTAAGCTACCCTAGAACAAAGAGTTTCCAAGTGCTAACAATGCAATAAAACACAAACTTAGCTAATCAAAAACTTAGCTGCAGATTCTATCCTTCAGTGCCTCTCTGGATCTCCTTCTGACACGGCATTACTAATGGTCACTGCAACCCTTCCATGCTTCTTTTACCAGAATAAAACTATTACCTATCTCTGATTTCATATTCTCCTCATTTCTCTCACTGCTCAGCCTCCACAGGACTGGGCCCCACTCATGGACATCATGGACCACAACAGGCACCTCTGGTATTCTCATATGACCTTCTCCCTACTCAAAACCGCCTCTCTGGCTTCGCGTAACCACCACTGCTCTCTTAGAGTCAATGTTGTCTTATCTCCATATCTTTCACATTGCTGTCTGCCAAAAATATTCCCTTCTTTCTCTCTCCCGCTGAGTTACTTCTGCTTTCTTCACTAAATCTTACCTACTTAGTAAAACCAAGAGACTCAAAGCCATTTTCCCTCTTTCAAACTCCAGAAGACAGTGCTCATCATATTCATTTGGAAATGATCAAGGGGCAGATGCATATGATACTGTTTTCTGTATATATCCTGTCTCCCTTCCCTATTTTCACTTCCTTATAAGCAAGAACCATGGGTTACATTTCTTTGATCAGAGTTACTAACATGGTGCTTTTATATAGGAGATACTCAATAAATGTTGTTTCAGAGGTAAAGCAATAAATACCATGTATCTTCTAGGTGAGTTCCCACTAAACACTAAAAAATATAGACAGTAGGCCCTTGAAAAGTATCTGGAGATTTTAAGTTCAATTCAATAATTAATTACTATGAATTTGTTATTCAATATACAATAGCAAAATAAAAGATGAATAAGATACAGACCCTAACCTCAAGAATTTTGCAATTTTGAACAGAGCACTGTCTTAAAAAGAGAGAGAGAAAGGTTATACGCAGCTTTTTAAAAAAGGTGTCATTGGAAGTCAAAAGCAGGAGAACTCTTTAAAGTTCACTAAGTCAGAAAGAGTGATCCAGAAATTTTCATGCTGATAAAAAAAATCATTTATTCCTGAGTTAAAATATATTCTCTTAAAAGTTAGCACCAGAATTCCTCTTAGGAAAGATATCGTCTTTATTTATAAATAGAATGAAGTGCACTATTTGCATCTGAAAACACAGGCCCAGAGACAGGATCCATATAGAGAGAGGAGTTCAAAGGGAAGTCTAATTTTCTCTCATTATAAAATGAGAAAACTTTGTGGAAGAAGTGTAGAAGATATTACCAAAAAGGGAGAAGGAGGGGTAAGTCAGTGGTGTGTTGGGAGTCCACTTACTCCCAAGGACAAGAGGAAATTGTGCACATCTTGTCTCAGCTCCACATTCAGTAATGCCCTGTTGGTAGGCTGAAGTCAGCTGTAGTGCGAATATTTGCACCATGGAAACTGAAAATGTTACAAATCAGGGCTTTTTTTTTTTAGAGTGAGGTGTGAAACATTTACCAGCACACAGCTGATTATGCCATGGGATGAGAGGCAAAAGCATGAGATGTTGGCTAAGAAATACTTTAAACTCAGACATGCCAAACATTCTATTTTAAATTGTTTGTTTTTGCCTCAACTTAAATTTTCCTGTGTTCCAAATTTTTACTAAGTCCGATATGAAAAGACAGGCCTTGGGTGGCTGTGTTTTGTATGTTTATGTGTAAGTGAGTGAGTGAGTGGAGTGAGTGAGTGTGTGTGTGTGTGTGTGTGTGTATGTAAAATGTGAATTAGGGCTGAATTCCATTGTCAGGATGAGGAGATACAGAACAGGGAGCAAATCTGCTGGATGTAGAGGTGATCCATGTACAAAACGGATTCAACAGAAGTGGGAGACTATGACCATAGCTAAGTAGGAAAATGGGCAGAGAAAATGAAATGCTTGAAGCTCCCACTCCACAGGCGGTTGAAGCCAACTGCATATGAATCTTGAGGACAGAGAGCCTCTCCTGACTTCTAGGTTGCAGAATTAGTGATAATTCAGTGTCTGTGTGTTTTGTCATTTCAATTGCCTATGCAATGAAAACTTCTCACGTTATATACATAATGCATATACATGCAATTCAATTTGTCATTTCAATATGCAATGAAGAAAACCTCTCACATATCATGATATACATAAAGATCCTTAGCAAAAAATTCACAGAAACTTCAGAAATCTGACTCATTAAATTTCTCCACCCAGAAACCAACATTTCAGAAGTGGTGATTTCCAGGCTGACTGATGTTGGGTGAGCCTTTTTCCCATGTGTAGCTCTTCCTCACTTTACTGTGGTCCAAGCATAAAACGATCTAACTATTCTAACTAGCTCTCTCTCATACTTTATTATAATAATAGGCAAGGTTTTTTTTATGTCAGCACACCATATTATTACCAGCTTATTGTTATGAGTATTAGAACCAAATTCATTTATGAAAATATCTTTAGAGTTCAAGGATATCAAATATATTAAAAGCTCATGACATACCTTGAGGATCCTTGCTTCCAGATTTCTGACTAGGTCTTGGCAAATTCCAGAAACAAAATACTGATACAATGCAAGGAGAGGCAGAATCTACCAATGGTAAAAACATTTTTTGATTTATAACATGTATTATCAAGTCAACAACCTAACAATAAAATTTAGCCAAATATTAATGTAGGAGATGTTATGTAAAACAGCAATTGATTTTGTCAAGCTAGGATCCTCTACTATTTGGCATAAGTGAAAAAATGATCTGCCTAGCATAAGCTTCATAATTTTATGAGAGCTTAAAAGTGCCACCAGGGGGACTTTTAGATGCCACTTGGTACCCAAAACCTAGGTTTTGAATCTCTTTAAGCATGGGAAAGTGAGAATCCAAACAATTATTCTCCTTGAAAAAAAAATAATTTAACATATATGAATCACTGAGGCCTGGAGAAACATTCTAGGAAAGAAGCTACCAAATAACTTCAAAATTTAAATCAAAGGAACTCACATCCTTGTCCCCAACTCATTCATCTCAATGGCTGCTGCTATTTGTCTTCAACTGGAATATTTCTATCAGCAGAAAAGTATTTTATAGCATGCCCATTATGTGTCAGGCACTGTTGCATGACAACAAAATCTAAACAGTCTTTGCTTTCATAGAGCATATATTCTACTGATTACCCAAGCTTAGGCTTCACATAATATTTTTATTTGCCTAGAATTAAACCCAAAGTTCAACTCCTCTTGAAATCCCATGGGTATGAGTGAAAGCTTACAAACTATCAATATTTCAGTTGACCCAGCCACCAATCCAGCCAGGGTCAGATGTGAGGGGACAGGTGTTTGCCTAGACTTCTGAACAGCTTCTGATCTCAACTGAAAACTGAAGTTCCTAAACTGGGCCCTTCCCCCACTGAAGGAAGATAGAGCAAGGAGGAGTTTTTGGATCCCCATTATTTAGCAAACTATTTCCCATGATTCCCAGCAAAAGTTCTCATAGCAAGTTTCATATGTGACAGCAGTCTCTTTACCCACTGGGCTTCTTCTGGAGAGTTGTATAATACAAAATAGAAACTGTTAACATGGTGCAAGTTCAGCTAAGGAACCTCTAATTGTCAGTCAACTGGCAGCTGCGAATAGCAACAGCTTTTTAAGTGGTTTAGAACTTGTCTTAAATGATTTCAAACAAAATAACATTTTTTTACATTTATGCACAACAAACATAACACAATATCTTTTTCTACAATTAATACAGCACAAAACAATAAGAGTTGGCTATTACCTTTGAGGTTGTTTCTTTTCAATTGGCACTTTATTGCTGCCAATTGCTCAATTATTCAGAAAAATGTTCTCAATTTCTTAAGCTTCAGAGAAAAAAGTCTCATTTCTTTTCCAATGCAGTGATATGTATTATATATGAATATGACTAGGCAGCTAAAGGTTACCCAGGGGATAGAACTATTTTCTAAATCCAGAAACGAATCCCCTTAACAATGAGAGGAGCACCATTTTGTTATCTTTTTCTAATAAACAATTTCTTGCCAAATGTGCCAAGTGTTAAAAGCATTTATCAATCTCTTCACTTTACTACATGGCTTTATAATTTAATAACTCATATCAGGGGGCAATAAATCTTTTCACTACAAGGAGAAAGAATGAATTTAGAACAAGAGCATAGAAAACAATACATGGGAAAAAAGAAAGCAGGTATGAAAATTATGGAAGAAAAGGAAAGAATGAAAAAAGAGAAAGAATAGGTATTAAGAAGCAAACATGGTGGGGGAGAGATACAAAAGTAGAGGAATACAAGAAGAAAATAGAAAAAATGAAATAAAGGAGAAAAATATAAAATGACCAACAGGTAGAACATACTAATTTATTTTTAAATGCAACCAACTTCAAATTTATGATCTATACTGTGACTTATTTCCCCAAAGGGAAAAAGAATTGCATGAGGGTTTTGAATGTCTTAGGATATAAAGAAGTATTTGTCTTGTATTTCACAGTTGGAATCTGTTCAGTTCACAGTTGTTCAGTTAGATGTACCCTTAACAGAGAGAAGACAAGAGACACAAAGATCAACTTATCTCAACAAAGAAATACTTGCAGCTTTGGTACTGATAGACCTGCAATAACTTAATGCAGGGAGTTACATGTGCACTAGATTGGTCTGTTTGGGACCAGTGAAACATTTTAAATCAATATCCACAGATGTCTTGAGAGGGGAAAAAAAGATAAAATAATAGAGCAAAATGAGAATAAAACCCAAGAGACATTGACTTTGTATCCAAAAGGCAATGCAAACAATGATGTCAAAGAAGGAATATTAATTAATATATTTTATTTTGAGCTACAGGTTAGCATCCTGAATATAGAGTTAAAGAGTTAAATAAGACAACCAGGAGAATAACAATTCTGGTATAAAGTATGAGGCAAAAATACCACAGTGAATTAAGATTTGTTGATTTTACAAATTACTTACTATTAGATTTTGTTTAGCAAAGTGCAGTTCACGTATAACATAATACAGACTTGCAACTACAGAGCAAATGTCAGCCCTGTATCTGTCCGAGAAGAGTTCAATGCCTGGGAGAAGCTGAGTGATTTCATACTGAGCATAGCAACGTTCAGCTTTGGGGTGTGGAAGTGTGGTTCTGAGCAAACCCTGAAAATGGAAACAGGTGAAACGAAGAGCAATAAATTGCATGGGCAACCCTGAAACAGAAAGATAAGTACATGGATTACTTCCTAAAGTGCTTAGCATATGCCTAGCAGACTGTACCTGGTAATAAATGGTAGTTATCATTAATATTATCACTGTTATCGTTCCAAATGCTTTTATCATTCAAGATGGGCCTTTTAAATTCCATGGTAGTTGGATACTTATTATTTTCAGAAGAAATTATCATTATACTATCATTTGTTGAGGTCAGTTTTGTGTTGGACACTATTGGTAAATTCTTTGTAAATACTACCTCATTTACTCCTCATTTACCTTACCCCTACAAGGAAGGATTATTACCTCACAAATGATATAATGGAGGCTTAAACAATTAACTTATTTGAGCTCACACAGCTAATGGCGGCAGAAGGAAGATTCAAAGTGACACTTATTTAAATCAAAATATCTATGTTCTTTCCACTATACCAACCTATAAGTAGAGGAGATAACAAATTATTTCAGAAGTCTAAATTAAGCAGAGGTAGTTCTGAACTTCTAACTGAATTAAGCAAAAAGATGAGTTGTCTAATTTCACCAGTATGTCTTAGGTAATTTATATGACCAACATTGTATCTGATGTTAGGAAACAAGACTGATACACAAGACTGAATTTTACAGGTGGGAGGGCTTCTCATGTTACCTTAAAAAATTAACATTAAATTATGACAAATGCATTATGAATTTATTTTAATGTATATATCAGAAAATAATTTCAACCAGATTGTTCATTAAATATATCAGGTACCTACTCTAAAATACTACACAATTGTTTAAGTTTTTATTTTTACAAATCTGCTTTAAAATCATAAAAAACAGGTTTTAAAAATAAATGCCACCAGCTTTCATTTTAGGCATAGTATTACTGAAAAACTATGCCCACAGTAAGCAAAAATTTAATTTTTCCAATTGCTTATTTTCTAAAACACAAACAGCATTCTCTTCAAAAACAAGCAGTATATAAGGAGTTGGTATCAGATTATCATTCTGTTTGCACACCTGCCTCTTCCGCCTCCTCCCTTTAAAGCACAGGCAAGAGGTGAATGGAGCATAAGAAAACTGAAAAGTCTGGCCTTACATTCAGAGAAGGCTTTTCTGAGATCTCGCCTACTCAGATTGCATAAGCTATCAGACTCCTCTGATACACAGAACAAGGGTGTCCACCCTTCAAAGTAAACAGAACCTTTAGTAGATTGCAAAGGCCCCTGGCTACATCCCTGCATCTCAAAATGTCTTGTATTTCAGATAAAAGTTTTTTTCTTCTTCAATGAAGTCAAACCAAAATTCTAAGAGCTGCCAACACTATAGTTCTGTAGTCTTCAACTTATTTCTTGCTTTCATTATATGGTATACTTCACATCATGCAATCAAGTAAAATTTTAGTTAGAGATGAGGTAACCTAAGGCAACCATTTGGAGTCAAACAGACAGGCTTCACAGCTCACTAGCAACACAGCCTTACTAATGATGAGAGACTCAGTTTCCCTATCTGCAAAACTCCTTCCAGAGTCTAAAGGAGAAAGAGACCCTGCTGAATATTCAAGGTGAAAATGCCACAGGGGTTCAGCCAGTGAAGGAAAGATAGGCTTATACTATTTCATCAAGGTCCCATGCTATTTTCCTACCTGTGAGTTTTATGAATATGATAAACCACTGCACTTTTTTTTCTGACTAAATGGTCATTACCATAGAAAGCTATATATAAAGTGTTACCTGAAAGAGTAATGCAGACAAAATGCAACAGTTGGTTCTCTCATCAACCTTCGAGATCTTAATAAATCTAAATAAGTATAAAAAAAGAAATGGATTCATAGACAATTTTCAAATAATAGTTTTATATAAATACATCTCTGATACTCACATATTTTCCAAAATTAAAATAGTCTTTGTGATTCTAAGAATGCTACACTCTCATATAAGATCTAGAATACAGAAAAAAATATATATATAAATGAAATATCACCAATAATCCTACCACCTAAACATGATTACTGGTAACATTTTGGCTAATTTCCTTCTGGATTTTTTTCTATACATAGACATTTTTAAATTTTCTCTGTAGGTCAGAATACCATGCATGTTTTTGCCCACCATACCCTATAGATAAGCTAAAAATGTAACTGGAGAGGTGAAAGAAACCGGTACCTCTACCCCTTCCATACTTTTAAAATTTCTCACATCATTCAAGTATTTAAAATATTTGTCAGTGCTAACTAGGTGTAAGACACTGTGATGACTTTCACATATGTTATGTGTTATATGTTATGTGTGGGAGGCTGAATAATACTCCCCACCCCCTGCCAAAGAGATCCATGTCCTAATCCCCCAGATATATGAATATGTTGCTTTATGTGGCAGGAATAAGTCAATCAGAAAATGACAAATATCCTATTATTTCACTCATATACGGAATTTAAGGAACAAAACAGATGAACATATGGGAAGTAAGGGGGAAAGAGAAAAAGGGAAAGAAACCACAAGAGACTCTTAACAATAAAGAACAAACTGAGGGTTTCTGGAGGGAGGTGGGTGGGAGACGGGCTAGATGGTGATGGATATTAAAAAGGGCACTTTGATGAGCACTGAGTGCTATATGTAAGTGATGAATCACTGAATTCTACTTCTGAAACCAATATTGCACTATTAGCTAATTAAAATTTAAATTAAAAGAAAGTAATAAAATTGACCTTATATTGGCCCTAAAAAAAAAAAAAAAAAAGACTGCAGAGATGATTAAAATTAAGGTTGGCTCAGTGTAATCACAATGGTCCTTATGAGAGAAAGGCAGGGGAGTCAGAGTCAGAGAAGGAGAGACAAACACAGAAACAGAGGTCAGAGAGAAAGAGGGAGGAAGAGAGGGGAAGATAATAGGCTGTTGATCCTGAAGAAAGAAGATGGAGCTGTGAGCTGAGGAGGGCAGGAGGCTTCCAGAAAAGCTGGAAAAGACCAGGAACCAGATTCTTCCCCAGAGCCTTCAGAGAACAGCACAGTCCTACCAACACACTGATTTTAGGACTTCCAAGCTCCATAACTGTAAAATAATAGATCGGTGCTGTTTTAAGCCACTAATTTTGTGATAATTTGTTACAGAATTAGGAAACTAATCCAGTATGTGTTATGAGCTAAATTATGTGCTCCCCTCCCAAATTCATATGTTGGAGTCCTAACCCCCAATAGCCTCAGAATGTTCTTAGACATAGGGCCTTTAAAGAGGTAATTAGGTTATGATGAGATTATTACGGTGGGCCCTAATCCAGCATGACTGATGTCCTTGTAAAAAGAGATTAGGATACAGACACGCATAGAGGGAGGCCAATGTAAGGACATCGTGAGAAGACCACCAGCTACAAGCAGGGAGAGAGGCCTCAGAAGAAGCCAACCCTGCCAACATCCTGACCTAAGAATTCAAGCCTCCAAAATTATGAGACAATAAATTCCCCACAAACTGGTCCTTTGTTATGGCAACCCTAGCAAACTAATGTGGTATGTTATGTAATTCTCGCCACCAGTTTACAGATGAGAACACTGAGTCTCAGAGAGAATGAGGAGCGAACCAAGGGCCCCAGAATTAGGAGGGGGCTCTTGAATTAGGTCCAAGTCGGCTTGCCTCCACACTGCTAGTCTTGATCCGATACCAATTGTTCACTCGCTCAATCGTTCATTCCACAAGTAGTTATTAAACGCCAACTCCATGCCAGACACGCAGGATACACTGGTGAATAAGCAAAGATCTGTGTCCATGTGATGCCCACATGGTGGGGGCGGGGGGTACAGGAAGAAGAGATGGCCATAGATAATACATATCACAAATAAGTAAAGTGTATAGTTTTGTATGGTATGGACATAGCTGTCCACAAATCCCATGTTGTCTGAGCCATGGAGCCATGTCTGAGCCATGGACAGGTGGGCACCCCACAAAAGGAAGCTCACTCCATTGTCACACTCACTGAGCTATCTTTGCTGATATGACCGCTCCCTGCAAACATCCCCAAATGCCAACGTTTGACAGAAATTCCTCACTGTAATCTTTGGAACCTGGAGGTAAATAGCTGTTGGTAGCATTGGTGAGTGGGGTACCAAACTCTTTCCATGTATGCAGCACAGCTTGTTTTCTGAATATGACATCAAGAGCTTGGCACCAACATTTAAAAGCAGCCCTAAAAGAGAAACAGAGAATCAAGCAATATGTTTTCTGAGATCTATGTCATTAAATCTATCTTCCAAAAGAGAAAGCAAATGCACTGAAGAAGCATTTTAATTAAAATGTTAGAGAATGAATCTATACCATTTACACTCATAACTTTTTCTCTCAGGTAGCATTTGAAGAATAAAATGTAGCAATGGGATATAACCAAAAAACTAAAATTCATGAAAGAGGGTATTTTTTCACAATAATTATAAATGTTTTCAAACAAAACACCAAACAAAGTTTTCCCTTATTCTACTGACTCCCCAGAATCTACCTTTTCTTTTTGGCAAAGATGAGAAGGCTTCCCAGTTCATGCAATGCCTGAACCTTAAGACTTCTTTGATTGCAGGCTTGGAGAACATCTGTATTTTTAATTGAGTAAAAGAACAAATGTCAATTCCTAGGAAACATCTTCCTTACAGTCTCAAGAATATTTTAAACTGCATCACTCCTTAACTGTAGAGACTGCAAGCTAATACTGCCTCACATGCCTCGTGATCCATATACAGAAAGACAGCAAATGATATTCTATTTACATGGTGGAGTGAGAGATTGGATCTAAGAGAGAGGAAACATGGAGAAAGTGGAACAAGAGTCAGGCAGGTGGAAGTGGCGGAAAAGAGAAATTCAGAAGAAGCGTGCAAGGGAGAAAGGACGGGGTGTATATGGAAATGATGTGGGTGGCTGGACTATGATTTTCCTGGGAGTGTGAAGAAGGAGACAATGGTAGGATTATATGGAGGCATCTGAATGCCTGGTGGGAAAATGTGGATGTTACTCTACAGCAGATGGGAAGCCTCGAAGGGTTTGTTTTTAAGCAGAGATGTGATAAGATCACAGCATATCAGATTTTCCCTTTACCCAAGTGCAAAAGAAAAGCACATCTTTAATAGCATCTGAATTTGGCAGGGGGAGGGGTTTCTGATAAATGCATAAATCTCTGATAAAATTCAGAGATGTCTAGCTAAAACAAAACAAAACAAAACAAAACCCAACCAACATGGTGGTCGTTTTTAACGAGGGCAGTACTGTCTCCTACAGGGTGTTTTAGAAATCTGAGGAAGGTTTTGTTAGTTGTCACAACAGGACATCTCCTGGCATTTCGCAGGCGAAGAACAGAGACACTGGATTGCCTGTAATGCACAGAAGTTTCCCCCACAATTAAGAAAAAGGTGAGAGGGGCACCTTGGTGGCTCAGTTAGTTAAGTGTCCAACTTCAGCTCAGTTCATGATCTCGCGGTTTGTGAGATCGAGCCCCACGTCAGGCTCTGTGCTGACAGCTCAGAGCCTGGAGCCTGTTTCAGATTCTGTGTCTCCCTCTCTCTATGCCCCTCCCCTGCTCATGCTCTGTGTGTGTGTCTCTCTCTCTCTCAAAAGTAAATAAATGTTTAAAAAAAGAAGAAGAAAAGGCAAGAAACCTGTACATAAATTGTCTGAGTCTAACCTCTAACTTCACTTTACACATAAATAGGTCATTTTTGTGTGTTTTCAAAATGCTCTGAATTTTCCAGAAATGCAACCACTCACTGTAGTACTTTTTTAAATACCGTACCCACATTTATTGCCATTTTAGAAAATCACTGTCACCAAAGTTAACAGTGCTGATAGGACTTGCATCACCCATACAATAAACCTGTACCAGTCTGTATGTGTAGCTATAACATTCATGGTGATTCAACAGCACAGGATATGAGCAACTGATTGCTTTCCTATGCTTTCTAGCGGCTGAGTACTTAAGAGCCACAAACGGATTCTTTTATTATAAAATAATATTGTTTACCCTTTATTTTATATTTAGATCTTCATATTTATTATTTTAAATAACATGTGTAGAAAGACTATATTAAGTATACATTTCATTTCAGGGAGTAAGGGAGGGAATTACTAAATATCTGTTATAAAAAAAGGGGGGAGGGGAGGGCCATTGGGTCTACAACATGGATTGAGTATATACTGCTGAATTTGTAGCAAAGCCAAACCAAGCAGAAACACAAAGAAAGTGGGATCAACTAGGGCAGAGCAACAAAACACAACAGTGGTCACATTCCAAAAAGCGGTTCACAGATTCAAGTCAAAGGCGGATGAGCAGAAGAGTGGCCTAGCATCTCACTCTCGTGACAGCCAGGCAGGGAAAGTGAGTAAGGGGAGGGACTGGAAGACACTGCTCTGTCACTACCTACAAGATTCTATGTTCATGCTTTCATCTGACTTTTTTTTTTAATGTTTATTTATTTTTGACAGAGAGAGACAGAGCATGAACAAGGGAGGGGAGAGAGAGAGAGAGACAGAGAGACAGAGAGACAGATAGACAGAGAGACAGAGAGAGAGACAGAGAGAATGAATCCAAAGCAGACTCCAGACTCTGAGCTGTCAGCACAGAGCCCATCACAGGGCTTGAAAACACAAGCCATGAGATCATCACCTGAGCTGAAGTCAGAAGCCTAACCAACTGAGCCACCCGGGCACCCCTCTGTTATCTGACTTCTAAAGGTAGCATTTCAGGCCTAAATACAATCTCAACATTAATGCAAAAGATCACACTGCAAATGAATATACAATGAATAAATCTTACCAATAGTTTCATAATAAGAGGAAATTACGAGTCCAAGTTGCGAATAGGGAAGTTTACTTTTCTCCACTGAACTGAAAACTCTAAAGTGTTCCTGAGAGAGGTCAGGTGGTGTTGGCATATGCATCTCTTCTGTCCCCAGGCAAAACTTCACCTTTCCAGTGGTAAATTTTGCGTCGTTTATTCCTCCTTTATCTCCTAAATTCATGAAAAAAATTTAAAAAGAAATTTAAAAAGGAGAAAGAAGGGAAGATGACGAGGAGGGGAAAGGTAGAAGAAATGGACAGAGAAAGAAAAGGAAAAATTCTGTATATATGTAAGACTTCTTTTCAGTTTGAGGGACATTGTTTCCTTAAATTTAGCATCTAGTATCATTTCTGAGGAGCCCAGGTATGTGTGGATGGGCTCTCTGCTCATGTTATTTCGTAAAGGGGCAGTGTGCCAAAAAGTGATGTTGAGATAATGCTTTGCTCCTCGTGGGGATTGGTGGAAGTTACACGGTTTGGGTTTGCCTTTGTTTTTTTAAAGAGCTTCCAACACTAAGATGTTAGTTTGCCTCTGGGGTAGAGACCTCTGGGATAGAAGGAACACAGTTAGTTCTGACCTAAGGGGGGAAAATGGGAAAGAATCGGTCTCTTTATAAGATCAGAGAACACACAGGAAAAAAAGGAAAACTATTCCAGGGGAAGTAGCTGAAAGCTGCAGAAAAAGAGAAGCTGATGTGGAGTTTGAAGTCTGCAGCTGGAGGATTGGGGATACACTGCTAAGAATTAATACCAGGTGAGGTTCACGGTGAACAGGTCTAATCCACTCTTAGGAATTGTATTTTCTTGTTTTTATTCATGCCCTGTAACCATTATTAATAGATGCCATAATCAAAAGAAGTGGAAACATGATATGGAGAGCTGATTTAATATGAATCTGTAGACAGTACAACCAAAACCTATGGGCACGTGCTATAGCAAGTGCTTTTTGGGGGGTGGCAGGGGCAGCAAAAAAAAATACATACACACATATATACATATATAAGTAAAACTTCTGTAAGTGATTGTAAAAAAAATGGTCAAATTTCTGAAAGATCAGTTCAATAAATATTAGCATGTTAGGTATGCATTTAAATCTATTTTTAATAACTTTAAAATATAGTTATTTTAAGTTTATCAATTTAAGTTTATTCTTGAAGCTTATTTTTATTATTCCAACAAATTTGGACAGCAAGGACTGTAAACATATATTAGGATTTTTAACACATTTGTAATAATCCAAACATACATAAGGCAAGATTTTTCCCCACCTAAATTTGAGTACATTCTTCCCCTATGGGGTTACCAATTAACCACTCAAAGCCCTGCTTTTATTGGGTTCACAAATCAATACACGTTGAGAAGGCAGGAAACAAATAAATGTGATGTAACCAATGATAGTGAATATCTTGTTTTGAGCTAAAAGAAATCTCTAAGATCAAAATCTATGGTATTAATAAGAAATCTTATTGATGTGTATATTAAAATGCATCTATTTCCTTGACACTGATAAAGTAGGGTTTTGGTAAAAGGCTCTAGTTAATTCAGTATGAATCAATTCATCTACTTATGAAAAAAAAATTTTTAAAAGACTATAGCACCATACTTGCAAAGAGAAGGGTAAGAACATAGACATACAGAATCAAAAAATTGATAAATACTCCTCTTGTATCTTCTCAAAGGAGTATGCTAGTTTCACAGAAAGCATGAAAGCAGATGAGTGAGACAGTCTTTGGTTAGGAATAAAGTGTATGAGAGAGACTAGGTGACCCACTAGACAAGAGGAAGAAAGTGAGGGGCAGCAGGGAGTGGGCATGTAAGTGGGGAAAGGAGGGGTCTATGGCAGAATCTGGTAGAGCCACAGGCTAGTGTTCCCCCATAAATAAAGAGCAAGGAATACAGAGCAAGTATTTTACCTTGTGTCTGTGCAAGGAATAATGAAAGCAATTTTCTGCTGTGTCGGATTGATCTGTTATCATATTTGGATTTCTCCAAGGTCTGTCTAAAACATCGCAAAGTGTCTGTCACGTCCACGGGCACACAGACGAGCTTTTTGGCGTGGCTGTATTCTGAAAGGAAAGAGAAGAAGAGTACTGGGGGATGAAATGCTGCAGCAAGCTAACTAGAAGCAAAAGACTTTCTAATTCAGAGAATGTCTTGGTCCCAAACTAAAGCTGCTAAATTCAAAGCCCCAGGTCTGCAGCAGGTGTTTCAATGTTCAGATCAAATTTTTGTGGTATATCTGAAAGTTCTTTTAAAAAAAGAAAAAAAAAACTTAGAAAACTTTTGATTCCTATGAAATGCAAATAACTTTAGATCTTGCCAATTTTCCTTATGAAGCCTCCTACTTTTTCTTTTGCTGATCATAAAAGATGAAATAATCTACTCCTTTTCAGCAGCCTCTTCAAAGCAGAGGTGCCTTGGGAAAGAGACGAAAGGAGGAAACAAAGAAGCTTAGATGGGTAAGTGCTCTCTTAAGAGAAGGGAAAGACAGGTTTCTAATATGGCAGGGTGCAGAGGAAAGGAAGATGAGGCCATAAAAGGGACTGGAACTAAAAACACCGCCCTGAAAAATGGCCAGAAAGAGGAGGTGTTGGCGGAGAGTTGCCATGAGGTTCCTGGAGAAGAAGTGATGGAGCCAGGAGCCAGGCTGCAGATTTTTGGCCATACACCATGAAACGGGCACATGAGAAAGAAGGAATACAAGCTTCCGATCAAATAACAAAGGAATTTACTTCTTCAACAAGTTGAACACGTGAATGGCCCTTGTAAGATCTGAGGACTTGATAATACAGCAACTTGCAAGAGAACGGGGCCACATGAGGCTGACAGGCATGACCTTTGCTCTTGAGAGTTCACAGTCTAGCTCAAGAGATGAAGCATTCTGACCCTGGAGTATTAAACTCATGTTTACAGGGAGTTTCTGGTTATGTGCCAAAACGAGGAAAAAAGAGCATAGGGAGCAAAGGATGTGCAAGAAAGACTTCATGTGAGAGAAGATATGCCAGTTGTGTCCTAGAGGATAGCAAAGATTTGATTAGGAAGAAGGAGGCAAGGCGGTTGAGTGAGGTAGTCAGAATAAGAATAGCTGAGGTCAACTGAGCACTTATACTATACCAGGAATTATCCTATATAATTTACTCTGGTAGTTTCATCAAATCCTAAAAACAACCCTAAAAGGTATGTACCATGATATACTCATTTTACAGAGGAGGGAAATAAGGCACAGAAAGTCAGGTGGTTTCTCCTGGGTCACAGAACTAGTCTGTGCAAGGAGAGAGAGGTACAGAAGCAGGAGTCAGGATGGTGAGTCAGGGCGCAGTGAGATGACATGGCCAGTCATGTTGAACAAAGAGGGGTTTTCTGGAGTCCCTCGGTAAGTTGCCTTCATCCTTTCTAATAGGGAGTACAGGAAGGGTCTTGAGTAGGACAGACAGAGATTGGTACTTTAGGATGACTTAGCAGACTGCAATAGAAGAGTTGGTGGCAGCCTGCCTGGTGGCTGCGACTAATAAATCAAAGCCACCAGGCTGTGGAACATCACCTTCCGGGGCCCAGCCTGTTGCTGCTACCGTTCCAGTGCCAGTCCGGCCTTCCTAAATGTGAACATTTTTCAATAAAAATACCTACAGTACTGTAAGAAGGAGGAGGAGAAGGAGGAGAGGAGGAGGAGGAGGAGGAGGAGGAGAAAGATTAGGTTGGTAGCTGAGAGACTCTGAAGCTACAACACAGATATTGTGATTTGAATTCAACTAAGATGGTAGCAATGGAAATGAGGGTGGGACACAGGGAACATTGCAATGTTAGAAGTGACAGAAGAGTGGTTAATTGGCTATGTGGCAAAGAAAAAAGGTAGGAATTACCTATTCCCTGTCCTTTCTAGGTCAATGACCTTGCTTCCTGCCTCAGTGGAAAAAAATTGAAGCAATCCATAGGGATTTTATACAAACTCCTACCAGTGGTGCATGTTGGTCTAGAACATTCCTTCCTCAGATCCCCATGTCTTGCTTCCTCAGCTCCTTAAGGTTATTGCTTAACTGCTAATTTCTCAGGAGGCCTTCCTTGATCACCCTATTTAAATTGGTGATCATAATCTCCTCATTTCTTTTTTCTCCACTGCATTCATCATCTACTGATGTGTTTTGTTTGTTTATTGATTGTCTCCTGCCACTAGAATGCAAGTTCCATGAGGACAGGGACTTTTGTCCATTTTGTCTACTGCTATCAACCAAGATCTATAATAGTGCCTACTATATGATATGTGTTTGATAAATATTTGTTAAATGAATAAGTGACAAGTTTCCAAAGCTAAATGGCTGGGATTAACTTTATTAATAATCACTTATATGGATCTTAATTTCAGTTGATTCTCCTAACACCTTACAAATTAGTAGGGATAGATATTACTCACACTTTACAAAGGAGGAAAAGTAAATTTGAGGACATCAACTTGTTTAAGCCCTTAGAAGACATGAGACACAACCACTGTTCAAGTCTAGTGCCTCTTCCAGATAGTTTGCCAGAGGCATCAAATCTTGGGTAACTGGCAATGACCCAGGTTTGAGGGCTGCTAATTTGTACAGAAACCTTTGAGAATAGAACATAAATAAGCCTAAGAAAAGTTAATGAGAGATGAAGCCCGGGGTCCTTGGGAGCCCAGAAAGGTCCTGATGGAATTAGTAGCACAGTTACATTCTATGGCCATAGAGATATCTTTCCAACCTACTACAAAGTAGATGGAAATGTACAGAAATCCTAGCGGTTCTGGTCAAACTGGGTACATGGCCACATTGAGAGAACCACTTGTCCCCCCAGGAAATTCACTCTTCTTGCCAACCACACATTTAAGAGAATCTAATACTTAGGTGACAGACGCTCTTATTAACTCCCTAGGAGTTCTCTTCTACCTTACCAATTTCACCCTCTTGTCCACTTTGTCCTTTGCCCACCATTTTGTTCCCTCAGTTCACCACACCTCTACCCATGCACAGTCCTGTCTGATCCAGACAAAGCATGCCCCAACTCCTCCAACCCCCACTCTTACACACAACACCCTAAAGATTATAAGGTTCCTACTCTGTGTTTTTCCTATAAGAATTCATGAGCTTGGCTTTTGTCTTTTTCTCCTTAGAGACTGAAAGAGGAAGAACTTCTTTCCAGTAAAGAAGTTTAAGAAAGCAAAGGAAAAGGTGGAAGCTGTAGGCTCTCATGTATTATTATTTTGAGACAGTTACTTCTTCTAGGCCTTACTTTTCAATCTCTGTTAAAATCGGGATGATAATATTTACCTCTGAGTATTACTGTTTTAACCTGTGTCAAGTGTCCAGCACAGTGCCTGACAGGGAGTAAGTATTCAACAGAGCATTCTGTTAGTCATATATTTTTAAAATCTATATTGAGCACTTACCAGTAGCAGGCACTCTGCCAGTCATTGAAGAGATACAGTGAACAAAGCAAACACATGCCCTGCTCTCATGGAGCTTTCACTCTGGAATAAAAATTCACAAAGGCATACCGGTATCCAGGGACAATCAGAAGGACAGGAGGAACAGGAGATGTCTGCAATCTTTAAAATGCAAGGCCTCAATAAAATCATCCTGCCACTTTTAATCAAATATCTGCTTATAAATCATTCCTCCTTGTTTTTTTTCCTAAACTACATTTCACTGTTTTGTTTTGTTTTTCCTTTTTTCAAGCCCTAGAAAATGTTTTCTCTTGTAGTCTAACTAGGGTTCTGCTGGTGTTTTGGTGCTATCGACATGTGATAACTAGGGAAAGCAATGAAGACACATCAATAGCTTCGGAGGCCTCTCCTTACTTCTCCGTCTCAAGTGGGAGTTCCTCTCTGAAGACTTCCATGAATAATTCAAAAAGCTGTTTCAAAAGCACTAATAACCCCAACAATTTGAAATAGGTTAGAAGAAAAAGAAGGAGAAGGAGAGGAGGAGAAGGAGAAGGGGGAGGGTGGGTAAGAAGAAGGAGGAGAAAAGGAAGAAGAGGAGAGGAAGAGGATGCGGGGAAAAAAAAGAATTGCCGTGTCTCTTATTGTACTGATGTACTCATTAAATAACTGAAGCACCAATGACTCCTGAGAGATGCGTCCACCAAGGAAGAACCCCAGGGAGTGATACAAGATCAGGCTGCTTGATCTTATCAATACAAAATACAAATTACCCAGAGGCAGTAATAAAACACACCTGCCAAAGTGTTGAAAGTTCCAACATACCTGAAGACTAAAGAATCCTATCAGAGATAACTTAAATACCAATTAGGTGAAAACTCAAGAAACAGATCCTAGACAGAATGCAAAAACAGCTACCATAAAAGGCATATTCATAGAGTCATCTCCCCTGTGAAGCTTAACAAGCAGGAAAGTTACTCATCCATACAAAAAATAATCTATAATGTGAGGTTTTCTCACTTCTTCACATCCTACAGAGACTATACCAAATTACATATGCATTATTAAATAGTTAGAGGGAGAATAGAATGCTGTTAAATAATGAGAACACCAAATGTTTGTAGGCGCTGGAGCATTACAATACCTGTTCTGAAGAATTAAATGTACCAAGCATTACCACCCAATGCTGTTATGCCAAAAGAAAATCTATGATGTTCCAAAGCAGCAATCTGGTATGGAAACCATCTAGAGTATACTTGGTCTTGAAAAAGTATTGCAAACATGTCATGAGGACATACATAAGACCCATCATGCTTATAAATGCGGTAAAATGATCTGAGTTCAGTACATTGAAAAAAATCACCATCCTAAAAATTTGCCAAATAAGCCCAAAAGTGTGGGCCAAAATATGCTCCTAGTCACAAAGGTCCTAGAGTCTTATAAAGAGCTGTGAGTCTGATGCTAAGATTTTAATGATAATGGGTCAATGTAAAACTTATAATTAGTATGCAGGATTATCTAAAAACTACCATACTACCACAATGTCAGGATAAAGTATCTGTCTCCCCATGACCACTGATATATAGCAAAAAATTTTTGAGTGGTATCAGTTTAGAGGAGAGACTAATCTGAAAGGAGACAAATGGTGAACAGGCCAGGTAGTTTAGTGGAGCGCTTATGGGCTAAGCAATCAGACAGACTAAGGTTTGAATCATAGCCTACTACTTACTAGTAACATTTAACTTTCTCATCTGTAATGTAAGCATAATAATATCTACCTCTTAAGATTACAAAAATTTTAAAAGCTAATAGTTATAATGTGCTAAATATAGTGCCTGGCCTAATTCATTATTACTGCCATTACAATATTTTTTAGATTATATTCCTGCTGTAGTGATTGCTCAAATGGACTACACCTCCACCAACATTGAGAATTAACCCAAATAATCATAGTAGCCTGATTTTACCTTCCTTCCTTTCTGTTCCACCACCCACCATCTTGCCTTTCCAAATGTTAAGTTTAACAACAAGCAGGCAACGAAGTGCTTTTCTGACATATTGCATCCATCATCAATAAGACCTGCTGGCCACACAGGTCTAGAATTTTGCTAGGCATGTTTTTCTTAGCCCTTAGGTACTAGTCATCATTTTTTATAATAAGCATTTTTGACATATTTTCTCACATTTGTTGCCCATTCTTTTCAAGATGGAAGGGATAATATAAATCACATTCTGAGTTATGGATCCCAAGTTGAGGAATCTAAAGAGGTTTGACAGGTATGAATAAGAAAAGAAGAACATATACCCAGGATGAATCACAACTTGATTAGAACTCCATTGTTTAATGAGTATGAGAGGATAATTTGATTTATCATTAGTGGTAAAACTCACAAGTTCATGGTTACCAACTCACTCAACTGGAGCCTCCATACTGCTCTGAAGCCCTTCTGTCTTCTTTCTATTTCCCTCAAGGTCCAGGCCACTCTTACACATTCCTCCTGAAATCTCCTACCCTAGCAACCTTGGCTATGCTCTCAACCCCTTGCTTTATTAAGAAAATCTTCAGTACCCAGTGAGAACACCTTTGACTTCTGCCCTTACCACCCATAAACATTCCTATGTTTGGGCCCATTTCTCCTTCCATTCTGCCCATCCTTTCCATATGGCTTCTCTAGAGGGTAAATTAGCATTATCCTTCCTGCTTCAGAAACAATCATGGAAGCCTGTGTCAAGATGGAGATTATATCAACCTATGATGAGCAATAAAACGGACTTTCCCTTGTGCGAAAGCAATAAGATTTGGGAATGGTTTATTACTACTGAATAGCATAGCCCGTTTTGAATGATTCAGCTTCCAAAGTGAAGCCATCTTCAGGTCTATACTCCACATAACTCTCCCTGAGTGACTTCATACAAGCGCCTCATTTCAACCACCACCAATATATTGATGATGAAAATATAAATCTGCTGAGTGCCTGACCAGTCTATCTAAGCATATACTAGATAGCTCTACTCAGTTATCATCCTGGCACTTCAAACTCAGTAATTTCAGAGTTACTTTCTCTCACCTGCTCCTCCCTTCACTTTTCCTGTAGCGTGAAGACATCACATCTATCTAGCCACCCAAGCCAGAAACCAAGGCATCTTGGACTTCTCCCTTCTACATCTAACCAGTATAGAAACAGTCCTGTAGACTTCTTCTGCCTTTCTCTCATATCTGTCTACTCCTCTAGTCTCACCGCCTAAGTCCAAGACTTCATCACGCCTTTGATACCCAAGTTAAGAGTAGCCACTCCTCTGCTTCCACGGAGCATGCTTTCAATTCATTCTCCACGCTGCTGCCTGAGGTTCTTTCAAAAGTGCAAATATGATCATTTATTTCCTTCTGTAAATCCTTTTAACTAGCCCCACTCAGCTCTCCAGATAAATCCGAATCTCTTTATCCTGCCTTCTAAGAAGACCCTCCTGCCAACCTTTCTAACCTCAGCTTTTGTCTCTTCCTTTTTACGTTAGCTCCACTAAATTACATGCACAGCGATGCTGTTAACTACTACTACTTACAGCGGAAGCAGCAGGGGTAGTCATAATGTGACAGATCTTATCATCCGATACTATAATCTCTGGCTTATTTATCAGTCTCTTTCAACGGGTTGTAAATTCCAGTATAATAAATCTTTAGTCTCACTAAATCTTTAGTCTCTTTGTAATCTCAAGACCTAGCACAGCACTTACCACACAGTAGACACTCAGTAAATGTTTGCTAAATGACTGAATGGCCACCTGATGTACTAAATGAATGAATGATTATATACATACACACATACATAAAATCAATAGATAAATAAATGAAAGAATCCTAACATGTCAAAAGGAAGTTTTGCATTCCTTTTCTATACCAGAAACAGAGAAACATGAAAAGTGCAATTGTGAGAAGACATTATCTCCATTTTCATCTTTTTCTATTGCCTCTCCTACTGGCTGAACTGCCAAAATATTCCGAGGGCTTCTCAGCTTCTCAGCAAAGGAGCCATGATGTCCTCTCATCTTCTCCTGCGCTTTAGTGAAAAGACCAACAACTTGATCGTGATAGACCCAACAGAACAATCTATATTGATTATGGGAGTTATTATGGAAGTCAAGACACAGCTTGAAAGAAAATAGTAAAAGGTCAATTTGAAAAGTTCCCAAGTGAGAGAAAAACAGGGGAAATGTGCAAAACAGTTTTTTTCCATGCTTATTTTTCAAGTAATTTTTCTTTCTCCTTCTTTTCTTTCCCTTTAACTTACAGATTAAACTAATCAAAACATGTGTTTTAATTCCCATTACAAAACATTTATAGCAACAGAAGATGGTAAATATCAAATGGGTTCTTTTCGGTCCAATAAACTTGTGAAAGAGAATTGGCAAACATTTCAGTTACGGAAGATGTGACATGGAGAACATAACAGCAAACCTTGCTATAAAAAAAAAAAAAAGCTTCAAGCTAAAGTGGTTCCAACCTGAATAGATAAGGTTTTTAAGGAAATCTGTGCAGTGTCCTGGATCTTTCTCTTCACTTGTTGGACGGTCAATCTTGAGCTGCTTCCCAATGAAATTTCGGCAGGTTATCTTAAAAAAGGAAAACAATTATTACTTAGGTATCTATAGCTAAAAATTTAGCTTACTTAAGATATTTATCTTATTTTTCAGTTGTCAAAAAAATAAGTACAAAAGGATGCTACAAATAAAAACTAGCAGGGTAGCATTTGATCATGAGAACTTTCAGGGGGAAAAAAAAGCTGCTACATACTGTTTTATATTTCTTTTGTACAGCACAGCTGGAAGAGCTTTAGGCAAATTATGTCGAGAAATTAGAATATGATTTTCTGATATTCTATAAATCCACAAGTCTAAATATATCTTCCACTATGCAAGTTAAAACATATCTAAAATATAGGCTGCTTTTCCAATGGCTGATTTTTTTCACCCTACTCATAATTAATGCAATTTAAACTTCCCTGGTGAAGTTTTTCAGAACTAACTTCCTCTGTACTATTTTAAAAATTTATTTTCTAACAGATACTTAAGTCCTAAAATTGTAAAATATCTGAAGTCAGAAAAACTTTAGACAAAAAAAAAATTCTTTTAAAAGGCCTAAGAACCTCATCTTTCTGTTTCTCCATTCCTGCTCCTTGAACTAACCTATTTCTCAAAATACAGACCTCCTTCAATCTCAGTCTAATACAGATGCTGCTTCTTTATTGTCTCTTGTATGTGTGTGTACAATGAGACATACACAGTCTAGTAAAATGCAAATTCCTTCCCATGGCCTAGTAAGGCCCTATTTGACCTAGTGTTTTCCCCCTCCCAGCTTCATTAAATAAATCTTTATTGAAAACCTATTATGTGTGTCAGTCGCTACTCTAAGTTCAAGGATAATACAGCGAACAAAGTAAACCAAAGTTCCTATTATTCTAGAGGAATTAGAAATACAAGAAATAGAGAAGTACATTATAGAGTCTATTAAAGTGTTATAAATGCTGTAGATAGAAATATAGCAAACAGGTATACAAATTTATATTGGATAAATTTATCTCATACAGAATATCTCATAAATTTCTTTATCTCATACAGAAAGTGACATTCAGCAAGGACTAGAGAAAGGTGAGTAAAAATCAGTGTGGATATTTGGGGGAGGAACATTCCAAGCAGGGGAGCAGCAAATGCAAGGATACCAAGACAGGAGTGTCTTAAAGAACAGAGCAACTGAATCCTGCAGGGAAGAAATAAGAGATGAGCCACTGAAAATCTCGGGGAGGGGGGAATATGTGGAACATTAAGACTGTGATAAGGATGTTCACTTCATCTCTGAATCAGATGGGAAGCTGCTATAGGGTGTAATGAGGAGGAATGACATGATCTGACTTAGGGGTTTAAAAGGTCATTCTACCTGCTGCACTGAGAAGAGACCAGGCCAGAGGCAGGGGTTCAGGGAAGTCGGAAGCAAGAATACTGATTAGGAAGTCATTGCATGAAACCAAGCAAATATAATAGTGGCTACTCTATCAGAGAAGGAATGATAGAGGCAGTGAGAAGTGCCTCTATTCTGTATTCAGAAAAGTTCTGAATAGATTTTGAAGGTATTTGATAATTTGATAGTATCAAATTTGATAACCAATTTGAAGTGAGGTATGAAAGCAAGAGAGGAGTCCAGGCTATCTCTAAGGTGTTTTGCCTGAGCAACAAGGAGGACAGTGTTGTCATCAACTGAAGTGTGGAACACTTGTCAGAACAGGTTTGTTTGAGGTATACTAAATTTCAGAAGTTTATTAAACTTGTAAAAGATGACATTGATTAGGTAGTATGATGGTTTTTTGATGGGTCAACTTGGTTAAGCTGAACTACAAGGACAAAAGGGAGGGAAGTATCAATTTTGTAGCATACACACATTTCATCCTAGCTATTCAGACACTAACATAGTTGCCACTATGAAGGTATTTTGCTGATACTAATTAAAATCCCTAATAAATTTGTTTTAAGCTAAAGAGATTATCTTTGGTGGGGCCTGACCTAAGCAGGTGAGTCCTTGATGTGCTGGAGGTCTCCAGACTCCAAACTCCAAACAGCATGCAGGTCTACAACTGCTTTCTCCTCACTGCATCATCCCTCACTAATTGTCTATGGATAACAGCTTCTGGCTATACCTGTAGAGTTCCTTCCTACTTATGATCCTGACTGTCCACCTTACAATTTTGGACTTGCCTGGCCAGCCCCCACAATCACATAAACCAATTCCTTATAATAAATCTTGATAGATGACAGATAGAAAAATAGATAGACAGGCAGACAGATAGATAATAGATCTTACTAGTTCTGCTTCTCTGATGTAAGACAGAACTCAGGAGAAAGCTCTAGATTGGAGCTGTAATTTCAAGAGCCATTATCATAAAGATAGTACTTAGAGCCACAGACTGAATTAGCTCCCCAAGGGAGAGCATGTGAAGAGTATGAGACACTGGGGAGAAGAGGAAGAAACAAAGCCCCCCTCCTTTTACCCTCTCCCCCATCTGCTCCATTCCAGTCATCCAGTCCTTCTTTCTGTCTCACCTCAGGGCTTTTGCCCTTGTCCTTCTTCCCCTAGGCTGGAAGTCTCTTTCTTTTGTATGACAGGCTATTTCTCATCAAATGTTACCATCTCCAAGAGGCCTTCCAGAACACCCTTGCTGAAGTTTCCACCTCCCTCCCACCTCTCTCATTGACTGATTTTATTCTCTTCAGAAAATTCATAATGATCATAAGTCTTTTTCACATATCTGTTTACATGTTTATTATCTGGCCCTACCTCTACCCCTCCAAAATTACACTCCTTAAAGCAAGAACTTAGACTGTATCCTCATTGCATGGAATATGCAAGGGCCACAAGGAACCTTGGTGAGAAGAAAATGGAGTCCCCACTGTGTGATTGCAACACCACAAGCACACAGACTGGTGTATGAGGCAGGGACTAGATTGCAGCCCTCACGTATACCAGGGGCCCTTGGGCAGGACACAGTCTGTAAAACTGTATGCAATGGCTCTGGTATTAGATAGTCGATATAAGATTATTACATTAAGAAATGAAAGAATTTACTTCCTTTCCTCTACCTAACTCAAGGCTGCACCATGACTTTCACGGCCCTTAGACACTTTTGCTTGCATGAGTCCACACCTCCACAAAAATATCAAAAATTGTATTTTGTGATGATGTTGACATAAATACAAGTATATTAAGGGTAAAAATTAAAACATTTTCTTTGACCTAAAAGTTACTTTTGTCTTCATATTAAAAAAAAAAATAAAGCATTTAGTGGGCCTCTAAAAGTACTGTGGCTCTAGAAAATGTCCTCACTGTGCCTAACAAATATTTCAGCTCTGACCTGAATATAAGTTTCCTATAGACAAGGACTTAGTTTTTGTTTACCCTGTATCTGGAAAATACTGACACATAGCAGGCTTTTGATAATGTTTGTTGCTATGAATGATAAATGTCTCAGTGAAAATAATATTCATCTGATCCCTAAATTTTCATATTTAATATGTACACTCATTAGAAGTCACAACTGTGTGAATAACAGAGCAAAACTCACCTTCTCTTCATATTCAGCCTCATATCTTGCACAAGGTTGTTGGGTAACATCTGGGCCATTGAACTTGGATATTCTTAGAAGAAGTTGGCGCTGTGCATATACCAGGAGTGGTGTCACTTGCTCTGTGTATCTCTCACTAGACAAGGGTAGAAATATATTGAAAAGCAGACATTCATTAAAACACATTTTTAAAACTAAAGCTTGTCACTTTCAATTGCCCTGACAGTGATACTTACTGTGAAATTGTATTGAACTGGATGGCAAGTGATACTAGAGTCTCCCATTTTTCCACTTGATATAAAACCTCCAGAGACTTTAACACAAAGTCATGGATCCATTTCAAATCAACCACATTTACATCATCCAAAGGATGCTCAAAATTAAGGCTAGAACCACCATTATCATTTTTAATATTTCCATAGCAGCTTGGAACACTGAACTCCCCTTTTTCTTCAATAACCTGCAAGTAGCACATGAGAAAAAAATTATGTATTTTCAGATTTTACTACACATTTTTTCTGGAAACCAAAGGTGATAAAAATATAACACAGTATGAAAAGAGCCCAAATGTCCATCGATGGATGAATGGATAAAGAAGAGGTGGTATATACATACAATGGAGTATTACTTGGCAATCAAAAAGAATGAAATCTTACTATTTGCAACTACATGGATGGAACTAGAGGGTATCATGCTAAATGAAATTAGTCAGTCAGAGAAAGACAAATATCATATGACTTCACTCGTATGAGGACTTTAAGATACAAAACAGATGAACATAAGGGAAGGGAAGCAAAAATAATATCAAAACAGGGAGCGGGACAAAAACATAAGAGACTTTTAAATATGGAGAACAAACAGAGGGTTACTGGAGGGGTTGTGGGAGTGGGGATAGGCTAAATGGGTAAGAGGTATTAAGGAATCTTATCCTGAATTCATAGTTGCACTATATGCTAACTAGGATGTAAATTTAAAAAAATAAATTAAATAACAATTTAAATATATATATACATATATATAACATAGAAAAGAACTGAAGACAGAAAAATTTAAATGTTTTTATTATGCAAATCCAAGCTTGAATATTGCTATTCAACAGAACTTTCTATGATAATGGAAATGTGCTATGTATGTGTTGTTTGATATAGTAGCCACTAAGCATGTGTGGATATTGGAGCTATTGAAAAATGACTATTGCAACTGGATTTTTAATTTCACTTAATCTTAATTAATTTAAGTTTAAATTTAAATAGCCATGTACAGTCTAGTACCATATTAGACAGCAAAGACTGAGGTCTATGTTTCCTGGTACACAGTCACTATGCAAGTAAGGATATTAAACCAACAAGATAAAGTTTTGAGGAAGAATGTGTGTGAGCATATACAAATAATTAAGTTTCCATAATACATTGGTTACATTCATCAGTTTGCAGCATAATATGTCCAATTCCCCAATGCAAAGGTCAAACCTATGGAGAAGGAAATCTAGAAAACCCTGTTTACACCTAAGTTAAAGAGTTACTATGTAACTAATATATTAATTTTCCATGAGTCCCTGATGCATTTGTGTATACCCCTAGAAATTCTTGAGACAAAACTCCTTAGATCCACCTATAAGCCAGGTTGCAGCCCAACAAATAGTTGGGTAACACAAGACCAGCCCCTCTTAAGCTAGTGTTACCATTAAGGGTAATCCATGCATAGGGGAGGGAAGATATCCACAAAAGTAGAGAACAAACATCTCTAACAAGATTCATGGTCCTTGAAGTTGGAAGAGACCTAGGGAGTCATCTGGCTGTGCAATGCAATATGTATACCTCAAGTCAGGCTGTGTCAGTGTGAATAATAGGTGTGTCATATGTGACCTATGTGAATTTGCCTCCTTAGCACGGTTCCTGCACATGGGACATACTCAATTAAAGGTAATTTCCATTTTATTGATGCTATGAGCCCCATCCCTCTAATCCACTGATCCTACAGTAAGACTTCCAGCAGCAAAGAGCTGCACAAAGGGCTATCTCCATTTCCTTGACCTCAGGGTTCCAAGTGGAGGCACTCTTGGCCTTTACTCAATCCTCTTGGTGAGTGTGGAAGAAATCAAGCCTGTCCCACTCAACTTTTCCCAGGTGGCTGCTCTATCAGAGTCTGCCTGCCTTTAGGATGACACATTCTTTATTCAGATATGGGTAAATTTCCTGGGCCAGGCTGAAATAACTTTCCCTGGCCCTTCCTGAAGAAGAGGGGTATCTACTATCAGTTAGTCATGCCTAGACCTACACAGTAAGTTCACTTCTGGGATGAAGGATAAGGAAGACCTCTCTGGTTACTATATCTTCCAACAAGCTTTCATCAACAACAAAGCTGACATTGTATCTCCAATTGTCAAGAAAAAGGGAAAAAAAGTATTATCTATTTACTTCCTAATTTTGGTAACATTACCTAACAACACTAAGAAATAAACAGGAATGGCATTTGGGGGTCAAAATAGCATATGTAAAGTGAAGTTTCTGGCATGGTAAAGACCAGTCTTTAAATTCCAAAGATTCAGTATGGGCCATGTATAATTTTCAAAAACTTTTTCTTAAAGAAAATTTCTAACACTTACTAACCACAATAATATAATCCCACCTAACAAAAGTCATTAGCAAAATATTCTCCAAAATGTTACTGAATAATTACTGTTCACATTTTCTTCACATCGTACAAATTTTTTGAGTGCATTAGTTTGAAACGGGATCATAATAAGGTACAAACATTGCAATCATTTATGTCTTTTAAGTCTTTTTTAATCTATAGGTTCCATTGCCTCATTTTATACTTCGATTTTTTGATGAAGAAGCCAGGTTGTTTGTCCTGTAGAGTTCCCATAGTCCGGATTTTACTCATGCATCCCCATGGTTTCATTCTAAATGTTTCTCTGTCCCTTAGATTTTTTGTAAATTGATGGTTAGATTTAAATTCTTGCTCTGATTTATTTTTTTTATTTATTTATTTCCAGCAAGTCCACTTCACAGGTACACTTCATCCTCCCATGAATTCATAAAGAATTGCAAAATCCTTATATGTGAATTTCAACATTCTTTCTTCATTTATTACCTGAAACTTCTAGAAAGAAAAATTTCTCTTCATCAACTATCAACTATTTGGTTATCCTCAGGTATAGTTCATATAGGAAAAGTAATCAGCCTTTTTTGATTCTCCCAAGGAGAAAGGGTTTTTAAAGAACACATCTGGGTGCTGAGATTTGTCACTTCCTTTTTGGGTCATTTGAATTGCTTTGACACCTTTGTAAAATATTGACTATATGTATAAGTCTATTTTTAAAATTCTCTATTCATTTCATTGATATGTTTCTCTCTTTATGCCAGTATCATACTCTCCTAATTACTATAGCATTGATAAGCCTTGAAGTTGGGTAATGAGTTCTCCAAATTTGTTCTTGTTATTTATTTTCTTTAAATGTTTATTCATTTATTCTGAGAGAGAGAGAGAGCGAGCGCCCACATGCACACATGTGGGAAGGGCAGAGAGAGGAAGGGAGAGAGAGAGAGAGAGCGAAAGAAAGAGAGGGAGAGGGAGAAAGAGAAAGAGAGAGAGAATCCTAAGCAGGCTCCACACCATCAACACAGAGTCCAACCTGGGGCTCAAATTCATGAACCATGAGATCATGCCCCGAGCAGAAACCAAGAGTAGGATGTTTAACTGACTGGGTCACCCAGGCACCCCTAAATTTGTTCTTTTTAAAGATTTTCTTGGCCATTCACTTTTCTTTGCATTTGCTCACAAATTTTAAAATGAACTGTCAATTTGCACCCCAAAAAATGTCTGTTGGGATTTTCATTGGCATTTCACTGAATCAATAGACCATATTGGAAATAAATGATATCCTAGCAGAGTTAAGTATTTTGGTTCATGAACATGATATATCTCTGTATCTATTTAGGTGTTCTTTTATTTTTTCTGCTATGTTTCATAATTTTCAGTGTAAAACTCTTACACGGATTTCATTAGATATATTCCTAGGTACTTGATATTTTGAACGGTATTTTTAAACTTTTATTGCCTAGTCACTTTCCACTAGTACAAAGAAACACAATTTATTTTTGTTATACTGACTTTATGGGCTGTTATTTTGTTTATTAGTTCTAGTAGTTGCTTTTTAGAGGCCTAAAGAGTTAGAATTTTCTATATAACAATTCATAGTGCTCCTTTCTAATCTGTGTGTCTTTTGTTTCTTTATCTGCCTTATTGCACTTGTCAGGATATCTATCTGACATGATCCTGAACAAAAGTGGTATGAGCAGATGTCCTTACTTTTTCCTAGTCTTAGAGGGAAACACACAATAATTTCACCATTAAGTATGATGGTAACAGTAGATACTAATTTTTATAAGGTATTCCTAGTTTGCTGAGAGTCTTTAACATCAGTGACATTGCTTTTGTTTTGCTTCTAACTTGTATTAGGCTCTTGTTATTCTTTTGATAATCTCTTCCAGAGTTAACTACTTCTGTTTTGAGGTGATAAAATGTATAATGATCCACTTCACATTTGGTGCTCTATGCATATGGTCTTTCCCTTTACTTCAATGTAGAATTAAGACTTATAATTCTTGTTTTTTTTTTATGCATTGGTCCCAGAAGTAGTTTTCCCTGTAGAAGTTATATGAAGATAGTCTTATGCTTTCTATTAGTGGTCTACAGCCAGGCTCTATCTTCTCTAAGAACACTATAAGACACTTAGTTTAAATACATCTTATATAAGAGGTATTCTCTCAAATAAGTTCAAATGCATTTTATTTTTAGGCAACCTACATGATATGGTTTTTTCTTTAAGAAAAATGATCCCACTCCAAATAAATCAACATCAAAATAAATGAAGAGATCAAGATGACATCACCCAACTGTTTAAGTCCTGGTGTTGTGTGGATGCATGAAAAGCAGTAGCCAGTTATGATGATGGGTGAGAGATCCAAAGGAAATGCCATTTTGTTAACATTTTTTCATTTCTAGACCATCCTTAAAGAAAATCATATATGGGGTCACATCATCCTCACAGTAGTCCAGCAGAGCAATCTTGCCATCTGGATTCATGTTTTCAACAATAAGGAACTGGCAGTTTTTGAAATTAGCAAAGATGTGCTTCATTTGTCTGCAGCCTCTGTTATAAAAGGTTTTACGCTTTCTGGTCTCTGTTCTTCAAGTTTCCCTTAGACCGATTTCTATTATCTACGATGTATTTTTTGTAAGCTTCATTTGTGAAGCTTCTTTTCTGTTAAGTAATGGTTCCTGACAATATCAATCTCAATGATTACTGTGCTTTCAGGACCTTCATCCTGGGGGCCTTCAGCAGAGTACATTTCCATCAATGATACCTTCCATCCTACTGACCATCTTCTCCTTCACCTCCAGGCACAGCCCTTTCACAATTTCCTGAATTCTGTAGATGTCAGAGAATATCTCATCATGGCTAATGAGGTCTGGGTAGATAATCATGATGGCGGGCAGAGAAAGAGGACAGCAGCCCTGGCTTAGCAGGAACCCAGAGTTCAGAACAAGAGCAGTGCAGCTGGAGCAGCACTCAAGGTCGGGGGGGGGTGCAGGGGGGGCTGGTGGAAAAGGCAATATCAAATTTTGTAAATGCTTTTTCCGTATCCATTTCAATGGCCATATCATTTGTCTCCTTTATCCTATTAATATGGTGAATGACCTTGATTGATCTTTAAATGTTAACCTTACATTTCTGGGATAAACCCACTTGATCATCATTTGTGTAACTGTACATATTATATACCTCATTTGCATATTTTATATATTGCTGGGATTAATCTGGTAACATTTCATTAAGGATTTTTGTGTCTATGTTCGTGAATGATGTGGTTCATACTTTTCTTTTTGATATATCTGTCAGGGTTAAGCCAGCTTTGCTGCTAAAAAAACTTGGTATATGATTTATTTTGTCCTTATATGTTTGCTAGAATTCTGCAGCAAAATATTCTATACCTGGAGTTTTCTTTATTTCAAAGTTCCTAATTATAATTCTTTCTTTAATATATTTAGGGCAATTCATTTTTTCTATTGCTTCTTGTGTCAGATTTGTTAAGTTGTGCTTTCCAATAAACATGTTTATTTTATCTAATCAAATTTTGTGATTTGATATGTTATCATCTGTTTGAAATATTTTTACATTTCTCTTCTGTTTTTTTCTTTGACCCATGGATTATGTAGAACTGTGTGGTTTAATTTCCAGATACTTAGGAGAGTTTTATTCCTAATTTTCATTAATCTATTCATAAGGTAATGGTCAGAGAACATACTCTTTTAAGATTTTAGTCTTTTAAATTTTATTATGACTTACTTTTTTACTCTGCAGATGATCCACCTTGGTAAGCACACCACATGCACTTGTGCTCTGTTTCCAACCCACCTACCTGTGCCACACTTCAATTCTGACACTAGCTACTTATCCAGAACTATGGTCAGACTCCCTACATTTAAAGACTCAGTTGTCCATAAAACTGCCCTTACTTCAAATGTCAGCCACAAGTCTCAGGCCGCCTACACTTCTGACTAACCAGTTATAAATTTAGGGGTTTCCAAATCCTCAGATTCAATAATTGGCTAGCACTCACATAAAACACTATACTTGGGATTACAGTTTTATTAAAGGATAACAGCCAAATGAAAGAGGTACCTAGTCTGGCAGGGTCCCAGATAAGGAGCTTCCGTGCCCTCTCCCCATAGAGTCAGGCTACAACTGCCTAATACATCAATGCTTTCACTAACCTGGAAGCTCTTCAAGTATACTTTGAATCTCTGTTATTAGGAGCATACACATTTATGATTAGTAGGTCTTCCTGATTAATTGAGCCTCTTCTAATTATGAAATGTCTCTATCTGTCAAAATACTCCTTGATCTATAAAGGTTATTTTAACTAGTATTAATAAAGTCTCACCAGTTTTTTTATGTTTACTGCCTTCATGGTAATATCTCTTTCCACTGTCTTATTTTCAATCAATTTCTTTACATTTAGAGTACTTCTGTGGTCAACTATACATGTCTTTCTTTTTATCCAACAATCTCTGCCTTCTGACTAGGGTGTATAAACCACTTACACTTAATATAATTTTGATATAATTGGGTTAGATTTATTATTTTCTACTTGCTTTCTGTTTGGCCCATATATTTTTGTTCCTCTGTCTCTTTTTTCCTGCCTTCTTTAATTAATTGACCACTATTTAGTCTTCCACTTCACTGCAATTAATTTTTAGCTGTCTCTCTTTTTTGGTAGTTACTCTAAGGATTATTAAATGCATGCTTAACTTGTCACATTCTACTTACAGTTACTATTGTACCACTTTATGTTTATATAAAATGTAAAAAAAAATATGACAGTTTAACTTTATTTACTGTCTTTTGTGCTACTGTTTTCATATATTTTACACCTGAAAATGTTATAAACTCCATGACTCAATGTGCATATGTGTTTATTAATTTTCAATGTATTTAGGTTATATTATGCTTGCATTTTTTCCATTTCATTTTCATGCTTTAAACCACAGTGTGTAGATTTTAAGTCACTGCAAATTCTATGAGATCTGGAATAATAGAAAAAGGAAAGATAAAGCAGTGAAGTAAAGAGCAACTGACAAGCTATTTGATCTCTCTTGGGGGTGTTTTCTCTGACAAAAATATTGCTATGAGGATTAAATGCATTACCGTTTATGCAGAACTTGAAGCTCAGTAAATATTACTTTCTGTTTCCTTTAAAAAATTTAATTTTCAGGCTCAGATAGTTGTAATTAACATCAATGTATGCTGTGCATTGTGAACCAGATAATAATGAGAAGCAAATGAATTCTAGACAAGCCAAATAAGAACTCAAGGAAGATATTAATTTCCATTTATTCCAAACTGCATGGAAAAAATTATTTGTTAATTGAATACAATAAAAATAATTACCCAAATGCCCTTACCTTAATAGAATTGGTATTTTGTAGTTCTATTAACATGTCAATAAGTAATTCTGCTCCCAAATAAAATGGCAAAACACAGGTACAGAGGAAAGCATCCTGGCTAATAGGAAATGTTTTATGGAGATCCACTGCTTGTTTAAGAAGTATCTGTAGCCCCTGAGTAAAGTTCCAAAAGGCCCGACAGCAATTCTGAAGCAGCGTCCAATAGCCTCCACGATGAGCAAGAACCTAAGACAAACACAATATTCAAAAGATCCCAAAGTTGCAAAAGACAGAGATCTCTGAACAACTTCATCTTTCTGCAAAAATAATGTCAATAAAAAAAAATAAGTAACACCATCTATTATGTGTCATTTATACCATTATCCCAGTTAATTCTATCAATAGCTCCTATGAAACAAGTATGCACTAGTATTCTATTCTACTTAATTTAGAGATAAGGTAACATAGGCATGGAGCTAACTTGCCGAAGGCCATGATCTGCTAAGTGGTTAGCTAGGATTTGCACACCAGCAGTCTGACTCCAACATTCCCATTGTTCTAGGCTCTGGGAATGTGGCAGTGAGCAAGGGTAACTGGGTCTGCCCTTATGCTGCTTCAGTTTCTTAGGGGAGACTGATACTAGATAAGTAGACAAAAACGTAATTTCAGGGAATAATAAGTACTCTAAAAAAAATAAAGCAGAAACAGGTCAGAATCTGACAAGCATGGGAGGATATGTCCTTTTAAATAGAGTGGTCAGGAAAAAAGTCTTCTCTGAGGAGTGACATGAGCAAAGACTTGAATATTGAGTTGAACAAATCATGTGAAGGTGAGAGTAGGGGTGTTGGGAGGAGGAGAGCATTTGAAACCAAGAGATCAGCAATTGCCAAGGATGGAGGAATAACCTGAGGGACGAGGAAGGGACAAGCAAGCTCAATGCTTCCAAGATCACAAAGAGGAGACTGGACTGAACAAGAGCAAGATGAACTGAGTTCCAAGAAGTGAGCAGGACCCAGACCTTCCAGGGCCCTGAAGCTGTGGAAAGGATTGAATACAATGCTCGTGGTCAAGGGGGTTGATGTGGGCTTACTTCACATTTTTTTTAAGAAATCACCCTCTCCACAGAGAAAATGGGAACTCAAGTATTCTAGAAAGGATAGATTTCCTCTCAGTTCTTGAGAGGTTTGAAGTATATGCCATTCCTGCTACGAGAAAAAGAAAATGAATTTCTTTATAGCTAATGATCCCAATTCTGAGTTTAATAATGTATCATATAATATTTAAGAAAAAAAGAGAAAAGCATTTGAGAGAAGACACAACTGGCCTGTAGAAGTGGGGCATCAGGGCCAAGAGTAGGGTTTTCCTGTGGCCTAGAAAGAGTATTCCCTGTGCTAAAGGGAATAAAGAGGTCTATGGTGCCCTAGATGGGAGCAAGACTCCAGAGAGGAACTGGTGTCACCAGAGAAGGCCATGTACCAAATGTGGCAAGAGAGTGGCATAGGGGTATCTGAATATTCATGGAGATTATGTAGACAAGGACAAAGGCTACCTCAGCTCTGTACCAATGGATGACTGATGACTAAAGCAGCTCACCTTGTCGCTGACAACTTGACAATGTGTAAATCCTCAGCACTATGGCAGGCAATCCTCAAACCTGACTGACATGAAACTCAGCAAATTTAGTCTTAAAGTTGAAACTAAAATTATGGACAATAAGTAAATTAATACAATATATCCTATATGCCCAAACTGATGCCCTGAGATTTATGTCTATTACATTAGCAAATTAGAAGGACCACCTTACCATTGCTCTCCTGCAATATAAAAAGATTTTCGTAAAATGATCCAATAGACCCAAATTTGCTGCTCGATCCTTTTCTTTAGTGCTAAGACCCGACTGAGAGTCTGAGTCATAAACTGTTTGTGTCTTCGACACATTTTCATCACTCATTCTGGAATTAATAAATGTGGAAAAATTTTCAGCATCTACAGTACAAAAATAAAGTATAAAGTTATTGAAAACAGAAAGTTCCAGAAGACATAGGTGATAATTATGGTAACTAAGGTAAGAATTGCTATATAAATTTGGAGGAAGCACAGGAGTAACATGGACACAGTGAACCAAGAAAACTTTCTAGAGAAGGAGACACTTAGATTAGGTCTTAAAGGGTAGACATGCTTTAGCTATGCAGAAAGACTATGGGGAAGAACATTCTGGGCAAGGGTGATGGCCAAAGGAACAATGCAGAGGCAGGAGTGTCATGTTTTTCTGAGGGACCAATGACAAGATCCCACTGTTCCTTAATTTTCCCCTATCTAGTCCTTTCCCAGGACACATACAGTAGAGGGTAAGTAGCATCCCTTGGAGTTGGGCAGTGCAGCAACCACATCCATTCCTTATCTTGTGGGTGTGGTATAAAGACACAAACTTCTCCTACCACAAACCGTCTCTTAAAACTCTGCATTAAAGAATAAATCTTGGGGCGCCTGGGTGGCTCAGATGGTTAAGCATCCAACTCTTTTTCTAATGTTTATTTTTGAGAGAGAGAGAGAGAGAGAGAGACAGAGACAGAGACAGAGACAGAGTGTGAGCAGGGAGGGAGCAGAGAGAGACAGGGACACAGAATCAGAAACAGGCTCCAGGCTCCTAACTGTCAGCACAGAGCCGATGCAGGGATTGCTCACAAACTGAGAGATCATGACCTGAGCTGAAGTCAGATGCTTACCTGACTGAGCCACCCAGGCACCCTGGTTAAGCATCCAAGCATCCAACTCTTGATTTGGGGCTCAGGCCATGATCTCACAGTTTGTGAGATCAAGGCCTGCTTCAGGCTCTATGGTGACAGCACAGAGCCTGCTTGGGATTCTCTCTCTGCTCCTCCCCTGATCGCATATACTCTCTCTCTCTCTCAAAATAAATAAACTTAAAAAAAAAGAAGTCTCAATAGCAGAATATTCTATTGTTGATTCCATGTGAGGTCTTAGGCAGCCAGTTTAAAAAAAAGCAAAAACAACAACAACAACCTCAAGAAGCTATGTATTACAATCTACATATAAAACTCAGACTCCAGGTCAAGGGAATTTACTTTCAAATAGATCAATATTCATAGTACAACATGCAGGTACCACTTAAATCTCATCTATACCCTAGAAGAAATCAGAAAGCATATCAAGTACCTCAAATATAAATCAACACTCCTGGGGCAGCTACCCAGCATATGAAGTATCTTGATCAGCAATAAGTTATATAATACTTAAAATACTATTATTAATAATCTATACAAGAGAGTTTGTGTTAGCATGAAGATGTCAGAAATAAATCTTTATTTATGAAATGAGAGGTATTCAGGATAGGTGATTATTTAGGAATGGTGTCATCACTTGCAGCACCCAGATGGAGATCCCTGTTCATCTGCATTTCTCCACCTCCCAGAGTGAGATGAGTCTCCTGTCATCTGGGCAGATGACAATACTGGTTGATCCTGTCATTCAAATAAATAGTATTGCGTTCATCTTGAAGTAAGTTGTCATGGGAGGTGAGAGTCGGAGATCCTAAGGCAAGAGTGGACTGCCTTGAGTACAAAATCAGTACTATAAAACAGCTATGTGAGCGTTTCATGCCTGCTTGCATCAGTATGTTTGGTGGAATTTGTCCTGAAATTTACTGCCACTAAAATATAACACCTGATAGCAAGACCTCACCTATCTTGACAATAGGAGGCTACCAATATTTAAAAAGAACATTCTATTGGGTGAACAGCCAAATTAGTTTAGGTCAGAACATAACATATATATTTCCAAATACATATGATGATACCATAAAAATACAGGAAAAATTTTAAAACTGAGAAAATAAAAATCTCCTACAAAATATCACAACTCAATTAAAATCCCAGGTCATTGGAAAATGATGTGTGCACCTCTGTGTGTCTGTGGGGTGTGTGTGTGTATACGTGTGTGTGCATGTGTGTGTGTTTGTGCATGAATGTGTTGCATCACTGAATGAAAACCTAGAGGCAATCTGATAGTATATAACATATTTATTTATTTTACCTGATGGTAAGTTGGCCTTTCTTTTTTTAGCTGTATGAAGGAAATCAAGTATTGCTTTATAGTTTTCTAGAGTCAATTTCGCTGTTGGTAATACTGTTCCAGAATTATATAGTGAGAACATATTAGGATCACATGATCGGAAACTGCAGGGGGAAAATATCATTTAAAATATATATATATGAATCTGTCAAATACCATCTACTTTAATTTTTAAAATATGTGTGAGTTAATGCTCCCAAATTTTGGATCATAACATATTCTGGCACTTAACCAAAGCCAAAAAAATTTCCCATTAAATTTTAAAATTTAAAATTTCCCATTAAATTTTAAAATTATACAATATAACTTTGCTCTTAGGAATCTTAACATCAATATCCGTTTCCCTAAAAGGGGCCTTGAAAATGGGAATGATGATCTATACTCACTCTAAGGGCTCTGAAACAATAATTTATGTCAAATTAACCTGATTTAACCACAACTCAATGAAGATGCCTACTATATAAAGCAATGTGTCCATGATCAATACTATTTCTTTTTTTAAAATAAGGTCTACACAGTAAACAATCCTCCACCTTACATACATACATACATAAATATTGAATATGTTTTCATGGTGTTAGTAAAATTGAATTTAGCACTAAGTTACCCTGATGGTTTTAGTAAAATTGAACTTAGCACTAAATTACCTTGATATAAATTTGGTCAGTGTCTAATTGCTGTGCTACGAAGTACTCATATCCTCTCTCTCTGCCCTTCCCCCACTGGCTCGCACGCTCTCTCTCTTTCTCCCTCCCCTCAAATAAATCAATAAACTTAAAAAAATACCCTTTTACAGTTTGTCAGTCTTTCCTTCCTCCAATCTATTTGGTATGTTGCTGCCAGAGAAATTTTTTACCATAGCCCTGTGCAAAAATCCTTAATAATCTCCCACTGTATATAAATTGAAGTTCCAATTTAATAGACAGTTAAGACCCTCTATGATCTAGTACTGACATATTTTTTTTTAATTATTTCACACCACTCCCTTTAATTTGCCCTAGATTCTGGTCAGACCATTTGGGGTTCTCATCTTGTGTTTCCTACCAGGGCTCTGACTCACGTTCTTCCAAAAACCAGCAATACCTCTTTCTCTGCCTGCCTTGCCAATCCATAAAGAACCAGGCCAAGTGGCCCTGCCCCATGAAACCTTTCTTGCTAGTTTCAAGTCAGAGGAAAGCCTCTTTCCCAGGAACAAAGAAGACTTTGTGCATACTTCACCTTATACCATTACTTATAATTATTCGCTAACACTTGAGATCTGCCCTACCAGACTCCAGCTTGTGCATCCTGCTCATCTTTGCATGCCCATTGCATCTGCCTCAGTACCTTGTATCTAACAAGTGCTCAGTAGTATTTTTTGAATGACAGACTCCACTCACCTTTTTAATTATTACATAATATTTCATATCATGTATTATCTTCTATTTTTATCTCTGTTAGCACTTTAGCCAAAGACACTCAAGAGCTCAAAAGTGTCTTTGAATTTATAATAGGAAGTTTATATCATATGAGAAAATACGATCTGTGTTTATAGAGGCTTAAAATATACCTCAAAAAGAAATAGAGATTTGCCTACTAGCTACTAACATCTACAGTTACACACTTAATATTAAATTTCTCTTTAAATTACACTTTCTCCTTTACTGAAAGCTATAATGACAAACATATACAAGCTTACATGCAGATTAGTACTCCACAAGTGCTTATAAACCAGGACTTATTTAGGAAAGATCCTGAGACAAGAAATTAAGTAATATACCAATGATCAGTAAAGAGAGAAGCACTCTGTCAACCTCTGTAAGGTATTATCAACATTGGAGCCCTGAACATACAAATAAAACCCATTTTCATAATACTAAGAGTTTCATTCACTGATATTATTCTATACCTGACCACCGCATGTGAGGTGCCAGATTTCATCCTCATTCGTTCCTCTAGCTTCGTTAAAAGCAGGGAGAAGTGTGCACTTGCCAGATACAGGTTCATCTGAGCTCTCCAGGGCATCTCCTCAAGAAATATTTGATGGAACCTCTTCCTTTTCACAAAATTTAATATTATAGGATTCAAGTTCTCCACCAGGGATCGATAGGCAAGTTTTCTAACATCACTTCTCTTATTTCTGCCAAGGGAGAAACACATTTTGAAATTATACAAACTTCCAGATATGTAATAATGAAGAATGATTACAATTTGTACAAAATACATCAAGAAGTCATTTGACTGCCCTTATGCAAATGTTTCTGGCTTATCCATCATTTCCTTAGAGGTAATAATGTGAAATAGGGCAGCAGAGAAGGCACAAAGATAAACACGAAAGATGAAGACACTACGTATTGCCTTCCATTCTCTCTGATGCCTATGTCCTAAGCTCAAACCAAACATTTTTTCTTTTCCATAACCAAAAGGCTACTGAGATTAAACAACTAAATCATAATGCAATGTTTGCATTCATCCCCTAACTTCAATATTAAACAAGAAAATCTCTGTATTGCTCTTTAAGAAAAAAAATGGAGCAAAATTTTTTCCACAACTAGACTATTTTTCAATTTTCTTAAATTATTCCTATCAAAATCTCAAAGTAGTCCCAACTATTTTTATAGTTGCATAATTGTTTTTATGGCCTGACTTCATGTTTTCAAAGTACTTCTCTCTCTCTCTTTTTTTTAATGTTGACAATATTGCTGCTCGATTGATCAGTGCCATTCTATCTGCTTTATACTGGAGGAAGGGGAAAAAACTCTCAGTTGGTAAGTGAAAGTGTTTTGTTCAGTTTAATAGATGTTGTGACTGAATCTGACACAACACACATACACATGCATACACACATGAAAAAAAAAAAGGAAGCTGGATGAAAGGAAGGAAGGTAGGTAGACATGTTGGTGCACCAGAGGCACAGGCATTTTCAAGGAGAAAGGAAGGAAGGAAACAATCGTTTAACAGGTAGTATTTACAGTATCATTCAGTGCTAAATATTTTGTATTTTGCTAATGATTTCCTTTTAATCTAAGGTTGTTGTTTTTTTTTTGAGCTTCTTGTGTTGTTTGGATGTCTTAGTGATGTTATTTGGTTTCCAAACAAATGGGAACGTTTTAAATAACTACCTTGAAAATAAAAATCTAATTTCCAAAATAAAAATTAATCTTGTTCCTGTATGAGGAAATCAAGTCTCCTCAAAATGTACAGGAGAGTTTGACAGAACGAGCTGCATATTCCCTGCACTGAGGGTGAGAGAGTCCAACAGGAGAAGAGAGAGGGGAGCCTTCCTCTATGTATCTTGTCAAGGTGAGAACATACTCCAGCGGGCTTCGAAGGGAGCGAGAGCCAGCCCAGAGGATACAGAATGCTTCTTCTTTTACCACCTGAGCTGTTCCTAACGTGCAGGGTACTCCACAACCAGCTCTGTGTCTCCATGAGCCACAGATGTGAGCACACCCAGCAGCCAGAGAGGAAGCTCTGGAAGGACAGTCAGCATTAATAAATACTCAGTGATATAGAACCATAAGAGGAAGGAGATGAAAACCCAAAATAGGAAAACATTAGGGAATCCAGACACTATCAGCTGTGTAGTCTAGCTTGAGCAAATGAGTTAACATATTGACATTAATGGAAATAGAATTCACGATTCATACCATTATAAAAAAGAGTTACAATTAGGAAGAGAGAAAACACTGGAAAATATTCTGTAGCGTGGAATTGAAACTGGACATATAAATATGAACTTACAGTTTTAGACAGATACATAGATCTATTTAGGTGGACATATATATTTCCTAGTTCTGTCTGCTGAAAGGGCATAGAAGCAAAGATACATCAGTAGCCACTAAAAGGAATCAACTGGTTCCAGGGCCGGGGCAGGGAAAGTACAAGTTGAACATCTTGTGGTAAGTCAGCGGAAGCTCAAAAAAATGATGGGGACACATCAAAAAGACTAGGAGTCAGGCTGAAAGGGCTCCTGCTGGCCAAACTTGGAACAATTTGAGACTCAAAATAAATAATAATGTTAATTTGATAAAGGGTATCCCCAAAAACAAATCTACCACAAATATCATTCTTAATAATAAAATGTTGAAAGCTTGAAAGCTTTTCCTCTGAAACAGGAATCAGACAAAGATACGCAGTAGGGGCGACTGGGTGGCTCAGTCCGTTAAGCGTCTGACTTCGGCTCAGGTAATGATCTCGCAGTTCGTGGGTTCGAGCCCCACGTCGGGCTCTGTGCTGACAGCTCAGAGCCTGGAGCCTGTCTTCGGATTCTGTGTCTCCCTCCCTCTCTGACCTTCCCTTGCTCATGCTGTCTCTCTCTCTCTTTCTCTCTCAAAAATAAATAAAACATTAAGAAATTAAAAAAATAGATACCCACTAATATCATTTCTTTCAGCATTGAAATAGGAGGCTTAGTGAGAACAATAAGCAAGAAAAAAGGCAGTGGAGGCAGGGAGTATAAAGATTGAAAATAAAAAAGTAAAACAGTTGTCAATCATAGACAATATGATTATATATTTATGAAACCCAAAATAAACTACAGATAAAGTATTACAATTAATCAGTGAATGTATTAAGCTCATGAAAGACAAAGTCAATATACAAAAAATAATTCTATTTCTACATACCAGCAATAAACAAATAATTAAAAATGAAATTCTAAAATAATATTTCTAGTAACTTAAAAAAAATACCTAGAAATGAACCAAAGCACACATGCGCAAGACACTTTCTATTTTCACAGAAAATAGTAATTATAAGGATAATTTTAAACTATATAGAACTAAATGAGACTAAAAACACTACCATATACTAAAAATTGTAAGATAGCGCTAAAATAGTGATTAGAAGGAAATGTGTTAGTCTTCAATGATTGTGTTTTCTGATTCAAAGCAATCCCAACCAAATTTCCAACACTTTTTTTGTATTTTTAAATTAACAATGTAATTTCCATTTTCCCCAAGGAATTACTTCTAAATGTCTATTTAAGATTTTTAAATACATAGGATCATTTTTATTCTCTTTTCAAAAATCAGTCTCTACTGTAACTGATTATAGTAACGTGGTTTGTATAAGCACAATGTTTGAAATTTCTTGAGACTTGCCTTATAGTCAATACTATAAATGTTCTATATGCACTTTAAAAAATAAATCCTTTTTTTAAAAAATCCTCTAAAAATAAGCATTTTCCAGTTATTGGCTATTCATGACCTTTTTTCCTCCTAAATTTGGAATGAAGTTGTCAATTTCTACCAAAATAATATCAAAATTAAATGAGGTAAGCATCCTATATCTGTGTATACTCTTAGTGAAATGTTGGTTCATGTGTTTTGTTCATTTTCTTTTTTTAAGATTTTATTTTTAAATGTCTTTTAATATTTTCTAATTGGAATGTTTATTTTTATTATTCTTTTGTATTTTGAGAGGTCTTTATATATTCAGACATATGGTCTTTCTTGGATATGAGGTTTGCAAATACTTCATCCCAAGTGTATAGCCCGTCTTTTCATCATTTTCATAGAGTCTTTCACTAAGCAAAAGTTTTAAATTTTGATGAGGCCTGAGGTTGTATGGTAAATATATGTTTAATTTTATAAGAAATCCCATAGTCTTTTCCAGAGTGGCTGAATCTTTTTACGTTCCCACCAGCAGTGTATTAATGATCTAGGTTTTCCTCATGATTGCCAGTATTTAGTGTTATCACTATTTTTTATTTTAGCCATTAAAATAGGTTTTAGTGATATCTGTGGCTTTAATTTGTTTTTCTCTAATGGCTAATGATATTGAACATCACTTTATGTGTTTATTTGTCATCTGTATATAAGCAAAACTTTCATTACTTGTTCACAATACGACTGTCCACACAGAAAGCCCATATCTACGAATAAATTATCAAGTAGTACTGAAGACAGTTGTTTCAAATCAAATTATATTCCTATACAAAAGAATAAAAGCATTCAGAAATGTAATTTTAAAACACTGTTTACACTAATACCAAAAAGCATTTATTTGACGTAGCTAATGAAAGATGTTTAACATCTTTATGGAAAATATCATAAAAATTTACTGAAGGACAGTAAATAAGACCTACGTATGTGGTCTGTATACTAATTGAAAAAAACCAATATTGGGGGAAAAATTTCCCAAACCAATCTATATATTCAATTCTATCTCTATCAATATCATGAGTTTTTAGTATTACTTGACAAGTTATCCCAAACTATTCTGTGGAAGAATATCCAAAACTTGTATGAACATGCTTGAGAGACTTATTCTATCAGACAAGAATCAATTTAATGCCAGAGTAAGTAAGATGGTGTGATATTGGCCCATGAATAGATAAATAGACAAACAGGATAGAAAAGAGAGCTCAAAACTACATATATGAAAACTTGCTAAATGACAAAAGTGACAGTGAGGGCAGAATAAACTATTCAATAAATGGCTAATAATGACTACTCAATAAATGAGACTAGACATTTGGGCATCTATACCAAAACTACAAAAGACGGGGAAGGATATTCTTCTTCTCACAATTCACAAAAATAAATTACAGTTAGATGAAAGTTCTAAATGTGAAAATCTAAAATTTAAATTCACAAAGAAAATACCTTTACCACCTTGTTCAAAAAGAATAAAGAGAAATGTTTATACATTTGATTCCATTAACAATTATAACTTTTGATTTAAAAAAGAAAATTTTTGGGGTGCCTGGATGGATCAGTCTGTTAAGCATCCAACTCTCAGTTTCAGCTCAGGTCATGAACTCCCGGTTTGTGAGAGCAAGCCCCACATCAAGCTCTGCACTAACAGCATGTTGCCTGCAATTCTCTCTTACCCTCTTTCTCTGCCCCTCCCCAGCTCACACTTGTTCTCTCTGTCGCTGTCTCTGTCTCTCTGTCTCTGTCCCAATAAGTAAATAAACATTTAAAAAAGAAAAAAGAAAACTTTTAAAATGTAAGTAGATGGATGAGCTAAAAACTGGGAAAAGGATTAGTATCCAAACTTCTAAAAATAAATGGGAAAACAACAAAAGTTTTTAAATGTGCAAAGGATCTAAACAAGCAGTCCTGAGAACAGAAAAACCCTAGGGTCTAATTAAAACATGAAAAGATGCCTAATCTCCTTAGTAATCAAAGAAATTAATATGAAAATAACAAAGAGATAAATTTTCACAATTGAACAGCCCACAAAAATTTGAAAATTTGATAATAATACCAAGGGTTGGTAAAAACATTGAATAATGGAAACTTGACACACCACTGATGAAAATTTAAGAGCAACTTAGCAATATCTAGTAATGTGAAAGATGTTCATATCTTGGGAACTATACTCCTATGTATTTACCCCCAGAAACTCTCACATTTGCATACAAGAGCTTTGTACAAGAATGACCTTTGAAGTACTGCTAAATAGGGAAAACTTGGAAAAATTTAAATATCCATTTACAGGATTCTAAATAAAGTTTTATTTATTCATTCAATGGAATACTCTACAGCAGTAAAATGAATAACTAGACATATATAATCAACATGAAAAAATCTCAGAATTGTAACATTGAGGAAAAGGAACAAAATGACAAAGCAAATTGTAAAAAAAATACTACACTATATTTAGGAGTATATACATATTTAATTGAAGTATAAAGTCACTTGTGATAAGCATGATAAATGCCAGTTTTGAATAGTATTACTTCTGGTGTATGCAGGGACAAAAATGCATTCCAAAAAGGATGCATGGGAATTTCAACTGTGTTTGAAATGTTTTATATTTTAAACTGCATAGTGGCTACATGTTTTTTTAATATTATTTTCTATACCCATCTAAAATATGTCATATTTCAAGTCATGTTAGTAGGGTATTGGGAAAGTTTTCAATTAGCAATAATTGGATCATGGATAAATGTCACTGGCTATGATATTACTACTGCCTGTTGGAGAATTTCGAGCAAAAATCATTAAGGATACTCACTGGGCTTGAGAATAGAATAGAAGTCATTAGTGATACCCTTAACAGAGATAAAAGAGTTAAAACAGAATTGATGAGAGATGAAGAATACAATAAACGAGATTGGAAACAAGTTTGATACAATGAACAGCAGGCTGGAAAAGAAGAGGAATTAATTAGTGACCTACAGTATAAAATAATGGAAAATAAGGAAGTTGAACAAAGAGAGAAAGAACTGTGCAACATGAGAATAGATTTAGGGAACTCAGTGACTCCATCAAATGTAGTAACATTCATATTATAGGAGTCTCAGAAGAAGGAGAAAGAGAAAGGCAGGCAGAAAATTTATTCTAAGAAATAGCAGAAAACTTCCCCAATCTGAAGAAGGAAAGAGACATCCCGATCCAGGAGGCTCAGACAACTCCCATCAAAATCAACAAAAGCAGGCCAACACCAAGACATATTACAATTACATTTGCAAAAATATAGTGATAAAAAAATCTTAAAAGCAGCAGCACAAAAGAAGTCCTTAACTCATAAGGGAAAACCCATAAGGCTAGCTGGAGATTTCTCAACAGAAAGTTGGCAAGTCAGAAGGGAGTGGCATGATATATTCAAAGAGCCACGTGGGAAAATCTGCCGTCAAGAATATTCTATCCGGCAAGGCTATCATTCAGAATAGAAGGAGAAATAGTTTCCCAGACAAACAAAAACTAAAGGAGTTCATGACCACTAAACCAGCCCTGCAAGAAATATTAAAGGGGACTCTTTGAGTGGGAAAGAAAGACCAAAAGTGACAAGGACTAAAAAGGAACAGAGAAAATCTCCAGAGACAATAACAAAACAAGTAATAAAATGGCATTAAATACATACCTATCAATAATTACTTTGATTGTAAATGGACTAAACAAGACCCATCCATATGCTGCCTACAAGAGACTCACCTTAGACCTAAAGACACCTGCAGATGGAAAGTGAAGGGATGGAGAAACGTTTATCACAAAAACAGATGTCAAAAGAAAGTCAGGGTAGCAATACTTATATCAGACAAACTAGACTTTTTTGTTCTTTTTTTGTTTTTACTCTGCTTTGGTATTAGGGTAGTACTGGCCTCATGGAATGATTTTGAATGTGTTCCTTCTATTTTATTATTTGTAAGATTTTGATAAAGATTGTCATTACTTTTTTTTAATGTTTGGTAGAATTTACCAATGAAAACAAGGAGTATTGGGCTTTTCTGTGCTGGGAGGTTTCTTAGTCTTACTTTAATTTTCATTCTTGTTGGGCTAAGAAGATTTCCTATTTCTTAGATTCAAGATTCATGATTCAGTGTTTTAGTAACTTGCTTGTTTTTAGGAATTATCTGGGATTTTTTTCTAGGTTACCTGATTTGTTAGTATGCAATTGCTTATAGTAATCTGTTATCACACTATGCATCTTTGTAGTTATCTGTTCTCTTGTTTTCTCTTCCATTTCTCATTTTGGTTTTTGAGTCTTTTTTTCTTAATTAACATGGTTAAAAACAATAAACAAAATTTCCACTTTTGTTTATTGTTTGGAAAAACTGGTCATTACTTTCAATGTTATGTTATTGCTTATTCTGATCTCTATTTTATTTATTTCTGATTTTTCTTTGTTATTTCTTTCCTCTACTAAATTTTAGCTAAGTTTCTTCTTTTTTAGCTCCTTGGGGTATAATGTTAAGTTGTTTACTTGAACTTTTTTTCTTAATATAAGCATTTATAGCATTGAAAATGTTATAATTTAAATAAAGAAAATAAAGAAACAACCAAACAGATAGTAGGCAAATACAAACAAAAACAAAGTGAGAGTGGTTCTATTATGCATATGTTGCTCTTAAGATCCAAATTACTAAATAAGGAAGGACATTTTATATATATATAATAAAGGTACAATATATAAAGAATATATAAGAATCATAGGTGCATACTCATAAAAATGGAAGCTAAACATTTTACCATGATAAGTTTATGGTTTCATAAAATTTTATGAACAAGAACATCAGGTCCACTAATAATTAAAAATAATTTACCAACTGGGCTCTTGACCACCCTATCTAAACTACTGCTGCCACCCTATCTAACCTACTACCTCCACCCAAGGCCAATTACTCTAGGTATATCATCCTGTTCATTTATTTTATAAAATTTATGAGAATTTTAAATTGTCTTGTTTATTTGTGTGTTCGCTTATTTACTGTGTTCCTATAATTAATATGTAAGTTCCCCAAGGGCAGTGATCTTATCTGTCTAGTCTACCAGAGTATCCCCAATGCCCAAAATAATGCCAACCACATAGTAAACATTTATGGAATTAATTAATCAGTTAATACCTTTCATGCTCCATCATTTCAGCAATAGATGGATTTTTAGCGAAAAATTCTCTTAGAGTTTCCTTTTTTTTACTTCTTTTTCTTGGCATCATTTCTATAGTCTTAATATAGGAGATAACAAAAATGTTACAAATTAAATCTAAACTATGAACACAGTATTATAATTTATTCATACTCTAATGTTTATCTCTTGACATTGAAATACAGTGATTTGTTTATAACCTTCAATTAAAATTACTATAAAAAGAAACAAAACAGTATATGACTATAAAAATATCCACGTGGAGGGGAGCCACGTGGCTCAGTTGGTTAAGTGTCCGACTTCGGCTCATGTCATGATCTCATGGCTTGTGAGTTCGAGCCCCACGTCGGGATCTGTGCTGACAGCTCAGAGCCTGTAGCCTGCTCCAGATTCTGTGTCTCCCTCTCTCTCTCTGCCCCTCCCCTGCTCACACTCTGTCTCTCTCTCAAAAATAAACAAATGTTGAAAAATTTTTAAAAATATCCACGTGGTAACTTAAGAATTATAATGTAAATAATAATATTGTCTATTGGTATTTCCTTCTGTTTCTTTTTTTTTTTTCTTGAGAGAGAGAGAGAGCAGGAGAGGGACAGAGGAAGACGGAGAGAGAGAATCTTAAGCATGGAGCCCAATGCGGGGATTGATCTCATGACCATGAGATCACAATCTAAGCCAAAATAAGAGTTGGACACTTAACCGACTGAGCTATCCACGTGCTCCAATTTCATATTATAATAAATATAATGCAGCCAATCATTTCTAGATATATGAATCTCTTACTTCACTAACTTAAAATTCAAAACTCATATGAAACTTACACTTCCAATCTCCATTACTACAGCTTTGAACTTCGTCAAAGGTTTGCCTGTCTTTTTACACAAAATATTGTCTTTATATTTCGGTTTTTTTATTCCAAGTAGGGACTCATTCCTCCTAATACAAAAAGATAAAATCAGTTAAAAGGATCTGTAAGAATTTGCAAAATTATCCCAAAGCAATAAATCTTTAATGAACGTTGTCATTGAAATCACCTAGAAGAATATCCAAAACTGTTTGTGTCCCATACATAAATTAGACTGTGATATTTTCGATCATCAAAGAATATCTGTCCTCTCAAAAGAGCAAAATGTAAATCATACCATAAAATGTGATGAGAGTTGATGTATTTACATAAGAGAAACAGAACTGAACTGAAAATAAAACAACATGAACATGTCCCTTTAAAACTGAAACAATAACTACATAAGAATTTACCTGGACAAGCTATCTTACTACCAACAGATTTCAGTCTCTTTGGTTCCATCATGTGCAGGCTCCTAGACACTATCATGTTCTGAATACCAACAGGCACTAAGCATTTTATATGACTATGAAAACTTTTTCTCTCCCACAATCACTTGTAGAAGTTCTTAACCTCATTTTTTCAATCTGCCATGGGCCCCTATGGTAATCCAAACCCTTCAAATACTGTGAAGTTTCTCATTATCCCTCCTTCAATTGATACTTATCATCTACGCTCCCTAAAATTTCTGTATTTCCTAAAATTTATATTTCTTTGGGTAGGTACTTGTTAATTCCAGCAAAACCCTGCTATCATATGATAAATGAGATCCAAAAACTTAAATTGAATAAAATGTAGGGTCATATCAGTGGAAGGCTAATGAAATGACTGGGTGAGTTTGGATAGCTAGTTACAGGGGTTGGGGTTCCAAATTCATCTTGGTCCCAATGGTGCTTGGCCACTTGTTTCAATTTTAATGAAGATGATCCGGGATCCTACAGTTGGTTGGGACTCCAGCCCAGCTGCAGCAGTTTCAAGGGTCCCCCAATTAGTTGGCATTCATTTTGGTAAATGTTTTGTCTCCATGAACTAGGAAGCTTGGACCAGTGACCACTGGGGACTTGGGGAACCACCCTCTGCAACTTGCATCTTGAGACTGGTTGCCTGCTATTTTCCAAGCAGGTTGGTTGCTTCTTCTCTACCTCCTGCTTCTCCCACCCTCCAGAATGCTTGACCTAGTTTTTGTTACTGAAGAAAGATACAGGAAGGAGAGGAGGTCATGGATATACACTTGCCATCTTCTGAATTTCTCAACATTCGCCTCCATGCTCTGCAGAATTCTTACCCACTGAATCAATTAAACTCCTCCTACTTCTCGACCTCTTCATAGAATGCTTCCTTCTAGCTTTTTATTTTCTTTATGGTATGTTATGAAAAATGGTACTTTTAAATTTTTATGTATTCAGTGTTAGTGATCTTTGATTTCATGGCTTATTCATTATTTTAATTCCTTATATTAGTACCTGTTTCTGACTAAAAACATTGAATCCCAATACCTGTCTGCCTATTATTTCAAAAACAGAACTCTGTTATACTTTATCTGATAGTACAAATCTCTCTTTTCCTCTTTTTTATTTTTCAAATATATTTCATTATTCTAGGTCATTCCATAAAACTAATCTGACTGGAATTACATTAAACCAATAAATGAATTTGAAGATAATAGAAATTACAGTAGTCCATCTGCCCATCAAGTAATGTTCTATGTCTCTCCATTTATTCAAGTCATTTTTAAAAATATCTCTCAGTAAAAATGTTTGATCTTTTATTAGCCTAAGTCCCCTCACAAATCCCGATAAATTTAATCCTGTGCTTCACAGAAATGGGATCATTTTTCCATTATAATGCTGTCTAGTTGATATAGGAAAGCCATTGGCTTTGCATCTAGCTATCCTATGGAATTTTATAATTAGTTCTGATAGTTATTGGTTAATTAGCTTAAGTTTTAAAAAATAATTATTTGAAAATAGCAATTATTTTATCTCCTTTCCAGAGTACTTCACTGTAGAATTAATTTGACAAATATCTTGGAGACCCTATTATGTGACAATCACATGAATTCTAATCCTAAATTCTATTTCTTATTTAATGCTCTGGCAAGAACTTTCAGAACAATGTTAAATGATAGAAGGAATAAGTTTCCTTGTTAAAAAGCTAATTTGAACAGAAAATATTCTTCTACACCTAATTTGCCAAGAATGTTGTTGAATTTCACCACATGACTTTTTAGCATCTGCTAAAGGCTCCTTTGACTACCAGTAATTACATTTGCAGATTTTCTACTATATTTATATTGACAATAAGATCTACATTTTCAATGGTGAATTTCTAGCTTAGAAATTCACTAGTACTTTATGGATTTTTGTTTCTATATAATACTAAGTAAAACTGATTTATAATTTACTATTTTTTAAATTCTTTTTATAAAGCTGCTATCAGAGATTGCTGTGATAAATTTAGTAGGAAACTTTAAACCCTTGTGCTGAAATAGCTTTATATAAAATAAAAATTATTTGTTCCTTTAAAATATGAAAAAATTAGCCTAAAAAATCTGAACAATTCAACTTTTTTACTATTTCAATCAATTCTTATTATTTAAATTTTTCCAGATTATCATTTTCAATTAGAAATTTCAAATTTATTCATGTTAAACTCTATATGCTATTATCTAATGTTTGTGTAACTGCTTCCAAATGTATGATTATGACCTCTTTGGATTACTTGTATTTCACTTTTTCTTATTATGATGGCTGGAAATTCACTTAATTTATTCATATCTTCAAAAAACTAGCTCTAGTAGTTACCAATTAAATGATTTTAAAACTATTAATTATTTAATTTCATCTTTTATTTTTATTTTCTTTTTTCTGTTTTCTTAGATTTATTTCATTTTTCTAATTGCTTGAGATCAATGAAGGTTCATTTGATTTTATTTTTCATTTTTAGTAATAGAGGTTTCTAAAGCTAACAATTTCTCTCTAACTGCTATTTTGAGTACATTTAATGTCAGGGTTTCTCATTATCATTACTTTCAAAAGTATACTTTTAGTTAGATTTCTTTTTTGATCCATTAATTATATATGCCAGTAATGTATTTTGTTATACAATTTCAGTTTTAGTGGTGCCTGGGTGGCTCAGTCGGCTAAGCATCCGACTTGGGCTCAGGTCATGATCTCACAGCTCATGAATTCTATCTCCACCCACACGGGGCTCTGTGCTGCCAGGTCAGAGCCTGGAGCCTGCTTTGGATTCTGTGTCTCCCTCTCTCTCACTCTCTGCCCCTCCTCCACTTGCTCATGCTCTCTCTCTATTTCTTAAAAACAAATAAACATTTTTAAAAAATTTCAGTTTATTATACTGTAAGACTATGTGGTCTTTACAAATTTTAGTCTGGGTTATCTACTGAACTCTATTTTGCAACTTAAATATTACTTTTTTAAAAACTTAATGAGTGCTTTAAAGGGTGTGTAGTCTCAATTGGCTATATATATTAAATTAATCTTATTAATTATATACATGTTCTGTGTCCTTTTTATTTCTTTTTAAAGTAGCATGTTAAACTCTCTCAATATTACTACATTTCTGTCAAATCAGCTTTATCGTTTCAGCAATTACTTCCATATACATTGATCTTTTTGTTAAATGGAACATGAAAATTCGTGGGGGGCCTGAATGGCTCAGTCTGTTAACCACTGGACTCTTCTTGACTTTGGCTCAGGTCATGATTTGATCTCACAGTTGTGGGATCTGTCCACCTTGGGCTCTGTGCTGACAGCTTAGAGCCTGCTTAGGATTCTCCCTCTCCCTCTCTCTTTGCCCCTACCCCACTTGTGCATGAGCATGCTCTCTCTCACTCTCTCTCTCTCTCTCAAAATAAATCAATACCATTTTTTTAAAAAAAACATGAAAATTTATGAAATACCTTTCATAGTGATTTAAAGCATGATTGATAGAATCACCCACTTTGAATGTGAAAAAGTAGAATTAAAAATAAGTAACAAAGAGATTATGCTTTTTTCTTTTTGAAAGAGTTTTCCTTTCTTATTTTTTTATTTTTTAGAGAGGGAGAGACAGCATCCATAAGTCAGGGAGAGGGAGAGAGATAAAGAGAGAATCTTAAGCAGGCTCCACACTCAGCAAGTTTTCCAAGATGGGACTCGATCCCACGATCCTGGGATCATGACCTGAGCTGAAATCAAGGGTCAGATGCTTAACTGACTGAGCCACACTGGTGCCCTGAATTATTCTCTAAAATGGTACTGGGACAATTGATAAACTGGGGGGATGGAGAGAACCTAAAGTTTAATCTAAATCCCTATACCAAAATTCCATATGGATTAAAAGATTAAATATAAATCATGAAACCATAAAATTGGAAGAAAACACAGCTGCACATTTGTCTGTTGCAGAAAATCTCCGTTGTGCAAAACTATGTTAAGCAGCATATGAACATAAGAAGAAAATAAGTATTACTATCAAGGTAGAAATCAAAGTGTTGCATATGTTCCTCCTCTATATTCCCTGACTTGGAGAAGAGCATCCTAAAATATCTGCTCAGCCTTGAAAATTGAAATCATTATGAACTTAGTCAAACTGGTCAATCTGCAACCTTGAGTCTTTTGTTAATACCACTGGTCAATGCTTCTGAGCCACTTACAGAATATCCACTATTCTAAGGTTGGACCTCCACAATCAGCCCTCCAAATTTCACTGCACACCAGAAGTGTCTTCTGATTCTCTTCGGTATTAAGAATGTTATTTGTAGATTCCAACCTTCTAATTTCAGCTATGATTTTTTAAAATGTAATAGAACTTTCTGACTAATTCTCTGAATACCATAACCTGTTAAATTTAACAAAAGCAATTTCCTCCCTTACGTTCGAAAATATGAAGCACATAAATTCCAAGCTTGTGTTCTAATATATGAAGTGCCTGTTTTAGGAAGAATGTTTTTTCTATATGTTTTTATGAGAATGTTTCCCTTTTGCTGCCATTTTTTAAATAGATCTCATGTTATTGATGAGAGATAGATCTATGCACAATGGTGAAAGAAAAGCCCGGTTGTTGGAAGAAAATGTTTAGCTATTTATTTACTTACACACACAGACATAAATCCTTACTATCACCTAAGTGGCTGTTTACCCCACCCTACATGCATACTCCACCATCTTTTTCATCCACCTTATATATCTTAAAAGGACACTGTAACCTATCTTTTAAGTTTTAAATATTAATAAAATATATACTACAAATACCTTTGTAAGAAGTCATAAATGGGATTTGTTATCTCCACCATAAGATGAAATTTCTCATCGTTCATACATTTTAGCATAACTTGTGTAAAGAATTCTAGGAATCTAGGTCTCTGTTTAAATTTCACAACTGTGAAAACAAAGAAGTGTAAATGTGTCAAGAACTCCTGTCTTTCCAAGATCAAATAATCCTTTATGGTCTATATTTCATTTGTTTTCCAAATATCTCAGTGTTGAAAACTAGTTCATAAAAGTTGCCTCTAATGTTGGACAAACTGGGGGGGGGGGAACTGCTAATTATCAAAATTACTAGTTATCTTCATTTTTATTCTTTCTCAGTCTGAGCTAAGCAACAATGTTGCTATTTCTTCAGAGCTGGACATAACAATCACTCACAGTTTTCAATTCCTTAGTATTCGTAAGCTTCATAAAAGCATTCACTACCAAAATAAGTCACCATCAAAGTTCTGTCTTTCTAGATTTTAACTCATATTACTTGACAGTATTTATTCTGTGTTATTCTAAACAGGTAAGGACCCAGAACCTTCTGCCTAGAATGGTGAGATCTCTCAGACAACAGAATCCACACAATAAATGATCTTCAATAGAAAATCAAGTGAACAGCACATATACATTTAGGTCACCTACCTTCTTTCACAGCACTTCTGATTGACCAATTTAAAACAACAGGGTAAAGAAGTATAGGGTCCTCTGTTCCTGAGAGTTCAGTTGTAACATCTAAGGTTTAAAAAAATTAGTAAGTTGTAGGTCAATAACCAAAAATGAAAATTCTTTGGAAGAATGTTTGAGCATTCATTCTAAATTATGTGCCTTCAAAATATCAACTATATCATTATATTTGGGAGATTAAAAAACCCAGTGATCTCAGTTATTTTCCTTTCATTTTTCCCCCTAAAAGCCAAGGAGATCACCACCAAAGAGGTGAAGAGTTTCCAAGGCTTGAGTCTCTCATACTCAACAGCTGTCATATTGTCAGCAAACCCCAAACTCAGAAACATACCAATTATGTTAACTTCATTTTTACAAAATGACTTTTAAAAGACCGTTAAATATAGAATAATGAACAGCACAGCCACTGGAACAAGGCTGCCTGGGTTCAAATTCTAACACTGACATTTTTTAGTTATGAGACCTTGGGAAGTTACTCAACTTCTCTGTACCTTGAGTTTGTTATCTTTAAAATGAGCATAAGAGTATCTCCCTCATATGGTTGTTATATAAGGGCCATATGAGTTTCAATATGTATAAAACACTTAAAATACTTCCTGGCACACAGAAAGTACTGTACAAAACTATTATTTTTATGATCATTTTGTTATTAAATCTGTTGTTTAGCTAGTAACATTATATTGTGCTTCTTAGTAAAATATTTTTACTGATAAAATGAAACTAATTCACATTTCTAAAACACTTTACATTTTAAAGAATTATATTTTTATAACAAGACAATTACAGCCTTCCCAAAGCTAGGTTTACTGGTTATGTGAAAAATAGAGCATTGGGTTCAATTCATAAATTCGACTCAAAACATACTTTGGAGAGAGAGAGAGATCGATCGATTGATCCAGGTCAGGGAATTCTGAACCCAGATAGAAATGAGGCACATGAAGAGAGGTGAGGTCGGGACACAGGATTCTGCAAGTAGAGTCAGTTCCAGAAAGACCGAGGGGCCAAAAGTAGAACCTCCTACTTCAGAAAAATGTGGAGAGAAAAGGTACTCTCTTGTTCTTCCAGAAGGTTTGAAGTACTTGCTAAAAAGCAGGTGATAATATTTATCATCACCAGAAACTAAATCAATTTCTTAAGCAGATTTCCAAACTGCAAACTCCAAAATTCTAATCATTGTGTGCACATTGGTCCATTATGAAATTACTATTTGGCACTATGAACTAAAAGTTTCACTTGAGTAGACTGTGGTTCAAATCACTCACACGTTAACACTCCTCATGCTACCCTTTTATCTCTGTTACATTTTTGCCTTTGAAAGAGTAGTGATTCTCAATTTTGTGCTCCCCTCCCCAACACACTTGGCAAAGTAAGTTTGCCTCCCAGGTGATTGTCACAGCTGGGAAGATGTTGTGCCAAGCATCTATAGGTAGAGAGACACCAGGGATACTGCTCATCATCCTAGGGTACCCCACAGCAAAGAATTAGCTGACCCAAATTGCCAAGAATTTCGAGGCTGAGAAACCCTGCTTTAGAATAAAAGATCTAGGCTGAAAAACAAGCCAGCTATGTAATCCTAAATAAATCACTTAATCTTTATGAACCACATCAGGAAAAAAAGCGGTTAGCAATCCGTTATTAACGGAGTATTTTAAGGATTAATGACATAATGTAAAAGCACCTTAAAGGATTTACCAAATACTAATCTCATCTTAATTCTTTTAACAAAATATTTTCTTATTTTAAAAAAACATAATTCCAGGCAAAAGTATACAGAAAGAAAAAAAATAACTACATTGCTTTGTCAGTTTGAGTAGGTGGATCTCCAACAAGGCCAGCTGTTCATGTATTTTTTCAGGTAATAATGTCTGCTGTGGCTTCTTAGACTTGTAAGACTTCTTAGAAGAACCCTAAAAACATTGGTTAAGTGTCAGAACGTACTTCAACATGTTTCAACAATTGTCACTTTCAAGAAATAATCTTTAAACTATGATTTCATACTTTCATGCTTGGTGGATAAAACTATGATCTACAAGGCTAAGTGATATAAATTAATAATTAATAACAACAGTCTTTTTATTCCAACTAAATGACAAACACAGTACTCAGTATTTTATGGAGATTAGCCAAAATATTTCTTCTCTTCCCTTCTCCCTTCCTTTCAGTAACTTCTACACCCCTCCACCCCAATTAGCACCACCCCCTTCAACCTATACACACTCTTCTGAAAGCAGCTGAGGGTACAGCTCTAAAAAAATCCTCAAAAGAAAATTCCCAGCCTGACCTCAAAAATGTACTCCTTTTTCATTTTTCTTTTTTCCTTTCTTTTTTCCCAAAGGATCTTCTTTACAACCAAGCTAATTGCCTTTGCTGCCTTGCCTTTCATTGAAACATAACAAGATCTGCAATTAGTGGATTAAGTATTAGTGGATCTGTGCTCAGGCTCCCCACCATGTTTTCAACAGTCTGAGCCTGAGAACTGAATGTCTTAACATCTCCTGTTCTCAAACAAACAAAGAGACAAACAAAAAGCCCTCCTAAGCCCCTATAGGCTTAAAGGGTCCTTGAGGGGCTATAATGATTTCTGACTCTTATAAATTAGGTATTAGCTTCTCAGTCCCTACGATCTTAGAAAGAAGTATCACAACCTTCCGCTGGGCTTGGAGCTCCATGGAAAGACACATGGGGTCCTGCCCTGCAATGATGTGAAGGAATAGGATCGTGAGTCAAGGCCTGGGTGACATAAAGGGCCTGGCAGCTGATGGACTCTGAGAGTGAACAACAGTTCATGGAAAAACCCTCAAATTGCATCCAGCTTAATCAAAACTCTCTATAAACAAAATAAGCCTTCAACCCCAAAAAACTATTATGGCTAAAAACAATTCATCCAGTAAAACAGTGGTGATTTTTGAAGCTTTTTGTGGCAAAGCACACACTTACTTTGGCATATAATTCAGCATGTAATAGAGATAGAGATGGGGCCAGTCCAACTGAAACAGAGTCCAGGATTGACAGTCTCTCTCCCCACCCCAGTCACTGAATTATTAGGCTTCAAGTAATCCTAGTGCTCCACAGAAACTAAGCAACATTTCAAAATTTGATCTATAAAAACACATAACTGCATGGTTTCAAGAAAAGGTAATACAATGGGAGGCAGATATTAAAAAGTAGTCTCAGACATTAGCAGTCTTGTAAAGAAGACAATTTAGGTGACACAATGACTTTAGGAAAAATCTACTGTGAACAAAGTAGAAAGCTCTGACAGGTATTTACTACATTCACTGACCCACCCAGAATCATAAAATCTTCAGTTTGGGAGAGACTTTAGAGAGCTTTTAGTTCCATGACCAGCTGGGCTTAGGAAGCTCTATCAACATCTGATGGTCAGTACTGGTAAGAAAGGCTCTTCAGTATTCCAGCATGGATTCCTTTAAATAAGGAAGCTCTTGGCTACATACCACTTTTTGTTTATATAAATATGACAAATTTAAAACTGATCAATTTTCTAACACATTTGCTAATACTACACAATGCTTAAAAGACTCAAATAAGTGTGTTTTAAGACGAAAAACAAAAATCAATTACCTCCTCTTGTGTTTCTTCTTGATCAGTCACACCAAGTAGACATTTGCACCCTGTGATGTCCAACATCTTTTTCCCATAATTTGTAATCATAATTGCCAGGTCATATTCTTTCCATGAACGCAGACTCTAATTTAAAATATTTATTAATTATCCCTGTTGGAAACACTTGTCTATTTTCAAGTGTCATCCACCATCTTTCAGAAACTCAAAAGTCCCATTAATGTTTGGGTTTAAGAATTCCCCTGATTTTGTTAAGGAAACTGGAAATTTACCTCCAGATCATATTTCACCACAATTAAAATTGCATGATTCCACTGCTTTAAATAAAGGACAAATAACAAGATTATCTCCTCAATAATGAATTCCCCATATTTCTAGGACATATAGCCATATATGTTTCAGCATAGGAAGTTAACTATTAAGAAAATATTTCCACTTAAAAGAACCATGTTAAAACAAAATCATTCTAAAAAGTCCATATAACCACCACCTTCTGTCTGGAGTTGCTTTCTGTATGAAATGGCATAATTACTGACATCATAATGTTTTGGGTTGGGGGGTGGTTTAAGATCAGTAAATGATTTACAAGATATTCTGGTGGTGGACTAGACTAGAGATAAGCTGCTTGGGGCAGATTCTCCATGAACCAGAGGAGAGACAGATGCTGCAATCAGAAAAAGGGGAGCCGCTCTCATCCACAATTTGTTACGAATTTCTATTCTTTCGCCTTCTCTAGCCTGGCCCTTACCTAGTATAAGGCACTTATCTCCTTGTACTTCAAGCTTACAAAATATTGAGCTAAACATAAATTCTGACCCTGACTATGATTTCAGGTCTACATGCCTTCCTACCCCTGAGTTATTTCTCAGAACAACTTGTCCACTTTATTTATATGGCTTCACCTGGTCATGAAAATCTGGGCTCTAGCATCAGCTCCAGAAAGGTTTCCCTGGCCAGCAGTCTGATTTACATATACTCTGTTGTAGTGAAGCATCACATGAGGGGGACATATTCATGGTGAATCCCATAAGGCAATTCTCTAAGAGTATAAATAAGCTTGTAGGAATTTGTTAGATGTAGGTGTGTTATGTCAAGCCAAATAACTTAGTATTTATTTAAGATAAGTAACAACTGTTACTTCCCATACAGGGAAAGGATATATACATGAGTGGTTGCATAAATCTGATAATACCTACCTGATCCAAGGTGCTAAGAACTGGAAATATTTCTGAAGGACCAGGCAATAGCGTTAAACTAATGCTGGCTATGGAACCGAGTGTGGGAAGGAAAATGGTGAAATAAATCTTGAGAAGGTAGATGGGGTTAGGTCAATCAGGGTTTTAAATGCCAGAGAAAACAGTCCAATGTTTTTATAAAATCAATATGAAAGGGAGTATGTTGTATTAGAAAGCAGAAATGAGCTAATGTTTGCTCTCATTTCAACTTTGCTTTCTGACATACTTGGAGGCTCAGAATTAGAACTGTGTAATCTTTTCCCCTTATTTTAATATGACAGTACAAAACGATAAATGATAAAGAATTTTTCCAATCAAAAGGAAAATAGAGAACCAATTCTACTTAACACACCAAATGGTGAACAGAAATAAGAAAGACTATGCCAGATGTTTAGCATAATAATTTTAAACAATGCAAAAATAATGAAACATTTAAGATGACATGTCTCAGAAAGTGGCACTTCATTTGGAATTCTGGCAACTTTTAGAAGAAATACTGTTGCTTAAAGAAGAAAGATTGAGCCATCTGAAAAGATTACCAGTACTTTAAACAGAACAGAGAAAGGAAACAGAGCCGTTAGACTAATTGGACTTTCCATGTCATAACAGAAAATCCATACAAAAATGTGTTTATAAAAAATGAACACCTGAAATCTGGGACTCGAAGCTAGGCCAGGGTTCTGGGGCTATAGTCAGGCTAGACGAAAATTCTGAAAGGATAGTTCTCAGCATATCAATTTGGGACAGAACCAGCTCTGATATCAAAATCCTCATAATACATTTTACTTTTTACAGATGTCCAGAGTACATTCAGGGTCATTTCTACAATAATATCACTTGGATCTCAATATGATTCTTCAAGTTGGGGAGGGGAGGTAGTAGAGTCATGGATTGCAAGTAAGGAAATGCAGGACCAGCCCCAAGCTGCTGTGCACTACAGGAGAAAAATCCTACAAGGCTGAGAGAGGAGACATGTGAATTCAAGGACTTCAACATGCAGCAGGCCCCAAATGCTGGTGTTTAGTTCTAGGTCAGTACTCTCTCCCATCATCCACAGGGGCTGCTGCAAAACCTCCCATTCTTCTCAATCTCTGAAACCCAACCTTACTCCTTACCTCCTTTCTTTCAGCAAATAACCTTGGTTCCTTTTCACAGAGGAAATGTAGGGAAACTGGCTTATCTCCTGTCCAGAAACCTACCTACACACTCACCTGTAAGTCCAGCCATCCTACCCTCCTGTTAGAGGAGACAGGTCACTCCTGCCCAGACTAATCCCTCCCACATGTGCTAGGATCTCACTGCCCCCTGCCTTCTCGAGGATCTTGCTCCTATATCCTCATCCATTCCCTCTCCCGGCTCCTCTCCTTTAATGGTCAAATGTGGAGTACCTGGATAAGCAGAATTGGTTTTTTGGTTGGTTGATTGGTTTTTTGTTTTGTTTTATTTTGAGAGAGAGAGAGAGAGAGAGAGAGAATCTTAAGCAAGCTCCAAGCCCAGCATGGAGCCCAATTCCATCTAGGGACTGAGAGATCATGACCTGAGCCAACTGGCTGAGCTACCCAGGCACCCCTGGTTGGTTGGTTTTTAGCAGAAGTTGCTACTGACAACTTGCAAGCAACAACTGCATTGGAATAGAGTCTTTGTTCTGGAAGAAACACTGCAGTAGCTCTTAGTTATTTAATGTAAAGTGAGTCGTTGTCCAGTACCCTGGAAAGAGAGTATAACCTGGCCTTCTCTTATTTGAAAAAGGCATCCCTATCCTGGAAATACTGATGGGCAAATTGGAGGGGGAGGGTGGAGGGAGGAAGGCCAAGCAGAGAAGATATTCTAAAGAAAAGTAACCTTGGGAGATATACTCTTAGCCCAGCATAACACTAAAGGGGCACTTTGGATTATGTGGCACTCCTGCTTTCTCACTGGTTACACCACATGATAATGGCAGAACTGAGAGCAGCAGAAAGATTCTCAAGGTTGAGGTTGGGAATGACAAAACAGCTTTTGTCCCAATCAACTCTCGTCTTCTTCCTTTTGACTAATGGAACCAGGACAGGCCCTTGGATTAAGTGCACTCTTAAATAATTCTCTTCCCTACTCATTCTACACACTGTCCCCAGATGATATCATTTCTGTATATTGTGGACTTGAGTCCATATATTAATGTTGGCTTTGTCTTTCTACATATTTGGCCTCTCTTGAACTCCAAGCCTGTAGTTCCAGTTATACAATATACACTTCTTTGGATATCCTATTAGCCCCAAAAGTCAATATATTCAAAACTCATTATCTTTTCTCCCTTTTCCACACAAAATTACTCCCTATCCAGAGTCCAACAAATAGCCTTGTATTCACCCAACTGCCAAGTCCAGATAGCTGGGTTACTGTTGACTCTTCCCTCCCTCTCCTTTATCCCCACACAGTCAGGAGTTTTACAAGTTGTCAACTATATCTCATAGATAATTCTTAAATCCCTTCAATTCTATCTTCCACTTTTCCACATTATGGTAGCCTCCCCCCTTATCTATGGGGGGTATGTTCCAAGACCCTGGTGGATGCCTGAAACCTCAAATAGAACCAATCCTGATATACATGGGGTTTTTTTTTTAAATACATGTGTGCCTATGATAAAGCTTAATTTATAAGTTAGGCACAGTAAGGGGTTAACAACTATAATAATAAAAGAGAACAATTATAACAGTATACTGTATAAAAGCTATGTGAACAGAGTCTCTCTCAAAATATCTTGTACTGTGCTCATCCTTCCCCTTGTGATGATGGGGATGATAAAATGCCTATGCGATGAGACAAAGTGAGGTGAATGATGCAGGCACCGTGACAGAGCGTTAGGCTACCGCTGACCTTCTGACAACTCATTAGATGGAGGCCCATCTGCTTTCTGAATGCAGATGACCGCAGGTAAGTGAAACCGCGGAAAGCAAAACTGCGGATAAGGGGAGACTGCCATTGTTCAGTTTATCATCTCTCACATTCCAACTCCTTCCCTGCTTTGGGTCTTATCCCACTCTATTAGCTGTTGCACCACCAGAATAATTTCTTTTTTCTAAAATACATATTTCATTATGTCATTTCCAGGTTTAAAACGCATGATGGGGCGCCTGGGTGGCTCAGTCAGTTAGGCATCGGACTTTGGCTCAGGTCATGATCTCACAGTTTGTGAGTTCAAGCCCCACATCAGTCTCTGTGCTGACAGCTCAGAGCCTGGAGCCTGCTTTGGATTCTGTCTCCCTCTCTCCCTGACGCTTCCCCGCTTGCTCTCTTTCTCTCTCTCTCTCTCAAAAATAAATAAACATTAAAAAAAATTTTTTTAAACTTTGAATGGCTCTTCTCTGACCTCATTAGATGCCTCTTCATCATCTGGTACCTGTTCACTACTCCACTTTTCAAGGGAACTGAAACATATCCTTCATAATTAAAAATAAATCTGATTCCTCTTTCCCAAACTTTAAAATTATTTCACATTTTCCCACTGATTATTCCATGACGCAATATTATTAATCCTGTATCTGTCAAATATTTTTTTAATATTTGACTTTAAGCCTTGTTATAATGTCTTGCCACAAAAAATTATTTTAATTATCATGCAATCTGTTTATCTGTCTTTTTCTTTGTACCTTTTAAATTACATACCCTATTGAGAAAGGTCTCCTCTGACTTCAGTGCCATACAAATATCCATCTGGACTTTATTTTGTTTATAGTAGGAGGTAGATCTCTGGCTTTGTTTATTTTCAGATGAATAGTCAGTTATACCAACACCTTTTATTAAATAAAATATTTTAATAAATTATCATTTTCCCAATAACTCCAAATGCCACCTTTGTCATATATTAAGTTCTTCTGTAGACCTGGGAATGGCTATTCCTGGATTCTTCTATACTTCTGAACTATTTGCCTATTACTTTGTTAACACCATTTTTTATTGAAGTGGCCTTATAATAAATCTTAGTATGTATTGAGAACTTTTAAATTATTCTAATCAGTTTCAGAGAAACCCCATTGGGATTGTGATTATAACTGTATTACATTTAAATATTATTTTAGGAAGGATTTATATTTCTATGACTGTAAGTCTTCATATTCAGGAACCTCGAGTGGCCTGCCATATGTTCAGATTTTATTTTGTGTCCTTCAGTAAAATTTCACAGTTCTTTTATTTGGGTCTTTTAGCACTTTGTTAGGTTTAAAATATTGTATTTTTTTCTCCAAGTTTTTATTTAAATTCCAGTTAGTTAACATACAGTGCAATAATAGTTTCAAGGGTACAATTTACTGATTCATCACTTACATACAAGACCTGGTATTCATCACAACAAGTGCCCCCCTGAATCCTCATCACCTATTAACCCATCCCGGCTCCCCTCCCCTCCATCAATCCTCAGTTTGTTCTCTATAGTTAAGAGTGTGTTTCTTGGTTTGCCTCTCTTTTTCTCCCCACTATGTTCATCTGTTTTTTTTCTTAAATTCCACATATGAGTGAAATCATATGGTATTTGTCTTAAAATATTGTATATTATAAGGGGCATATTTTCCTCTCTCCATTTCTAACCAGCTACTGCTAGTATTAAAAAATGAGTCTGTAAGCATCTCACATACAATCATTTTATAAATTCTTTTTTTAACTATAATAATTTTTTATTAGATTCTCATGAGTTTTGAGACCTGAACAATTACAGATTAATTTATAATTTTTAAATTTTTTTAATGTTTATTTATTTTTGAGAGAGAGACAGAGCATGAGTGGGGCAGGGGCAGAGGCAGAGAGGGAGACACAGAATCTGAAACAGGCTCCAGGCTCCGAGCTGTCAGCACAGAGCCCGACATGGGATTCAAACTCACGAACAGTGAGATCATGACCTGAGCTAAAGTCAGACGCTTAACCAACTGAGCCACCTGGGCACCCCAGTTTCTAAATATTATAAAGTTATTTCATATCCTTATCTATTGCATAAGACAGAATCTCTACAAATAATGAATCACACTATGAAGGGTCAGCATATCCTATACATGATTTTTAAGGAAACGGTTTCAGAAAATTGCCATTTAGTGTATTTGCTGTAAAATTTTGGTAAATGTGTTTATCATTGCTCGATAGATTCCATCCATGCCTAATTTACATATAATTTTTTTAGGAAAGGTTGCTAAGTGTTATCAAATGCCTTTGTACATTTTTCACATGATCTAATTGTTCTTTAATTTGCTGTTGTAAAAAATGCAAGTTTTGTTTTAATTCAGACTAGATCTTTAATAATTGACAAGGACACTGTCCTAAGACAGAAAGTGACCAGATGCCTTCTAGGAGCAGAGAAAGGTAATCAGACAGACCAGACTTTGAAGAAAATTATATAATGCCTCTCTTTGTCCTGATTAATGTTTGGGGCCCTGACTTCGGCTTTTTCAAATATAATAATGGCTACTCCTCCTTTATTTGTGTTTGCATTTACCTCTGTCTATCCATTTATTTTTCAACCAGTGTTTGTCACATTGTTTTATGAGAGTTTCTTACAATTATAAACATTTGAATCTGACTTTTTAGCTCATCTGGCCATATCTGTCTTCTGAGTTCCTTTACACTTAGTAAAGTAATTAGTATACTGGTTGTATTCCTTCTATCTCAAGTACTATCTCTTCTTCCTTTTTGGTTTTGCTGAATTAGCCATTTTTGTTCCCTGTTATTCCTCTGTTCATTTTTTCTCCTTGTCAACTTACAAGTTTTACTGTGCTTTATAGTTTTGCACATGGCTACATCTTCCTGAGACATTTATTTATTTGTTTGTTTGTTTGTTTAATCTATTTATTTATTTATGAAAGGGAAAGAGGAAGGGAGCAAGAGGGGGAGAGGGGCAGAGGGAGAGAGAGAATCTTAAGCAGGCTCCATGCCAAGTGCAGAGCCCCATGCAGGGCTCAAACTTATGACCATGAGATCATGACCTGAGCCAAAATCAAGAGTCAGAAAATTAACCCACTTAGGCACTCAGACGCCCCTCCTGAGTCATCTCTAAATATATATTCTATCAAGAGGAACTAATAATTTTATAGAATATGTATTTTTTATACTATATGTATTTTTTGTAAAACACACAGCCATGCACCCTGCTGTCCTCTCCCTTGACCCCAAACAAGATAAAAGTTTAAGTTCTAGGTTACCAATAAGTTTTTTTCTTTCAAAGATAACATTTCTATTACAAGAATCCCTACTTAGCATTTATATTACAAAATTCACATCACATCATTATTACCTATTTAATTTTAATTATATATTTATATATATACATATATATGTGTGTGTATATATATATATATATATTGCAAGATTCATTGCTCCCATTATTCCTCTCCTTTTTGTCTTTCCCTGTCTTGGGATTTCTCTTCTGAACCAATTGTCATTTGATAGAGCATCTCCTCAAGTGTTTTCCTCAGATAAGTACATGGGCAGAATACTGCCTGCACTTCTGAAAATGTTTATTTTGCCCACACAAATGAATGCTATCTTTCCTGGCTATCAGTTTTTGGACCTTGGTCTTCTCCCCTCAGGATTCTACAAATGTTGCTCCAGTATTTTAGCTTCTACTGTTGCTGATAAAAAGTTTGAAGCTAACGGATTCTCATTCCATTGCAAATAACCTGTTCTTTGGGTCTCAAAACTACAATTTTTCTTTATCCCTGGACTTCAAGAATCTCCCCACCAAGTGCCAACACATATGCTCCTACATTAATCCTGCCTGGGACTTTGAGAGCCTGTTCTGTATTTCTTAATATTCTACCTCCAGAACTCCTTTTTAAAAATTTTTTTAAACATTCATTCATTGTTTGAGAGAGAGAGAAAGAGAGCACGAGTGAAGGAGGGACAGAGAAAAAGGGAGACACAGAATCTGAAGCAGGTTCCAAGCTCTGAGCTATCAGCGCAGAGGCTGACACAGGGCTTGAACTCACGAACTGTGAGATAATGACCTGAGCCAAAGTTGGATGTTTAACCCACTGAGCCACCCAGGCACCCCCAGAACTCCTTTTATTTCATGTTAGGACTTCTGGATCTGCCTTCTGAATTTATCTCAAAGTAATTCCATTCTATGGGACCAGGTATTTCTTGAGCTTTTGGATTTGACTCAAGAAATAGCATTAACCACAATCTTCATCTGTTCAATTTTTTTAATCATATATGTTTTGTTCAGTTACAAAAGATCTTTTGCTCTTTTGTTTTGTTTTGACCATTTAATTGCTTTTCACCATCTTGAAAATTTTCTTTTTTTCTTTTTTTTTTTTTCAAGTTACCTCTGGTCTTTTCCAACATAGTGAGAGTAAAACCACAATTAATCAGGTGTTTGGCCTGCCCCTTGGAGTTCTGAGTCCTCTTAAATGAGTTATTATTTTTCTCTTCCTGCTAATGACTATCCTCCCTCATTATCTACACAGACAAGATCACAGATGTGTCACCAGCAGTGGTAAACCAGTGGGCGATGGAAAGAATATGACTTTCTGCCCCTGAGGTCAGATCATAAAGAGCCAACAAATCATGACTTCTTTTGCTAATGTAGAAGATAAAGTTCTCTCTGTTTCAAGACCTTCACTGAAGCAAACTTAAGTCCCAATTAAAGTGATGGATCAGATCAGCTCACCAATGCAGTATTCTTCCAGATCCCTGACCAAATCACAAAAATCCTATGAAAACCGTATAAAACACGCAAGCAGAGATATGGTCCTTCTTTGAGGAATTTCACTGGATGAGTCAACGAAATCCTTTGAAGAAACACATAATGCTAACCTTTGAGCCAAGCAATAAAGATAAATAAGCCTACCTCTTGGCCTCTGATCTCTTGGCTCTTTCCTGTTTCCAAGGTGAATGAGGTCCCATAAAATGTACTCTTTTCCACCCTTTGCCCTGGCCTAAAATATACCCTCCAGGCTTTACCAACTGACCCACTCAAGCAACTTTTGATCTAAAATGCTTTGTACTATTTTTAAAAGTATTTTTTAAAGTTAATTAAAAGTAACTTAACTTTCTAAAGCATTACAATTCCTAAATTTTATGATATGAGGCAAAGAATGAGATAAATACCTTTGTTACATACAAGATACAACAAGCTATCATGTGCTGTACGCTTTCAAAATTTGCAAAACTTTCCTTCGAGTAGACGATGGTTGGTAGTCCTTGCAAAACCACTATACATTTTATCAAGATCTAAAAAATAGAAGCACAAGAGTTTCTGTTGAAAAATATCCTCACCCATTACAAAATGTTCTATGCAAATCATGCAAGTTTTAAGCCATCCAATCTTATTATTTTCAATAATTATCAATAAATTGCTTATCATGTATAAAAGAATATACTCTGAGATAAAATTAATATATTCAATTTCAGATGAGTCCCTCATCTAAAGTAACTTGAAAACTAGTATAGAGGATAAAATAAGTATACAAAGATTACAAAACAAAGCACATTTTGACAAGTGCCATAAAAATTATAGGCAGAATATTACATATACAAGACACTAAAAGCACCCCCACACTTAGGAGGACCTTAAAAAACCATATGGAGAAGAAGGTACCATATTAAATACAAAGTGATACCAGGTACTTGAAATGATAGTTTCTTTTAAAATTAAAACCAAGTATTCATATCCCAGGAAATCTATTAATATCAGTATTTACTTCCTAGTCTCCTTGCTTCATATTATATGATCCTGAATTTGGTCAAAAGCTAGATAATTAAGTTTATCTTTCAATACTGTTGCACTGTTATGAGCAACATTACTGTCAGAAAAGTAGAGCTGAGATTGCATCAATCTATTAATCATCCAGATTATCAAAGGACAAATTAACATATGGATATTGGGCCTTTGTGAGCACACTAATTGCTTCAAGCCATCATTCTAACAATATTATTAGTATTGTTACTGTACACTTATGAGTATTTTTAATGCTTCTTTAATTTCTCCCCATCACCACCTACCTCCACCCTACTATACCATATCCCCAAATCATGTTAGCAACCTAGTAGTTTTGTAGTTTTCTCCAGGCTCTTATAATCATATATATACATATAAATACATAAACGTACATAGAGGGAGGGTTAATGTTATGTTACAAAATGGGATTTATAAACCCTTGTTTGAAGTGTGCATTTCTCCTTCATCCATGTCTTGTAAAAAATCCCTCCAAGTCTACAGGTATAGCTCAAATTCATTATTGCCAATGGCTGCACAATATGATTTAGTATGGAACAACCATCATTTATTCAGCCATTTCCAGAATCTCCATGTTGCACACTTTTACAACCGATGTTTACCAATCTGGTATACTGGCCATCCTACAGCTACTACACTGCCTCTTTGTCTTCAGTTGTGTGTGTTTTTTTAACGTTAATTTATTTTTGAAAGAGATAGAGGGACAGAATGTGAGTGGGGCAGGGACAGAGAGAGGAGAGACAGAATCCAAAGCAGGCTCTAGGCTCTAAGCTGTCAGCACAGAGTCCAATGCGGAGCTCAAACCCACAAACTATGAGATCATGACCCGAGCCAAAGTCGGACGCTTAAAACTGACTGAGCCACCCAGGTGCCCCTGTCTCCAGCTTTTATACCATCACCAAAAAGGCCACAATAAACACCCTTGTAAATGCTCAGGTGCCAATATGAGTGCAACTGAGACACCAGCTTTGACATGGTACCTAGTGAGGAGGAAGCACCATCTTCTAGGGCAAAATATACACTCTAAATCAGTGATAGTTACATGGTACTATGTCCCCAGTAGGTGGAACACATGGACCTAGGAACTAAGGGGCAGAACCAGGAGTAGCATCTTACTAACTGGTGCTTTTATTCTATGGGATAAATTACTAATAGAGGGATTGCTGTGTCAAGTATATTTATTTTTAATTTTAATTAAAATGAGATTTAGTTTAATTAAAATTAAGATTGTTTTCCTGAAGTCCAAAGCCTACAACAATTTACATTTCCCCCATCGATGAATGAGAGTGCCTTTGCCCCACATTCTGACCAGGAAAAGGAGTTAGAGATCTTTGCAATTCTGCCAACAATATTACATTAGTCATTTAATGTACATTTCTTAGGGCATTCAGAGTTTGAGCATCTTTTCATGTTTCTTGGCCATTTGGATTTGCTCTCCTGTAACCTGCCTATTCGTATTCTGTGGCCATTCTTTAATTAAGTGATTGTCAATTTGTAAGACTTTTTGTTATATTTATTTAACCTTGTCAGGGTTGGATATTTTTTCCAAATCTATAAATTTTCTACTACCTTTGTTATGATCCCTTTTGTTACACATACCCTGCCACAAATATAGTCAATATTTCTTATCTTTCTTGTTATTTCTAAGAGTTTTGTCTTGGTTAGAAAGGGTTCCCACAATCCTGGATTACATATGTAATCTCCTAGGATTTTTTCTTCCAATTTTTTTGCTTTAAATCTTTAGTAGGAGAGGAGAGGACAAGATGGCAGAGAAGCAGGGAGCTCTGTAATCCGCGCACGCCCGTATGGATTGAACTGAGAAGGACTGAAGGGATAAAACTTGGATTTGCAAGTGGGGGAAAGAAGAAACAGACGCCAGAAAGAAGACAACCTCAAAGATGCCTGAGTGAGTGACTGTGATCTGGGAAATTA